>JAPWDM010000006.1:30256220-31456220 GCA_035578155.1 Brachynemurus nebulosus
TATATATATATAGGTATACAAGCACCTGTAAGAACAATATTCATCCATAACAATCCTTTACAGTATTTGAACACTTGGGGGTAAGCGTTCCAAGGAAGAAATTTTCATAAACAACGTGTCCTGGTCAAAGGTAGGAAAAAGTTATGTCGAAAGTAATATTGGTGGGCTACGTGAGGGAAGAAAGGTATCAAAGTCGAATCTTCACAGAACTACCTCAAACGAATTTTGTTACCATTTGGTCACACATTAAGAGGACGTGTTTTAAGTGGAAATATTTTGATAAACCGTTAAAAAAATGTCTTATTTTTCAAATTTTATAATAAAAAAGGTATTTCAATTGAATATCTTCTAGCCTTAATAGGAAAAAAAACTTATGGTCCTACAAAATCAACTTGTAGTCTACATGGAGCATTTCAAAAGAGGTGAAACTGAAAATGGTAGAAATGGAAAGGTGTAGGTATATGGACTCTCTTTCATTATTAACTTCTCTATTCTCTGTTTCATTAAGCTTTATATTGTTCAGTTCGAATTACCTATTTAGCCGCCCCACAAAAAAATTGAATAGCTATAAAAATGTTTAAATGATAAAAAAACTTCGTATACTGAGGGTCAAAAAAATCGAATCACATCAAATCACCAAATATCCTAACTGAAAGATATACTTATTTCTTATCACATCCTTTTTGCACGTAAACTTGTAATAAGAAAAGGGAAATGATATCTCTGGGTTAGAATACGTACAGATATGAGAGGATTAGCATTTTTTATGCGGTCCTTAATACACTAAAAAAATTTAATACGAACAGCGCATGATATCTTCAAGTTAATTAAGATACGTTTACTGCATTTGTTATTTTACTGTATTCTCAAATACTAAAGAACGTATGTAATTATGTTCACTATAAAATAGTAAAATACTGTAAATGGTTCAAATGATTTTTGCGTTTAATTATGGTAGGAATGAATGCTGAAAAATACTGGATTATAGTGGTAATCATTAAGTTGATCATAGTGTACAACAGTGTTTTTCAACCTTTTTCATGGCGCGACCCCCCACCCTCCGCTATTTACTAACTTATTTTTTATGCTATAAATATCGAATCCGTTCATCATTATTGATTATCTTCATAGTTAGGTATCGATTACATATGTAATTAAGGAATTGAAATAGGCAAATTTTTGTATCGACATCGAAGTTGATGACTTATAGTAGCTTCTAAACGCGCGCGTGGCATAAAAAGTGACATGCGCACGCGCGACGGTCGTCGCCGTTTAACACTTCCAAGGATAATCCATTTGAATTCTTTGAATTGTGAATTCGCGTTGGTGTTTAAATTTATTGAATTGCAAATAATAAACAAATATTTTACTTCGCAAAAATACCACTTTTATTTTAAAACAATATTGTCACAGTTTCAAAATAAAAGTGGTATTTTTGTGAAGTAAAATATTTGTTTATTATTTACAAATATGGAATACCATAAAGTAACGCTCAAATCTATTAATATTATTGAATTGCCTTGTTTTTTATTGTCTAATATTCAAAACTCTGTACTCATTGTAATTATTGAAAATGGATAAGTTTCTGGAAAGATATGCACAACGTGTAATAAACGAAATCAGAGAAAAAGTGTCTAGATTCTCTAGATGACGACAATTATTTAAAATTGGGATTTATCATTTACTGTTATTGAAAATAAGCCGCAATTTTGAAACTTTATCGCGGGAAAGTATGAAATAACCACATTAATATAACCATTAATTTTATTAACCTTCTCTTCATTAAATATTATAAATTGAACTAAAGTGGTTTTATTTTTAAAGTAACTGCGACCTCCTTAAAAAAGCTTCGCGACCCACAGGTGGAAAAACACTGGTGTACAGTAATACAAACGTAGTTTTACAATCTTATTATAATCATAACTAAAAAAGGGTACAAACTTTTTTGTGACTGACTGTAAATATATTCAGAGTGAATGTACACATATGTACATATATTTATTATTCTTTGTGTATATTTGCTTTTGTACAATATGAAAAATATTTCATAGAATACGAACGAGTATACTCGTATCGCTTCTAAAAAAAATGTATCTCGCTGTATACCACGTTACGGTCGGTTATTATCCCAATTTATTCTAATCAGGATATTACGTAAAAAAAGAACAAATAATAATTAAACAATTGTACTGCGCCCATCTCATCAAATATCTCTGACTAGATGGGAAATTTTGGATAATATGTAATAAAATTTATATCAAACGAAGTAACCACCAGAGCAAATAATAATCAATACACATATTCGGTAAAATTGAAAATTAGTAGAAAGTACGAATAAGATTATGTAGAATTAACGACCCGCATCCCACCTTCCAGCACTCATGTACATGATATAACTCATAATTTGTTTTTTTTTTTTTTACGGAATTTCAAAAACAATAACTAATAATTTATACGAATTAAAACATGCAACTCGTCAAATCGCTTAGAATTTTTCTATGCAAAAAAGTCATTTAGGCGAAAAGTCCGTAAAGAAGGAATCAATTTTTTTTCATGATTTTTGTGTATTTCACGACTTTAACTATTACTGGACAATGATACTTCAGGTTAAATTTTTCCAATATACCTGTTATCCGAGCTGAGTCTTTGAACTGTAGAAACTATTTTGCATATAAAATAGGGTGAATGCGGAAGAGATGCCGCACATTTTGAAAACACTTGATAATTCTAAGTACGCATTTAATTGATTTGAAATTTGGTACACAATAAATGTAAACATTGTTCTTTAAAATTATTTGTAAGTAATTTTAAATTTTGAATTATAAAGGGTTCATAATTAACATTTTTGTAGAGCCTACAAAGCGGCGTCTCTCCCACACCTGTGGGAGAGATGCCGCATCAAAGAAGGAGAGACGCTGTATAGTTCATATTAAAAATTTTGCATTTTACACACATCTCCATACATGATGCATGCCATATGTAACCATTTTTGGCACTTTATACATCTTAACCAGTCAACTTTTTTTGTTTCTGAATACTTTTTAAAACATTCAATACACAGGCAATCATCATTATTTTCGTTAACTTCACTGATATGAGAGTTCTTCCTGATCCATTACTGGATCTTTTATATTTACGTGGCATAATTTACAGTCAAAAAAAAATTGCATAATTAAGGTACAAGTCTTTGTTTTTAACATGTAATATGATGCGGCATCTCTCTTTTTTGTTGGGATAGATGCCACATGTTGTTATAGCAAACATAGTGCGAAATTCTAACCTAGAATTTTATACCGTACTTTTAAAATATATCTAAATTAATAACAAAACTCATTTTCATTTAAACAATGAAATATACATTATTAAATTCTAATGAATTAAATGCTTGATAAAATATTATGTTAAAAAACTTACTTTTCAATAATAAAAAGTTGGATAATTACTAACCTGATGGACTAATCATAAATGTTACCATATACAGCTTAAAAAAGTAACTTATTTTAATTATATAATCCATTAATAGCGCTATCTATCAATCAACGGACGAACTATGGCTACTGCGGCATCTCTCCCGCACTTACCCTATGAGCTAAAACTCACCTCTAATTGTGTAAAAAGAATTACACTATAAACCATTTTAAAGTAAGATTTATAACCGTGCTAAAAATTTTCTATAGGTACCACAACGAACAATTCCACCTACGGTAAGCAGAAATTTCATATTTTATTTTGTACATTGAATCAAAAAAGAATACACATACAACTTGTACGTATCTATACGGTCTTTGTACAAAAATGTAATTTAATACAACATGGGCAAAGCAACAGAAAAATTATAACAAAAACAACTTATTTTTAAGGATACAAAGAACAAAAAAAAATCTGCTAAAATTACATGCCATTCATTTCCTTTTACATGTTGTACCTATGTACACAAAATAAGTTAATATACTACGGTACTTTCACAATTTTTGAGTTTCGTACATTTCACTAAATGTATGTTCACTATTCACATGAGTGTAAAAATGTTGTAGTGATTATTATTGTAAGCAGTTCACATCAAAAGCCCTTCCGTTTCGTATTAAATCATGCGCTAATAATTGTACATAGACATAGGTACTCAAAAAATCATTAGCCAATAGTTTTAAATGCGATTTACAATATGTCTTTTTTGTTGGGGATCTACAAGTACTTGGATTGATGTAATTCTGTTTGCAATACAAGAATTCAAGAGTCGAATGTACACGGAAAAATAGTGCTAATGGTATTCGTCGATGAAATTTGGAAGATTTAAGGTTATTTAGGGAAAAAATTCTTTTTGTCGGAAAATCCATATTTTTCGAAATATCTACCTATTAATTTATTCCGAAATATCTATTTTCGCAATTGAATTTTTCAACGATCAGTACCGTCAGTACCATGCTTATGACAATTAGATTGTCGAAATCAATATCATTTTTCTTTTCATTTGCTAAAAATTTATCTTTTTCTTCGGCTCTCGTACTAATAATATGACAAATCAAAAAATCAAAAGATTGTATATTATATAATACAATCTCAAGTAAGCTTACATGACTTTTTGTAACTAAATCTGTAACAAAATAACCTTAAAATGTAAGAAAATTGTTTCATTTTTAAACGTTTAATAAAACTATATTCGTCAGTAACTGAAAAAACTTATAATTTTTCGGTTTTGTTTAATAATAAGAACTATTCTCATCATATTTTGGTAAATATATATTCTAATGTAAGTTAGGTACTTATAACATTCTTTTGCTCTACACAAATATTGTGTTACTTCCTTGCTGTTCAAAACAGGTTAACATTTTTCTTCTGTTAAATTGAAATTTGTGTTAATATTTTCATTTAACACAAACACGAAATGTTACATTAACGCAGGATTGTGTTACTTAATTAACACGAAAATTTTAACCACTGGCTTTTTTTTACGCAGAACACAAATTTTTTTACTGTGTATTTTTGAGAAAAATTTTTAAAAAATGTTGCTTTTTCCCGGGCTCTTCACGGTTCTGCTCCGAACCAGATTTACCCAAGCACACTTGAGAATCATTTCCAGAAAACTCCACGTAATAGAAGTTTCCACAAACTGAAATCATACATTCAGAAAAAAATGAAAGATAATTTGTTGGTTGTTTGTTTCTTTTTTCTGTAAATTATTTAACAAGCATAATGTTTCCCTCGTGAGGGTTTCTTCGACTAAAAACACGCAAATGAACGAGTCAAATTCCATAAAACATCTACTGAACACCTAAAAAGCCCTATTAATTCCAATATTATTCTAAGTTCTAAACAGTGTACTAAACAAGTCGAATCTCCTACTCAGTATTGGCAGGAGTTTTTACTCATCTCACATGATACTGTATATTACTTTTGTGTGAACGTGGGATCTCCCAGTAATGGCAATTTTTAAATTTGGTGGAATTACTAGCAAAATATGATTCTTTTAGACCGCCTTACATGAAAAGTGCCCTCAAAAGGTCTCTCAAAAACAAATCATTCGGCTCGGTACGAACCACTGAGATTTTGTGATTTAACTATTATACAGGTTGAATATTTCGTCACTTATATTAAATGAGGCGAAAGAGAGCCCTTCAGTGTAGGTTCATTAACGTTTATTCACCTTCACCGTTACACAGGACCTCACCATCCACACTGTCAACAACTTTCATGAGAAAATGGATACGAAACGCGTTTACTAACATTTTTTTCTCAAGATTTAAAACAATTTGTGATACGAAGAATTTTAATTTTTTGGAAATAAAAATGTTTTTGACCTTAACAGTGATCCCATAGCTTCGCTCGTAGCTGTCCATCGCATTTAAATTATTAAACTACATCTTGCTCCAAGAAATAAACAGTGTTGTTAAATGACGAAGTAGTTTTGTATAGCAGCGCACAACATTAAATCTCTCATTTTCAAAAAATAAAAATGGAACAAAGCCTGAATTTTTGAATTGCTCGAAGCAAAGTTTTTTTACGGTGTTGTTGGCTTCTTGTATAATGGAGAATAGAAACAGATGGAAGATCATTATTACTGATATGTAACAAACTGAAATGGGATAGAGTGAACCAACCACATTCGATAGCGTTGCGGAGAAGGTTGTGCCCCGTCACTGCTGACGATCATACATCATTTAAGTTAATGTTAGTTATTTTTCTCAAAAAATTTTTACCTGTAAAGTATTTATTTCTTCTCCTATTTACTGCGACCAACTATACTTTTGTTCCGTTTGTTCTTTAATATAAAAATATGCACATGTGTCCATATGTGTTATATAACTACAGGGTGTTTCAAAAATAATATGCGAAAAATTGTAAAAAATATTTATGTGAAATTATGTAGGTATATTATGTGAAATTATGTTGATAATTCGTATTATTGACTAAATAATTCCAAATCTATACGTATCAGTAAGCGAATCGTTATTTAGTGAATATGCGCAGTCACTCAAGCAATATAACTTGACTTGACTACCAATCGTAGTAGACAGGTTATTAAAAATATTTACTTTTGTGATCCCAATTGTAAGGAGGAGTCTAGATATGCTCCTCACCGATTTCGATCAGATTTCGTCTACTAATAGCGTTTGTGTAATTTATTTATATTAAGAAAAAAATTTCTTAAAATATTATGTACACTCAGAGCCGACAAGCAGGTGAGGTAATTGCCCGGAGGCCCGGGTCTAAAAAGAGGACCCGCAGCCTCGATTGAAGGCCCGGAGAAAGTAAGAGAAGACGTTTTTTTTTTGCTCACCGATTGTATTTTTGGGAAAAAATTTTTGTTATTGTGTCCGGATGCCCGTCATTTCTTTCGCCAGCCCTGTGGATACTCATTAATTCAACAATAAGTAATACTTTCTAGTATAAGTTTGATAATATAATTAATAAGTTGATAAAATTTGTAAAAAAAAATAAATAAATAAAATAAAATAAATAATACCGGGATTTGAACCCAAGACCGCACTGTTCACACGTCTTCATGCTAACCACTAGTCTAACGACAAGTTCAACACACCATATTAAATAGCTTGTATTTGGGAATTTTTTGGGAAAATTGAGAAAACTTTTCTTTACTTTCAGAGATTTTTTTCTATGATGATATAATAATCCATATAATAATCGTGGTTGAATTAAAATTTAGTTGAAAAGTATACAAATATTGTATATTGTATAAGGTAACACGACTATAAAAACCAAATGTTATTGATTAGAAAATAACAGAGATCCCACTGATTTTAAAAAGGATTTTCCCTGTATGTGCTCTGTGTTTGATCAATCTGTTTCTACCCTGTAGGGAATTTTTAAACCCCTGCTTATTGCTGACGTAAAACCTAAATATCAACAAATTTTCAAAACATTTCGCTGTTCTCATGCACTTTGGAAGGCATCTGCCTGGACGAACTTATGGTTCATTCTGTATTCACAACAAAAACACATACTCATACAATGTGGTACAATCCCGTGCAGACAATTCGCTGCTATTGAATTGCAATAACAAAACAGTTGGATGAAATTTTATAACTTAGAATTATATTATTTCTTTAAAAAAAAGTATAATAATAATACACAAATATAATGCTTTCCACATATCTATACATTAAGAAGAATGACAAAGAAGACTGTAATTACAATCATTTTTAACATAAAAATTGATACTCAGTTGAAATTATTGTTTAAAAATAAAATTAACATTTACAAATTTACAATACAGACGTTGTTAAATGGATACCGCAGTTCTGCGTAAATTTTATATTTTCAACTTTGCATTTCTTTTAATAAACATTCCAGAATTCTACATAGAAATTTCTAAGTAAAATTAAAGGGGAATATTACTCTGTCGATTAAAAAAAATTTACTAGTAAAATAAATATTTTACTACGCAGAGTACCACTATAAACTTATGACAACTGTTTTAAACATTAAGGCCCGATTTACATTAACGCTCTGCTCTCACTCCGATATCACTACGCTCCCGATTCAATATAATCTTGTTGTGTTCACATTAATTGTTCATTTTCGAACAGTGTTTTGAAGTTGCTTGAAAGCAAACAAATAATACTCGAAAGAGTTTCCAAACGTATAATCTGTCACAGATTTCTGCAGTTTTCTCTCAAAGAAAAAAAAACATTATTAAACAGGATTACAATGGGCAGTGAAAGTTTGATTCAATGAAAAAATTTAATTAATATATCGTGTGAGGTAACATCTGAAAGAGCTACCTTAGCAAAGATCCTAAAAATATGTCTTTTTACAATTTTTGGTCCAGTGGTCTCAAAATTTAGGTTTTCTCAAGTTAAAATTTTGATTTTAATAAGGTTAGTAGATATTAGATCATAGATTACCTGCAATAGCTACTGGAACAAAAACAAGGGGAAGCACAATAATAGGCAATGTATTTACTAATGCTTTGATTCAATTGGGACAATTCGTTCACTTTTCACTTATCACAAGCAAATTTGGATCAATTTTAAATATACATAAATAAAAAAGAAGTTTAATTTGGTCTACTAATTGCTCGCTGTACGAAGCCCTAATTGTTCCGACTCGCTCTTGGCCAATTTTATTACTTACAAATATGAAATACCATAAAATGACGCAAAAATTTATTAATATTTAAAAAAAATTCAAATTCAAAACTCACAAAATTAAACGGACGAATGATAACACTGCCGATCCCTATAAAATTTTATTCTTACTAGCTGTTACCCGCGGCTTCGCAAGCGTGAATTTCGTAGTTTAGTAAAGGTAATTCCTTTTAGGTAGTTTGCTAAAATATTTTGCCCCTATTTTCTTATCATAAGCTGAAATGATAGGCTTTATTTATTGATAAACCTACTCATCAATCCTCTTTATTTTTAATTTCTCCCTTTGGCTAGTTTTATCTAGGAACAATTGAAAATTTTCAAAAACTAATTGGTCATTTCTTCAAGCATATAACATAGACTAAAAATTTAAAGTAAGCCTATTAAGAAGGTGTCAACGAATTTGGTATAGAAGTAAAAAAAAAGTATGTTGATTTAAAATACTCAAATATTATATATTTTTAAAATACCTAATATTCTGTACACTTTAAGTAAGTATCCTCCCTATTCCTATTGGAAAATTTAAATCCCTACATCCCAAAGTAACCGAATCATTGTTGGAGATGCTAGAACAGTAGGCGTTGAAAATGTAAAGTTTGACCTCTCCCCCAATTTTTTTGCATTTATTCCCTATTTTACTCTTTACAGGATTAATTTTCATTAACTTTATTTTTGACAACTATGCTCTCCAGTTTCATTCGTGTAAAATTATCTTAACTGTGAGCCAAACTACTTTAAATTAGTTATTCCAAAACAAATTGGACAAATTTAGTTTCAAATCAGTTTTTTAAAGTGCTTCGCTTCGTTCGCCCAAAAGTTCAAAATTCTATAAAAGGTTAATTACATGTAATGCTTCGCTCCTTTCGCCAAACGACTCGGAAGTAACCAGTAATATATCTAATTTTCACACGCTGAGATTTTTCCATAGCTTCCCATATTGATGGTTTTAAAATTAATTTAATTTTAGATCCTTTCGTAACCTAGGTAATCTTTTGTTTTTCTTTCTTTTGTTTCCGTTTATTGTTAAAGGAATATTTCTGATATATCAACTTTTTGTTTTGAATATATCAACCCCCATAAAGAATACTGTGATAATTTTGACTAGAGATATTGTCGATGTTGAGATGGTGAAGCGTTTAAGGAATAACTTTATAATATTTCACTGAAATCTGTCCCGTGGTTTTGTGTCAGCCGGGCCCATAGAAAACCTAACCAACAATTTTATTATATAAATTCTATGTAACTTCGAAAATATCAGTTTTAGATGTTAGAATATCTTATAGTAATACATAGACTTTACATTTTTCTACATAATTATGATAAAAAATATAGGTGATTCGTCTGAAAAAAAAAAAAGATTTGCACAATAAACAAAAAGTAGTTAAGAAAGTTCTTTATGTGACCATCCTGTATCAAGTTAAAAGGCTGAAATGTCATTGTCACATAGAATATTAGTAACAGTTTCCAGCGAATTCAAATTTGCTGTCAAAAACACTTCAAATAACAAGTTTGGTGTCAACTTCCAGTATAACCGGAAATGGCACCAATTTAAAAATATTTTAATTAAAATCTTCATAATTGAAAACTTCTATAACCAAATTTTCAAAAATCTTCTTTATTTAGAAGACCATAAGCTTTTAATGAAGATTCTATTTGAATCATCCTGTACATAACCATTTAGGAGATCACATTAGAATGTGGCTAAGATTGATCTGGAGGTTAATATCTATATTTCCTGTAAATTTCAACTAAATAGCTTTAATAGTTTTTGAGTTAAATCGGATCGTACAAACAGACAGACAGGCAGACAAAAAATTTCTTAAAGTTATATTTGGTAAAATTTTTTAAAGTTATATAAAGTTGAATTTGCTAACTAAAAAACATACTAATACTTAAAAATTCGAAAATCACAGACAGACCCTTCTATTTTATTTATATAGGTATTGATAAGGTAAAAATGTTAACAACGTTGGCCAGAAAGCTTCACAAATCACGCAATAATCTTCCAATATTACAAACAAACTTCGAATATTGTTCTGTAATTTTACGAATATAATTGTGCCATTTTTAGTCTTACTATACCCATAACTTACTGAAAGAAAAATAAAAACGATTTTCATGATTCAGTCAAGTATCGAATGAATCTCCTTAAATCGTCTAATTACCCAAACGTTACAATTCATAAAACTGACCTGTATTATACAGTGCATATTAAAATTTTGATTGAATACACTCATTCGCAGTAATTTCAGCTGTACAGCTACTTTGCTACTGTATTACGTTCTCTGACATTGATTACAACTTTCTTTTCTTTATACTGTGTGCAAGTAATACGTAATTATTGTCAATTAATTATTCAATTACCAATTATTTTTAATTAATAAATTTCAATTATCGTTTGTTAATGAAATTAATAAGTACAAACAAAGTTTTGTTTATTAATAATATTTTTATACAATGGGATTATAAGATTATCAAAAAAGTGCTCGCCATTTTTAATTGTTGATGAACTTTTGTGGTTGTGTCATCACGAAATAAGAATTTTATATCTAAATTAAAAAAATACCACATTATAATATTTCGATATAAAATAAATTATGACTTTATTTAAAGCGATTGCGTCGTGTTGTAAATTATGTTACGGCAGAATTCAATTTTTTTTATCTTACGCTGAGCTGATGTAATGTTTTAATCATGTCTTATGACTTAATTTCAAAGTATACTAAGAATTTTATAATACATACAAACATATAATGAAGATGAAAAATAATGCCAAAAAAAGGTTTTTGTCAGTAAAAATCGCAACATCTAGCACAATACGGAACAACTGTTTTATTTGAAAAAAAGCAACAGAGCTTAGTTTATGGACAGAGCGTTGACCAAATATGTTCGGAAAACGATATTTCATATTACACGGCCTAATCTTATTCCAGTTATAGCGGAAATGATTCCAAGCTACAGGAAATCTATTCAGAGTTAAAGAATTACTTTTAAACATTTCTCTAATGCTTAAGGAGGACCACTAGTGTGACCGCCTGAAAAAAGGTGATTTTTGGAAATTTTTTTTTAAAAAAACTACTGTATGGAATGTTTTAATATTTTAAGGATATATTCGTTGATAGGTATATAATAAATTCATGATAAAATTTTTGGACCAAAAAATTGAAAATTCAGTCAGTTATTTGCGATCTCCCAAGGCTTCAAAAAAAGTCCCCCCATGGCTGCAGTGATAGCGACCTTCACAGTGCCTGAAATGAAAAAAACCAAAAAGCCTATCAAACTAGAAGGGATTGCTCGTGCCATGAACCTCAATCGAAAAAAAAAGTTGAAAAATAACAAAATGGCGGAGTTTTTAAAAAAAAATGTTTCAAATTTTGCGCGAAAATTTGATGATTTTCGGCCTGCAAAAATTACATTTTTTATTCGATCGGAAAATTGGAGGTTCATGACACGAAGAAACATATACAAAAGAAGCTCCAATAAGAATCAAATAGATCGGATGATTTGTCTTCGAGTTATAACTGCAGCAAATTTGAAAAATGTAGTTTTTCTTTACCTTACCTTTTAGTTTTAATCACTGAGAATTTTTACTAAAATTATTTACGATGTACTCACTATAACGGTCATAGTAAAACTAGATGAGTCGTTTAAATGTGTGAGGGTCTAGCTTCTTCACAACATGTGACTGGTAGCCACGTCCAGAAACTCCCGAACTATCAACCTTCATACATTTCTCAATATCTCAAAGTTAACAATGAAAATCAAAATCCGCTCTTCAGATGGCTGTAATTCAAAAACTATTTGAGATATGCACTTGAAATTTTAGTATGTTATTTTTAAAGGTATAGACTATCTAAGCATGGAAAAAAAAATTTCCAATTTTTTCAAAATGTTACACTAGTGGCCCCCCTTAAGAAAGTGCCAATATTTAGCTGAACTACATTGTAGATCAAGTGGTCGGAAAACGGCATTTCATATTACACGATCTAATATTATACCCGTTAAAAACGGACATATGATCCAATATACAATAATTCTATTCAAAATTAATGAATTGCTCTTAAACATTTCTGTAATGCTTAAGAAAGTGTCGATATTTATCTGATTTAGATATGGTTGACCAAGTGGTCAAAAAAAAACGTTTCTGATTGGAAGCCATAATAATGCTATTTCAACTGATGACGGAAATGATTCCATAATACCAGAATTCTATTTAAAATTAAAGAATTACTTTTAAACATTTCTGTAATTCTTGAGGTGTCAACATTTATCTAAATTAAATTGTAGAGTGGTCAGAAAACGACAATTCATATTACATTCCAACTAGTGATGTCGGGCCGAGAAGCAGTTAATTGATTAATCGACTAAAATTGTTTTTCAGGTGAAATTAGTCATTGGTCGGAAATATCGAGCACAGAGTAGTCGACTAATCGACTAAATTTTTAATCCGAATTCATGGTAAGGTAACCTATGTAACTCTTTCAAAAACAAGGTTTTTTTTCGAATTTAATTATGGACTTTTAATATTTTTCTTTTAAGAAAAAGAAAGATATGAAATATCACAATATATTAATCACATAAAAGTGAAAAATCATATAGATAGATATTTTTTAGTTTCCATTTTTTGAAGTCCAATAAATAATACAGAAAAAATGTTAAATTTTTCTTTTTTAGTCATTTAAAAAAAAGTAATCATTTTAATCATTTAGTCGAAGGTAAAATAGTCGACTAAAATATAACTAAATGTAAACAAAATTAGTCGACTAAACCGACTAATCGATTAATCATCCGACATCACTAATTTCAACTAACGATGGAAATGATTCCAGGCTACAAAAATTCAATTTAAAATTTATGAATTACCTTTAAACATTTCTGTGACGATATTTGTTTGAATTACATGGTCAGCCAAGTAGTCGAAAAACCACAATTCATATTAATTATCGTCATATGTGATTCTATTTACCGAGATTTTACCGAGGCATGACTGAAAAAGGTTGAGAAACGCCTAAAAATGTTCCTAAAATGTAGCACTACACATACGCGTCTCTCAATGCAAATTCGTTTGACCCTACAATTTACACATATTTTATTCTAACTGTGCCTCTTTGTGCAAATTATGCTCTAGCTCTCTTGTACTGATAAACTTATACATGTACATATATACATATTGATAACAAACTTACACAGTCATTCAATATTCATAATAAAATATAATACATAAAATAATGATAATTAATAAAACATATAGATATTTATAAACATTCAAGTCAAGCACAATGAATACACAACTAAAGTACATACATACATACAATGATTACAGAAATATGTATCAAGTTTATTTGTTTGCTACACAAATAATAATTATTTAGGAGTAATTTATATAATATCTACTTTTAATTAAAATGAAACATTCTTTTAAGATTGTATATTATTCCAAGTAAGCATAATAATATTATGATGGTAAGAATTGAAAAAAATAATAGTTTTTGTTAAAAATTCTTCAACATTATGATAATGTGACTGAATGTTTCTTTTTTTAATCAATTTCATGATTTTAAAATTATTTCTAATAATGAAATCAATACGATTGTGTCATCATTATTTTAACCCAGCATCGTTGTAGTGAATAAATAAAACATAATTATTGTGATTGAGTATTTTATACCCGCACAAACCATACGTATGTATTCACTGGCATAGTACCACAGAACTAGTGATGTCGGGCCGAGAAGCAGTTAGTCGATTAATCGACTAAAATTGTTTTTCCGATAAAATTAGTCATTAGTCGAAAATATCGAGCACAGAGTAGTCGACTAATCGATTAAATTTTTAGTCGAATTCATGAATAAGGTACCGAGGTTTTATTTCAAAAACGAGGTTTTCTTTTGAATTTAATTATGGACTTTTAATATTTTTTTTTTTTTTAAGAAAAAGAAAAATATGAAATTTTACAATATGTTAATCACATAAAAGTAAAAAATCATAAAAACAGATAATTTTTTAGTTTCCATTTTTTAAAGTCCAATAAATAATACAAAAAAATTGTTAAATTAGTCGTTTTTAGTCATTTAAAAAAAAAATTATTCATTTTAATCATTTAATCGAAGCTAAAATAGTCGACTAAAATATAACTAAATGCAAACAAAATTAGTCGACTAAACCGACCAATCGATTAATCATTCTGACATCACTACACAGAACACGTATGACGTGAGTTACACCTATAGTATACGAATTACGCCTATATCAAGTTGATACCTACATAACGAGAGACAAACGAGAAGAGCGTAGTATGGATGCGACCAAGAAGGTCCACACTACCAATTCCCAGCAGTTATTCAATCAAGAACTGAAGTTCTTCTGTTAGACTCAAATAAGTAAATTTGTAAGTAAACGATTTATTCTAAAATTGTTTTCTGAGACCTGGCACAATTAAAAAAAAAATTGTATATTAAAAATTGACCCACCCTTGTATGCGCAAGTTTGAGGGGTCACTGAGCTTTTCTTGCCCGAATATAATGTACCTGACTTTTTCTACTGTAAGATCATTATATTTTTACTGAATTTTCCCTGAAAATAAATTCCCTTGACATAAATTTTGGGAAAATTCTTAACCTTTCAACAAAAAATATATATTTAAATTATATTTATAATTACACACTAAACATATTAATCCAAATGTCCGGAACGTCTAATTCCGGTATCAAAATTAAAACAAAAATAATTTGTACATTTAATTGTTTTCCAAATCATAAATATTTAAATCACATTACGTAGGTACAACAAATCTATTTTATTTTTTTTCTAGTAGTGGTTTTTCATACCCTATGTAGGTATCTATGGGCCTATTATTATTCATGTGGTAATTGTTTTCAGTTAATTAAACGAACATAATTTTTTTTTTCGAATTTCTAAAAATTTTATTGCAGTTTTGGTTTAAATATGTAAAAATATTTATTCAAGTACTTATATTGTGTATAATATGTACATTATATTTACTTATGCATATGTATAATAAGTCCATTCACTTAATATAAAATTCTAATGAAATTCACATCATAACACAACGGCGTGTGTAAATTTTATAGTATCGGAAAGAAAAACCGTTACTCTATCATTTTATTTACGTATTGTTTACGTTTATTTGTTGTGACTTGTGATGTTCAAAATACACACACAAGATTACTTTTAACACGATAATTATATCATGAAAGCTTTTATAACATGAATATGTTTCTTAGGCTGAAGTATACAGTTGAAAAAATTCGTGATGCTCAAAAAATTGATATCAAAAAATTCGTCAAATGCGTGTTTTTGACACGCACTAAGTAATGTCATCTCAGTGAAAGTGTTAATTTATGATTTTTTATTAACTCTATAGTTGTTAACTCTACAGCCCTCTTGCCATTATTCAATATGGATGTACAACTCAATAATTATTCAGTCACACAACGATATTAATATGTCATCTTCGATGACATAAAAAATAAGACGGTCTATGTATTAGTGATGTCGGGTCGAGAAGCAGTTAGTCGATTAGTCGACTAAAATTGTTATACAGATAAAATTAGTCATTAGTCGAAAATATCGAGCACAGACTAGTCGACTAATCGACTAAATTTTTAGTCGAATTCATGAATAAGGTAACCAAAGTTCTCTTTCAAAAACGAGGTTGTCTTTTGAATTTAATTATGGACTTTTAATATTTTTCTTTTAAGAAAAAAAAAATGAAATATTACAATGTATTAATCACATAAAAGTGAAAAATCATACAAATAGATAATATTTTAGTCTCCATTTTTTGAAGTCCAATAAATAATGCAGAAAAATTGTTAAATTAGTCGTTTTTAGTCGTTTAAAAAAAAATCAATCATTTTAATCATTTAGTCGAAAGTAAAATAGTCGACTAAAATATGACTAAATGTAAACAAAATTAGTCAAAATGTAAAAGCAAATAAAAATACCCTTATTGCAATCCCTCTCCGTTTGCAAAAAATTAATTTTTCTCGGAAACCAATTTATCTATACATATAATAAAATTGTAACGAGACCATTTCTGTACATGGAATATTTTTTTTAAATTGTACTGGTACTGTAAATAGTTATCGATATAGATACCAAAACAGCGATTTTTAGAATTTTTGTCTGTCTGTCTGTCTGTTCACGCATCACGCAAAAACTATTAAACGGATTTTAATGAAATTTGGTGTAATGATAATTTATTACCTGAGTCAACATCTAAAATACTTTTTACTCCGGGAAAATTTCTCATTCCCACGGGAAAATGGAAAAACCATTTTGAGCATGTGCACATATTAGGCAAAAACTATTGGACGGATTTTAATAAAATTTAGTGTGGTGATAACTTATTACTTGGGTCAATATATTTAAGATACTTTTTACTCCGGGAAAATTCCTCATTCCCACGGGAAAATAGAAAAAAACCATTTTGTGCATGTGCACGTATTACGCAAAAACTATTGGACGGATTTTTATGAAATTTGGTGTGGTGATAACCTACTACTTGGTTCAACATTTAGGATACTTTTTACTCCGGCAAAATTCCTCATTCCCACGGGAAAATAGAAAAACCATTTTGAGCATGTGCATGCTCAATTACACAAAATTATTATTCTTTGCAAGTTCTGTATAATTATTACACTTACATACTTCTCATTGAGTTTATAACAATGCTTTGCGCGAACGACGTCGCGGGTACGGCTAGTCTAGACTTTTCTTGTGATTTTTTTATCTTCTTTCTAATGGTGTAAAAAATTTCGCCAAAAACTGTCATAAACTTGCGAAAATTTTGGCAAAAAACTAATTTTTTTCACAAAAAATGCCCGAAAAACATGGTCGGGGCCATCGGACGCGGTTGACAGAGGTACACTCATCCAAGATTTTTTGAACTTGGACTTAGGATTATAAAAAAAAAAAAATGATAATGTTGCCAGAGAATAATGAACTACTGATTCAAAATAATAAACAAATTCAAAAAATTGAACAAAGACAAACAAATTATATCATATTGTCTAGTTTGTTTAATTTATCCAAACTATATTTGATGTCATATTATATTCTACACAATTTAAATAGCATTTTAATTTTTTTTTTTAATTTTCCGTGATTCAATATTTTTTTTGTGCAGCGGAAAAAATTCTTCCTTTTTTCTCGGCGATTATCCTTTAAAAAAACTTTTAAATTTCAATATCAAAAAGTGGACGATTTAAGTATTAAAACACTATTTCCAAAATCATTATCGAACCATTTTTGATTGAGATACAGCCTCCTGAAAAAAGGCAAAATTTTTCAAAATTTTTGACGCCCCTTTGATTATTGTATCCGTTTTTGATCAAATTGCCCAAATGAAAAAAAAAATATACATATTTTTTTAAAGAAGTTACTTATTACTACTTTAGTAATAAAGAAAATTGTACATATTTTATAAGAATTTTCTTTTAGGAAATATTTAGAGACACTTCATGAGTCGAAATACAAATTAGCAGGATGGTCGGGTGTACTTCCGCCGTCATTTTGAAATTCAATTTTTACAAAATACACCGACTTCTCTTTAACCGGACGACAATACACAAACGTCGTCCCCTTAGACAATTCATATATAAAGTGTTTCTTTACACAATTTATTTTTAATTAAAGTTAAAGTAGTTTTGTTAAAATAACTTTCTAAAGAATATTTTCTAGCTACATAATATTTACATCAAATTGTAAACTTGGAAATTATACATTCATATGTGTATTAATAATTTTTTTTTATTGTTATTATCATATACTTATGTTAACTTCCAAAATAGTCGCCTGTATATGTTAAATTTGCAAGATTTGTTTACATAAGATAGTGTTTGTTTAAAAAATATTTTCGTATATACAAACACAAATACAAAGAAACCGTCCGCTTAATGATAGTCCGCATAGACAATAAACGCTGTATCTGGTCAACTAAAACATCTAATGATTTCTAATTCTATTCATAACGAGAATTAGTAGGTATGTTCCGACAAACACTCGAATTAATTCCCATTTTAATGAGCATGCGCATAGTTGACTTTACTGTTCCAACTAGGCAGAATTGTAATTCCAGTTTACACACAGTTTGAAATTCTGTGTTCCAACAAGTGTTTAAATCTAATTCTGAACTCACCCGAATTGATTTTTAAAATTCTTGCTTCAGAGTAACTATTTCAAATCCTAGACATGCGCATTAAGGAAAATTTAAATTTTAACCTTGTAATTTAAAAATTTAAATAATAAACAGACAAATTTTAAGTTTGAATTGGTCTGTCAAAAGACAGACCAATTTTTGACTTTATTTAAAATTGCTATAATAGGTATATTTTTTTTTTAATTAGCAAACAGGTATACTTTAATTATTTATTTTATAAATATTTATATTATATTATTTTAGTAAGTAATAAAATAAAATATGAAGTAAAGTAAAAAAAAAATGGTTCGTACTTTTTATTTAAAAATTAAATTAACGTATTTTAAAGTACATAATAATTTTTTAGTGGATATATTATTTGTAAATATTGTTCATAGTATAGAAGGTATAGAATACATAACCCAAGTCTTCAGTAGAGACATCTTTCGAAATCCCTAAGAATTAATATAAACGTTCTTACATATTAAATACCGAACTGAAGTTCTGAATTGAATTTGATTTGATCTTCAAATGACATTATCGAATTTAAAATACTGGATTCACTCGAATTGGAAATTCTTGTGTTTGTTGGAACATACCTAGTATTACCTACTAGAGAATCTTCAAAACAAAAATGTCGCCTTCATGCCACCTCTCCCCTTCCATAACTGCGTACCACATTTTTTAAATATATTTCATTAAATATTTAATAAATATAGTTCATGTTTACTTAACAATTTTCCTTTCTGAAAGGAAATTATACTTCATTCCCATGGCAAACCCCATACATACTTACATAAATACCTACATTGATCTTACCACAAACAGATAAACAATTTCTACAATTTGTAAACTAATATATTTACAATTAGTTGTAATATGTAGCCGTACATGTATATGTTTACCAACTTACAAGTGTGTAAAAATTTAAAAAAAGTCTATACAGATATCGCGTAATTGCAATTAAAACAGCAAGATAGGATTACAAGGATGTTATCTGTAAAAAATTTATTACAAATTATTTATAAAGAATATGATATCTTCTACATAATATTTAATTTCAATATAAATAGCCGTTCATAAACAAAAGGTAATATCTCTAAAATTAGAACTTTTCTTGTGTTAAAGAATCAGATGAGTCGATTTGTAAGTACTTAAACTTTTCTGAAACCTGAGAAAAATTTCCATATTAAGGATTGGCCCACGATTAATTTTATCTGATCCGAGTCCGAGTCGTGAAGCTTGGCCCCCGAAAAACAGTCCAGACTTCAGGCTGACTTGGTTAGCTCAAGATTCAACAAGCTCCAATGGGTCTTTTTCATCTGGGTATTGAACATAGTTAGAACCAATTTTATTACAAACTAAATTTTGTGTTACTTTTGTTTGAGACATTTTTCGATAAAATTCATATTTTTCGATGTATAACCCGCCAAGGTTTCGTGAATACAATTTTTTTCCTCATTTTCTGAAGCACTGTTTTTCATGTTTTCTTAGTGATAAACGATTTTGAAATAAGAGAAACGCAAAAACAAAAGTGCGATTCACTCCTAACAATTTAATTTTACACAACCACGCTGTGCGTCAGTGCGCGCGCATAGCGCTTAAAAAATTAATATTCAGATTCTAAAAGAACGTCTGTCTATGATTCATATGAATCGAATCGATCAAATGAATCGTTTCAGAAAGTCATGATATAATTGACTTGAAAATTCACAATGTAAATTTGAAATGGTACACAAATAATTTCAATTTGACAAATTTTTTGATCCACGACCCCCTTTTGCACATTTTCAAAAATTTTGAAGACCTTCCAAATGGGTAGCAATATGTAGAAAATGTGTAAAAAAATGAGTATGTATGTGATCTGTAATCAATTGTTACTGCGATCCTTAAAATATTTGTCGCGACAAAAGAAACATTGAAAGAGTTTAAACTATTTTACATTCATCATGTGTTATTTCTGTGGTGAATTCCTTTATTCCGTTTTAGAAATCAAACAGTGGAAACAGTTTTAACACTATGCAGAATTCCAGAGGGGATATAACATTACAGAAAAATCATTATGGCGGCTATAAAATTTATTAGAATAAAAGTCAGTCGGGTGTGGTACCAAATTCAAATCTTTTGAGTTCTTTTTTTACGCAGGCATAATTTTGTTTTATTTTATAACTTTTCTGTACTAACACATTCACTCAATTTTGAGACACTTCCTTTTCGTTTAGCATAGCAGTATAAATATAACGTTTAAAAGATTCGAAATCAGTTAAAATGGCATATTCGAACAAACGTAAAAATAACAGTGAAATCTCTCGACGAAATTAAAAGAAAACGAAGATGAAACAAAACTGCATTTGCACTGCGTAATTGGACACACCACGCCTTCATATGTGGAATCATCTACACCAAAATTAAAGTACTTAAGCAAATGGTGGACACTCGAAGTATTTAAACAAAAAAAAAAAAAGAAAAAAACAATTATTCTATTAATCAAGTCACACATATCACAAGTCTTACAAAAAAATAAAATATAAAATCACATAGGGTAAAAGCCCCCTTTGTGGAACGGTATCTAATACTGGAACAGTTTTGACATTTACATATTTATTTCTTTAATTAAGTAAGGAAACTTTAAATGCGAGATGAATTTAAATTGAAAAACAATCATTCTATTAATAATAATTTTTGTTATCAGACGTTTCTTTCAGAAATAACTTCATTAATATGTAAATGTTCATAATTAGATACCGTTCCACAAAGGGGGCTTTTACCCTATCAGCAGAAAAATATTTTTGAAAAAAAGCATATTACACCTAACAATAATATACCTATTATTAGTACAATATGGCACGTATATTATTAATTTTTAAATATACTCATACAAGTGTATAAATATGAGTAATATTACTCTGAATAACACAGACGTAGTACATACATAGGTATATGTATAAGAAACATTTAAAACTTGAAAATAATTTTCAGAAATTTAAATATTAAATTTCAAAGTATAATTATTTCATGTTAAATTTATATACATATATTAGATACCGTATCATCTTGAATTAATGTGAAAATTTTGTTATGGAGAAATCTTACGCGATAAAAATGTTTCGTAATATTAATCCTTTGCACTCCTAAAGTGGTAATGAAGATAATTCGAATTAAAAATAGTCAATAATCATTCGATTACACAAATAATGCGATACAAAAGAAACTGTATCTGTATTTACGACAATTGTCATGTTACGAAAGTAGTATGAACGAATAATGGTTGTTGATTTTTTCTAACAAATGCAGTACCATTTATTTTTTCGGAATATATGACAATTGCCCCCAACTGAAAAAGTGCCACAATCGCCACCAACCCATAAATTTGTTTATACCTGGCTCTATGATTCATTATATTTGACCAGATGTTAATCACCACCAGTGACAATCGTCCCCAGTTTATTAGCTTTTTTATACTAGGACCTGTGACTCACTGTGTTTACATCCAAAAGTTTAAAGATGATAATACTGTGTGTCGGTATATAAGAAAAGCAAATATAAAAAGATTCCAATAAATTAACTTTTATCTAACTGACATCATTTAAGAAGTTATACAGACATATAGCGACTTCTCTATCCGAACCTCGTACGCAACCATATTATTAAGTACATACTAGCAAACAGGTGACAAATAATTTGAATAATATATTATTCGATTAACGATTATTTAAATCACCCATAATTCACGAGTGCAAATGCAGCATCGCCTAAGTAATTGAAAAGATTGCACAACTACGACCAATATCACTACCCACAACTCATCTGGATTACTGTTATAATTAAATATGGGTAGATTTAGATATCTACATGGCCTTATAAAAATCGTATAATTAGAACCCGATTTACCTAAGAACACTTGGGACTAACACCCAGGGATCTCCACATAATAGAGAGTCTCCACAGCTGAAATTGTATATTCATATCACGTAGAAAATAAATATAAGTGAAATCAAAAATCGTTTTGCCGAAAATAAAACCAGAAAACATTTTAAATTAAAGTTGGAATTTTTTTTTTAGTTTTTCCAAATTAGATCGTTTTACAAAGAACCTCCACATGAAAAGCTACCAGAGGCACTCAAAAACAAATCCGACCCGGTGAATAATCTATGAAATTGCAAAGAATTTCCTTGGTCATTCCTAAAATCGAAGGAAAATCGACTTAAAGTTGATTACCAGAGACTGACCAAATTGATTAGTGTCCAAAAGGTTAAAAAATAAAAATTTCATTCAAAAATTGTTTTTGTTAGGACTTTTCGTTTATTTATCACCTTTTCCACAAGAAACTTGCAAGGCAATAGTTCTTCACACCTACAAAAGACATTGTTCTACTGAGAAAATTTTTCCAGTTGGTTTCAAAAGTATCCGAATGTAGCGTAACTCAACATATCATGTTTAGAAATCAAGTCAAAATGATGAACTTCGATCTATTTCAGATAAAATTGTGCCTCCCAGAAACATTTTTAATGCTGAAATTTTATAGAAAATTAATGGATCCGGCCGTAAAATGATTAAACGCAAAAATCTGGAAGGTTACTGTTAAAAATTTCATAACCAGCGGAGTGGCCGAGCGTGCTTAGGCACTGGCAGAATTCGAGAGTTCGAATCTCACGATTGGTTATGTTCGTAAAAGTTTTCTGCAGTTTCCTTTCACAAATCCAGATGAATATCGGCATAGTTCCCATCTCCTCCACCCATATCATAATGAATTGTGATATGAAATTAAATAAATTAAACTAGGAAAATAATGATGTAGATGGCGTCTATAGACTGTTGTCTGAAAAACGGACGTTAAACCCCAATATTATTACCGTAAAACCGTCTAGACCCGGACACTTTGCACCAATATTCAAAGTAAATAATTTCTACATTAACCTGCAACAATAAACATTTGTTCTTGAAGTCATTAAAGAGAGAAAAACATCCTCTAAACAGCTGTACCAATAAAAACTACGGATTTCAACATTTACTATCTCATTTTACAGGATTACTATCCTACAGTTTTTCAAAAAAATAAAATGTGCGTCTAACTTAGACATGTAATTTTCGTCATAATTCTCATATTGTTTTAGTTTTGATATGTATGTGTTCAGAATTTTATCGCGCATCATTTAACGATGTTTGAAGTTATATTCGATGTATGTATAAAAAATACATGCTATATATGTACAGTGGCGGACATTTAAATAGGGACATACATTCCTAGTTTACCAACACTAAAAAGAATGTGATACAGAAACGAAAATATTATTCATATATTAATGCACTCTACTATCAAATTATACCCAATATGTTTAATTTATATATTTTAAGAGTCTATGTTGATTCATTAAAAGATAAGCAAAAACACTTGAACTTGATGTATCAGCACTATACAAGTTTGTTTATTTTAGCGGACACTTAAATAGGGACATGTATATCTTTGGTCTGTATGGGATCAGAAATATTTTAGTGACAAACGATTGTGTTCAGTGAACATTGTTGTGATTTGTACTGAGTGTAGGAAAGCTTACAGTGACATTAAAGATTTTGTAAAATACTTTTAATTAAGTTATTCAATCATTATGGGACGTGGTAAGCATTGTGATGAAAAAATGCGTGAGCAAATAGTGAATCTGAAAAATGATAAACAATGGTCGATCAGAAAAATTGCGGATCACTTACAAATTTCCAAAAATATGGTATTTAATGCCTTAAAATATTTCAAAACCTACGAAACATATAAAAATGTTCAAGTCCGGCACCGTAGCAGAAAAACCACCCCACGTATTGACCGTAAAATCATACGGTTATCAAAAGCCGATCCATTAAAGACGGCAGTGGACATTCATAAAGAAATCATACAAGAGCCTGGAGTTGATATTACTGTGCGAACTGTACGCCGAAGGTTAGTGGAAGCAGGACTTCATGGAAGAATTGCGAGGCGAAAACCTTTAATTAATAAAAAAAATCGAAAAAATCGAGTCACATTTGCAAAATCCCATTTAAATTGGAATTTATCACAATGGAAGCATGTATTATTTAGCGATGAATGTAAATTCAATAGACTGGGGTCAGATGGCCGACGTTATGTTCGTCGATTTATCAACGAAGCCTTCAATCCAATGTACACCATTAAAACAGTTAAAGGGGCTGGAGGTAGTATAATGATGTGGGGTTGCATGTCATGGAAAGGAGTAGGCCCAATTCATCGGATTGAAGGAATAATGGATCAGCATGTCTATACTGACATCTTAACCAAGATTATGTTACCGTATGCGGAAGATTCATTGTCTGTTTTATGGAAATTCCAGCAAGACAATGATCCAAAGCATACCGCTGTCAGCGTAACAAAGTGGTTAAAGCGAAACAGGGTTGATTTGCTGCCTTGGCCGTCGTGTAGCCCAGATCTAAATCCAATTGAAAATCTCTGGCGAGATGTAAAAAGAGATTTACAGGGTCAGCAAATAAAAAATTTAAAAGAACTTGAAAAAAAAGTAAAAGACGCTTGGTATAGTATTCCAAATTCAAGATGTCAGCATTTAGTGGAATCTATGCCTAAACGATGTGTTGCTGTGATAAAAGCAAAAGGATACCCGACAAAATATTAGGTTTATGTTTAGTGCTTAGTTATTTTAGTGACTTAAAAACTTGTGTCCCTATTTAATTGTCCGCTTACTTAATTCTAAAAATGGTATATATTTAATTTTCTATGTAAGTATTTTAATTTTATTTATAATTACTATGCTTTTCATTACACTTTTATGTACATTGTATGTTGTAAAAATATTATACGAAAACAAACACGGCTTTCAATTTTGCACACGTTTTTTCTGATAATTTATTTTGTCCCTATTTAAATGTCCGCCACTGTATATCCGTTTAGACCCGGACACATCAGTTTATTACACTATGGCCGCGATTCGCACCAGCTGTAACTCCCACTATCCATACGTTAACATTCCCCCCAGAATTATGCGGTTTATGCCTCCTACTGGTGTCATATCGTATGTTTACTTCATAGAGAGGCATACTATGCATTGCCACCTATTCCTTCCCACAAAATATTTTGAAGTCTTTGACCAGTTCAAAGACATCAGACGATATAAAACACTGTCCTAAACTCGACGGGAGAGGTTAGTTTGGATGTTATTACATTATTTAAGTAAGTGTCCGGGTCTACACCCTAAATCGGTCTTGACCCGGAAAATTATTTTTTATTTTTTTCATTTTTACTTATAATGAAACAAATGGGTCAGGGATATAACAAATAATATACACTCTTTCTAATGTTAACACTTTTATTGGTGACATCTATGAGGGAAACATGTATAAATATAAAATTAACCAAAAAATGTAAAAAAGTGTCCGGGTCTAGACGGTTTTACGATATAAAAATTTCATAGTAGATGTAGATGAAATTGGACAAACTAAGGCCTTCTGCGTTTTTGATTACGAGTTATAACTCGTTTTGAAATAAAAATATTTTATATGTTGGGATGATTACACACAGTCCGGAAATAAGTCAAATATTTATACGCGTATTAAATCGTATAGGTATCTATTTATAAACAATACGCGGTTGGAAATTCTACAAATTATGAAACAAACGGTCGGTAACTGTACTTTATCTTTTTTCCTTGTCTTGACCTTCAACTTTCCCTCATCTGTACAAACATAACGTCATCAACTGTTCTATTCTCTTAAACAGAGAGAATTCTTTAAATAAAAATAGTACATCATAACACCACGGATAGATTCATTTATAGACATGCATATTATATAGTAATTATATCAATAAAATATTAAAAATAGAGTAGACCGGGGATAATGTTTGCTAGTGACATAATTGGAACAATGTTGTCAACAGCAATGTTTCAATTATTTGAAAGAAATATAACTCTTGAAAAATAGGTTTTTTGAAGAAGCTCGAAGTATAGTACAATACATTTTTTGGAATTTTTACTAGAAAAAGTCGTCAAGTGCGTGTTTGACACGCATTAAATATAGGCCCTCAGTGATTACTGTTTCTCAATTTTCGGGATAAAGTATATAAAGAAAGCATTTAAGTACATTTTTACGTTTTATTAAAGAAATAGATGAATATGTTTGACCATAGACATTAGAAATGAAAGGATCAGTAATTTATATTACGTACGAAAGATAATACGTACACGTCAAAAAGAGACAAATATTTTAAATAGCATGTAAAATGCCAATATATATTTCTTTTTCTAGGATACCCCAAACTTTAAAATTAAAATTGAGGCATAGTCAGCCATGTTTGCATTAAAAAATTTGAAAAAATAATATAAAAATTGTCACTATTTTCGCTTTTTAAATTTTGTTTTTTATATTTTTTTAAAGAAAATATTATGGTAACAAATTTTGCAACTACAAAATATCAAATCTAAAGATAGAAACTATATTTTCTAATTCAACAAAAATTGTAAAATAAATTTATACACTTTTTTATTAAAATAATGATAATGATAATAATAATACGTTGAACTCTATTAAATAAATACAATTAAGCTCAATTTAAATAAAAAATAATAACAAATATTATGTTTTTTAATAATAACGAAAAATAATAAATTGCATTAAAATCAACAATGTATAACAATTACAAGAATCGATTCAAAACCTGTAATATAACATGCATAGGTAAATCAATAATACTTTAAGATAAGCATACAATATGACGATACATGACCGTCTATGACTAAGGCGAATACGTTGTGTGGACACACACACATACTTAAGAAGCAGTGTACGTGAGTAAACGAGGTATGGACTCTCCCCTCACTTAATGTCGATGTCGCACTTCTTGGAGTGTGCGACAAGTGGATTTTTGCTGTATGCGCTACTGATGTTTCAAGAATAGAAAGAATTTGAACGAAATTATAATAGGTCCAAAGATTGACGAATGTCTTCGGACCTATAAAAACGTTCAGTAAGGCATTTGTGGGACAAGTTTTTAATGTATCAGGTCAGTCCATAAGTTCGTGCGTATTAATAGCATGCATGGAATTCACTATGACGTCTATGACTCATTTAGTAAACCAATACAATTTTGAACCTGTCGAAACTTGTCATCGTTTGACCTACGTATTATTCAGTTCATCACCAACTTTCGTAAATATTGAACGCATCTGAGTACCCATAGAAGATGAATATAGATAATCAGTACAAACGTGCTGTGCTATATTTTTTATTTTCGTGTGGTGAATCTGCCAGGTCTGCAGCGATAAAAATTAATAGTGTACAGTATGATGAACACACTATTAGTGTAAAGAAGGACTGCCCAGAAATGGTTTAAAAAAATTTAAAGTTGGAGAAAGCAGCATTTATGATGAACCTCGTTCAGGATGTCCTGTTAATTTTGATGATGGCATTCTTCGAAATCTTGTGGAGTCAGAGCTACAATTAACAGTGGATCAGATCGCAGAAAGAATGAATTGTGTTTAAATATGTTTTTTTTTTATATTATTTAAAAATTTACCAAAAAAATACGCACGAACTTATGGACTGACCTGATATTTCTGTCTGAAGCCGCAAGTTAATAGCAAACTAAATAAGTTCTTGATCAAAATTATTCTACAGGTTGTCATTTTTTTTAACTTCCCATTGGAAGTTATTGTAATGGGTCCGATTCTACGAATCGCTAATTTGGACATATCTCCACGTTTCAAGGTCACTAGAATCCGAATCCATCGTTTTTAACGTGATGTCTGTGTGTGCGTTCGTTCGTTCGTTCGTTCGTGAATTTTTTTTCGTCTCGCATATCTTGAGAACAAATGATGATATAAACTCTGGACTAATTTCATTAGATGGGTAATTTAAAAAAATGAAGACCGGATAAAGTTTTCAGCAAATTCGGATTAGCGGTTTGTTTTTTGTGATAAGAAAACGCAATTAACTTTATCAACATAACATAGATTATAGGGATTTTTTACCATGTCCTTATTATATAATAGCCTAAAAACCTAATTGATGTTAAAAGCGCCAGTAAATAATTATAAAATTTAAAAAAAAAAAAAAATAAACTTTTTATGAAATATCTTTTGTTTCGTATATCTTGACGACAAATGATGATATCATTTGTTTGATAAGGGTCCCCACCAGGGGGCGAAGCCCCCGGTATGGTGCAAGGAGTAAAGCCTCTAACGGGGGCCCAGGGGAGGAGCTCCCGGAAATGAAAAAATAATTATTTATGTACAGTAGTCTCTAGTCTTTAAGGCCATTCAATGGGAAGTTGACAATGTGGGTAGACCTGTCCCCCCAAATTTTTTATTTTGGGAAGAAGACCGCAAAGCTAAGACGGAAGGCAATCCATGGGAGAATTTGAACACTTTATCGGAAACTTCTGGTTCCCACGAAATTCTGTTGGTACGTCCAGGCTCCAAGGCCTTTCTCTCAGACTATTTGAAAATTTTGACGTGAATATGGTGAAATGCGGCACGAAAATAGGGAAAATTTTTAAACGTTGTAAAACAAACACCTTACGTAATATAAATGAGTTTCGTATATGGATGTGTAGGCAGAATGCACGCATCCGTAATCCATTTTCAAAAGGGTAAAAATAGTCCTTAAAGTGGGCGGCTCAAATTATATTTGTTGTTAAATAGCTCGAAAACTGTAAGAGACAGAAATAAAATGTAAATTTACGAAATGTTACTCCTTAAAAAACCTGTCCATTCCTGTGGATTAAATCAGGGTCGGTTTGACAGGAGGGGCTGATGAGGAGAAAATTAGGATATAAATTTTTATAAATACTTGATATTTCAAATTTCAACCATTTAGATTTCTAGATGGAACGATTTATATATTCAGCTCTTCAATCAGTTAAACTTCTAGCTAAAACTTTTTTCAACTTTCTGGATCCATGGACGTATTTACGTTAAAAACTTGCGGCCGTGTCTCAATACACAGAGTCGACACCATTTTTATGGAGTTTTTAACGCGCAGTAACCCTTGAGTCCTTTTGATTCGCTCTTGATACGTGAAAGCTAAACAACTGAATTAAAAAATTCACTTTTTGTCTGAATTTCTGCGTAAAATAAATAAATTTTTAATTTTTTTCTATTTTGTAGATAAGTGAAAAAACGTTTACCTGTGCATACTCTAGCGAAAATTTCAATCGAAAATGTTATTTTACGTGTTCATACCGAAATTTATACCTACTGGTGAAAAGTTCCATCTTTGTATAATGTTTCGAAAAAACACAACTTCTTCTTGTAAGCAAATCCTAGGATTTATCAATTTGAGTTAGTAAAAATTTGTGATGTCTAACTGTGTGAAGTGCAGTTAGCCAATTAATCGACTAAAAATTATTTTTCAGGCAAAATTAGTCATTATTAGTCGAAAATAACGAGCATAGAATAATCGAATATTCGACTAAATTTTTAGTTGAATTCATGAGTAAAGTAACCTAGATGTAACTTTTTCAAGAATGTTTTCTTTTGAATTTATTAAATTTTTTTTATAAGAAAAAGGAAGACATGACTTCATAATATGTTAATCATATAAAATTGAAAATTTTTTAATTTCATTTTTTGGAGTCCAGTAAATAGTACAAAAAAGTTATTAAGTTAGTTGTTTTTAGTCATTAGTCGATTAAAGTGATTAACTAATTAATCATCCAAAATCTAAAATTTCACTAGTAATTCTTAGGAAATCTCAAGAAAAATAGTATGGGATCGCAGATATTACATAGCCCAAAATCTGGGCAGATTTTTTATTATTTCAAAAATGACGTAAGTACTTCTCATTCTGAAAGAAATTCCGTTGACATCAAACTTCCAAAAAATAGCTTGAGTTTTAACTTATACAAATTTTGGTAACATTTAAAAACGCTGATTTAAAAAAATATTTACAAAAAATGATGAAATGTAGAAAATTCTGCAATGTTCTCAAAATTAGCAACATAAAAACTCATAAATTGTAAAAATTTTACTATGAAATAACTTTGAAAATTTTAATAATCTGAAATAAATACCTAATGTAATGTACCTTAAGTCAAATTAAACAATCTCAAAGATCAAGTACCTACTCAAAGGTAGACTGAATACGTAATAGGGAGGCACTAAAAATTCTTAACAGCTAAAAATTCTTATCCTAAATAAACATAAATATGTATGTATATAGTGAATATCAAATTAGTAATTTACGAAGCAAGTAAGAATTCGTTTCGATGCTCTAGAACTATTGATCGTCGATATCTTATAAATTAGACCCCCTTCAGTCATAGCCAGCACACCAAGCTAATACCACACGTGAAGCGCTTTCTTCACACAGTATTAAGGAGTGTCTGCGGGAAGCAAATTTTTAAATAGAAACTCAATTTTCTCAGGCACTATTTTTAATTAGGCATTTAAATTTTAAATTCGTATTCTTATTTGGTGTTTTTTGATTCAATTTGATAAGGACTCACACAGTCTCAATTTTGAATAATTGTGAACGTCGAAATAATTAATTCCATTTTGAACTCCCCTAGTGTCATACAAAATCCAATATAAAACCCGTTTTTATTTCAATTCAATATTTTTATTATTAATGGCATTTATATGATAATTAATCATATCCCTAAACTCGTACGCGAGAGGGTAAGTTCTGGCGTTTATCAAATCCAGGCTCAACTCATTCAAACAAAAAAATTTTTTTGGGATGTACTCACCAACTTGTAAAACACTATCTACACATCCCGTTTCCAATAATTTCAATCCTTTACAGAATGATAAATTTTGTTGATCGGCCGCAGAGGCCGGACCCATTGACGAGGATGACGTGGAGGATGAACTATTGCCACTGGTAGACGCCGTATTTCCGGCACTTCCCGTTGAGGAAGAGCCACCACCATTTGAACTAGTCACTGGAGGCACTCGCGACAACGACGAATACATACAAATGTCACGTTCATTTCGTGGAAATGACCAAAATATTATACGTCTCTGTACGGGTTCGGGGATACGATCGTAACGTTCCTCAATACGTTGAAACGGTATATTTTCGGCAACAATTTTTGCCGTGATATCCAAAAGTGTGTCCGGACTACGCACTAATAGTACATTCTGTTGTGTATTATTTGATGATATTTGATGATGCATCATTACGCCTCCGGTTGATTCGTTTGTAGGAACAATTAAACCACCAATTGCACTGTGTGGAAACAACGAACATCGTATTAAACCAAACGGTTGATTATAACTATTCTGATTCGGATTAACACTGGACAATGACGAATGTGAACTATTATTAATATTACTATTGTTACCTAATCTACCACTATTAACTAGACCGCCACTGCAACAATGTAAACGGCGCACAGTTACACTTGCAGCCATCGCTCAAACTGAACTGACGATGAGCAACATGAGCAACACCACCGTACCGAGGAAGTAGGAGTTCGTACATTATTTTATGAATGCGTGCGCAACCACTAAATTATTACATTAGACATTATAGTATTCTATAGATAATTTCAATATGATTTCAATACACAAACTATACACAAACTAAAACTTTTATTATTTTTTCGTAATGTTTTGGCTTCGTGGCTTCGTTAATCAAAATATAGGCACAGAAAATTTTAGCTTACTTTTTACCGTCAGTTGGGACGAATGTAGCCGATAAATTGTTTAGAGTTTATCTAAAAAATTCTAAAAAAATAATTTAAATGCTTTAATATCAGGAGCATATAGGGCAGTAATAAAAATATCAAAATTGGTACTGCAACATTTTTTTTTTTTTAGTTATATATATAGTGCCTAGATTCGCCCCTATGTGTGGGGTGAATCGAGACAGTGCTTTATTTGCAATATAAATCACATTCAGTCATGCCTATGGGTAAAATCGGACATAAAAAGATAAAAATACCTGAATTTCCAATCTGAAAATTCGCTAAACTAAATAACTGCATCAGTGAATGACTTTTGATGGGTGGAATAAAACATTTTGGATTTAAATGAATTTTATTTCGATTTGCCTTTGAGTCTATCATGCAAGATCGATTTGGGAACATGGAAATATTCAGTAGCTTATCTGAGCGATTTTCTTTTATTTTTAATATCGGAAAGCAGGAGCGCAACAACTACATATCTACAGGGGATCCAAAAAAAATTTAAATTATCAAATTTTTTGATAACGCAGTTCTCCGATAACAATGGAAAATGTTGTAATAAAATGTCGTCTCCGAAAATTTGATTTTCAAATAAAAAATTTTAGTAAACCACTAAACATTTTACTTACAAATTTTACAATATAAATAAAATAAATTGAAGGAAAATTTCTAGGTAATTTTAGGGAGTCCGGACCCCTTGGACCTCCCCGGTTGTTGTGCCTCTGTCGGAAAGAGCCCATTTTATGTTATCTAGACTACAGTTTAAGTAGTTTATACCCACTTTCTTTTTATACTGACGCAACATGGTGTATGAATTCGCCTCACCTATAGACAATTTTTTGTTAATCAATTTATAAAAAAAAAAAATTAAGCACAATACAGCTTTTATTTTTGGTACATATATTGTCAAAAAACGCCAAACATTTTGTTGCCAGTCCCTACTTTATATATATAACTGTTTTTTTTTTTTGTACAGCAGTTTCTTTACAAGATTTCAAAACGCGCGTTATTTTTAAAAATTATAAACAATGCGCCTGTAAAATAACAAAATACAAAGATGTCACGTTCACCGCTTTTCTTTGATGACTAACTCATAACTGACAAAATTCAGTAGCATAAATTTATCTATGACCTTGTACGGTCATAACACTGACGAAGAAATATCGAGAGGCAGCTCTGTCTAGATTCGCTCCTACTGTCTCGGTTCGCCCCAACTGATGGTATCTTATAAAATTTAATAAAATATGAAAATTACATAAAACTTTTTGAACGTTGCGTTTCAAAACAAAGATTTTCTATCATAAATCTATTGGTAGCATACTTAGACCACTATTGTTTAACTGTTATGTAAACGATTTAATGGAGAATGTTACGGTAGGAAAAATAATAACGTATGCTGATAACATTACATTCCTAATTAGTGCAGGTAATTTTGATGAAGTTAATTTATTGGCGAGTCAGATATTACAAACATTTCAATCCGGTGTTATAAGAATCAATTAATTATAAATCTAAACTAATTTAATTTGTTTTAAACTGCGTCCATTGTTTTAGACTGTGTTAAAATATTTTTAGTAATATTCGTTTCTAGAGAAATTATAGTATGGTCTGGACGCAGTTTAAAACAAATTAAATTAGTTTAGATTTATAATTAATTGATTCTTACGACACCGGATTGAAATGTTTGTAATATCTGACTCGCCAATAAATTAACATCATCAGAATTACTTGCACTAATTAGGAATGTAATGTTATCAGCATACGTTATTACTTTTCCTACCGTAACATTCTCTATTAAATCGTTTACATAACAGTTAAACAATAGTGGTCTAAGTATGCTACCAATAGATTTATGATAAAAAATATTTGTCTTGAAACGTAACATTCAAAAAGTTTTATGTAATTTTCATATTTTATTAAATTTTGTAATCACTGACAATAGCCAGTGACACAAACAAAATTCTTAAGTGTTATGATAGATTGTAACTTAAAATTGAATGAACAGATAAATAATGTCTGTAAAAAATTAAATAAAATTTGTTTCCAAATTCGAATTTTAAGACAATATTTAAACAAGGAACAATTAACAGCGTTTTACTACGCTCATGTCTACTCCACTATTAAGTATGGAATACTTATGTGGGGAAGAAGCTATGAAGCAAATAGAATCTTTATTCTATAAAAGAAAATAATAAGGACCATATTTAAAGTGAATGGCAGAAGTTTTTGTAAAAATTTATTCAAAAACAACAAAATATTAACCTACTGGACAATTTAGAATTAGTTGTAATAGTACGGGAGGTACTGGCGCATGAATACCGAAAACTATTCCACCTCAATTTTTTTATGCGATCCTGTTGACATTGCCCTACTTATGATATAAATGCATGTTGCCAGGGGGCAACCCGGGGCCATATTGCTTAAACCGGAAGTTGTTTAAACAATTGCAAGGAATTGTCATTTTTTAACCGGACAAATTTTTTTTATATTCTTCATTGAAATACAAATAAAAAAGGTCCTATGACTTTTTACGATAAAGTTAATAGTTTTCGAGATATGAATTTTTAAAAGTTCGAAAAATCTCAAATTTGGGTACTTTTGACCCATGAAAAATATATTAAAGAAAAATAATAAAATATAAATAATATATTTTTTAAATTCTTTATACAATAGTTAATAATATCCTTAATAGAGATTTAAAAAAATTTCATTGCTTATACCTGTTTTTTAATTGTTGATTTCGCGCCCTCACAAGTATGCGTCCCTTACCTTTAAAATACCTTTAAGTATTTTTTCAACCGGACAAATTTTTTTTATATTCTTTATTGAAATACAAACAAAAAAGGTCCTATGACTTTTCACGATCAAGTTAATATTTTTAGAGATATGAATTTTTAAAGATTCAATATTTTTCGAACCTTTAAAAATTCATATCTCTAAAAATATTAACTTGATCGTGAAAAGTCATAGGACCTTTTTTGTTTGTATTTCAATAAAGAATATAAAAAAAATTTGTCCGGTTGAAAAAATACTTAAAGGTATTTTAAAGGTAGGGGATGCATACTTGTGAGGGCGCGAAATTAACAATTAAAAAACAGGTATAAACAATGAAATTTTTTTAAATCTCTATTAAGGATATTATTAACTATTGCATAAAGAATTTAAAAAAAATATTATTTATATTTTATTATTTTTTTTAAATATATTTTTCATGGGTCAAAAGTACCCAAATTTGAGATTTTTCGAACTTTTAAAAATTCATATCTCGAAAACTATTAACTTTATCGTAAAAAGTCATAGGACCTTTTTTATTTGTATTTCAATAAAGAATATAAAAAAAATTTGTCCGATTAAAAAATGACAATTCCTTGCAATTGTTTAAACAACTTCCGGTTTAAGCAATATGGCCCCGGGTTGCCCCCTGGCAACATGCATTTATATCATCAGTAGGGCAATGTCAACAGGATCGCATAAAAAAATTGAGGTGGAATAGTTTTCGGTACTCATGCGCCAGTACCTCCCGTACTATAAATATGAAACGAAAAGAATTTTTCACTTGTCAAACGGATAATAGTATTTTACAATATAAGTTCGGTAAGTTGCTTTTACTGATCGAGAAAATGTTGCGAAAACGAGACCCGGAGGGTCGAGTTTTTGCAATTTTCGAGATCAGTAAATGCACTTAACGCATCGTGTATTGTATAATATTTTTTGCACGATCGATTTAAAATAATTAAAGAATAAAAATATGTTAAATAAAAAATAAAATTCGGATAATAGAGGTGAAATTTATATTTCTATGTTATGACATAGAATGCCATGAATAAATATTATAAATATTCATAACAACTAATACGAATTTTTGTAGTGACAATTGACAACTATATTTGTAAATAAAAAATTATGTGTCAATATTTCATCGGCGTGAATGTTTTTGTTGAATTTTCTATTAAAAAATTGAGGAAAATAGTTTGTTAAACTATAATATTAGTGAGAATAATGAAATTAATGAAGCATTTTATTTTTAGTTGCAAATTTATTCTCGTAAAATGAACGGAAGATTATGAAAACCTCAGAAAATTTTAATGATTTTCGACCTTTTGAAATGTCATAAAATAAGAAGATTAATGCCAACAATATAAGTGCAAACTAGTGAAAATTTTCACATTAATCGATTTATTTTCTTAATTGTTCAAATTGTACTTTTAATTTCAATATAAATAAATAAATACAATCATTTTTGTGCTAATTTCACTTACCACACTCCTATTCACTTACCACGCATCTATTTCACTTACCGCACTGTTATTTTTTGGTTTCCATGGATATAAACAAACGTTCGGGAAATGTGACTTAAGCGGGTTCTACACGATGCTACGAACGTTCCTTCCAACGTTCGATCGAACGTTTGAGGCAATTAAGTTCGATAGTTGGTGCGACGAATGTATCTGCTACACGGTGAATCGAATGTTTGATCCAATACGAATGATGATGTGTTGGTACTCAGTGGACGACGCTGTTATCTGTCTGATGTTATCTCTAATGTTATACACTGATGTTGTCTCTCTTCACATGAACGAGTCGTGCAGCTGCTGAGTTGAACCAACCAACGCAACCAACATTGACCTTCAAACGTTCGAAGCATCCCTTTGACTCGGTGCAAAAATACCGACATCGAACGGGACACGACCAAATGCGAACGTTTGACGCTCGACGTTGGACACTCGTAGGTTCGAACAACGGCTACACGATGCTATGAACCATCCAACGTCGAATGTTGGAAGGTGTTCGTAGCATCGTGTAGCAGCGGCTTTACCAGGATTGTCAACAGCATCGGTAAATGCATGAAAATACACGATCGTGCAAAAAATCCTTTATACAAGATTGAATATGTTATACAATTTTACACACAGAACAAGTTTCTATGAAAGAACTCCGGTATACACCGGTTATAAAATAATGTTTAAATTACCAAATGAACAACAAAATATAAATAATTTAGTTAAAAAAATGTTAACAGAATATTTAATAAATTGTACACCATATGATATTAATGAATTAATTTGATAATCAAATGCAAAGATATTAATAATATCTCGATATGTATAATACCTAGATATTATATAACTAGATTAGTACCTAGATTTCTTTGTTATGTTATGACACTTTTGTAAAGTTTTTGTAAAAAGTCAAATACAAATAAACATTTATTCATTCGACTAGCGAAACGAAACTCTGTAAGGAACTGATTTTGTACAGAATTCCAGAATATCTAATAAACCTATTTCTTAAGCTAATTTTGTTCAAATATTATTAAGATGCTGGAAAAAGTAAACGTGAAATTAATATTTTTTCCCGAAAATATAAGTCGACGAAAATTCTTCAAGGCGTGGAAATTAGATATATTATAGTTAATGTTAAAATCGTTCCCCAGGAGGCCAGGACCCTAGAATTCTACAAAAGTGCCAAAATATAAGTACTCCTATAACTGTCAATATAAATTTCAACAGAAAAATTTCAAAATGTGGAAATTCGATACGCTATTGAACAAAGCATATGGCTACTTTAAAGCCGTTTGACGGTTGAGACCGCGGGCCGCAACTAATTAAAAATAAAATGATATTCAAAAAAAAATGTTATATTTATACTAAAATAATTATTTCCAAATTTAATTTGTTATTTGGGTAAAGTTAATGATTTACCAAGTAATATTTTATATCTATATTAATTACTGATATAAATACTTTAGCACTGACGCAAATGCTCAAGTATTTTTATAATATAACGTTTATAAAATTATAAAAAATAATACTTATAATTATGTATTTATTTACAAACTTAAATAACCTGAATCAGTAAAATTAATAAATAATAAAAATAATATAATTTGTAAACAGATAAATGCAAAAGTATTTTCAAAATAATTCGTAGCAATTTCAAAATAATACCAGCAAATATACAACACATTGAAGCCATTCTATTACATATCGAATACCCTACACTCCTACAGAACTAATTAAGAAAAAAGCATTTATGCTTAATCAAAATTGTTAAATTAGGATTGGTACTGGATGAAACAATCCCTTCCGTTTCTCGCCTGCGTAAATGTTTCTTTCTAACGAAAATTACTTCAAAGAATTAAACACGGTTGAAACTTTTTTTACAGTTAAAAATGTAAATATTGTGGGAATCAATTATGATTTGCTGTCTACTAGGCAGATACCACTTGCATTTCTCAAGTAGATTTTAAGAAGCGCCCGTAAAAGAGCAGATGGGAATAATTTAAGCTGTTGGTGATCTGCAATAAAAATCAATATTCTGTTACTTCTTGCCCGTTTAAAAGGAATATTTTTTTGTTAAATTATCTACATAAAAAATTGCTCATCTAATGTCGTAGGAATCTATATGATCATTAGTACACAAGGTGGAGGGATGTAACAGCTGATAGTATATTCCCCTACTCATGTATCCCACTCCGAATCTCTGAAGTGGTTACACTCCCGTACTCCCGTACCTCTACATCTTCTTTCCATACAATGCGTAATGTCGTTCGTTTGTTTATACTCACCACATGGTGTACTTGTGCCGCAGCAACCTTAGCCATACATATACATTCACATACAATCCGTGTACGTATACGGTTACATTGACACATGCATACACACAACAATACAATACCTCAACACACTACATATGTAGTTATGTATGTGTATATACTTCGTTCACTGCAGTTTTCATCAAAAACAGTGACGATACTGTACGAAATGTTAAGCGGTCAAAGACGCCGTTTTGAATGGGACGGTTGTAATATCGAGCCGATAAGCAATTAGTAGATTAATCGACTAAAATTTTTTTTTTTGGAGGAAATTAGTCACTAGTCGAAATACAATAGTCGACTACGTAACTGACTAAACATTTAATCGAATTCATGAATAAGGTAACAGTCAACACCCAAAACAACCTAACTGATTAATAATTATTCCAAATACTACTAAAAAAGATTCACCAAAAGAAATATCAATAATTTTCCGCTCTAAAAGGGTATAGCAAGATAAGCATAGGGAAATGACCCTCATAGCCGATATCTGTAATAATATACGTAGTAACATTGGTACTCCAAGTGATTACCATCTTGCTTATCTTGCACCCTTTCTTTATTTAAATTTAAGGAGAAAATAAAATGGGATAATTATTTCCTTCTAAATATGCAGCTTTATTGCTGCGCATTTAGAAGCAAATAATGCTTCGCAAACATGACGTCACGTTTGAAAAAACTTATCTTACAGTTGTCAACAAAAAAAAAAAAACGATACTTTTCCAAAAATATAGTTGAAGAACAAGAAAATATTTCAAATTACAATTAGTGAACCAAAAAAAAGATTTCATTATAACATGTCAAATCGATCCCTTGGGATGGATGATCCAAGTCAGCGTGACCTAATATTAGGTGGGGGGTTATTTGACAAAATTTAATGCAGCGTCACAACGGGGAGGGAGGGATTCAAAAATGGCCAAATTTTTCATGACGTAGTTTATGGATGGCCTCTTTCTTTTTTTATGAAAAATAAAAATATGAAATATTACATTGTTTTGTTAGCACAAAAGTAAAATAGTATATTGTGCAATAAGTGCAGGAAATTGTCGATTGCTCACGAAAACGAAGTTGAGCGCACTCACTACGTTCGTGCGCTCATTCGCTTGAGTGGGCAATCGACAATCCCGCACGTGTTGCACATACTATTTTTTATTACGAATTTCACATACTTTTTTCTATTATATTATTACTATTTTTGACATTTTTATTACTTTTTAAAATAATATTTTTGAGTGTTCGTCTTTTTTTTCTGAATTAAATATTGTTTAAATTACTTTGTTGGTGGTTTCTATAGAAATAATTAGGAAATATTTATTAAATGAAAAATCAAGAGGAGAGCTTTGCGTGTTTTGCTTAAATTTTACGTGTTTTATTGTCAATTTGCGTGCGGAAAGTTTACTTTAATACAGTGGGCAAACAGCTATTTTGCGTACAGAAATGTGTGCGCCAAGTTAGCACTTCTCCCGCTTGAGTAATAAAAAATAAAAAATTTCATAATTTTTAATTTTTTGAATTTTATTAAATACCTAATACAAAAGAAAAAATAGTCTCACAATTTTAGTCATTTTAAGAAAGAAATTAATCATTTCAGTCATTTAGTCGAGAATGAAATAATCGACTGAAAAATGACTAAATTAAAACAAAAATTAGTCGACTAAACTGATTAATCGACCGAAATTGCTACAGATTTGTATTCAACGTCTCCTAACTTTACCTTAAACCAAAAAAGCGCCCTTCGATTTCTTTCACGTCCAACGGCGAACTATACCCACCCAATTGGAAACAACTGACTTAAATAATGCATTTTATTGCCGAAGATGGTTTAATATAAACTTGATTTGGGAGTAAATTTTTCGATTTTTATTCATTCACAAATTTTTCATTCGATTATCCTCCACTGTATCGGACACATTCAAAGTTTTATATGAATGTTTGTGAACTTGATATGTACCATACATGCATGGTGGCTAACGGGGGTGCACGAGGGAGGTAAGGGGGGTGTTTTATAAAGAAGTTGCTCGACCAAACAAGTGAGTTGGGCGGGGCGTTATTACAATAATAATAATAATGAGCTTCAATCCACAATACATTTAATACAACACAATACTTACCAAGTGTTCTTCACCGATCTTCACGTCTGCGATGCTATAAAAATGTATTGTACGACTCTACATACGTAAATTCATATACAACTCCGTCCATTCCACACATACTGTATGTGATATTTTTATTTTTCCTGCCAATTTTCCCGATATTCATTGGAAATAGGTGCATACATGTAGGAAAATTGGAGAGTGGATATAGGTGTTGTGGGCCTTGTGGGTTATCATCAATTCTGTTCGCTACTTGACTGTTTGTCAATAATATCTCCACATATTGTGGTGTTCCAAAATGGAACCTGTTTATTAGTACATAGTTTTATTTTTTATGTTTTCAATTAAAATATTTTTGGGTTTTTTAGTACGTGTGTTTCGTAAAGCATTACATTCGTGAATATCTGTCTAAAAAGATGTATTTAATTTTGAAGATTTAACTCATGTGCATTGAATCCCATAAGAAAATTGTAGTTTTTTTCACTTTTATCGTCATTTTATTAGTAAGGCTGTCTACACAATCAATGAAATATGGAATAAGAAATAAGAAATAAGGAATAAGAAGTATGTCATCTAGTGACGTTGAATGGAACTTTAATGAAATAAGGCTGTATACACAATCAATGAAATAAGGAATAAGAAATAAGGAATAAGAAGTATGCCATCTAGTGACGTTGAATGGAACTTTAATGAAATAAGAAATAAGAAACAAGAAATAAGGAATAAGAAATTAGAAATAAGAAATAAGGAGTGTGCCATCTAGTGATGTTGAATAGAACTTTAACGTAACTGGTCTAGATATAAATATGTGGGTATTTTTTTACGTCAAAATTCGTGATTTTTTTCACTTAGTGACAAAACAGTCATCACGAACGTTACTTTTTCATGAATTCCGATGTACAAAAATACCTAAATACATTTACCTATGAGCAGTTAAGTTAAAGTTTCATTCAACGGCACTAGATGGCATACTACTTATTTCTTATTCCTTATTTCTTATTTCATTAAAGTTCCATTCAACGTCACTAGATGACATTCTTCTTATTCCTTATTTCTTATTCCTTATTTCATTGATTGTGTAGACAGCCTAAGTAAGCACGATAAAAATGAAACAAAAGTATTTACCAATCACTAATCAGTAAATTTAATTTAACTATTTCAAAACCTTAGTAACAAAATATTAAACAATATGATCATGTGAGTTATTTTATACATTAAATTGTCTTCGTGTCTTACGCTCGAGTTTCACATTTTTTCGTAATAAATTTGTATTTTCTACAATTTGAAGTTGCCTAAAAGCAATTTAACTCGAAAAACTGTTAGCTTAAAAACATTCCGGCCTCGATGTTATGTTTCTGGTAACTGACAGTTTTTTTTCCTAATTGACATTGGTAACAAATTTTCGTTATATACAAACACAAATTTATATCGTGTAATAAATACGTGAATAATAGAAAAATCTTGACAATTTTAATTATATTTGATACAGCAAAAATTTGGTATTTAAAATTTTTTTTAAAATGTTTAAAATTGTTTCGATAATGCACTAAAAACATTTTATTATCTTTTTTTTGTTGAGATTTTTGAAATTTTTTGTTTTGAATTTTTCCTTAAAATCCTATTTGACGTCATGTCTCAGTATTATCAAAAAAATAAATAAGGACTCAGTAGGATCAGTGACGTTTCAACACCAGATATATTATTTAAATAAATTAATTAAGTATCTTTTTTTTTCAAGCTTTATCTTAAATAATTTCTAATTAGGGGCCGTTCACAAAACGCGTGACGCAAAATATAAGTTATTTTAATGCCCCCCCCCCCCATTGTGATATTTTGTGACACTTGATTGTACCCCCCTAAATATCATGTGATTATTTATTTACCCCACCCCTCTTATTTTTTTAAATTTCTTTTATTACAGATGAATTCAATGGAGTATTGTAAGATGGAGATCTTACTTATATGAGAGGAATTGACAAAATTGGGCACGAAAATAGCACATATAAGGCTTTCTTTTTTTACCACTCGTGGCGTTAATAATCCCCGAATACTGATGTGAATATAGCGAATATAGTAATATAAAACGGATAAAACAGAAAATTAATACAACAGATAAAACAGATAATTAAATACAGTACTTATTCTCAAATGGAAATACGTCGAGACTGGGGAAGTGAGTGTTTCCATTTGAGAATCACCAATGTCGGTTGATGATATTTAATAATAAGGAAATTCATATAAATTACATATCTATGAAATAAACTCTTATAGTTTTAATTACTTTATACGGCGAATATCCAATGGTACTGACTCCGATTTTACATAGTGACGTCAGCGAATTATATAATATACAATGTAAATGATGCGACTCAAAATAAAAATTGTTGTTTATTTTAAAAACGATCGAAAAACCCACTTTATAACTGAGTTGAATATTGAAAAAGATTCCAGAAGATTCTATTCAAAAGCTAATAAAGATAATATAGAAGCTCGCGTTTCCATTTGAGAGTGTTTCATTTGAGAATAAGTACTGTACCGCTTTCGTGTCCTACGGACACGAGTGCCATCTTTGATTTAGACCCTTTTTTGAATACATTGAGTTTTGTCTCCTTGTCTAATCTCCATAGATGAATTCAATCAAGACAACATTCTCAGTTGAGTAGCATTAATGGCATTAATGCACCGTGTATATTTTTAAGAATTATCTCTACAAGTCAATGTCATGTGATGCGAACTCTCATCCGCCCCGCGCGCCCATTAAAGTATCCCGCGTTTTGTGAACGGTCCCTTACAATTATTTACGTGTAATTTCACAAAATTTTGAATGAAAATGGTAAGAATCTATATCTGAGTTTGAATACTCAAGCCATAGTAAGTAGCGTAAGTAGTTTCATGATACAGTGTACCTGCATTAGTGTTCATACTATCCTACAACTCGTAAAAATTAAACGTAATAAAATTTTACAAGTTGGATTTACACTATAGCAAAAAATGAAATAAATTATTCTCAGTACGAAACTGCCCTCTTGCAGCAACATTCATAAAAATATTACTTTTCAATTCAAAATAGAATATGGCAGTACAAAATACGATTTAGAAATGTTAAATTATAATCTAAATCAATAGTTTTAAAAATTATATACATTCATTTAACTTTTTGAATTATGAAGTTTTTTTTTAGCTATGTAAATCCGACTTAGTTTGTCACATTTTTGTGTGAGAGAGATAAGTAAATTAAACTGCCACTGTACAAGCTGCTTTTTCATCCTTGACATCTTTTTTAACCAATCATATTTTTTTCAAAATTTTATTACCTTTACTTTTTTCTTAGAGTTGTAATACAGTAACTGGAATCTTATTTAATTAAAAATTTATTAAAAAAGGGTAATATTCAGTAACTACACTTATAATTTATACATAATCATTTAAAAATCAATAAAGATTTTTTTAAACTGTACTTTACTTTGACTGTACTGCAATTGTTACGAAAAGATTTCATTTACTAACAAATACTCCGCTTATGTCAGGACAGAAACTCTAAAAATAATACCATGGTGGGAGCGCCGATAACACATATTTTTCACTTATTGTTAATATTTTATTCTTTCCTAATAGGCTATTGACTATGCAGTTGAATAAGGAACTAATTCGTAACGGCTGTTTTATTTGTTATTGTTTCATATGTTAAGTTGCACCCCAAAGATGATAAATTCACAAAGTGCTATTAAATTTAGGCGTGGGTTTTTACGAACGACGTAAATTTATCGACTCTTAAGTTTTTTAACTATAACTCAAAAACTATGCATTTTTCGTAAATACACATGATATGATTTTTTGTAGAGAATTAAATTTCCTATCGAAATGGCACTTTATGAACTCAAAAAACTTTTTTCTCAACAAAATAAGTCAAAACAACTATTTAAAAAAAAAAGGAAATTTTTCAATTTTTCTTTTTTTTTTAATTTTTGTGCAGCACTTTTTTCTAAGTGAATTTAGGTATAGGCACTGGTTCACAAAAAAGAAAGCTGATACAATTCCCTTTAGAAAGGTGACCGATAAAAATATTTTCGATAAAAACTGGCTGAGATACAGTCGTTCAAAGTTACCTACTTTCTTACAATTTTATTACTTTTTACTTTTATATCAAGTTATTTGTAATTTTTACACGCAAAAATTATTTTTATTCGGTACAAAAATTATTCCTGCTTTATCAGAGATAATGATAGAAGTATTTGTTAAAAATTTTAATACTCATATGATCTTAGGTATAAAAAAAAACTTTAATATTGTCATCCAAAATACATAACTTAAAACCCTCAAAACGTCATGATTTCCTTAGAAGTTGCTTTTCTAAACAAAATAAAGCATTAATTTACACATGAGAACATTCTATTTTATTGCTCCAAAATAAAATTTTTTACGCACATGTTACGTTTTAGAGGTTCCTGAACAATTTTAGTTTGGTGTCTGTCTGTCCGTCCGTCTGTGTGTGTGTCGCCAGTTTGCACCAAGTGGCATAACTTCTGAACTATTCGATTGTTTTCAATAAAATTTTCAGAAATTAAGCAGTCTGGTTCCTAGATGGTCCCCTATGAATTTAATCGAAATCGAAGTAACGATAGCTACGCCGCTATCATGTCATTTCATTAATATACTAAATTGCACCAAGTGGCATAACTTCTGAACTATTCAATTCTTTTTTATGAAACTGTCAGAAATTATGCGATCTGGTTCCTAGATGGTCCCCTACAAATTTTATTGCATTCGGAGTAATAGTATCCACGGCGCTACCATGAAATCCCATTAAATGTCAGTATCTTATTTACTGCTGGTCCCACTTCGCTCAAATTTTTCAAGTATTTTGGGGGTTAGTTTCTAAAATATTTTTGCTATTATTTTATAATTTACCCTTTATGTATTTTGAGCTACAATTTTTTATGAACTCTAAGGCGAAAATATAATTTCACGGTATATATATTTGGTAGAATACTGTTTTAAAGTCTTTTATGAGTACGAGGAGGCTATGTGCCACACCCCATTGGCAGCGTATTTTTATAATATTAAAAAAATTGTGGAAAATACATCTGAAAAAAATTAATGATGCAATAACTTATGCAATATATTGATTAAATGCTTAAAAACCATTAAAAAGTAATTTTATCAAAAAAAGTTACTATAGTTAATGTTTAAATTTCTTACTGTCTCTTGATTTTGATTCATATTATGCATTCGAATGGCCATTTTTTTTAAAAACCGCATAAAAAAGTCGCACAAAAAAGACCGCATAAAAAAAGGTTTAGCTGTAGAATATATCATAAAATTTTTCTTTTCAAAACTCCTACCATAAACATCCCCAGCGTGTTGGGAAAAAAATGATCAAAAATGTAAAAATATCCTATGAAAAGAAATCTATATTTAACAAATAAAAGATTTCGATTAATTAATATTATTTATTAAAAAAAGTTACTTGAAAAAAAAATTATAATACTTAACAAACTAATCTATAAGAAATATAACGTCCAGCTGTTTCTGACGGTCGAATAATTTTCACAACTTGTCCACGTTTTAATCCAAAGTACCGTGCCACAGGATCACCAGCTTGAATTCGCATTAACATATTTTCTTTTAATTTACTAAAAAAATATATTAAGGAAAATCCAGAAAAACTGAAATTTTTCATAAAAATTATTGGGGATACTACGATTAGTACGATGACAGTTCCTTGTAGAACTCTACAAAATAAAATGAAAAACAAGAATAAAATTTTTCGATTTCTCGCTTCGTTTTTGAGATATTGAACGTTAAACTTGTCTTCAAATTCGGATATATTGTATGTATAGTATGTGTAATCAAGGGGCCAAACTAGAATGTCTACCAAACTGTTCCAACTGTAATCAATGGGTGACGTAACACAACACACATACAATCACAACACACGATGTATGGACACAAATATACGAATGTGTTAGTAATATATTTTGATGATGATATATGCAGTTCGCATACATACACTATATACTATGATGGCCGATATATTTGACAACTAATCAACAATTAAAAATAAATTTATTTATTTTAAGAAAGATATCCCTTTATTTTGAGAAATTTTTTATTCAATAGAATTTTTACACTTAAACACGACACACTTCATATTTTTTTCTGTTTAAATTTCATGAGTTGATTAAAAAAACATGATTTTTATTTTGACGTGAACACCACGGCAGTCAGTAACAGACTAAAGTAGTAGTGGTGTAAATTGCTACTTATTGCAACTTTAAGATTTCACTTTTTTATAGGTAGGCTTGATCTGTCTCATCTGTGTGTCTAATATTTTGACAATGAGCGTGTTCCATTTAGAAAACGCAAACGACTGTGACCTAGTTTTTATATCAAAGTCGAAGTATATTGTCAAAATTAACTAAACTAATCTACCCATAACTAACCTCACCACTTAGTTTTTGTATCAAAGTTGAAGTATATTGTCAAAACTAACTACAGTCCACTCTCGTTAATTCGAAACTCGAGGGACTCTTAAAATATTACGAATTATATATATACGCTTATTGTCAAAATATTATTACACATACAGCTCAACCAACATAAGGTTGCCGGTCAAGGTTGTACGCGCAGTAGACAAACACAACTTCTATCACACTTTTATGCATATATGTTATATGTTTAATTCTTGTTATCGCACTCCTTCATTTGCGCATCTGACCGGCAACCTTATGTTGGTTGGACTGTACTATACATACAACATATCCGAATTTAAAGACAAATTTAACGTTCAATATCTCGAAAACGAAGCGAGATATCGAAAAATTCTATTCTTATTTTTCGTTTTATTTTGTCGAGTTCCATAAAGAACTATCATCAAATCTTGGCGTCGAACTAATCGTAGTCTTGCCAAATAATTTTCTAAATTTGAAAAGGATACTATCTAGCAAGAAGTTCCTGTTTCTCTTCAGGCGTCATAACCACATGTTCCGGGACCAGTTCATGTTCGGTAATATTGATAAGCAGTTCGGACTCAAGAAATTGTTCAAGAATATATTTCGGCGCCATGTCAACCAACGATTGTTTGGCTGACGGTGTCATTCCTTGTTGCACCACAATAATCGCTCGGTGAATATTCTCGTCTTGCATCCGTTGACAGTAGGTTTTTATTGTTTTAATACCAATTTTTGGCTCGTCCGGGAAAAAGACGAACATTTGATCAGTTGGGTCATCATTGTGAGCGACCAGAACAATTAAATCACTTCTTTGCGGTCGTTTTTCACTAAAAATTAAATAAGGAAATATTAAAAATTATAATTTTTGGTAGTTTAAGATTTTTTTATACCTTGGTTTATCACCGAATTGTTCTTTAAATTGTTCTAATGTTTGATCCAATTCATCCTGCGTGACAAGATAACCTCTATCGTGACAAAGTTGCATTACAGTTTTACGAATTCGCCAAAGTTTATATGTTTCGGCTTCGTCATCCATTCTGTGATTAAATTATTAAGTAGTTAAAAATTAACACTTAAATTATACTAAAAAAATACAATTGTCTTAATCAAACAGATCAAACAACACGAGCTAAACACGAGTTTGAAAAATGACTGATATGATAGTAGCACTACACTCTCGTCGAGGCAACACGAGGCGACGCGAGGTCGAGAGTGTAGTTGATGCTCTCGTGTTACCTCGCCTCGCCTCGTCAAGCCTTGCCTCGCCTCGTCAGGTCTCCGATCTGAGTCGGTTTTTGGTCACAAGTCAAAGGACAGGAGATATGAGGCGAGGCGACCAACTACACTCTCGCATATACTCGTGTGTTGATATTGCATATGTTGCATATCTGCGTACTATTATGTTTTTATACATAACCTAAAATCATGCCTTAAATTTACAAAAACGTTATTTTAAACTTTTTTGTGTAATATGCATGAAGAAAATTATAGGATTCAACAGTACATAGAACTGCAGCAGCAGTTATTTGAATCCATGTCACCGACATCACCCATCTTGTCCATCTATGATTGACATTTCAAACTATACGAACGCGTATGAGCAGTATGAATAACTGAGTAATGGGCGAGAGTGTAGACGGTACATACTCGTGTTGTCTCGCCTCGTCAAAACCTCGACGAACGTCTCGTCGAGGCGACCTCGCGAGAATGTAGTGCTACTATGACAAATTTTAACTTATGGAGGGTATGGACGTTATGGAGTTATATTGTGTCACGGGCAAACCAGATGTTAAAGTGACAGTTAACCAAATTGCCGTCATAGGCCACAACCGGTCACAACCATCATCACAATAACTTTGTAATTCTACTGGCGTTCGCCAGAAAATTTTGTTAGCCTAACGTTAGCTAAGGCTGCCTTTACACGATCAGTAATACTGTCAGTATTTCAAAATGCTGACATTTTTATTGATCGTGTATTGATGATACTCAAATAATGATGAAAGTACTGAAGAATGGCTTATAATTCCATCAGTATTCACTTCAGTACTAAGACGTGGAGGGGACAGTGACATTAATGACGGTTAAAACCGTTAAAACGTATTTCTCGTATATTATGTACGTTATATACCAGCGGTACCAGCCGAGATAAATACAAATCGATTGTATGTAGATCGTATAGATCGTATAAAGGTCCATTCATATCTACAGACATTAAACGTAACAAACACGTATCGTGCCAGACACGACAAATATTGTTTAATGCTTTTCTTATGGGTGTGTTCATATTAGCGTAACGTAAGCGCACAGACACGTACAGTCACAGACAGTGTCCGCACAGTATTCTCGAGGAGAATATTTTGTCTGTGCTGGAACGTGTCTGTTGACTTTGTGCGGCTAATATGAATGCATGTTTCGAAACATACAAACAAAATTCCTAGAATTTATTTATAAATTTTCATTGTATTCGTTTTATGAAGTACAAACAACGAAAAATTAATCGAATTTATTAGAAAATAAACATTTTCTGTTATTAATTATATAAGATCTGAATAACAAACATTTAATCGAATTTATTAGGTTACGTACATTTTTCCACAATCACACTGATAAGAAATTTGGCGATAATCAACAGAAGTATGCAGCAAAAAAGGAAATTTTTCCTCTTCCAATAATAACGCAATTGCGGAAAAATCTTCAGTATAAAAGTCATATAACTTTGTCAGATCTGCTACAATTTAATTTTTTTAATTTACTGATACATACCTACTACACGTGCTATACGTATAGTATCTACTGTCTGTGTCTGTCCGCTAATTGTCTGAATATATGAATACTTTTGAAAATGTCGTGTCTACCACGATACGTGTCTGTGACGTTCAGTGTCTGTAGATATGAATGAACCTTAATACGTACATCATGGAAAAGTAAGCTTGTACAATGCTACATATATGTATTATTAATTGATTAGTATGTACGGCATTATGTACAAAATGTACGATATGTACCGTATGTGAATACATGCGGATATGTATGGCTAAGCTAAAAAAAACATTACGAACATAACGTTTTTTCTTTTTTGTTTTCTTCATGTTTTCTTGTTTTGAGTTGCAAACGCTAGTACTATAGCTAAACACGCTTCTTCAATAGTAGTAACAATTCCAAAATTTTATTAATTTAAAAATTTCGAAAAAGTAAAGACAGTTTGTTTTAAAATACTGAAGAAAATAATGATAGTGTACGGTATCATAAAAATACTGAAGTAATCAAAATAATGATTCATTATTTTTATCAGTAAATACTGACAGTATTACTGATCGTGTAAAGGCAGCCTAAAGGAGTTTTCACCGTTACAAACTGTTACAAAAATTACATGCATTAGATATTAAAACAACAATTTCTAACATGGTGACTGATTGTTTTTATTCCATAACCTTTAAATTTGGCTGTATTTCAAACGTTAAGTATATATACCGTAAAAACCATGAAAAAATACCCTTTTTACTCGTTGTAAACAACATCAAAACTGAAATAGAATTATATGTCTTACTCTTTTTACGTATATGCGAATTTTATTATATAAAAAGAGTAAGATATATAATATATGATTCTATTTCAAGTTGCTTACAACGAGTCAAAAGTGTATTTAATGTGCATTAATTTTTTGAATCATGGCCCTCTGGTTTTTGACGGTGAAAGTTCCGTTAGTTAACGACGTTAACGACGTTAATGATATGCTGACAAAATTTTCTGGCGAACCCCAGCTCTATTGAAGGCAACTAGCTGTTCTTTGTTATGAAATTTGAGGATATTTATGATATTTATTTTAAGGTTTTTGGTTTAAGTGGGTAACAAAACGATGGTACAATTTGAAATAATACATTATTTAGTTGTACCTGGTTGTAACATACAGGACAAGATCATTAACTTTTTATGTGTTGTTGTCAGAAATTTTTTTGTCAGATTGAATTTAAAAATCTTTTCTATAGGTAATTACATAAAATAAACCATAGGTAAAAAATTATTATACTTAATAAACACCTCTGGTACCTTTTTTAAAAATTCATTAACTTCTGGAATTACTACGCAAGAAATTTTTTCGTTTAGTTTTAAGATGTTTTAAGCGTCATTGGCCTCTCAAGACTAGGTTTGTTAATAACTTGATACTTCTCTATGGTGATGTTTTGCGATTTGGTATGTGATTCAATTGCGGGAATTCGAATTTAAATTGAACTGTCAAATGTCAATGCGGTTAAGGTAATAGTTCACCAAAAATTTGTTTTCGAACTTATACAAAGTATCCTTTATTAGTTATTTTATTAAAATGAAATTTCGTGGTATTATATATGACTCGATAGCGTTAAAAGAATTTTACAGTAAGTCAAAATCGAATTCTAATCAATTACCCAATGTTTCATTAATACCACCAATTATTTAATTAATAAATTCCTTAAATTTTGTGTTCAAGATGTTGTGTGTACTTTATCAAAACTTTCCAAAGAATGTGTCCTTCGAATCACTCCAACAAACTTATACTTCATAATGAACGACGAATCTTTCGGAATGAATAAACCAGTTGTTTGGTGTCACTTAACAGCTAATTATTATTTCAAAGAATATAGTATGGAAGGTGTTTCACCTGATCAAAACGAAATATATCTCGAGTTTGCTACAGGTAATATTTCAGGCTTTTATCTCGACAGAAACTAATCAGAGATTGAATTCGTTTTTTAGGGTTATTGTTAAAATCGTTAGCTTTTCTTAAGGCTTGTATAAAATTTTTGAAAATAAAGTTAACTAATAAAGCTACACCGTGTTTAACGATTGAAATTGAAATTGTAAGTAAAAATAAAAAAATTAATTTAGGAGATTTGAGTATTAGTTTATGATATTCCGTATTTATTAATGCTGGCGTTCGCTAGAAAATTTTGTTAGTCTAACGCAGGGTTGCCACCCGTCCCGATTCTGTCGGGACAGTCCCGATTTCGATGGTGAAGTTCCGCGTCCCGACATCATGCTAATTATGTCCCGATTTTTTAAATTACCGGCAAAAAAATGAGAAATAGTAAAAAATTACTTTTATAATTAAAATAGTTGTTATGTAGGTAATTATGCCGCTATTCTTTATTTCAAATGATCAGGAAGAGTCAATAACAAACTAGTAGTTGTTGACCTGACAGTTATTTTTAATTTACAAATATTTAACAAAGAATATCGATAGGGAGTCTGTAAATTTTTTCCAAATACTTACACTCTTACACATGGCCGTAAAAAAATCTTTTTAAAAATTTTTTTTAAATACCATGAACAAATTAAAAATATTCATAATATCTAACAATAGTGAAATATTTTAGGAACACATTTAGGATTTTTTTCTACAGAAGAAAGATTTAATAAATGGTTTTAAATTTTGGTAGTATATGGTGTACTCACTCTTGCTTACGCCCGTCCATGTTATAGTCATCCCTTAATTCATCAATAAATATAAAAATGATACATAATTATTAACAGCGGCTCGTAGTAATAAAAAATATATATGGGAAAATAAATAAATAAATAAAGTATATCACAAAACTGATTTTTTATTTTTCCCTTAGATTGTCCCGATTTTATTTTGTTCAAAGGTGGCAACCCTGGTCTAACGTTAGCTAACGGAGCTTGCATCGTTACAAACCAGAGGGCTTTGATTCAAAAAATTAATGGATGTTAAATATATTTTAGTGATTTTTCATTGTATAAATACTTAAGGCAGTTGGTCGATAAAACGATTTTTGCAAAGGTTTTTGACGAAACTTCTCTAGATATTTATTTAATTTAATACCAATAATACGAGCCCTTACCGAAAAGAAAAAAGAATTGACCACCCCAATTTTGAGAAAAACGATTTCAAAGTTTTGTAATTTTAACACGGGCTCTTATGGGAAAACTATTTTTTTTTTTTAATAAGATGAAAACGTGTCTCTGGTTTCTAACGGTGTAAGCTTCGTTAGCTAACGTTAGACTAACAAAATTTTCTGGCGAACGTCAGCAATTTGTTAATTGGTGACGCAAAGATTACGCGAGCGCCTCTGGTTTTTTAAATCAGAAGTTGTATCAAAGAAAAAGCTTTTGTATATGAAATTTTTGAAATATGTATTATACAAATTATGTGGGGATTACCAAATTTTATAGCAACAATTAAACGTATACGTATATTTTTACTTAATACAAGTTCTAATTTCACCACCAGAGGCGCGAGTGAGAATCTTTGGTCGCCATACAGATTTTGAAATTTATTTTTTTTTAATACTTTTTTATTATTGACATTAATTTTCCTTATTGAATGTAAATTGCAAAAAATAATATTTTAGCCTCAAGGATACCAAAACCAACAATGCATTCATGACATTCCTGTAAAAGTAATTCCACGTAGACTATGGGGAGAGTTTGAAGAACCTCTAGATTACTCCTATCACGTAATTGCCCTTGCACACTTTTTTAAGAATTTATTATGAAAAATTTAATTCAAATTTTAGATCACAATTGAAATGCCAAGTTTGAAAGCGATTAAAAACATTGTGGAACGGCTCAAATCATTGAGCCAACATTTAATAATATCGGCAACGAAGAGCGGTCGATTTAGTATAAGTATAAAAACGGTTTTAGGCGACATTGCGGCCCATGTTCCTGATTTAGAAGTGATTGAGTATTCAGGTGAGTTGAACTAAAATTACTTTTGTAGGGCGCTTTTATTTTAACCGATTTTTTTAAAAATATTAGGTCCTTCTAATTCCGGTGATGATGACGAGGACGAGAGGCCAATTCAGACTCAAGTTGATATCAAAAAGTGTCACATGTATTTTGCGAGTCAGCATATTTCTTGCAAAAAAATGTATTGTAGTATACTGGAAAATAAATTGGTAAAAATTTATATTGAAAATGAAGCAGTTAATCTACAGTTATTTCTTCCTGCCTGTAGTGATTAGTTTTGATTTTTAAATAGTTTATAAGCATAAGATTGTTAATTCTTGTTCATACTTTTGTACATATTTTTTTTTACGTTGTTTAATAAAATTATTTTCTTAAAAATATTCAGGGTGTTGTATTTCAACTCAAACTTACTCAACAAATTTGTAGATAATTAGGTTTTTGAAGAAAATTTTTTTTGTCGTAAATGGAAAGATCATACATAAGTTTTATAAGAAAACTATTTTGTTTTTTTTTTTTTTTTTTTTTTTTTTTTTTTTTTTTTTTAACGTAATATTTAAAAAGTTATATCAAATTAAAAATAAATTTTTAAACTTAGAACCGATAACGTGCCGACAATTCCCGAGCGGATATGTGACGTCATAATAGCAACTTACCTAAAAATTCCACTGAGTACTGAATCGAACATATTAACATATGTTTCCTAGAGATACCACAGGCATTAAATTTTGAAGCATGACTCCATTTTAGTAAGCCCAGCTTGTAACCACGGAGACTTATTTATAAATATTAGATAAACCATTAAATTAATGGTTTGACCGCCATTAAAGTAATCCCATCAGTCAATTTTTTTGCTTCAATTTCTTAATGTATTTGTAATACACAGAATTCTCTCTAGTCGATTCTCTCCTCAATGAAAAATTCAATGTATTTTTATTTTGAATTATTGTTGCTATTCATTTTATCCTCGCTTAAAAGCAATTTTGTATTGAATAATATATTACTATTATGACGTCATAGACATTGCGATCTTTTGTAGTGTTGTTTATAACCAAACGAAATTTTTTGAAATTTTCTAAGTCTTAATTAATTTCTTATATATTATATATTATTTTTAAATCTTTTTCGCATCGTTTATCAATATTATTTATAATATATTACTGAAATGAAACAAAAAAAATGATAATTATTTTTTACTCAAAAACCCAATTGTTAATAATTAACCAACAACATTTTAAAAAGTTATTGTAAAAAAACTTGCATCGAATAAGGAATAATCTATTGTCTATGCTGGCAATGTAAACTGAAAAAATATATAGCATAAATAATTTATAGGCTTAATCAAAAAAAAAAAAAAAAATTTGGAGTAGCTATAAGTGAAGTCAACCTATTACTATAATCAGGAGCTTTGTAAGTTATAGCTGTTATCATTTTGGAACTATGATGGAAACGTTTGTTTTTCTAAAAGCATAAATGCACGGAAAATGCAATTTTTTAGTTTGATTTCTTTTTTAATACTTTTTATGCGAAAAAATTAAAATAAATTTGAAAAATAAGCATTTAAAATTATTGTGAATTTAATGATTTAATGCATATTCATTAATTCATTGAAAATTATTTACCTTTTTAAATTAATTACTTTATTTACTTTGCTTTAATATCTGCTCGGTATATTGGTTAACTTTATAGAATTAAAATATCGTACATTTCGATATCGTTCGAATTCAGCGTTTGATGACAACACGGTGTACTTGAAAAATTTAATTTTTGAAGCCGAAAATTACTTGAAAACGAGACGAAATAATTAAAAAATTAAGTATTTAAAAAAATATAAGATTCCCTTAAAAAAATATTTTATGTCGTAACTTTTCTCAGTCAGATTAATATTTTAGGAATAAAACAAGTGACAATTCGTACATTATTCATCCTGTATACGTGAGTCGCAATAGGTTAACGAAATTATAACGATTAAATTTTAAATAATTTTTTATGTAAATATAATATATATGTATAATAAAAATATAAATAACTTTAAAATTGAACTAAAACACATTAGTCTCATTCGCTGGAGCGATCACATGGACTTGTTGAGCCTTACTATAATTATAAACTTGCCCCGTGGAAAACGGTTCCAATCGAGGATGAGTATTTGGTTCCAATTTTCGTCCTTTATCTAAAAAAAACGAACAATTTTCAAAATTCCACAATGAAAATAAATACACTGCTGATCCGATTGAGAGAAAGAAAAATGCATATGTATTGGTCACACAGATATAAAAAAAAACATTAGGAATGTTTTGAGTAAACAAATCGTTATGTATGTATACAGGGTGGAATTTTGATAACTCTTATACCTTTTGGTAAATTTCGATAAAATTTAGGATGATTTAGAACAGAATTTGTTGGAAACAACATAGCTTAAAACATAGCTATGTTGTTTCCAACAAATTCCGTTCTAAGTGATCGTAAAATTTTATCGAAATTCACCAAAAGTATGAGTTATTAAAATTCCACTTTGTATACATATACATATAATGATTTGTTTACACAAAAAATTTCTGTCTTTTTTATACTGTGTGACCAATACATACGCATTTTTCTTTCTCTCAGTCGGATCAGCAATGTAGTCACAATGTTTTTTTTTTTTTTTTTTTTTTTTTTTTTTTTTTTTTTTTTTTTACCTGAGATTACATTTTCCGCTGGAATATATTTTGACAGACGAATTAGAGGAAGCGGCATATGGCCACTGGTTAATGGCATTACGTCTAGGGTTACTGTTTGTGGATCATCATTTTCAAGCGCTAGGACACCTGCAGTTCGACCACAAACAGCCCACATGCTTTGATCGGCCAGTACTTCGTACATTAAGGAGCCCTGATACATGTAATCCACACGATTGACCGTGAGTCGCAATTGACACATGATGCCCGATCGACAAAATTCGTTTCTCTTGGTTGGTTCAACGGTTGAGCGCACCACGAATAAAGTCTTTAAAAAAAAAGGCAATTATAAGTTACTATTTTAGGAATAAACCAAGTGTAAGGAATGTATTTAACCCTGTTATATCTTAATCGATTCCTGCTTGTCCGATTTTAATAAAATTTTAATAATAAATATTCAGAATGGGATTATTAAGTAAAGCTCCGAAAAAGATAAAGACAGAAGATATCTTTTCCAGAATTCGAGTAAAGATCCACATTTTTTTATTAATACTCAGGGTCTTATTGTTAGTATACCGTAAAATGGAGTGAATCGAGACACTTTTGACCTTTGTATTCAATTTCTAAAGAAACTTTTTTACTTTTTAGATTGTATAGGTCAGGTTAATTGAGTCGCTCAGCGGCAAAGTGGCCCAACTGTATTTGGTAAAAATATAAAATAAGTGACTAAACTGTCGGTTAAGCCACTATGACCTCAACAACGCCCGTAAGATAACCTAACTGCTTTACTACTACTATCTATTATTGCACACTGTTAGTTCACTTTGGCCATTATAATTTTCAAATATAGTTGAAATAGATCAGCTTTTTATATTTAACTAAAAACACCACATTTTACAGTTGGGCCACTTTGGCGCTGAGCGACTCAATTTTGGTTCCAGTACCTTGGTTCATTTAATCGGAAAATTCTAAAATATAGTCAATTCGTATTCCCCACTCTTGGGTGCAATAGATACAAATCAGGAGTTAATAGAAAATTTGTACAAGGCTGTCAAAGAACGAAAATTTGGCATGTTTAAATTTTTTTCGATATCTAAATCTAAATAATTGATAAATCTGATATATTTTTTTTTTAAGAATATAGATTATTTGTCAAGATAACTATAGGTCAAATCAACTAAAATTGGTCTGACGTTCGTAACAAATGAAACAAAATTAGACGTAAATTTTAAATTACTATAGTTATTTTAATATAAAAATAACAAAAAGAAAAAGAGACAGAATTAAGAGATTTGACCTATAGCAAAATAATTTTATTTAATATTAATATTTTTGGAAGGCAAATGAAATCTAAACAAAAAAAAAATAAAAGTATCATAAAGTTTAGAAAAAACTCTATTTTTGAAGTAACTAAATTCGAAAAATATGTATATTTTAAATTATAATAACATTTTTAAGACTTTAGTCAGCCCTGATACGTTAAATCCTATTCACCTCTCATTCGCGCCTATTAAACTCCTTATCAGTTTGACATCGAAGAAAAATTATACGTTCAACCTTAAGTTACTATGGTCATCCTAATACATAAATAACAAAAAGGAAAAGAGACAGAAAACTAGGTTCGTCTAATTTTGCTTCATTTGTTGCATTTGTATGATGATGTCAGCAGGGCTGGGAACTATTTAAAATGATTTCATTTTAAATATGTATTTAAAATACAAAATGGCATTTTGCATTTTCTATTGTAAATTAGTTCGATCAAACCATTTTCCATTTTGTATTTAAAATGGAAATTTGAATCCATTTTACATTTAAAATGAAAATGCATGTATACTCAAATTTGTGTGTATACAATATTAATTATAGAACTTGAACTGAACGACATAAAGTCTAACAAATTGTAAGTTAAATGTAAGTTGATTTAATTGACTCAATTTTTTTATAACTCGAGTTGCAATGTCACTTGAGTTAAATTTGTTACCAGAGTTGCAGTTCTCTTAAGTCAAACTTTTCTGACTCAAGTTGTGTACTACTATTTTTAAGACACGTCGATAAGGAATGTACTTCGAGTAGATGATTTTCATAATTTTATTTAGAAGTTGCAGTCGTAGCGTAGTCAAGGTTTGAATATGTTAAGGTCGAATTAAATTTTACAATATTTTTAAATAACAATATTTGAAAAGTTAAGTTTCGTTTTCATATCATGCAAACTTTACAAAATTTTCTCAAAAGACTGCCTTTATTTAATTTCAGTTCCTTTGAACATTTTTTTTTTTTAATTAATATAAATAATAATTAAAAATTTATAGAATATTTTTTATAAAGTATATAAATAAAGTAAAAAAAGCATTTTGCATTTTATAATCCATTTTAAATAACTATTTTCCATTTTCAATTTTAAATATGTTCAGCAAAACCATTTTCCATTTTGTATTTTAAATGCATTTTTGGAAACCATTTTCTATTTTAAATGGTTTCTATGAACCATTTTTCCCAACCCTGGATGTCAGACCATTTTTAGTTGATTTGGACTACAGTCATATGCATAGTTATATTACTTGAAAGTAAATATATGTATTTCTATTCTCATAACACAATGTCTGTAAGGAGTTAATGCTATTTACCTTGTAATTTGCTATTTCAAAATTCATTTTATACGGCGTCACTGAACTAGCTTCTGACACAATATTATTCTTCAAAACTGAAAAATCGATCGTGAACTCCATCTTCAAAATGTCAGGCGATTCTTTTTTCATCTCCAGCTCCCACATAAATGAAATATTTAACCCATTCGAAACAATCTACAATTTTCAAAAATTGACTAACAACTAAATTCAACCATGGTCAATAAAAGTATCTTACCAATGGCTGCCCTTTTACCATATTTAAATTTTTCAATTCCATTTCTTTACAATATAAATTTGGATTTTCCAACAATACTTGACATGGTGTCAATCCCGTAATAGTTACTTGTATAAACTTACGAGTATGCGCAGTGTGAAGACGCCATGTTGATTTAAACAACGGGGAGAAAAATAGTGGCACACTTTGGTCGGTTTCAGACCACGAATTTTGTATATTAATTTTGTGTTCGATGTCTTTATCGTCCTTTTTTGGCGGTAAATCGCAATAGACACGCAACTCGAATACAACGGATTCAAATCGTTCGATTTTTGGTAGCGTTAATGTTAGCTCGGACTCATAAGGTTCAGATTTGTTTTCGGTTTGTAGTCGTAGACCCCTGGATGCTCTTAATTTGATCCAAGAATTCTAAAAAAGAGAAGCAAATTACAAAATACAAATACCCCTGTCACAGCATTTGCATAACATAGTGAATTTCCAAAGATTGGACACTGGCGGATCTCATACAACAATATGTATCCATATAAAATAGTTTAGCTTTCTAACAGTGGAAAAATTTTCAAAATCGGTTAAGTAGTTAATTTTTAGCGCTTTTGGACCCCCAGGACCCTGGCGGATCTCATATAGTATAGCATATATGCATTTAAAAGAATTTAACTTTTAAAAAAGTGAAAAAATTTTCAAAATCGGTTGTGTAGTTCTATTTTTGGCGCTTTTGGGATCCCCGGACGAATTTTCAAAATCAGTGATGACGCGCTCTTGAAAAGTTAATTTATTTTTATTTTAAAAAATGAAACAGATATAAATATTGTTATTGTAATGATAAAAACGATGAAGCATTTATTGTAAAGAAATTCAGCAAATTTCTTAATTTTTCTCAAAAGCCAGTTCATTTAGAACAATGTTTTAAAAGCTTGTCTTATGCAATTTTTTACGTTCTTTTCGATGGTGTAAAAGGCAATTAAAAAAATTTTTGAAATCTGGCCAAATTTTGCAGAAAAACCACTAAAAATGGCGAAAAATGGCCAAAATTTTGGCTTCTAAAAATCGGACGTATCTGGCTGACGAACTCATCCAAGCTATTGAGACTTTTGACCTTCTCACCAAATTTCGTAAAGTTTGGATACTTCGTTCGAGAGTTATCGCGCATATATATATATATATATATATATATATATATATATATATATATATATATATATATATATATATATATATATATACAAATTTTAGTGAAGCTCATTTTCGGTTTCTCGAGGCCTCAAGACAAATTTCTGCCATAGTCTCGGGCTCAGGTCTTTTCATGGTCGCCCGCTGTAATAAATGTATTTCCAAAAAGGAAATTCACTCAAAATGAATTTGTAATGAGCAGTCGGTCTCTCACTTCAAATTCGTTTGACTAACTATGGTATTGTAACTTACCTCTTCAATAACGTAACTTCCGTTTTTCAGCGTCAGTTGTAAACGGTTCTCAAATCCGGAAATTAGGTGTGGAGAAATTTTATCTAGTCGTATAACTGGTTCCTGACGAATAACTTTGAATCCCACTGGTGGAATCAACGCAGGCGAAATAAATTTGATTTTTTCAATTAAAAGAGTCAATGAATGGAATCGAAAACTTCCAGGATTCTCGGCTTTCCACTTTAATGTAATCGTATTCACCCCCGGTTTTATGGAAATGTCCGTTGTATTTAATAAAATACATGGCCCCGTCGGTACATTCTGATCGATGGATTTCTGGTCCCGAAGTTCTTTCTCGGGTTGTTTATATGCCACATTTGCAGAACCAATTTGACCGTTTTGTGTTCGATCGAAATGCTCGACGATTTTCAGTTCCATCAGGATGCGATTCTTTTTAATCATGTCGTTCAATGTACAAACCGAACGTAACCGAACGTTATCCTTTTCGACACTGATTGTTAGTTCGGCAATGTCACACCAGATTTCGCGCGGGAAATTACTTTCAATTACAAATTCACACGTCACAACGCTATTTTGCATTACAGTCTCTGATTCTCCTTTGACGGTGATTTTTAAAATTTTGAACGTGTCCCCGAATTTCATTTCTAAGATTTTTAATTGATCATTTTCTTGTAACGATTTTATTGATTTGATCATCTCGTCGAAATAGAAATTTCGCACAAGTAGTTCGAGTTCCGATGAACTGGCAATTGCGATACTTGACGAAATATAGCGTTCTCGATCGCTCTCTTTGTTGTAACACGCTGAAAGTTCAAGTTGCGTTTGCGCCGCCAAGTCGCGCCATTTCTCTTCCTCAAACATTTTTAGCAGATCCATCAAGAATACAATGGCATTAAGAGTTTGACCTTGTGCCAGATAAAATGTGGCCAGGTCTCGACCAATCATCCGAGCCAATCGTTTGCGACCAATATGCTTATAAATACCCATGGCAAGTTCCGCGATTTCTAAATAATGTTTATTGTAGGCTTCTTTCGAACGTAAAGCGTTTTTCAATTTATCCGTGGGTGTCGGATTATCGGGGGTACCGGGGCAATCTTTCATGCCGGCCGATAACACGACAACCAGATGCAATTGTTCGGATGTGGGTTCTGAGCCGGGCAGGAGCCCGCACAATTTTCCAAGGATTTGTAATTTTTCGCGAGCGTACGCCCAAAGATCGGCCGTGTAGAGTGAATACGCTTGGACCTGTTCGCTATCGTTGAATCGTTCGCATGTGTGTAAAACTTCTAAGCAGGCTAAAAAGAGCCAGCAGGGTAGAGCACCAGTGGGAACGGAAATATCTAACATACTTATTTCACGAACTGTTGTATGTAAAAATGGAAGACATCTTTGAGCAATCTACAATATTAAAAATATTTTTGGTTATCAATTCTGAGTCAAAGGAGTTTCAAATGATGAGTCAAATGGGGTAAACACCATTGGGGAAATGTTATTGAGATCATTTTTTTAAAAGCTTTTATTTAACTTGCTATGTTAGTATATTGGTTTAGATCAAATCTTGGAATCAAAATTTAGACAGGTTCTAATTGAGCTAGAGGTTTCAAATTTTTCATACCTGTCTAACCTTGATGACAATGCAATATTGTGTAATTTGTTTTGCCCTAAATCGCCCTAAATAAAAATTTTTGATTTTTAGTCCTGTGCAACTTTTTGACATTTCGAATTGTCAAATATTGTTCATTGATTTTACATTGCAATTTTTCGTTTCCATAGTTAAGTTTGATTAGGGTAAGTTAACCGATTAAAATATTGGTAACAAAATTTAACTATTTCTTTAATTTTTTTTAAATTAATTGTGATCCGACTAAAAAGTAGAAAATAAAGTAAAAAAAATGTTTTTTAAGAAAAAGCTTTTATTTAAAAATGGGGTAAAAAAAATAAAATAACTTTTGAGTGAAGTTTGAAGCAATATGCACCACAATTTATAAAAAATTGAAGCGTTTAATTAGGTTTGGTAACTACTGAAAAGTAAAATAGCTATACTTTCAAAACATCAAAAAGAAATAGTTAATGATAACGCCTCAAGCTTTTATAAATTATGTTGCATATTGCTTCAAACTTCACTCAAAAGTTATTTTATTTTTTTTACCCCATTTTTAAATAAAAGCTTTTTCTTAAAAAACATTTTTTTACTTTAATTTTTTTTTTTTTTTGGTTCAGGTGTCTAAAAATGTAATCTGGTGAATTTCTTCTATCGTAAATTGTAAAGCTGAGTGGGTAGTTATTAGAAATGTTTCTAATTTTGTCAGTTAGTGAAACTGGGGCACCAGGAATTATGTTATTAACATATCTAAAGAAAATAGGTGAATTTTTCGTTCGAAAATTCGCTATAACTCGATTTTTCAATGCCTTCAAAACTAAAATTTTTCAATGCGTGGAGAATAATTGTAGGTTTTCGAAGCCGTCTTTTTCATTTTTATCAAAATAAAATATATAAAACCATTCGAAAAAGGATTTTTGTTAAATAAATCATATTTCTAAAAGGAATTTCATCATTTTGATAAAAAAAATGAAAATTTTACAACCAAATTACCCTAATTCAATTAAATCATCCTAATACAAATCACTTCAATACAGGTTGATTTCAGAAAAAAAGAAATTTTTTAATTTGGTGACGTCATCAGGTTTACTAGAATTTTTTAATGCCTTAAAAACCGCAAATAAAATGATAGAATGATGAAAATGGAAGCAAATTATAGGTTTTCGAAGCCGTTTTTTTCAGTTTTACCAAAATCAAGGATGTAAAATTACATACTAAGAAAAGACTTAAGTTGAGTAAGTTATACTTCGAAATGGTATTTCGTAATTTTGATAGATAAAATTAAAAATTCACATCCAAATTATCCTAATTCAACCAATACGGTACTTGACTGTATTTAAAATTTGTGTCAAATGTTAAATAATTCTATGCATTATGATTACATATGTCTAATTTTAATGATGAAACATAAAAAAAATTGATAACTATTTAGAAATTTTATTTTGAAAGTCGCCATTTTTCAACAAATATTCAAATTAATGAAAACGCGTCATTTCTTGAATATGACGTAACATTTTGTAGCTAGATATGTCGATTTTGATAATTTTCATCGGTGAGGTGAAATTGTGTTTTCTTTTGAATATTTCTATTAGCTTATACATATATAATATAGTAATAATAATCGACCAGAATTCTAATAAATACTTGCTTTTACTTTGATATTTTATGAATATAATCAAAGTTTTGAGGTTATAAATATTGACATTGACGTTTAGTTGCTTCAAACTGTGACGTCACTATAGTGAGGTGTTTTCTCCGCCTTTTTCTCATTTAAAATTGTAGGGTTATTTTTTTTTTTTTTTTTGATGATTTTTTACAGAATCTGTCGAAAATAAAAAAAAAATCACTTAACTGATATGGGAAAACAATGCTTTTAGAATATTTTTGTAACTTCAATCAAGTACCCTATTACCCTAATTCAAATCAGTTTCATCAAGTCTGATTTGAGAAAAAATAATTTTTTAATTTAATGACGTCACCAGGTTTATTAGAATTTTTCAATGCCTTAAAAACCGTAAACAAAATGATAGAATGATAAAATTGGAAGCGAATTATACGTTTTCGAAGCTGTTCTTTCCATTTTGACGAAAATAAAGAATGTAGAACCATTAGAAAAACGACTTCTGTTGAATAAATAATATTTTTAAAAGGAATTTTTTTTTCATTTTGATATCAAAAATGAGAAGTTCACTTCCAAATTATTCTAATTCAACCAATTACCTCAATTGAAATCACTTCAGTAAAATTTGATTTCACAAAAAAGAACTTTTTTTAATTTGGTGACGTCATCAAGTTTACTAAAATTTTTCAGTGCCTTCAGAAACCGTAAATAAAATGATGGAATGATGAAACTGGAAGCGGTTTATAGAGTTTTGAAGTGGTTCTTCTAATTTTAGTTCAAGTATATTTGTAATATCAACAAAAAAAAAAAAAAAAAATTACGAGAAAAAAAATGTGAACTCTCTTCATTTGAGAGTTAAATCTGTTCCTAAGCGTATTGTCAAATACTTATGCACATTATTTATATTTTTTACACACTTACAAAACAAAATAAGTATTGTATTGGGATTTGTCAAATAGGTGGAGCTTAAAAAAAATGGCTGACGAAAAAGTACATTAATATTAGTTTTATATATAGTAATCGGTGTAATATTAAGAAAAAAAATGATAAAAAAATAAAACTATTTGTATTTGTGTTGACACAAGTCTGAAACAAAGAAATTTTGTTGGGGAAGACATTTTACATCTATAAAACACTTAAAATGTGGTAAAAATATGAAAAAATGTGTGAATGAGTTTTAGTGAATATTACAATTTACAGTATATAAACGTCAGATTTGAATGATAAACGTCATGAAAAACTGGAGAACTGTAAATGAATGAAAATATCAAATAAATTGTATGTACATGTATGCAGATCTACAAAATTCAGCTGATAAATAACATTTCAGCAAATGTACTTTAAAAATAGTCTGATTTGTAAATAATAAACAAATATTTTATTTCGCAAAAATACCACTTTTATTTTGAAACAATATTGTCACAGTTTCAAAATAAAAGTGGTATTTTTGCGAAGTAAAATATTTGTTTATTATTTACAAATATGGAATACCATAAAGTAACGCTCAAATCTATTAATATTAATAGTCTGATTTTTCAACATCCTAGACAGTGATTCTTGAAAAGTGAAGTGAAGTGGAATGGAATGAAATGAAATAGCTGAGAACAGAACCAAAGGGAATATATTTTTATAAGTTGGTAGGTATACATTATTGTGATAATAGGTACTCTATCGACGAAATTGATTAATAATAAGAGGAGGTATTATTTATGATACACAGCTTTCGTTTCCGGTTATATATTATGTGGAATTTAAAAAATAAAATTTACAAACATTTATCATTTTATTGCCATTTTTCGTCTATCCGTTTGCGTTCGTTGTGAATTTTGAGTAGTTAGCTGTACTTTATAAAAACTGTTTTAATTTTTTACCTTTTTTCTTGTATTTTAATTATTTTTTATCTTTTGTTAATTTCTTTTATTTAAATTATATATTTTCCTTTTTAATAGTAGTTAATAGTAAAAATAAAATTTCGACATAACCTTGTTTTGTAGTAGTAGCGCTTGTTTTTGTTTATTTAGTAATTTTATTGTTTTTCATTAATTAATTTTAAAATTCCTCCACCGGATTCAGCTCGATCTTGCATTCTCCTCCTCCGGTTTGATTTCGCTGTTTAAAATATGTAACAGGAAATGAAAACTGTGTACTAGAGATGAGCTAAACGGTTATTTTCTGATAACTGTTATTGCAATAACAGTTACTGAAAAATAACTGTTATTTATAACAGTTATTATAATAACTGGTATGGTATTTGGATATTTTAACATATTGTAAGATATTCGATATGCGTATAAACGATTCTGTTAGTGAAATATGCACAGATCTATAATACTGACGGATACTAAAGAACATTTTTTGCTTTATTGTAGTGCAATATTGTTCAAATACTTGTCTATACAAGGATTTAGGCTTTACATACACAATTTTAACAATTTTATGGATACAAAATTACAAATACAAATAGATAACTCTACAATAGACAATAGTTCATTTTTAAGGGTTTTTTAAATGTGCTACAATAGAAAATGTGTAACTTGCTGGGGCGTTATTATTTTGAAATTCTCCGTAGGTGGTTACAATAAATTACTGTGATCCTTGCTTTCGAATATATTAATATTGACCTATGTTATCGATATTTTCAAAGGAGTTATTTAAGTAACCAGTTACTGGGTATTCCAGTTATTGACGATAACTGTTATCTTTCTATACTAGTTATAAAATAACAATTATCGATATATCGATCATCTCTACTGTATACCATAAATAATACCCCCTCTTATTAGTAATCAATTTCGTCGATAGAGTACCCATTATCACAGTAATGTACGTAATGTATACCTATCAACTTATAAAAATATATTTCCTTTGGTTCTGTTCTCAGCTATTTCATTTCATTCCATTCCACTTCACTTCACTTTTCAAGAATCGCTGTCATGTCATACCGTCATTCGACAGATCCCAGTGCTAGTTGAAAAATTCATTATTTATATTTTATAATGTAATAAAAAAAAAATGGCTTCATCAATTCGTGGAAATGATTTTTTAAATAAAAATCCAATGAAACGTTAATAGATCAAATTTACCATTTTTTAAACAGACTTACCTCCCAGGGTTTAAAAAGTAACAAAAGCATGGCCGCTTGACGAGAAAACAAATACGAACGGAATTCTAAAAGTGGAGCTGGTCCGTTGGCTAACACAGCCGAACGTTGTTCCCGGGTCAACGGCCGCCCTAACACAAGTTGTCGCCACTGTTCAATCGGCTTATGAAATCGCGATAACCACTGCACTGTTTCCCCCACATGGAAATTCACTACGAACTGACTGAACAGGGCGTCCAATTCGTCATACTGAACCAACGCTTCATCGTAGAGTCCAAGCATTTCCAGCACAAGCGCTAACTCTTCCTAAAATAATGTTAAATTTAATATAAATATTTAAATTTTGATAAAAATAGCTGAATTTACTTGAAGAAGGAAATATTGACAAAAATCCCAGGACGGTTGATTACGTTTTTCCCGTTGATCCCTGACATGATCTTCTAACGCTGTCAGTGCACGCGAATACGCTTGTAGGAGAAAAACTCGAATTCGAGAAACTAAACCTCTCCATGATTCGGCTGAGTTAAATTCCGCTCTCATGGGATTAATCACTGACAAACATCGATCTCCCTGTTTTAGCGCAAAATCAGCGCGAATTTTATCGAGAACGGTTGTACGAGGAAGTAATTTATTCTCCTTTTTTGCATCAATCGTTTCCACAACCACTATCATCCAGTCCGAAATATTCCTTTGAGTTAATTCCTTCATCCATGACTCCAACTCGTCCTTAACCACCGCTTTGTAAGCGTCAATATCCTGAATTTCATTCAAAAAAAATTAATATTTATATTTTACAATTATTGGCTAAATTGCAATATGTGCCAGAGGCTGTAATTTAAACTATTGCATTTAAAAACGAATGTAAATGGGTGAAAACTATTGCATCTAAAAAGTCCGGGAAACATATTATTTGGATCGATCAAATAGTAGATCAGCGGTTTCCAAACTTTGTGCACTAACGCCCCCCTATAAAAAATCTTACCTCTGCCGCCCCCCTCTTGAAAAAATTTATAAACAATTCGTAAATTATTTTTTTACTGATAAAACTCATATTCTTGGCGGACGACAGGTCTCTACGACACTTGAGAGGAAACCGTTGATCAGACACATATTCGATACTTACTTTGATATAAATATATTTCATATAATACTTGTATTTGTGTATGGTGTAATATTTTGGTGAAATATATTTATATCAAAAATCGAAATTTGTTGTCAAAACTGGCCTAACCTTCGGGCAAAGGGTAACCTTAACTAACCTCATCACTTAGTTTTTATATCAAAAATCGAAGTTTATTGTCATAACTAGCCTAACTTTCGGGCAAAGGGTAACCTTAAATACAAGTTTAACGATCGATATCTCGAAAACTAAGGCGAATTTCAAAATTTTTTACTCTTTATTTTTTGCTTAGAATGCCAAAATCTATCAGATCCGCTTGTCAAATTTTGTCGCCTCAGATATCGTACTCTCCCCCGTTTGACATTTTCTTAACTTTTTTTTTTTTTTTATTAATATACCTAAATCAAGATAAAAAATTTATAGAATAAATTTAAAGTAAAAAAAACATTTTGAATTTTATAATCCATTTTAAATAACTATTTTCTATTTTTCATTTTAAATATGTCTAGCAAAACCATTTTCCGTTTTGTATTTTAAATGCATTTTTGGAAACCATTTTCCATTTTAAATGGTTTTTATCAGGGCTGGAAACAATTTAAAATGATTTCTTTTTAAATATGTATTTAAAATACAAAATGCCATTTTGCATTTTCTATTTTAAATAAGTTCGGTCAAACCATTTTCTATTTTGTATTTAAAATGAAAATTTGAATCCATTTTACATTTAAAATGAAAATGCATGTACATACTCAAATTTATGTGTATACAATATTGATTATAGAACTTGAATTGAACGACTTGAAGTCTAACATATTCAATAAGTTAAATGTAAGTAACAATAAGTTCAATAAGTTAAATGTAATAACAATAAGTTAAATGTAAGTTGATTTAATTGACTCAAATTTTTTATAATTCGAGTTGCAATGTCACTTGAGTTAAATTTGTTACTAGAGTTGCAGTTCTCTTAAGTCAAACTTTTCTGACTCAAGTTGTGTAGGTACCACTGTTTTTAAGACACGTCGATAAGAAATGTACTTCGAGTAGATGATTTTCATAATTTTATTTAGAAGTTGCAATAGTAGCGTGGTCAAGGTTTGAATATGTTAAGGTCGAATTAAATTTTACAATATTTTTAAGTACCAATATTTGAAGAGTTGAGTTTCGTTTTCATATCATGCAAACTTTACAAAATTTTCTCAAAAGACTCCCTTGATTTAATTTCAATAAATATGAACTTTTTTTTTAAATTAATATAACTAAATAATGGTAAAAAATTTATAGAATATTTTTTTTTATAAAGTAACGTAAAAGCCCCCATTATGGAACGGTATCTAGTACTGGAACAGTTTTGACATTTACATATTAATGAAGTTATTTCTGAAAGAAACGTCCGATAACAAAAATTATTATTAATAGAATGATTGTTTTTCAATTTAAATTCACCTCGCATTTAATGTTTCCATACTTAATTAAAGAAATAAATATGTAAATGTCAAAACTGTTCCAGTATTAGATACCGTTCCATAATGGGGGCTTTTACGTTACCTATATAAATAACGTAAAAAAAGCATTTTGCATTTTATAATCCATTTTAAATAACTATTTTCCATTTTCAATTTTAAATATGTTCAGCAAAACCATTTTCCATTTTCTATTTTAAATGCATTTTTGGAAACCATTTTCTATTTTAAATGGTTTCTATGAACCATTTTTCCCAGCCCTGGTTTCTATGAACCATTTTTCCCAGCCCTGCCAAATACAATAATTTCCACCCATATCTGTTCGTTTTTTCGTACAAATTTTGAAAATCCCATTTCTGGCACATATTGCAAATTTGCCCCAATTATTTTTGAAAATATTTTACCGGACATTCGGTCCAATAAATATGTAAAATTGGCTGTCGAATCAAGTCCCAATTTCCTTCAAGCGGTAGAGCACTTATACTGAATGGAACAAACGATGCACCCACGTGAACGGATCGTGTTGGTCTACCTAACGGACGGCGCCATTCAATTGCTTCTTGGGGTATTGTTTGCATTAGAGCGTCACTTAGACCGCCCCATAACTTAGAATCACCCGCGCCTGAATAAAATCAATTGATAAGTTAAAAATAACCTGCCTTGAACGTGTATTTTTTTTTTAACAACGTACATGTTATGATGGGTTTATTGTCCATAACAAAATTTTCGCTTTCACTATCATCGTTACTGTTCATCTTGTTCATTTTCTTGACGAAAAGTTACTTAATCACTAATAAAAAACTTAAAATATTTTAGCGAACATAATATTATGTTTACGATTTAAGTTCAGTTGATACTATAAATCTCTTCTAATTGAAAATTTATATAAAATTCATGTAAATTACTGTACAATGTTTTTAATATTTTTAAATTTATATAAAATTTATGTTTTGTCACACTAGCTGTCAAAATTGACATTTGTGTCATAAGCTACATCACTACTATAGTTGCAGAGCTGTTAAACATTTTATTTAAAGAGTTTTGTATCAGTTGAAATTTCCGTTTTTCATGTCTGCAGGAAATGAAACACACGCCGACAACCTGGTTGAATCATCCTGATTCCATTGATTATCATTTGTATAAAATTGTTAAAAACAGTGTTTTGCAAATATTTCGAAAAATGTTGATTTTACGATAAAAAATTTTCTGCTGGTAAATTTTACTGCAAAAATGATCAGTAATTGTATGTGATGGTCATTGCTGTGTTTAATTCAAAAATAATTTGCAACGAACGGTAAACAATTTTTAACACTGTCCATATTATAATATCTTCAGCAATATATACGACGACTCCCAGAAATTATTTTCATAAAAATGTGAATTTTGATCCGGAGACTACTCATTAAAAAAATTCGACCAATGTGTGTTGGACACACACTGAGTCAGGATTTTGTAATTTAATAGCTAGAGTTTTTCACAATTCCCAGGATAAAATATTTCTTGCTTTTATTTAGCATTAAAATTAACCTTCTATTTGTTGATACAGTCGAATACCCCGAATACCCTTTATAAGACTATTTCCTTCCCTCAATCAGCAGTTACAATTTCCCCCACTTAATCACTTTTTCAAGTTTTGTACCCGACAACTCCATATAAGACTATGCTGTCAAAATTATAAATTAATTGTAACTATAGGAATGAATACAACACTGAAATGAAATAGTCTTATAAGGCTGGTCGTCCCTCGGATGCGGAAACGTGCGATATTTAATTCGGACGAATACACATGAAAACGGACAAACGATCCAAACAGCTGTGAAGCTATACATCCTCGTCCATTAAAAGCGTCTCGTTCGTCCGTTTCCGTGTGTATAATTCCGACGTGCGAACAGATCCAATTTTTTTTTGAATTCTGTCGCGCGAAGTCCGTTTCATGAGATTTTTATTTTTACTGAGATGAAAGTGAAGGTAAATTACAATTATAACTGTGTACCTTTGCATATTACGTGCCATAAATTTTTTTTACGTATTTTTATAGTATCTATAGCTTAAGAAAAAGAAAATTAAAAAGAAAAATACTGACGAATATAGGAGCTAGTGAACGGACAGTAGACATATCATTTCGAACGAACGACAAACGTGCGTAATCGTCTGAATCAAATATCGCAGTTGTCCGCAACCAATAGGCGACCAGCCTAAGTAGTAGTCGAGCGACAAAATTAAGTGCGCAATAGTGAGGGCACAAAAAACCGAGAAAAATTTCCCCTACGTCCCCTAGCCTCGTCTTATAACGGGCATTTTACTGTAGTATGATTATCTAGAAACATTTTACTTTCTATACGAGGTTAACCCTTTTAAACAAACCATATGGTACATTTGTTTTGTCCCAAAATGCCGGACTTTTTACTGCTAAGTGATAAGTACAATACAGTGCACATTCTGAATATTTCCGCTCTCAATAGTTCCGCTTCCCCAGTTTGAGACTCGAGCGTTACCACCACTCTACCACCTGTTATTTATTTATTTCATCAAAGCTAAAAATCAAAAAGTTTGTTTTATTTATATTAAGTGGAAGAAAAATTATCTAAATTAAATAAATATAGTAAGACAACTTAAATTTGTAACATCATTATTCGACTAACTAGTCAGCATTGCTTATATTGATCCACTACATACGCTGCTAGTGTATTCACTGGTACACTCATTATGTAAACAATTAAACATAAACCTTATGCAGGTATAAAAAATTGATTTGTTTATACAAAATAAAAATTAAGAAAAAACATTTAGAGAAGCGAGCGTATAGTTTTACAAAATTTTATGAGGAGGATACATATTTTATCAGTAAACGAAAAATGTTACACAATAGTCAATACTTTTTAATTCGATTTTGAATAATAAAGAAACAGTATTTTGTTAACACATGCATAAATAGGTGATTACAATAAAAATGTTATCATTAGATTATTAGAGTTTTATCGTATGGAATGTTTATATAAAGAATATTAGTTTAAATTGAATTTTTAAATTATATTATTCAGACCCACCTACTTGTTTTGACGCTCCTGAAAAGCTTTTAATTTTGACAGGGTCATAAATTATTGAACTATAAATTTTAAATCTAGACATAAAAAATTATTGTACCTTGCCAGCGAGCGATTGGCCTTTGGTGGGAGAACAACATTTCCTGGAAAACCTATTCCCCTCATTTCATTCTGCGGAACTATTGAGAAGGAACACTGTAGCCATATTGCAGGACGAGTTAACTCGTCTAAATCATTTAAAGAATTAAAAAATTGCAATAATAGTTTTTAAAAAACGACACTGTCTCTTAAATTGCCTAATATTCGACACTTACTATTACAAAGTGATCAAGTGTGGTAAGTTCTGTCATCACCTAATGTGATGACAGAAACGACGGATTCATAAGAATTTCATTGTTAGAACTACGAAATTCTAATAAATCAGTACAAAACTCTTTGAATGAAATGTTCAACAGTTCTTGATCTACATGACAAATGCAACAGTGGCAACGGCGGCAACAGCTGCCACTGCCTGCAATCTTCAAAATTTTTTGAACTTTGGGATTTTCTTGATTTATCGATAATTATTATTACATATCAATGTCATACTTTAATTTTAGTCATGAATTGCAAATAGAAATAACCTAATTTGCTTAATTTTAATTTTGTATATATTTACATATTTATTTAAATTTCTAACAATTAATTTTATATAAAATGCCTGTAAATAATAGAGAAATTATTAATGCGTTAGAAATTTTGGCAAGAGATCATAATATTCGAGTAACTGTAAAAGAATCCGTAAAAGGCGGGCTTCTTACGGGAATGTGTGCCACGGCTGGTGGAATCTTAGGTGGACCTGTTGGATTAGTTTTCGGTACGTAAATTAAAAATTTACTATTATAAAGTTTTTGATTTTTGTACTTTTATAATTATTTCAGGTGGAATTTTTGGGGCACTAAGTGCTGGATATTTAGGATCTGGTAAATATAAATCAGTTGTATATGTGATTCAAGAAATGGACGAACGACAGAAAGAAGCATTAGCAAATTCCGTATACGAAGCGATCAGAGACGTTCGACCCGAAGATGCACTTATGCTAGCTCCATTGTTACTTCAAAATCAGAACCTTCAACAAATTGCGATACAAGCTTTAATGTCTTATTTACAAAGTGAAATGGGCATGCAAGTTATTATTTAAATGTTTTCATTTAATTTTTTTAAGTCATCACAATCTTGTACATTAACTGTTAAATATGTTAACGTTAATTTATTAAGTTTAAAGGATACTTCATTCATTTTTTATTATAATAAAATAAATATGTAATAATTTAACCCTTCAGACAAGGCTTGGGGGTATAATCATAAATACTGATATCATTTCAAAGTGAGGTACACACATATCTGAAACCAAAATCACTTCAATTAACAGTTAATGTATATAATTTTAAAAGGTTCAACGAGGCTATAGTGTAATATTATTATTCTTTTATTACCTAAGTTAGAATAATATAATAGATTATAAAATATGTTGCCAAATGGTAACAAAGTGGTAATTAGCTTTCTTATTGGTACATTAACTGTTAAATATGTTTACGTTCATTTATTAAGTTTAAAGAATTCATTTATTAAGTTTCATTTTTTTTTATCACTGATTATTACACGAGAGGTTTGTATTTTTTCGAATAAATTTGGGTTTGTCTAACGAAAATTTGTTGCCTAGCAATTTAATAACGAGAAGTACTGTCAACTAACAAAAACGCGACAGCGAAGCTGAAGCGTTTTTGTGTTGACAGTTCTTCGAGTTAAATTGTTTTTAGGCAAGAAATTTGAGTTTTAGAAAACACAAATTTATTCAGAAAAAATATAAAACTCAAGTGTAATACGGTAAGACAATTTAACGAATAAAATAAATTAGTATAATTCATATTACATATAATTTGATACATTGTTACTATGGTTCTGAAATTAGTTATATTTACCAATACGAATTTTTGTTTCGTTTTTATCGTGTTTACCTACAATGAAATGACCAATGAAATGTTTTTTAACATCAGTTAAATTGTCACTATAATAAAGTATGTAATGATTTAAACCTTCAGACAAGGCTTGGGGGCATAATCATAAATATTGATATCATTTCAAAGTGAGGTGCACATATCTGAAACCAAAATCATTTCAACTAACAGTTAATGTATGTAATTTTAAAAGGATCAACGAGGCTATAATGTAAAATTAACCCCTTCCGGTATGATTTAATCATTAAAAATTGTGCATGAAAGAACTATTTAATTTTTATTTAAAAAAAAAAAAAAACTTGTTTCATTTTATAATTATCACATATTGTTAATTAAAATTATATTATTTGCAAAACAAAAAAAAATTCAAAGCAAAACTTTAGTCGCATGACGGGTATAGCTCGTCATTGTGTCGTATGGCACAAAAACCGATGACGAGCTATACTCGTTATTTTACCGGAACGGGTTAATATTTTTTTTTATTAAGTTAGAATAATATAATAGTTTATAAAATATGTTGCCAAATGGTAAAAAGTGGTAATTAGCTTTCTTATTGCACGTTACAACTAATGCAAGAAAAGAAAATTTTTTCTGTCTTTTTCTGCCTAAAGGTATTGATTGTGAATTTGTACTATATGTGGTTATAAATACTAAAATACATTAACCATTCATTATTAGGAAAATAAACAAATATAGCTCACATTCTATCTAGGCACAATAGGCAGTAGCACAGTTTTAAAACACACCGCACTACTCCGGTACCAATTGTGCCTAGACAGAGAGCGAGCTACGTTTATTTATGATCCTTATAAAGTTCCGTATTATTAATTTTACGATTAGAAAAGGATACAATGAAACCTTTTTCTTTGCATTGGTTACAAGATATTTTTAATTTTTTCTAGATTTGAATTTTAGATGATATTAAGAATTTTATATAGATTTAGATGATATTAAGAGGTGCTTATTTATGGTATTTGAGACTGATCTTTTGCTGCCATTTTTACTTGGAACAAATTAAATTTAATCAAAATTTAAATTAGGCTCACGGTGAAAGCAAATCGAATTTTTAATTGATAATTTTGTCTCAACGGTGTCAACTTGGTGCTATTATTTATAAAAAAAAAGAAATAAAAGACAACTCCTTTAGTGATTAAGACGAGATAACGTCTAGTTTATAGGGTAGAGAGTGCATACATATTTGTAGAAATTTCTAACTTAAAATTTACTTGACTTATAACCTTACCAGACATGGATAATATGGTAATTTGAGTCAAAAAAACTTTTTTTTGTGCTTCACTAAAGGAGTAAAAAAATATAAAAGTATACGTAGGGCACAAAATCACACTTATTTGTTAGCAATAAGACAGTAGACATGACTGATAAAAAAAATATAATTTAATTTATATTATAAAAATTTCATTATTTATTTGAATTCATTATTTATTTGATTATTATTATTGTAATTATTATACTTACCGATTTATACATACTAAATAATAAAAAATAAATAAATAAAAATCGAAAAATAAAAAAAATTACCTACCTGAAATTTTACCGTAAATTATAAATAAATTAATTGGTGATATTATTTTTTTCTACACTTGTTTCGGGAACTAGTAAAATACTATTAATTTATTAAATTTTATAAATAAATAAAAATTACTCAAATTTCTTTGAATAATTAGTCTGTAATCTGACGACTACAGTAAAAATATTGTAAGTAACACGTTCGGAAATTGTTTGACTACATATGAGTCGATAAAGCATGTGCTAGAATTTATTTACTTGTCCTTGTAAAATTTCAGTTTCCGAACTTGTTACGTAAATAACTATTACTTTTTAACTCTATTCTGGATTATTATAAAACGATACCCATTCTGTGTTATTTTAATGCATATAATCAATACCCCTGTCGCAGCATCCTGCATAGCATAGCGAATTTCCGTTTATAAAAATTAGTTTTTCTCGGAAACTAGTTGACATAGAAATAGTGTAAAAAAGTTTTGCAAAAATTTTTGGATAAGTGGAAACTAATTTTTTACAAGAACAAAAACCATGTTCCTGGCATCCGACGTGTCTGGCTGAAGAACTCATCCAAGAGTTTGGGACTTCCAACATTTTCACCAAATTTTGTAAAAGTAGGACATTTCGTTCGAGAGTTATCGTGCGGACACGATATATATATATATATATATATATATATATATATATATATATATATATATATATATATATATATATATATATATATATATATATATATATAAATTTTAGTGAATATTATTTTCGGTTCCTAGGGACCTCAAAACAAATTTCTGCCATGGTGCCGGGTTCAAGTCGCGTCACGAAAGTGGCTGTAATAGCTGAATTCCATTCTGGAAATTCGCTAAAAAGAGATACCTAACAATTCACAAGTACATAATACACACTAGATTGCAAATAATAAAATCAGACAATGCTGGCGCTCATCAAATAATTAATTTGTTAGCCTAACGTTAGCTAACGAAGTTTGCATCATTACAAACTAGAGGGCTCTGATTCAAAAAATTAATGCACGTTAAATATTTTTTCATGGTTTTCTCTGGTTTTTCACGGTATAACTACTTTACTTCTGAAGTACTGCCACATCCAAAGATTATAGAATAAAAACAATCAAGCACCATGTTAGAAAGTGTTGTTTTAATAACTAATACATGTTAACTTTTGTAATACAAGCCCTCTGGTTTGTAACGGAGTAAGCTCCAGTTACGTAACGTTAGGCTAACAAAATTTTCTGGCGAACGCCAAAAATTCGTATGTAAAAATATCAGAAGGGCCTTCTGTATTATTTAAGTGCCTTTTTGCTATAAAAAAAAAACTACAATTTTTTTTTATTTTACAGCTAAAAATTGGAAAAATCTTTTAAAAAAATGAAAAACTGATATATATAAATTTTATATGTATTTTTGAATATTTATGTAATAAATCTATTTACAAAATTATATTAAAACTAATAATGTACAATTTTTTTTTTTTGGAAACAAAATTAATTTATAGAGCACAACTCAATCAAGTATGTGATGTATCTGACTTTTTTTTAATGACTATAAATGCGAAGATTGCCTGATACGATTTTATTTTCAAGCACCGCCCCTGATGGAATATCAATTCGATCACCGTGATTAGCAATTATAATAACAGTACCCTAAAATTTGGAAAAAAACATTAAGTAAAAAGTTTCAAAAAAGTAGGGAGTGTCGCCATCTAGTGATTCTGATTTTACGTCATTCATTGTGAAAGTACCTCAATTTTTACAAACCTTTAACGATACATTCCTGCCAAATGTAACATCTCCAGACACTGTCAAATGATCTAATTCAAGCATATCCGGTATATTTGCAAATCGTTCCAAAAATTCTTTGACTTTCGCAAAATGATTATCGCCTAATTTTACTAGTGGTGTCGTTGGGAACATTCGTTGCGGTGACATAATCAACGAACCCGATTTTAAACTATATAAATTGCTCATGACTAACAGTAGATCGGATGTTTTTTTGACAGGTAAGAATCGACTACGTGGCACATTTATTCCGATAGCGCCCTCGAAACATTTCATTGCAGCACCGACAGCTGTCTCTAGTTGAATCACATTTAAACCGTTGTCTAGTGTTTTATTGTTGACTATAATTTCCATATTAAGCGTATTTTGGTTCAGGACTCGGTCAATTGCTAAAAGAGAATGACATTTAATTTAAAAAAAAAAAGAAGTTAAATTCGTAGAGTATCGATAAAAAGTCAAGTTAATATGAATTTTTATAAAATACACGTTTGCTTCGCAATAAGGTTACTTCACAAATTGAATACAAAGAAAGAGATGGAACGTTATTTGTTTACCTTATCACAAGTTTTTTTTTTGCTAAAATGTAGTGTATACAGTATGTTCCTTTAGATATTTTAATTTAAAATGTTTACTTACAAAAATGATATCATTATAATGCAACTTTTTAAATAAAAGAAATGCATACATAATTTATGTATCCTCATGTAAGATATGTCATATGTATATTCGGATTTATTTAAACAATAATTGATAGGCTTTTAGTCACATATGTACATATTATTTTCAAATCTTCAAATTGTCATATGTTAATGTATTTTTTATACAAAATAATAAATTAATATATTAGATAATTAAATACATATTTAGTTTTGAACAGAATATGTGCGTTTTTCACGAGGTTTTTTCTCAGAAACGATATCATAACATGAATATTTAAAAATATTTTTAACTTGAAAAAAGTGATATGGTTATATGTGAATTTATTATTACGGATCTGGTATGTACAAAACTTTTTTTATTTTTATCACACTTATGTTACCTTTAGCCTATATACGCTCCACTTATAGTAACATAGAAAGAGACAAACCTTTCTTGGTGTACCGTTTTGCGCAACATTCGTGTATATCATATCGTTAATTGCATTTTTACTTAAAAAAGTATTATGGTTAGATTTTATGACGTTATTTTTCAATAAGCAAACATGGTCAACTGCATTACGGGTAATATCATCAGTAAACATGAGGTTAGAGTTGTCATAGCACACTAGTGCCGCTGTCATTTTCTAATACATAAACGGTTAATGCGTTTTTCATCAAATATGATATATTATCATATAAAAATAATAGAAAAGTACAATAAAAAAATAAAAATTCACTTTCCATACTGTACGGACGGTGTAGTCTCATGAAAGGAAGAGAGAGAAAGGGAGAGATAAACCTATGTTTAATGAACAATTACATCATCAATTGTTTTAGCGCTACTTTTGAAAGTGAACTGAAAATGAATTTACGTTAGAAGTTTTTTTTAATTTATCAACTGACCTATAGGAATTTGAGAATTTACTTTAAGAAAATACTTACCATCTAATTTTACCCATAAATTATTTGTGTTGAAAAATTTGAATGTTTTCACTGATTTAAAATCATCCACATGATCTTTTGGAACTTGCGCAATTTCTAACAATCTCAGTTTATTTTCATATTGAATTAAAGTACCACCCTAGAAAGGAGAATATGTCAAATAGTATCTAACAACTTAGCAGAATTAGTATTTTATGACCCAAGTATGATTAATCATACGCACGCTTGTGGTATACTGATTCAGTGCTTAATGTGTCAAATTTGAGTTAAAGATTAATAAGGACTTCTTATAATATCATCTAAGTAGTTACAAAAACTAAACTGATAGTTGCTTCAAAGTCCTGTAAAAAGTTTAGAATTTGGAGTGAGTCTAGGACAGATATACCTAATATCAAATACAATTGAGCATGAGTCATTTTTAAAGAAGGATCTCTAGTACATCCGTTAGAGGATGTACTAGAGTTCCCCCCCCCACCCTTCATAGAATCTGTTGATGTCATCTGTTGCTAAGCTTTTTCAGGTGTTCTCTAAGTTTACAATGACCTGAGAAGCAACTTGAACTTTAAAAACCTGAAACTTTTTTCCAGTTTCGGTGGTAATTTTCAAGAAGTTTCTTGGCTTTACCGGAAAGTTTCTGAAAATTTGTGCTCTCATGGATCAGATCTAATTTAGTGAACTATAGTAACATTCTTGCATTTTTTTTAAAATTAGATCAGTTTACCATTAAGCGTGTGATATGTCTGGGTCATACTGGATTAAAAACCTACTTTAACATCAGCTTTCGTTTTATCCGTAACTTCCATAAGAAAATCAGGCGACGTGTCGGAATTTAATAATAAATTTAGAATACCGAGATCAACTGTGGCACCTAAATTATCGATATTTGACAGGAAACAATATTGTCGACCTTCCTCTATGAATTTTTTCAATAGACCGGATCTTTGGAAACTTGTGTAAAAGTCACCGTGACCTGGCGGGTACCATGCTTCTAAATCTTCTTCGACGTTACACGATTTGGCGATTGGCAGTAATGATTCACGATTTATTCTTGGATAGCACGACTGATTGAACGTATGGATTTCAACTTTAAATCCTTTATATTTACGAATTATTTTTTGAGTATCTTCATCTGTATTGAAAGAATTCATCAGCACCAATGGTACATTTACTTTGTATGTTTTATTAAGAGCCTGCGCAAACGTATTAATTAATATTTCGACTAAGTAACTGACTGTTCGACAATTTACGTTGCGTCGAGTTCTTTCATAAAAAATTATGTTTTGCATCTGCGCTGGACTTGCGCAGAAAGTGAAAGAACTTGACACATCGTGCGGCCATTACTGTGTAAATTCAATCACTCACCTCAATTTGTTGAACCGTTAAATCTAAAAATGTTAAATCGCTACGAACTGGAATTACTGACTTTGGTCCGTGACAACCCATTGACGTGCCAAGACCACCGTTTAATTTTACTACAACTAATTTCTCTAACATTTTATGAACTTCTTCGGTATTTGGTGCTTCCAACGTGTTATAATCTTTGATGGCATTTTCCGGGAGTTTGTCAATTTTTCCCCATTCAATTGAGGGCCCCTCTTCATTCAAAAATCGTTCGAAAAGTTTTGAAAAACCTTCGAACTCTTTTTGCATCAACTGTCTTTTAACCGGTGACGCATTAGCCAAAAGTTTTTCAAGTTCATGATTCAGTTGAATTTGTGCGTCTCGCAGTGTAACCTCACGAAATTCACGTGTTCCGCTGGCTGCGCGTGGGCCTCGAACCTGGTAAAATAAATGAAACGTTTAAAAATATATCGATAATCAAATTGAGATTGCGAAATTAATAGAAATACGTTCCGAATCCTCGTATGAAGAATCTAAAGACTCTAAAATATCAAATTTAAAAAAATACTAACATTAATTTCAATAACTTGAGGAAGACCACATGTTTTCACACAAGAATTACAATTAGAATTATCCATTACCTTCACAAATTCACACTAACAAATTTTTATAAAATAGCATTTTCTGAAAATAATTATTCTTGGATTGAGACTATTTAAATATTAATTAATTTTTATACTGTACTCGCATCATTAAATGTCTATTTTAAAAAGCTAGAATTTACCGCAAGCGAGTAAAAATTAAGAAAAATTGAATAAAATATGTATTTGACAGATATTACTCAAAATTTCTCAAAATAAGTGTATAATTAGTGGGCAACATCTATGAGCAATTTAACACAGGCTTTAGAAATGTAAATATTTTAAATTTCAAATTGTTGAATTCAAAATTAAATATGAAATCAGAGACCTCTTCCATTTTAAAATACAAATGGTTATGCCATCAGTCATTTAAAAAAGTTCTAAAAAATCCTAATTTTAACGGACAACGAATTATATACGACTTTAAAATACGATCCTAGAAATATATTATTTACTGTTAGTGAAATAAGTGAATTTGTGAAAAATAGCAGTCATTAAAGAGGTGAGAATAACAATTAAAATTTTTTATTACTATAAGTATAACTTTTAAGATAATTATTAAGTAAACAATACAATTATATGTATTTTTTTTTTTTTTGTATTTCATATATCGCTGAAGGACATCCATTTTAGAAAAATTCAATAAAACGCCATTAAAATAACATAAGCATTTAAAATCATAATATTTGATAAAAAAAAAATTAAATCGCTTTTTGATCAACTTTTATTTAAAAAAAAAATTAAAGTACCAAAATTTGTTTTGAATAGTTTATCTATAACTGATATAATTATATATTAACGGATATATTTAAAAACATAAATATATTTTTAAAAAATTACTGAAAAATTAAAAATTTTATCCTTTTGAATCTTTTGATATTTGTTATGTTTGTGCTGGTTGTCGAATTACATATATTTATTAGAGTGTTCTAGGAGAAATGAGAGGCAATTAAATTTAAAAGGTCATTTATATATTTCGCTTAATTAATAGAAAACATATGTTGTTAATAATTTAATAAGTGCATTTAAAATAATAATGAACTTTACAATTATAAACAAACAATATAAAATATTTCAAAATTTTCTCTGAAATCATTCTGAATCATGTTCTATGAAGGCGGGAAATTCAAAATCAATAAACTGGTACGCCTGCTACGTTAAATTTGATGTTTACTACCTAATAATATGTAAATTTTTCAACTTTTTGTTTCCAAAATTTAAGTATTTGCTAGTAACTAGAGAACGTAGCATTAATAGATAATGGAAACTAAAAGGTGGACAAAAGTTGGTTTGGTTCACGCAAGCTATTTATTAATTTATTGAACTTTTAGTGAATATTTGGAAGGATATTTGTAACATGATGGACTCCTTGCATATTTTAATAATAATAATTCCTATTTGTTATGTTTAAGTAATTGAAAATACAGTTTCCACTTGATAAGTCTTTTATTTATAAATTTTTTTTCTAGAAAATATTATTTCTAGTAAATTCCAATATTAATATGAATTCTTAGAAATCGAGACAAGTCGTGCTTCGGTATTATAGTAGCAATAGTAGCATCAGTGGCGTAACTATAATGGAGCAAGTGGAGCAATTATTCCAAGGCACAACAGAAATTTTTTTTTTAAATTAACACCGAGGGTAGTAGGGTAATGGACCCTGGGAACAAACAAAATTTTTTGCCCAAAAATACAATATTGACGAGCAAAAACATAGCAAAGTTACGTTCTTTTTTTGTTTTTTGCTCGTCAGTTGTACTTTTGGGGTAAAAATGGAAAATGTTTGTTTGTTCCCAGGACTAGAGTGAGGACATTGGTCCGCACAAACGCGTTTCCAATAGGTGACCAATTTTTTATAGTGGGTTCTAGCATACACTACATCGTCAAAAGTATGGCGACACCTTGGCCCAGGGGAATGTGCACACTTTTGGCACGGCAGTGTACCATAACATTACGTACAGTACCGCGTCAAAAGTGTGGGCATCCCCTGGGCCAAGGTGTCCCCATACTTTTGACGACGTAGTGTGTGCTAGAACCTACTATAAAAAATTGGTCATCCCGTTTGTGCGGATCAATGTCCTCACTCTACCCAGGACTAATTAGCCTACTACCCTCAGTGTCATATTTTACAAAGTTACGTTTTTTTTTCTGTTTGCCGACTGTAGGGGAAGGAGCGCTTGAGCCAAAATCGCTCAGAGAGTAATGAATCTAGTTACGTTATTGAGTAGCATGACCCACGGCCCAAATCTGGTCCACAGCTTCTTTTTAGTCCCACCCGTGGATTAATATTGTTTCTAAATTTAATGTTTAACATGAGTTTAAAGAAATCGATTCCTGATCTAAAGTTGGAACCTATAAACTAAAACATCTTAAAAACTTAATTTTCAATATATCTTTCAGTCCTTCTAACAATGCAGTAATACACAAATCTACAAATTTTTGTTCGGCACTTTAGAAAATTTATTCGACAATTAATAAATAAAATGATTTAAAAAATTTTCTAATAATTACCCGCTCTAAAAATGCATCCATATTCAATCCCCGGTTTGTAACAATTGAATCTATTTAATAATTATTTATCAACACTATGAAAACTGGCTAAACAGTATGTATTGTATTTTTGATAAGAGTGTAACTTAAGTAATTGGCTACGAGTGTTACGTAGCCACACACTAACTCACTAATAAATTTAATATGATTATAGTTTTATAATTTCACAATAACTGATGACTGATGAGACACTACTTATATAAAATATTTTTTATCGTATATTATCTGCGTTTTTTTTTTTGTAACACTCATGTTACGTGTACATAACTTATGTACTAGTTGTGTAGTTATGTATTCACTATTGTCGGATAAGTTGAATTTATCAAAATTTATTGATAACCAAGGAACGGAGACTCGTAGGATGGGTTCATTTTATCTGGTATCAGTGCTTTTTCATGTTGACCTCATCTATATAAATATAAATTTTGAAGTGGTTAATGATAAAAAGTTTTTGAAAAGCTTCCATAATAAATATTATGTACAGAGTTAAATTGAAACGTGACTACAGTAAAAGCTCCCTAATCTTGATAAGCATGTCCAGGACCATTCTCTAGTCTTGACATTCCCACTATTTACTACTCCTATGCGCACTGAATGCGCAACATACGCAATTTAAATCTAAAAAAAGAGATAGGTAGAGAAGGATACCAAATATACGCTATACGCAAGTTTATGGGGCTTCTACTGTATTGCTTTTTTTAGTTTGGTTTATAAAAGGCAAATGTGGAAAATTTTTGTATTACGTTTCATTGAAATTTGTAATTTTTGGTCTTTCAAATAACACATTCAGTCATCAGAGTGCTTAGTTAAAAATACAGATTTTTGAGAGCTCTTTAGGCAAAATTTACTTTTTTTATAAGAAAGATCATTTTTTTACATTAAAACATGCTTTAAACTTCAAATTTGGCTTCGTATCTGCCAACTTATCCTTCTGGTTCTGGTTATTAAGTTTCAAGATAGTCGAAACCAGGGCCAGATCTACAATTATTACGAGGGGGGGGGGGCAAACTTTGCTGTTGGCGCCCTCCGCGGCAAAAATGGCAAATGAAAAATTTTGGAGCATCGATATTTTTAAAATTTTTCCCTGCAAAAAGCAAGTGATGAGCGAAAAAAAAGTCGACACTACATTTTTGCGCTCAAGTTGGGTGGGTTCTTGGTTTTAGCAAAAATGGAAAATGGTGACTTTTTGTTTTTGCTCATCACTTGCTTTTTGCAGGGAAAAGCTTCCAGGGGGTACGTGCCCCGGCGGCCCCCCTTAGATCCGGCCCTGGCTGAAACCCTAAAACAGTTCAATAAATATAAGAAAATCAAAAAATCCAAAAATATTACTTATTGAAAATCAAAAAGCTCTTTAGTTCCCGACAGAAACGGATTGAAAATTTGAAACGGTAACCGATAGAAATGAAATTTTTAGATGATAATGCAGAAGGAAAATCGGAAACAAGTAGAAATGAGTTAAAATTTTAGAGCCAAACTAGATTGAACGCCGAATTAAGTAACAGACAAAAAAGAGAAAGATCTACGATCTAAAATTCTAAAATTTTCGGATTCGAAACAGAAAAAAATAACCTAAAAATAGAGAAAATTTCTTAAAATTTTCTTCCAAAAAAAACTGAACATTCTTAAATTTGTCTAGTTACTCCTAGGACTAAGTATACTTATCTTCTGAAGGAGTTAAAAAAATAACTGAACTTTGAGCCGGGTAATTCTCTGCGGCATATCCGCTCCTTGCCTCGTTTATGTTACTAATGCCTCGTTGGGCCTCGACTTAACTTTCAGTTTTGAAACTTAATCCGATACTGTCTAGGTTGATAACAACCCAACACCCCTATAAATTTATCCTCATATATGGCTGGGACTTTAAAACCCTTACAATGTTTTCAACTATACTTTTGAGTAAAAATTAAAACGCTAGTCACATTGTTTAAAATGCAACTACACGTACTTTACTTAGTTTAGAATTATAAAAAAGTTGACTAACTATGACTATTACTTTTCCTTATTAATACGCAGCATCCTGCATAACATAGCGAATTTCCGTTTATAAAAATTAGTTTTGCTCGGAAACTAGTTGACATAGAACAATAGTTTAAAGACCTTTTTTATGTAATTTTTTCTCCTCTTTTAAATGGTGTAAAAAAATTTCGCAAAAATTGTTGATTAAGTGGAAATTTTGGCAAAAAACTAATTTTTTGCAAGAACAAAAAGCATGTTCCTGGCATCCGACGTGTCTGGCTAACGAACTTGTCCAACGGTTTGGCATTTCCAACATTTTCACTAAATTTCGTAAACTTAGGACATTTCGTTCGAGAGTTATCGTGCGGATATATATATATATATATATATATATATATATATATATATATATATATATATATATATATGTATATATATATATATATATATATGTATATATATATATATATATATATATATATATATATGTATATATATATATATATGTGTATATATATATATATATATATATATATATATATATATATATATATATCTATATATATATATATATATATATATATATATATATATATATATATATATATATGTATATATGAATTTTAGTGAATATTAAGCGGGTTCTACACGATGCTACGAACGTTCCTTCCAACATTCGATCGAACGTTTGAGGCAATTAAGTTCGATAGTTGGTGCGACGAATGTATCTGCTACACGGTGAGTCGAATGTTTGATCCAATACGAATGATGATGTGTTGGTACTCAGTCGACAACGCTGTTATCTGTCTGATGTTATCTCTAATGTTATACACTGATGTTGTCTCTCTTGTATAATGTGTTGGGACAAACGTGACGAAGATGTTATCTGTCTGATGTTATCTCTAATGTTATACACTGATGTTGTCTCTCTTCACATGAACGAGTCGTGCGCAACCAACGAACACAACCAACATTGACCTTCAAACGTTCGAAGCATCCCTTTGACTCGGTGCAAGAATACCGACATCGAACGGGACACGACCAAATGCGAATGTTTGACGTTCGACATTGGACACTCGTAGGTTCGAACAACGGCTACACGATGCTATGAACCATCCAACGTCGAATGTTGGAAGGTGTTCGTAGCATCGTGTAGCAGCGGCATTATTTTCGGCTTCTAGGGGCCTCAAAACAAATTTTTGCCATAGTCCCGGGCTCAAGTCGCGTCATGACAGTGGCTGTAATAGCTGAATTTCATTCTGGAAATTCGCTAAAACGAATTAGAGAAAAATTACTATAGCAAATAATATGCAATTACGCAATAACACTTGTAATAATCTTGAATAAGATCAAGGTTGAAAAAATCTAATCGCGTTTAACTTTTAAAAACTTTATGGAACTTCATGTAAACGTAATTTAACAAACTTTTGATACAAGCCATTAAAAACGTATTTTTAATTAAAATTATTTTTTATATTTACTAATAATAACTTAGAATAATATATTTTTCTCTGGTATTTGAATTCTCCAAATTTTCATTCTTTTTTTTTTTTCAAAAAAAAAAAAAAAATTGGCTGTTTTTATACATTATTGGGGCTAATTTTTATGTTTGCAAAATTTGTATCGTTTGAAATGAAAAAAACTGAAATTGAAAAATGCAATATCTAAACAAATTTTAAGTAATAAATAAAATTTATATTAAATATAATAATTAAAAGTCTATAATTATTAATTTATCTCTTTAAAGAATGACACTTGCGTTCCGGTCGCGGCAAGGTCATTGTATGTATTATTGTCAATAACCATAATTAAACAATTTTTATGTATGAAAAAATTAAATTGAAAATTCCAATAGCAAATACTTACTTTCTTATCATCGTTAACTTGCAACATTTTTTGGATATTTGCAAAAATATTCACGCACCAAATTTATATAATAATAATTCATTAAAAAAAAAAAATTGGTTAATGCGCACACCGTGTTTTAGCAATGATAACATGTACGTATGTACATGGTTCAGATTTGAATTTATGGAGGTATTTCTAATGGATAACAACTAAATTTAGATTTAATTTATAGATATGGAATAATATTTTTGGTCAGTTATGTAACATGTTTTTATATTTATTTTGTAATAGAAAAATGAGTCAATTTTTTACTTGCAAAAAAAATATCAATACAATTGAAACTTTGGCACACAGGGTCAGATTCCAAAAGTGATTGAAGTAGTTCAACAATGATGCTCTTTTGAACTTTTCAGACTCATTAATTAAAAAATTGAAGTAAAAATTCACTTTTTTCACTTAATTTCAAGAATTTACTATAGTAGAACCTCTGTTAACCGGACAGCAGTGTCACACAAAAATTTGTCCGGCTAACAGAGATGTCCACTTAACAGGGGAAGAGTAAATAATAGCATTAAATAATGTAGTATACGTAACTAATTTTTAAATTCAAATTTTTTTTTTAATTTGCTTCCGAGACTAGTAAAGTAACGGAAGCATTGTGATCACTTTTGAAAAATAAATGTTTTCCCTCCAAAATAGAATTTTTTACGTACATTTTACGTTTTAGAGCTTCCTGAACAATTTTGGTTTAGTATCCGTCCATCTGTGTGTCGCCAGTTTGCACCAAGTGGCATAACTTCTGAACTATTCAATTGTTGTTAATGAAATTTTCAGAAATTATGCAGTTTGGTTGTTCCCAGATGGTCCCCTATGAATTTAATCGAAATCGGAGTAACGGTAGCTATGCCGCTACCATGTCATTCCATTAATATACTAAATTGCACCAAGTGGCATAACTTCTGAACTATTCAATTGTTTTTTATGAAATTGTAAGAAATTGTGCGGTCTGATTCGTAGATGGTCCCCTATAAATTTTATTGCATTTGGAGTAATACATATGTAGTATTCATGGCGCTACCATGAATCCCATTAAATGTCAATATCTTATTTACTGCTAGTCCCACTTCACTCAAATTTTTAAAGTATTTTGGGGGTGAGTTTCTAAAATACTTTTGCTATTATAATTTAGCCTTTAAGTATTTTGAGTTACAATAATTTTTTATGAACTCTAAATATATATTTGGTAGAATACTGTTTTAAAGTCTTTTACGAGTACGAGGAAGCTGTGTACCACACCCAATTGGCAGCGTATTTTAATTTAAATCAATTTAATGAACGAATTTAGGTACTTATATCAAAATATAACGTTTAAAAATGCATCGTCATATTAAAATCATTGTTAACAAGTTAAAACATGAACAAATATACCTAATACATATAGGTATACATACGCACTAAACGTACTCGCGTCCGGTTAACGGAGGTAATAATGTACTAATTGTAAATAACTAAATAATAATTATGTCTTTGTCAAAAAACATTGTGTCCGCGTCCGGTTAACAGAGGGTCCGTTTAAGAGAGTGCTGAATGCATTGGTTTTAGTATAGCATGCCAACGTCATAAAATATTTGTCCAGCAATAGAAGTCTGGTTAAGAGAGGTTTCCGTTTCCGTAATCAGACGTTCTACTGAATTATTTTAAAAATTATTTTATTTTGTTCAATAATAGCGTAAAAATACTTCTTTTCTTATGATGAAACAACACATTCTCAAGACAGTTTTATAGAGGGGCGGTCTTAAACAATTAATAAAATTTTTGTGTAAGCCCGGGTACATAACTAAGCGATACGATATGTACGATACGACCAGGGGCGGTTTCAGCTCTCAAGCTACGAATACTTACGAGTTTTCACTCAGGTCTCCGTAGAATTAGAAGGTACTTAAAATGCCTAAAATAGATATTACGGATAATATCAGCAAAAGTTTTGCCATCGGAACACTTGACACAAATCATTTAGAGATTATTAATACCCGATATCTAATCAATAATTAGTCAAAACTTATTTTAAATAAATGATTTAATTAAAGATAATTATTGAAGCATATATTAATATTTTATATGAAAAAATAAATATTTTTATAATTTTTATGTTCATTTATTATTAAAAAAAAGAAATATTATTTTTTTAAATTCATATATTTTGGAAATTTCTTATCATGTTTATATACGTTGTAAGGCTGGATGCACATATTCGATTTTAATTCCGATCGTTGATCCGATTGTCGGATCGGAAGCATCTGCTCTTATACAATTTTTATTCCGATGGTTGGTGTTCGATAAATCGCACACGTCCAGTCAGTTTTATACAAAATATGTATAAAACTGAAATTCTGTTCCTTGTGCTTCTTTAAAGCTGTATATAATCGTCTGTTATTTGCTTCCATGGAAAATTCCACAATTGGACTGGTCCCAATAAACTTCCAACAGCAATCTTTGAAGAACTAAAAAAAAATTAAATAAATTTAAGGGGTATTTTACAAATAATGTGCTATAAAAAAAAAAAATAAAAATAAAAATAAAAAAAACACTTTTTTGGAATTTTTTTTGAGAAATTATTTATTGTAATGAAAGAAAAATTATTGTACATGAGAGTACATATAATTAAGTGTATCTTAAATATTTTTCTTTTATTTTTGATCAGCCATCTGCCCTTGTAAGCCTGATGAAATTCACAGATCTCTAACCCCCCCCCCCAAAAAAAAAGAAAGACGGTGCCAATGATTCAGAAAAAACTATAAGTTTAATTAGACTAAAATTTGATGCATTGCAAATTAAAAGTACAATTTGAACAATCAGGAAAATTAATCGATTAATATGAAAATTTTCACTAGTTTACACATTATTATTATTGTTGTTGCCATTAGTCTTCATATTTTATTGACATTTCAAAAGGTTGTTCAATCATTAAAATTTTCTGTGGTTTTCATAATCTTCCTTTCATTTTACGAGAATAAATTTGCAGCCAAAATTAAAATGCTTCATCAATTTCATTATTTTCACTAATATTATAGTTTAACAAACTATTTTCCTCAATTTTTTTAATAGAAAATTCAAAAAAATATTCACGCCAATTAAATATTGACACCTGATTGACACTTAATTTTTTATTTACAAATATAGTTGTCAATTGTCACTACAAAGATTCGTATTATAGTTGCTATAAATATTTATAATATTTATTCATGGCATTCTATGTCATAACATAAAAAAATATAAATTTCACCTATATTATCCGAATTTTAGTTTTTATTTAATATATTTTTATTCTTTAATTATTTTAAATCGATCGTGCAAAAAATATTATACAATACACGATGCGTTAAGTGCCTCGAAAATTGCAAAAACTCGACCTTGCGGGTCTCCTTTTCGCAACATTTTCTTGACCAGTAAAAGCAACTTACCGAACTTATATTGTAAAATGCTATTTCATTAAAATAAATAGTTTCTCCAAAAAAAAAAAAAAAAAATCCCCAAAAAGTGTTTTTTTCAGCAATACACTTTTAAAGACCCCTTAAAGGGGAAATAATTTTAAAGCATTTTTTATACCTTTTTGGGTTGAAAGCAGTCACAGTTAAGGGAATGTTGTTATGTTTTTCTGGACTGTATATTATTTTACCATTCTGGAGGCTAAATAAATGTAAGCCTCCCTTCTCGCTACAGGCAATAATCATTTTATTTGCATGTTGCAACCAATAAATACCATTTAATGTCTCCTCAGAAAATATAAATTGCGTTACATTTTCCTGCAAAGAAACAAAAATACTTCAGCTGCCAAAGATTAAGCACAGAATCAAAGTACCTGGTCTATATTGTAAATATGAACATCCCCGTCGGAACCGCAACTTAAGAAAAGATCTTTGTAATGGGGTGAAAAACTGACACACTTAACATCACCAGCATGTTTCTCGTATTTACTAATCACTGGGTCCATCGTGGTTATACCATCAATAACTTCCGATAAAGGTTTAGTCCCATTTAGTGAGCATCGAAGAACATATCCACCTTCAACACCAACAACAAAATTTTCTGGCTCGAACGGCGAAAATGCAAGACATCGAATTCCTCGTTCACTTTTCGAGATTGGACGATTTACTAGGTGTGGTAAATTTATTTTGAATCTGTTGGACAAAGGAAAATAATCAAAATTCACATAGTGTTTGAAAAATTGTCAAATTGGATTCGCTGGAACTCGAACCCGGATCTCTTGGTGCTAGCCAACCGCCTTACCAATTAGGCCACCGAACCGCTTGTTCGAGTGTCACTCCAGTCCGACAATCAATCAAACACAAACTCTAAATTGAGTGTTCAAGTATCAACTAAAGCTGGACATTAAGGTCGTTGGTCGATAAAACGATTTTTTCAAAAGATTCTAACGAAACTTCTCTAGACATTTATTTAATTCAATGCCAATAATACGAACCCTTACCGAAAAAAATATTGACCATCCCAATTTTGAGAAAAACGGTTCCAAAATTTTGTAATTTAACACGGGCTCTTATGGGAAAAGTATTTTTTTTTTTTTTTGAATAAAATGAAAACGTGTCAAAGGAATTTGATAAAAATTTAATATGTTATAAAATACAAAGTTACAAACCATATTTAATAACAAATAAAAATTATTGACCACGCCGTTTTTGAAATATAATTTATAAACATCATTTTACAACGTTTTTACAACGCTTTTTCAACAATACTCTTATATTGCTGCAACATAAGCGCGCGGAAATTAAAAAAAACAAGTGGTATACAAATATAATAACTGAAAAATATTAATACATTACGTAATTTTTGATAAAAGAAAATTTTTTTCGCTGAGATATACTTTTGTACGTGACTATCTCAGAGCAACTACGTTAAGTGAACATATGAGTAGTGGTTTATGTATAAATACGAACAAAAGTTTGCCATACATTAATAATGTTTCACAGGCACTCGATAACATTTAAAATTAAGAAAAAGGAAAATAAATTAAAAATTTAGGTGATAGAAGCAAAAATGGAAGGCGCTTACTGACCGTTCTTTCAACGTAAGTTTTGGAAGATGGGTATCGATGGTCCATATCAAAATAGACGCGTCCAATCCGGCCGTGACCAGAAAATAATTTTTTACGTCGATTGTTTTGTGCCAGACAATTTGTTGGATTGAATCCGTGTGACCCGGGAATGTGTTTAGATTGAATTCCTTTCGTTTATCGGTTGGAGTCCACAATAAGATCTGTCCTACAATAAGAAGAAAAGTTCTACTAACTGAAATACATGAAAATAAGTTATTTTACCTGTAACGCAGCCTCCCACTAAAACGGAAGGCTCGAAGGGATGAAATTGTAGAGTTGTAACGCAAGCTGGTGTTAATAATTTATGAGTTGGAGGATCTATGATATTACCATCTCTATTTTTTGTGTAAATTTGGACAAATGCGTCGTGGATACATAAAGATTCGTGCTCCTCTGAATACGCTACGGCTAACATATTTCCAGTACAATTCCACGATAATGAACTGACGCGAAATTTGTCCTGAAATATTACATTTGACTGAATGGATGTGATTTGCCAAACGGAATTTAAATTATTGAAATAGAATTAGTTACAGTACAAATAAGGAGTTTTGAGTAGAATAAATGGGATAAGCATAGAACACTAGAAACCAACTAATATTAAAAACGTGTAATTGGCGCGGAGTCATTTGGAGCCGTGTCACAGCTTAAGGCATTAGTCAGTCCGACGAAGGACACGGACTGTGTCCTTCGTCGAACGCACACTGCGTTGTGTTAACAATGTTACCAGCTTACTGGTTAGTCGTCCATCGACTCTTCAAGCGTACACTTGTATTGTTAAGTCGTAGCCACAGTAGTGGCTGTTCATTGTTGGCAGGTACATGCATCACATACATGCGGTTGTTCTAGTATATGTACCCACTCCCACCTTGGACCACTTAGCTGCATACAATAAAGAGTATCACACAGACAAACATCCACAACCCTACACATACCAACACAAACTCTAAATACGTATACAACTTTCCACCTCTCTGCCCAGTCTGATGACGTAAAATTTTGATTACAGTCGGGATGCTTACTATTAAACAGTAGTTTGGCCCCTTGGGGATAAGAGTCTATATACCCCTAAAGTCTAGTTCTAATAGTGATGTTGAGTAGAGAAGCAGTTAGTCAATTAATCGACTAAAGTTGTTTTTCAGATTAAAATAGTCATTAGTCGAAAATATCAGACAGAATAATCGACTAATCGATTAAATTTTTAATTGTATTCATGAATAGTGATGTCGGATAATTAATCGATTAATCAGTTTAATCGACTAATTTTGTTTAAATTTAGTCATTTTTCAGTCGACTATTTTACTCTCGATTAAATGACTAAAATGATCAACTTTTTTTAAAATGACTAAAAATGACTAATTTAATATTTTTTCTCTGTAATTTATCAGGCTGGAAAAATTAAAAACTAAAAAATTATTCATAACTTTTCACTTTTATGTCATTAACACAATGTAATGGGTTTCTGTTTGAAAATGAACTAACGGTTCGAAACAATATTGTCACAGTTTCAAAAATAAAAGTGGTATTTTGCAAAGTAAAATATTTGTTTATTATTTACAAAGATATCAATTTTTTTTACTCTTGAAAAAGTATTTGTTTTAGCCGATTTTACCAGAATATACACTCATATTATGGCGTCCAGAAAATTATAGGCTCCCCTTAATCTTAACTTAACAAACAAACCTTAAAAAATCTAAAAAAACAAACCTTAATCTTAGATCCATCATCTGGTGCTTCTAAAATATTAAGTAATGTTGTGGGTGTATTATCGGTATTACTGTCTTTTCGGTACTCTTCAAACATAGCTTCATTTTCTGTACTCCTTAATTCTTCCTCTACTAACGGGTAAATACGTTTTAACCACGCGGCTAGTTTATCATAATCAAAATGGGGGGTATTTTGTGCTGATTCTGTTTGAGTCTGACTTGAAGAGCTTGAAACCGTTGACGTACATTTTTCAGAATATTGTAGATCTGAAGTTTGCGATTCATTTTCTGATATTTTCCTTTTTTTAAAAAAAGAAATAAACAGAACCGCCACTGATTAAATTATTTAAAGCAACTTACTTTTCAGTGTCCAATTTTGAGTCGAATCCAACGACTTCAGAACTGTGATTTGAGAACATTTTGAATCAAAGGAAAATTTATGTACTGAGTCTCTTAATAAACGCTTATTCAGATTGTCAAATCGAAAAATGACTTGCACAAACCAACAATCATCTGGTTACCGGCTAAAAAAATATTTGTGCTAATTATGTTACCATGGATACGTAACAACATTAAGTTATTGCTCTTAAAAGCTCTTAAAGCATTGTAAAGTCATGTAGAAATGAAATTTTAAATTCATAATAATGGACTGCATTAAAAAGCTCTTAAAATATTTTTTGACAACTGTTTTTGACAGCTGTCAAAAGGGATGCTGGCGACATTAGCGCCCTAAAGTTTTTACTATTTTCAAAATGACAAAAACGTTAAAATTGTAAGAAAATAATTTGAAGTGCAGTAAAATTTATCTTTTTTTTTTTTTTTTAATATAGTTATATAATTTAAATTTGTTTGACGGTTTTTCAATAGATTTATCATATTATAAGAGTTATAAGATCACGTTTACATGACAACAATATTTAAGTCTTGTTCAAAAATAATATGGAGTTCATACTACAACAAAAAAGTGTTCTGCTGTACATGTTTTTCATCTAAAAGTTTTTTTGTGTCTTTTTAAATAATCGTTATGATTTTATATTTTGTTAATATTAAACTTTTATTTTTTTTTATCAAATATTTGTAGAAACAAATTTTAAAATAAACAAATCTAAAAATTGTAACTTGGGATTTGGTTAACTTATTTCTGTATTATTTTTTGATAAAAGTTATTGTTATATTTCCATCCTGACTTCCATGCATCTTCCATGTGTGGTTTTATTAACCTAACCTAAATATATTTTGAATTTGAATTTTTATTCTTTTAATTTAATTTCAAAAAATAATCATGAACGGCTTTGAAGTCAGTAATCAGAAAGAGGCGGATGAAGATTACTTTTACAGTTATGAAGATATTAAGGTAAATACATATGTAAATATAAATCTAATTTCTTTATAGAAACTTTTAAATTCAATCTTAGGTTCATGAAATAATGCTCAAAGACACCTCTCGAAATGAAGCTTACCATAACGCAATCATCAAAGCTAAACAACAAATCGAAGGCAAAATTGTGTTAGATGTAGGCACCGGAACTGGAATTCTTGCTATCCTCTGTGAAAAAGTTGGTGCGGCAAAAGTGTATGCTGTTGAAGCTAGTAATTTGGCAAAAGTTGCCCAAGATGTGATTAAAGAAAATGAATGTAAGAATATACAGGTATTTCTGAATAAAATCTTGAAAATACATATATTTTATAGCTGCTGAAATTTTTTTTACAGGTTATTCAGAGCAGGGTTGAAGATGTCCAATTACCCGAGAAGGTTGATGTGATTATATCTGAATGGATGGGTTTTTATCTGTTACACGAAGGGATGTTAGATTCGGTTTTATTTGCCAGGGATAATTTCCTGAAACCCGGTGGATTAATTTTACCGAGTCAAGCAAAAATTTATGCTGCTCCTTGCAGGTTTGTTATCATGAGGATACTACGATTAGTACGGCCTCAAGATTTGATGACAGTTTCGTATAGTACTCACCAAAATAAAACGAAAAACAAGAATAAAGTTTTTCGATATCTCGCTTCGTTTTCGAGATATTGAACGTTAAACTTGTCTTTAAATTCGAATATATTGTATGTATAGTAGGTGTAATATTTTGACAATGAGCGTGTTCCATTTAGAAAACACAAACGACACTGTGTGACACAGTGCATAGGGAAAAAGTAATGCCAACCAAATTTCAGTGATTTTTATACTTTCTGTTTTCACAAAAAAAACTAATTTATTTTTTTGGCTGGAGTTCTGAAAATAAGAATGCTCAGAATCACTTGAAATTTTTACCAGACACTCGACGGTATTAGTTACGACTAGTTAGTTTTGACAATATACTTCAACTTTGATATAAAAACTAGGTGGTGAGGTTAGTTAAGGTTAGGTTCGTTTAGTTAGTTTTGACAATATACTTCGACTTTGTTATAAAAATTAGGTCACACAGTGTCGTTTATGTTTCCTAAATGGAACACGCTCATTGTCAAAATATTACACATCTATACATAATGTACAATATATCCGAATTTAAAGACAAGTTTTACGTTCAGTATCTCGAAAACGAAGCGAGATATCGAAAATTTTTATTATTGTTTTTCGTTTTATTTTGTCGAGTTCTACAAGAAACTGTCATCAAATCTCAGCGCCGTACGAATCGGGGTCTTGCCGTAAGGTGCAAAGAAAAATTTTGTAAACCTTGGGTGCTTTTTTGGGCAGTTAGATTACCATCGATGTTCGAGTTTTGGAACAATGTTAGCGGCGTATCAATGAAAACTATTGGTCAGATATGTCGCGCTTGGGCAGCAAAGAAACCAGAAATTTGTGTGGTAGAACCGGAAAATTTGATCGCCGATAGCGAGGTCGTCAGTTTCTTGAATTTGTATGAAGTTACCCGCGAAGAATTGAATGATATCGAATTTGATCATATATTTGTGTCAAAAGTCGATGGAAACTACCAAGGATTATGTTTGTGGTTTGACGTAGATTTTTTAAATGATTCCGAAGATGTTGATTATGTGACGCTGGGTACGGGACCCGACGATAAAACCACTCATTGGAAACAAACGGTTATTGTGTTGCCCCAGGAGTTAGCGGTTGATGTAGGGTGTCCTATCGCTTGTAAATTACGTTTAAGTCGATCCAGTGAGAGTAATCGTCGATATAATATTGAATTTGAAATGAAAGATGCCTTCGAAATTGAGCATCCTGTTGGTTGTGGATGTTATATGACGAAGTGTATTGTTACGAAGGCATTTTTAGAAAGACAAGAAAATCAAATTGGGGAAACTACTGAATAATACGCTTATTACAAGTTTGTACATAATTTTTTATGTAAAATAAATTTTTTCTTAATTATTTTTGAATGTAATTATTTTTATTTATTATTTTCTTGACAATTTTATTTTGGTCGATATTTTCTTCCAGAAATAACACATTTTCTTTTCCAGCCTTATTTGGTAATAATTACATTTGCATTTTATCACATCTAACTTACTGAAGATTCGAACTTATTACTCTTTGCACTAAAATCCATAAACCCATTCACATAATATACCCTATTTCAAATACAATTGATCATGAGTGAAAGTTAAAAAATTAATTAATTCTTTTATTCTAAACAAATCAATCTTATATTCTTTTCTAAAAACAAACTGCAATTTTAAAATTTACGTAAGTGCAATAGTGAAAGAAATAAAGTCAAGAAAACGGAAATTATTTAAATTCATAAGTAATGAAGCATGGTTAAATTTAAGTGAAATGGACCATACATAAGCCAACTAGCTCTACACTAGCAAGATCACTGGCAGAAAGATGACGTAAAATATCTCTCCGACCCCATTACGCACAACATGTTACTACATAAATTTCGTATCTATAAACATGGCATGTACGCTTGTGTGTGTGTCATACGTCACACTTCAATCTCTTGAAAGTGGGCAGTGCATTGTATGCGTAGGGTGCGTACATATAATATGTATGTATTCCCTTATTGTTGGAAACTGATTGACAATAATGTAATGAGTATGACAAATATTGTTGGCATCACTACATCACTACAGCTGCTACCGCTGCTGCACGACTAACCACCTTAAGCGGTATCTGCAGTGTTAGCAACCCTGAAGAGTGAAATTATTGTGCTAGGGTCGTAAAATTATAGTAAATTTGAAAAAATTATAGTAGATTAGAAAAAATAACCGCCAAATTCAATTTTATCGCATTTTATATCGGAAGGCGAGAGCGGCGATCTTTTTTTTTTTTGCTCGCTAGTTGTCAAAATGCCGAAGGACTATATATATATTGAAATCACGATTGATCAGCAGTCATCTACTGTATCAGCAATCATCATTTCGGCGCCAAATGAGAAATATTTTGAAATTAATTACGAAAAATTTGTTTTTTCGGTCTAAAAATATGGTTTATAAAAATTATAATAGATTTAAGAAATTATAGTAGATTTAAGGATTATTGTAAAGGCATGATAGTACATAGTAAAAAGGATGTAATTATAGTATGTCTACTATAATTATAGTACGGTTGCTAACCCTGGGTATCTGACCATTGTCAGCATTGTCAGTTTGACACACTACTGTCCACAATTTTTTATATGTACATAAGGTAACGGGCCTAGTTTCTGACCTTTTAAGAGCGACGGCTGAGGTTAAACGACAGTAATAAATATAAGTTTAAACTTAAGAGACAATTAATAATTTTATCAACTAGTTTATGGCTTTCAAAATAAAGTCATACAAGTAAAATAATTATTTGAATTGAATTAATAATTTAAATTAATGTTTTAAAAATTGAAAAAAAGGACCCAGTTTCTGACTTTCAAAATTTCTCATGTGACAGTTTTTGACCCTGACAGTGGCCTAGTTTCTGATCCTTAAATTTAAAAATACAGTTTTTTAAAATTTAATTTATAAATAATTTTTTATTGATAAAAATGAATGTTTAATGTTATATACGTTATGAAAAATAACAAAAACTAATCGAAGATAACTATAAATAACAAAAAACTAACAAAAACTGGTTAGAATTTAATTGGGCCATACCACTTTGGAAGTGAGCCTAGTAATTGACCCTCATATTTCAATAATAAAAATCATTCTAAGGTATTTTATAAATATTTTAAAATAAATTTTAAACAAATATTAACCTGCTCATATATTTTTAATTAAGTTTTCATACTTACATGATGAATATTGCACAGATCAAAATGAGTACTTTGTAACATAAACTGTTAGGAAACTACCAAAAAAATAGTTTTTACACACATTTTAAACTTAAAATTTTTTTTTATTTAATTAATATATTCTAAACTTTTTAAATTGCTGTTCATTAGACATAGAATAGATTACTTTAAATTAAGAATTTATTTTTTTTCTTATTTAAAATATAGTTTTTTTATTAATTTATAACAAATTTGAAAAGTTCAGAAACTGGGCCAGGGTCAATTACCGGGTCTTTTACCTTATATACGTTTAAGCAGTTTAAGGCAGAGAACATCTGTTAAATCATTTGCCTATCTTCCAACAAATTCGATAGGTCTGGCCGCAGTTAATAAAATAATAAACTAGCAATACTAATTGTAAATCCAAACGCAAGTGGGTCATTATTTCTGAAAAATAATCATAGTTGTTGGACAAAAAAATTTAATACGTGTTCTTGCCAATTTACCACGTAGTACTTGATTAAGATTTCAAAAATTTCATTTCTTACGTGTGTATTACCAGTATCATGTATCAAATATTTGTAGTACCGTAAATCGGTACGAATTTCAACTTCACATCGAATTTTTTTGTATTTCTTCTACGGGTATCTATTCTTTGATATATTAAAAACTTATGCAAACATGGTTACTTTATTGTAGTGTAGTGACCAAAATTTTTGAATAAAATAACAATAATTATGTAATTTCTACTTTATGGTAAATCGGGGTAAAAAGAGATGATAAAAGGGTACACTGGAACAATCAGTAGGGATGACCAGAACTGAAACATAATTAACTTTTTGTATTTATACATTTAAGAAGGAATAATACTTCATAATTTTGTGTAAAAGTAAACATAAAATCTAAATTTATGAAGTATTATAGAAATATTATATTTAATATAGTTATAAAAATCTCGAATAATTTTACAACCTTGAAAGTGCTTTGTTATGTGTTTCAATACATCCTTCCTCCATGTTTAATCACTCCACATTCCTTTCTTTATACTTGATATAGCGTCCCTGTTAATCCATGTACAGTCTCTACTCGCCCTTTTAACCCCAAATTTCAAATCATCTTACAAAATTTTTTTTTACAAAATAATAAGCAAACAGAGTGATTTTATTAGCTTTTCGTAGACTACCCCCTCTGCGAAACGCTAAAATACAATAAAAGTTCGTAGTTTCCCAATTCATTCCCGTTACGGTATGGAATAAAACCGTTTTATAATTTTTTATGCAAAAGTCTTACATAAATGTACAATCATTTGCCTATCTTAAAACAATTATGGTACGCTAACGCTTCAGACGCTATGGGGATACATTTAAAAACAATAATATGTATATGCATATTATAGACAGATTTCCATTTATTTTTATAATTTTTTTTTATTGCGTGCGGTCATTCCCGGAAGCTTTCATAAAATGTTCATAGTTTTTGACGTTAATTAGATCTTTCCGCCAAAATTATTAATTTTTATTTGAAATTGTTTACTTGTTCTTATTATTTGTAAATAGATAAATATATTTTAAAATAAAAAAAAAAATACTTGTAAGGGATAATACTTACTGAATATAGTAATAATATTTAAAATTACTAAAAGTCATACGGAAGAATAATTGTGACAAACTTCGTCAACAAGACAATATTCTCGATATTATTTCTTGGTGAAATAAATAGAGTATTATACAGTTGTTACGTTTTACGTTTAACTGAGGAGAGGATGATCGAAATGATCAAAATAACGTTGTAACGTACTATGTACAACAGAAGGTAGGGAACCCTGGTGTAGCTGACGGGCGGCAGTGCCACACACGTTGGTCTAGAGGACCACCCAGGTGTCTACCGCTGATTCTACAATAGTGAATATAAGGGTCCTCCAGTTCATCTTTTATTTAGACGATCATGATCACTATACACTTCACAACAGTACTAGACAGCCAGCAAGTTAGCCGGAGAGAGAGTATTCAGTATATTTTCAAGTAACAAATTAGTGTAACATTTTAATCAATTTCAAATACCAATTTTTTATACGAAATGTAATTACATGCGAGTGAATTTTGTAGAAAAAGTGAATATTTCGTACAAATACAGTTATTACCATGTTGGGTAAATTTAATAAATTTCAAATAAATTAAGTTTTATTAATTTTTTTTACGATAGTTTTTTAAACCCTTCAAAAGGTAATTTCGGATTCCAGTAGTAAGTTCATCTTCAGATCTCGAAACTTACCTGTAATAATGTATCGAAGTCTTATTAATTTACTATTTGCTGTTTCCGTCTTCATTCTTGGTAATCAGTTTCCTAAAGGATTATTTTTTATTTTGTTAATAATTTAAAAAAAAAAAATATTAAAAGCAGATGGTTCAAGCATTTTATTGTTTAATCTTTTTACTGTTACAACATTTTGGTGTACGAGTACTTCATAATCATTGTATCTTTTTTCTGTTCCAAATCTTAAAAACATTCTCACAAATAATAATTAAGATAATCAGATAATTATCCTGCTGGAGTAGTGGTTGCTGTCAGTGCCGGCGAGCAGGAAGGGGTAGGTTAGTTATTGGTAAGGGGTTCAGGCAAAATTGGGAAAGTTTTATTTTGCTCGTCGACTGTCTTTTGGAGGAAAATGTTTTTTGTTTGTTTCTGGGGCCCGTCACTTTTCTCGCCGGTTCTGGGTAAACGTTGCCATATTGTACGAGAAATCTTGGGTATAATTTCAAACTATATTAAACGATTTAATTAGATTTAGTTAATATCTAATAGGGTTGTCATTGGTGAGACCCATTTAATCATTAAAACAATTTTGCAAGAATTTCAGAAACTTTCTGAAGAGCGCCCAATCAAGGTCACCTTAAGGATTTCGGTAAATGAGGTCTAACAATAGGTAAGAGGATGACTTTAGGAGCACTATGATGAAACTCGAATTTGACAACTCAGTTTTATTCTTGAGTTATTTTCATTTCTCTAGAAGTTGGGCGTTCCCTAGTCCCCATGATCGTCAATATCCAAATCGAAAAATCGATTTTTTAAGTGAGCTGTGACAACATTTTTACTCGTGACGGATAGAACAAGTATATGTATACGGCTAGAGTAGGAGATGGGTATTTGTGTGTTTATAAGCCAGGCTTGGTGAAAATTGGTTCAACCATGTCCAGAACATTCAGGTCTATACAGAATTTTTGGTCGTGGGTTTCTAAAATTTTTAATTTGTTTTCGTATTATTTATCGAATAAAATCAAAGGTGACTAGTGTATTTAAAGGGTTAAATTTGTATTTAAAAAATATGCCAGAAAAGAAATATATAGTTGTTTACAAAAGATATTTTATTTTATTTTTTTTAAAATAATTATTTCGTTATATTGTCAGTGTTTTGTAGCATTAACAGATGTCACTGTTAAAACAATTAAACAGGGCCGGATCTAGGGGGAGTGGAGGGGGCACGTGTCTCGGGCGTCAGATTTCGGGGGTGCCAAAAAGTAATTTAAGGGGGACCACTAGTGTGACATTTTGAAAAAATTGGAAATTTTTTTTTGCATGTTTTGATAGTCCATACCTTTAAAAATAACATACTAAAATTTCAAGTGCGTATCTCAAATAGTTTTTGAGTTGCAGCCATCTGAAGAGCGAAGTCTGATTTTCATTGTTAACTTTGAGGTATTGAGAAATGTATGAAGGTTAATAGTTCGGGAGTTTTTGGACGTGGCTGCCAGTCACATGTTGTGGAGCAGCTAGACCCTGGCACATTTAGACGACTCATCTAGTTTTACTATGACCGTTATAGTGAGTACATCATAAATAACATTAGTAAAAATTCTCAGTGTTTAAAACTAAAAGGTAAGATAAAGAAAAACTACATTTTTCAAATTTGCTGCAGTTATAACTCGAAGACAAATCTTCTTATATATGTTTCTTCGTGCTATGAACCTCCAGTTTTCCAATCGAATAAAAAATATGTAATTTTTGCAGTCCAAAAATCATCAAATTTTCGAACAAAATTTGAAACTTTTTTTTTTAAAAACTCCGCCATTTTGTTAAATTTCAACTTTTTTTTCGATTGAGGTTCACGGCACTGGCATTACCTTCTAGTTTAATAGCCTTTTTGGTTTTTTTGATTTCAGGCACTGTGAAGGTCGCTATCACTGCAGCAGTGGGGGAACTTTTTTTTTGGAGCCTTGGGAGATCTCGAATAACTCACAAAATTTTCAATTTTTTTGTCCACAAATTTTATCTTGTCTTTATTATATATCAACAAATATATCCTTAAAATATTAAAACATTCCATAGAGTAGTTTTCTTTAAAAAAATTCCCAAAAATCACCTTTTTTCAGGCGGGCACAGTAGTGGTTCCCCCTTAAGAGAGCGTCAAAATCTGGAATGTTATGTTTTTTTTTGCTCGTCATTTGTTTTTTTGGAGGGGAAAAAAGTTATATTTATTTTTTTTTTTAAGGAAGACAGGAGGCGTTTTCAACAGTGCCCCAGGCGGCACTTAGGGTAGACCCGGCCCTGTAATTAAACAATGGACATTAATAACAATAATATAATTTTTCTATTGTTCCAATGTTTTAATTCTTTTCCAACATTCTTACCTTATGTTTGAATGATTTTTATATATATCCACAATTATTGAATACAACAATTGAATGGAAATGCTAACTCTTTTATTGTTAATTAAACAATAATTCAGTTCTGTTTCCAATCATACATCTTTATTTACTACTATTTATAAGACGTCAAATTTAATTAAAATTTATGCTTTTTTGAGTTATGACTAGAAGCTTGTGCTACGATCAGCTAGTGTTTATAATTATTTGAAATAGTATCTTTTAGCTGGGACATTATGTTAAGTATTATCTTTCTATGAGTATAATTAAAATTGAAAGATGATGAATATATTAATTTAATATTCGCAAATAAATATGTTTACAATATGCTTAATTACCATTCGTTATTTTATATTTTGCTTTATGATTATTGCTCAATAGTAAGTTTTTTTTTGCCAATAATATTATATGTGAATGTGTAGATATAAGTTTGGAAACAGTACACTTTGATATCGCGCGTTCTCTGTCCCAACCTCGTGTTTGAAAACTTCGTATATATATATATATATATATATATATATATATATATATATATATATATATATATAAGGATACGTTTATTTTAAAGATTTTTCCAGTTTTATTTTTTTGTTTAAATTGTCAAAACTTTAATTGTTAGTTTTGAAATTGGCGGCGCAAAGATTACGCGTGCGCCAATAGCTATGGTGGTAATATTAGAACCAGTGTCAACTAAAAGATGTTCGTATACACTCAAATGGCATAAAAGTATATATAATAGCCCTTTCACATTATTCCAGTAGCATTCCAGTCCAGTGATCGAAACCAACGCTGGAATGTCACTGGAATAATGTAGACCGGCACTGGAATGTATCCATTCCAGTAAGCAATCCAGTCCAGTGACTGGATTGGCGGTCTACTTTTCATTCCAGTTAGCTCATTCTAGCGCCACTGGAATAGTGCAGACGGCCAATCCAGTGCTGGATTAAACGTTGAACAGTGAACAAGCATTGTTGTTTTTTGTAATGTAATTGAATGACTGGAATGGACCATTGAAATGATTGGAATAATGTAAACGATATACTCCAGTACAGCATTGGATTACTGGACTGGAATATGTGAACAGGCTGTTATACAAATTATGCTATGCAAGTTATTAAGATTTTATATCGTCAATTAAATGATACAGCTTCTAATTTTATGACTAGAGTTGCGAATGTGAATCCTTACGACGCCAATACGAAAAATTCAACAAAATGTACTGAATTCTTTACCAATATTATTGTTTTTATTAAAAATTCAAATATATGAATAATGAATAAATAATATCTGTATTGATATTTTAATCTTTAGAATATCTTAATCGTACGAGTTACTTAAAGTAACAAGTTAAAATATAAAAAATTCGTACGTTAATCTTAGGGCTTGGAATACCGGTGTCTTTTTATAATACCGGTATTTATTCGGTATTAGCATTTAAAATACCAGAATTCCGGTATTTCGGTATTTTTTCGGTAATGAATGAAGATAGTATAGAAAAAAGGAAAAAACATGAAAAATCATTTACCTAATAAAATTAATTAGTAACAGTAATAATAACAAACTACATCATCTTTGGATTTTAAAAATTTAAATATATAATTTTGTATTTTTTCTTATAGAAAAATACTTAAAAATATTCCAGAACTATGAAAAAATATGAATAAGTATAAGATATCTGGTCATCTGCACATATGGAAAACATTAAGCAAAACTAACGACATTGTAATAAAATTTATGTTGTAAATCTAACGTAAAAAAAAATATTCAAAATATGTAATATATAAAGTATTTGATTTTGTTAATACCGAAACCAAAATACCGGTATTTGAAATTTTAATACCGGTTTTACAAAACGTTTAAAAATTTCCGGTATTTCCGGTTTTCCGAGAGTTGACTGTATTAGAAAAATGTAAAATAACTAAACCTCATGAAATGATCCAAAGAAGCATAAATTTTGTGAACAAAGACAAATATTTAAAGAATACTGTCCCCATCCTACGTACATATGTTGGGTGATATTTTCCTTTATCTATCCTCAATCTATAGCATGCATGTAATTTGATTACCTGTTTGATGATTTCCAAACCTGTATGTGCTGATGATTTGAATAATACGTTTAATGTATATATTAAGTAAGCCACAGTAATTTTACCATTTATAATTTACGATGGATGAATGGCTCCAACTGACTGAGCTGAGTTTTAATGATGGCTTTTGAATAATATATGCCCATCCAAGTTGTCTTACTGTAGTATTAACATAAATAACCACCGCAGTGACCAGTACGTTTAATGACGTATCCAAATCGAATTGATGAAGTTTTTAATGTTTAATTATTTGAATCCACATATTATAAAACTGTTACCTGTTTTGAACAAGAAAAAAAAAAACCAGTAGCTTAATCTTAGAACATAGTATGCATGTAAGTACCTATAGTTTAGGTATAGACGGTACCGCTAAACATATGTACCTATATGTAGATATGTACATATTATCTATTTTAATTATAAATAATCTATATACAGGTGATTTATATCGAGGGTCAATCTACTAGTGCCTGGTTGTGATGATCATTATTTGGAATTTGATGAACAATCGAAATAACATTACTGCAGAAATGAATCGGCAACAATATCGAGGAAAAGCCTAATAGGTACAGTACCAATAGCACCAATATACAGCATAACCTCTTTTTATGCGATGGATCGGGAGCGCATAAAAAAAATTTCGTAGAAAATATAGAACTCAAAACCTTACGATTTTCCTCAAAATTGCTTTTCTAAACAAGATAAAGAATTAATTTACAAACGAGAACATTTTTCAACATATTATTTCATTTTTATAATATTGCAAAAATTACACTACATACAGATGTAAAAAAAAAAAAAACTGAATGATGCAACTAACCTTACCACAAATTTATGTTCAGATTTCTTACCTTTTCTTACTTTCCATTCTCTATATGTACTTTGGTGGGCATTTTTTTTTTTAAATCGTATAAAAAAGTCGCACAAAAAAAGACTGCATAAAAAGAGAGAGAGAAATGAGATAGAAGAAAAGGCCAAATTATTTAATTTGCATTAGGAGAAAATACTACAAGAGTACTTTAAAAGTATGGCAGATTCGTCCTAAATTATCTATTTTTCACTCTACATAATAGTATTTTAAAAGAGTGATTTCTATCTAAGCTAGAGTCTGCCTTACAGGAGTCATAGATAAAGAGTCTTCAATCAATCCGGGACTTGCACCTATGTCGCGGGACATACTATAACGTCAGTAATATTAATTTTTGATAATATGCCTTCGCTGAAGGCATAAGAAAAAAAGATTAAATAAAGACTTTAAATTCTTTCGATTTCCGGAACACCAGATGTTTCGCAAAACTCTTGGTGAGACGGCTTGAATTTTATCCAGAGATTGGACATCCCTGAAAATTTGGAATGATTGACTATCATAGTCATAGGGATTCTTTGAAATGTTACAGAAGGAAGAATCTGATTTAGTCGTTTTATGACAATGCCTTGAAAAAATTTGGTAACGTGAAATTAATTGAAGAAGAAGAAGAATTTCTATCTTCGTAAAGCTGGATTTTCAGCAATGATTATTAATGTAAGATTTCGAAGTATCCATGGAAATCAATGTTGAGAAAAAACTGAGGGTAGTTGTTGTAACTCTAGTCTGAATACATGATTTGAAAAAATATGCGACGATTAGTAGGTTAATTTGCAAAAATGTACTTATCAGAATTTGCCACAGGACGTTTTGAGAAAATCTGAACTCAGTAAGGACATCGAGAATCGAACGAGTTTAAGAACTATTATTTTCAGACATTGGTGACCATCAGTGGAAATGGAAAAAGATGCGAAAGAAGTATATTTAAAAAAAAAATAGATACACAGCATAGCTGGAATAGGAAGGGCTTTGAGATCGTATCTTTAAAACTGGAATGAGTCTAATTCCTTCTCCCTTCAAATCTTGATATTTTATGGAAGAGTATACACTTCACTTGTTTTACACCACCTGTATCTTCCCGGAAACATGATACGCATATCGAAGAGTTTGCAATTTCACCCTACTAAAATTAAACAATTGCAAACAAAATACAATAGACAATCCTTGCTATTGTTATTGTTCTCGCCAAATTTCGGACCAGCTGTATGTACATAAAATAATCATACATGTATTTACGTATGTATAATATCCTAGCGCAACCAATATACAAACATTTCTATTCAGTTATATTATTTAGCGAGTGAACAGACCTATATTTTTGAGAGATATTATTATGAGGCAACTTAATTGAGGGACCACCAAAGTTGTCTGTGGTTTCATATATTCACTCTGAATGATAGAACACTCATTCCACTCACTATAAGCACTATAAAATACTTAATACTAAAATCTAAATGAATAACATTTACTATAATCATTTTTTTTTTTTTTTTTGTGAACAGTTTGATTGTAAAATTGTTTGGACCAACAATCACTGTATTTTATGATTATGACTTAAAAGGAACAAAAAATTTAATTGATAATTAGTAGCAATGATTGTTTTGTAAGTAGGATGTGGGTTGCGTAAGAACGTAAATATTTTCAAAAAAAATGAAATAATTGTTGTTGGTAAATTGATTGAAAAGATATTAAAGTTAATTCGATTTAACTATTTATTTACGGTTGAGATCATATTAAAAGGAATTACGTCACCGTTCTTTGATCTGAAGAAATGATTTTTATAAATGTTAAAAAAATGTTTCATTATTTAAAAAAAAATTTAAAAAAAAATAAGGCTAAAAATATTATTCCTCCGAGTCACAAAACAATCGAGGATGCAGGTCTCTTTTTAGACCCTGGACCCCGGGCAATTGCCCCAACTGCCCTACTCTCTCGCCGGCCCTAGTTGTATCAGGTTTGTTAAGACTTCATTTTATTTGTTTATGTTTTGGTTAATTTTTAGGGCTCCGTACTTGAAAAGGAAAAACCAAATCCTTATAAGATCATTTTCGTGTCCGTCTGTCACAGAGGCTTTTCTCGAAAACTATATAATGTAGAAACTTGAAATTTGGCATAATGTAAAGTCTAAGGTACGTGCACATATATCGCTAATCAACAAACAGAAAAAAATTAGATTAAAATGAGGGGGTCATTCTGATTTAAGAAAAAAAGTTTTCATTAATATTTCGTGTGAGGTATCATTTAAAAGAGCTACCCCTAAGGACTCCAAAAATATTTTTGGTTCGGTAATCTTATTGATATAGCTCGAAATTTGTTAGATACTGTAGTCTTTTCCGACAGTGCAATATTCGCTGAAAAAAATATTAAATAGTAAGGGGAAACACAGTACTAGACAACGTATTTACTAATGTTTTAGTATAATGTAGGACAATCCATGCATTTTTCAGTTATCACAAGCAAATTTGAATAAGATTTAAATACATATAATTTTATTTTGATTTGATCTATTAACTGCTCACTGTATGGAACCCTAATTGTGTGAGCTCGACTTACTCTTGGCCTGACTTTTTGCTGATACCTTGCACTGACTCTACAAGTCTCTAACTAGACACTTTTCAGCCATTGTGGACAAACAATGACCTTCAAATCTTGTTAATGAAACTAGAAATTAGCTTCAGTTACAAAGTTTCAGCAGCATGCATGCACTTCAGATTAATTTAGGCGAGGCAGAACTAAAATTATAGTATAAAACTATAAAGGAATTAGTTTGACAAAAAAAGTATATATTTAATACTCACAATATTTTATAATACTTCTGTAAATCTCCGGATCTCATATACTTAGTAGTTAAAATAGCAGAACTCGCTACTTACAAAATGGAATCTGAAACACATTTTTTTATAAAAATTCTTCGTACGAGTACAGTTATTCGTCTCCTGTGTAATACGAAACATACCTTGTTATATAAGGGTCCACTCTATTTAATTAAACACTGCAATATGTATGCAAATGTTTTTTTAGTTAATTTTAAAAAATTCTTGCCAGTCTAATTAATTATTTTTGCTGATTACAAGAAAGTAATTATTTTTGAGTGTTGTACACACATACTACTTACCATTCACAGCTGAAAAAAATTGATAATTTTACCTCGATAAAAATTAATTTAAAATTAATTAGATTGCAACTATTAAAATGAATTTTGAATAAGTAATAACAAAGAATAATTTTTATTTAAAAATATAAAATTATAAAATAACTTATAATACAAAATGAGTATATAGAGTCATCTATGTACATCTTAAAAAAAAATTTAAATTTTATGTACAAGAAAAAAAAGTAATCAAACAAAAAAATTTACAAAATAACAATTGATAAATCTAATCACATTTAAAAAATAGGAAACTTGCAAAATTATAAATAAATGAATTTTTTTACGGTTATTTAACTGTCACCAGATAATTTTTTTTTTTCGAAAATTAATCAAACATTGAGAATAAAATAACGAAAATATAATTACAAAAAAAATTTTTCATTATATTTAATTCTGATTTATAAAATGATTTGTACGCATATAAATTGACAGCAGAAAATAAATTAAAAGCGGGAAAGCTGATGTACAATGTTCCTTTTTAAATTTTTTCATTCTTTGGCTTAGAGATTGATTAAACTTTGTTTCCTTCTAATGCAAAACACTTAGACCAAGAGCTAGCGTCCACTTCATTCAAAAAGATTATACTGCCTGTACTTTTGTAAAATGACTTTTTTATATGTCTGGAACCAGTCTGATCCCTTAAGAACCTGTTATTTATTACCAAGAATTATTTTTCAAGATATTTACAAAGAATTTGGAAAAGCGAACCTGGAAAAGCCGTTTTTTGGCAATTTTGGACAAATCACATTGTTCAACTAGATTATCCAGCATTTACATTTTAAATGTACGGTGTCTTTTAGTGAATTTCCGAACGAAAATTGAATTATTACAGTAGGTGTTACGGTGAGACTTGAGCTCGAGGTCTCTAGAATCCGAAAATACACTGCTGATCCGATTGAGAGAAAGAAAAATGTATATGCATTGGTCACACAGATATAAAATAAACATTCGGAATTTTTTGTGCAAACAAATCATTATATATGTATACAGGGTGGAATTTTAATAACTCTTATACTTTTGGTGAATTTCGATAAAATTTTACGATGATTTAGAACGGAATTTGTTGGAAACAACGTAGCTATGTTTTAAGCTATGTTGTTTCTAACAAATTCTGTTCTAAATCATCGTAAAATTTTATCGAAATTTACCAAAAGGTATAAGAGTTATCAAAATTCCACCTTGTATACATATATAATGATTTGTTTGCTCAAAAAATTCATAATGTTTTTTTATATCTGTGTAACTAATACATACGCATTTTTCTTTCTCTCAATCGGATCAGCAGTATAATATTCACTAAAATTTATACATACATATATTATAGGTATATGTATGTATGTGTCCGTACCATAATTCTCGAACAAAACATCCCATTTTTATGAAATTTGATGGAAACGTTGTAAGATTCAAACCCTTGGATGAGGTCTTCAGTTAGACACGTCGGATGCCCGAAACCTTAAGCAATGAGTTTTTTTTTTGCAAAAATTTGCTAAAATTTTTAAGTTTTTCGAATTGTCTTTACACTATGGCAAAGAGTGGAAAAAATCGCATTAAATATGTTTTTGAATTATTATCTTATGTAGGCGGATTTTTTTTTAATAAAATTACCGGGAAACTTTTTGAATGAATTTCTTTTAACTAGTAACTAAGTCGTTTTGCTTTCAAATGAAACAAAATTTTATAAGATTTTTAATCAAACATGTCGTTTTGTACTGGTTTTATTGTAATTTGTGTAAAAACAATAATTAAATTAACAATTATTTTCACGGGTTGCACAGTAATTAGGTTAATTCTTATAAATTTTGGTTACTCTTAATTATAATTTTCGATATTATTCATAAATATTTTGTTAGATGGAGTATTCGTAAATTTATAATAAATCAAGCAAAAATATTTGCAAGATATTTTGAGCAGTCAGTAGTGTGAAGATATTGTATACTTTAAAATGGTAACCAAATTTTTCTGGTAGGATGTGATGCCTTTTAGATGCCAAAATAATAATTTTGAATTTAATTTTGTCTCTAATTGAACAAATAGTTTTTATCTTCTATTGTACGATAATTTGCTTTTATAGAGTTTATTTAATTAATTTTTTTTTACATTCTCTATGGTAGGTAGTTTTTGATATATAAATTATAAATAAATAATTTAAAAGAATAAAACAAACGACCTATGATTATAATACACTCAATAAATACACGAGGAAAATTCTGATTGGTTGGCGTATGATAAGGTACATAATTAAAATTATATCTAATTAAAGGTTTCGCATTACACGAAAAATACAAAATACATACAAGTAGGACTCGAATTTTAATGATTTAAAAATGTCAACAACAAAGTTAAACACTATCATTACAGTGGGTTTCGGCTACGACGACTTTGAAGTGGTTATTAACCCTAGAATCATACGTACACGTCAAAACGACGAACGAACTTCTCTACCTGCTCCAATACTACAACTTGTCGGTACCTGCTTGCTGTGAGATTTCTGTTATCTAATTTATTTGTTGTTATAACACATAAGACGTATTTATTTTGTTTATAGTCATTGTCGTTTTGTTTGTATTGAAATAGTGTCCGTAAAAGGACGTCGATGTATGATTAGGCGATGTTTTTTTTTTAAAGACTTTGTACTTCACATATAAAAGTTTTCCTAATTTTTCTAAAATTCATTAAAGATATGCATGTTATAATTAATTTATTCAATGATAATGATAATGTGAAAGAGGATTACAGCTGTTTGACTTATAGAGACGACATAATACTGAAGTTTTAATATATTGAATCTAAAACTAAAGAATGCGTTTCAAGTGACTTAATAAAAGATTAACAATTTATTTTGTGGAAAATATTTTAATTTTTATTATTTTTGAGATCTTATTCGAAAAATTACTAACAAATTTTAGAAAATTTACAAATGTGCCTAATGGGGAAATAACTACATATCTATAGAAATATTTATGACTGAGAAATTTCACATTCTGTAAAGTCACACATGTCTACTGACTCATAATAGTTCATAAATTAATTATTTGAAACACATGTTTTATGATACAATTGATGTATTTATCTATTTTTTTATTTTTATAATAAAAATATGCTTTGATAAAAAAAATTAATAAATATTTACATTAAGAAATTTTTCCAAATCCAATTTTTTTAAATATTTTGTTCGCTTTTGTAGTATTGTTATGTAAAAAAAATGTTTTTTGCAAATAAACTCTAAAACTCTCCGTAAAAAGTCTATCCGTCAAAACAACGTCGATGTATGATTAAGGTTTCTCGTAGACCAACGTATGATTCTACAGTTAACCAGTTCACGGTCATTGACGCTGTAAGACATCAAATGAAATCTGACTAACTATGACACTACGCTGTACCACGTCAACAATTCCATATAGAGTGTATTAGTTGTCAAAACAGTATATTAGTTGGTCATAATTCTTCATGACCGTTAACGTGTTAGTTCTGTCGGTACGTGTCAAATATCTGTCAATGTGAGGAAGATAAATAACAATTTTATTTTTGTATCGACTTCGTTAATATAACAGCAGAAAATTTTAGATAGATTCATAAAGTATACATGTTAAATTAGAAATTCGCGTTAAGCGTTACAACCTAATTAATTTATGTTTAAGTTGTGATGATTAGAAAGTCGATGTACTGATCAGTGGTGGACTAACTCCTTCGGAGGCTCTAGGGTAGTCTTTAATGCTGGGCCCTTTATACAGGGGTCCAAGAGAGAAATCTGTATCCCTGGGTCAATGCGCAAAAAAATACAGATGACGAGTAAAATGACAACGAAGTTTTAAAGTTATTTTGAACAACTACAGGCCCTTTATCAATGAATCTGCACCCTCTTGTCTTCTGTCTACTGTGACTCGGGGTGAACGGTACCCCCCCCCCTCTCCAATCCATCACTGATACCGACGTCACTATAAATGAAATCCGCTGTATTTGACAGTATAAAAATTTGGAACTTGTCGGTTAGAACATTTTGAATGTTGGAAGTTATCAATTATTTTATTCAATTTTTTTTTTTAAAGATTTAAGTAGATTCATCAAAATCTGAGTCCTTTATCTATGTATATTTATCTAAGTATCACACAGAACACACGCAAACTTACATATTAATTATAGTCAGGAAAATGTCTTTTTGAATTGAAATGTCTTTTAAAGTTTCATATCAAAATAGGGAAGTAATTTAAATTTTGATACAATTACAGCTCTTTACGATAGTCTGACATCACATGATTGACATAGATCAAACGTAATATTTGACTTGGATTATTCGAACGCACTGATTGATCAAATCAAATTATTTGAAAATCTTTTCGGTAATGAGGTGTTTAATTCCAAAAGTTTTTTAATTTTCGTGAAGACCCGTAATTGGAAATAAAATCGGAAAATATTTTATATCACGGCATACACATATTAATGTAGACAAGGCAATGTAATTAAATACTGACAGTCGCCATTATAAACATTTGTAACGTCATCAATGCTGTTAAAAACTGTTTCCTATTAAGTAAAAATTATTTAAAAGGAATAATAATGTTCAAAATAAATGAATAACATGGGTTAAATTTATTTTTGATATTTGTGACGTCACAAGTGTCTATAATGGCGACTGCCAAATCTAATTATATTGCCTTGTCTACACATAATGTATGAATGCCGTGGTTTTACATAAAGATTGAGTTAAGAAGGAGATAATTTTTAACTTACATATATTAAATTATTTTAAAATACTATTGTGTATTGTAAGAGGTAGATCAGTTTAGTTTAAGGTGACCAGATATTTTAAATAAACAATGTGGTAATATTCTACAATTTAAATTATCCGAACAAGTTATGCAAATACATCTTTTTCGTAAATTTTTGAACATTTCTCAAACAAAATTTAGAAATCTGATCACCTTAGCTTTAGCTTATAAATTAATAATTTCCATTTTAAACTATATAATACATTGTCACGTAAACACCGCATATAATTTTATTAACAATAATATTAAAAATGTTTGTCCCAATATGAAATTCGTATGGAAATAAATTCTTGCCGCTGACGATTTATTATCACTATCTGATACAGTTTTCGGTGGTTGCGTATCATCGTGCGGCGTGTGAATTTTATCACCGCGATTATTCCGATGGAAACACAATCGCGCCATATTTAATTGTATCTGTTGACAATTGTACTGTTCATGGCCGTCACATCGACACGTATTCAATTTTGCCGCCTTCTCTTGGCGTTGCAAAATGGAAATGGAATTCATACAACGGTGTGTACATTTTTTGCCGTGGAACATTGATTTACAGTAACGATTATAGTATTCGAGCGCAGTGGAACACTGTGGATCAGCGGCACAGATCCATTGTGCCACCAGACATGAGACAGTCTCGTTGTGTATGGCATTTACGACAGACGGCCGACAAATTTCGATTCGATGTTTGGTATCTTCACAAAATTCGTCATTACACTCACACTAGAAAGAAAGGATATATGTTGGAAATATTTTATGTCCAATTTAGCAGCGAAGATTGCCACGGGTGCTAATAAGAAAAAGCAACAGTGTTTTCGCAAGAGAAAACTCTAATTTTTACTTACGGTCATCAGTTGTTTTCCTTCATCCGTGGACGTTAACGCTACCAAGGCGTACTGACAATGTTCTGGACAGTGGGACACAATTCCTTGCAGCACATGCGAACATCCTTCGAGGTAATTGTTTAGCGCACCACCACATCCTGTACGATATGCACATTTTAAACGCGCCTCGTCACATGGTATACCATTTCCGCCACCCGCTGTTGTCTTATTTCCATAAATTCCTTTCGTTGCCGTGAACAAAACAATTATTAGATTAATAATTTGTTTTATCCAAACCATTACGTTCTCTGAAACAAATAAAATTGATTGCTATAATAATGTACCGTAATTTACTAACAGTCAAAATTCTAAATAAACGAAAATATTTCAGATGTGCAGAGTTAAATTACTGGTTGAAATTATTGCCGGGTTTACATTTACAATGATTTGCTGGCGCCAACACAAAGTGGCATGCCATCTTAGATGTTTACACGTGCATTTTGTAGTGCAAGTAGTACTGGCGTGCACGGTGGTCCAATGTATGCATTAATGAAAAAGGTGGCAACTCTCCATTCATGCGCCACTAATATTGAAACTTGCAAGTGTAGACTTCTACTGGCGCTAGTATTACTTATAAAAAGTTATATGTCATTTTTATGCGTTTATTCATGTTTGAATGTCATTTCTAACTATCTATTATGTTTCTTTCTCTCTAATTTTGTTTGCTTTACATTTAAATACAAATGATAATTTTGAAAGTTATAAATGACAGTTATTTATCCAATTCAGCCATTTGTGACCTGCGCGGTAGTTCTCAAATAATATACCATGCAAATCTTGTGTAAACAAATGTGCAAGTAGTGTAAACTTTACGGACGTACAAACTTAAAAGTGGCGCCAGCAAATCATTGCAAATGTAAACCCGTTATTATAGTCTAATATTTGAAATAACCCAAAAAAGTTTCAAAATTTAACACCATACAAATTCACTAAAATTATCTATGAAACAAAAAATTTAAAAGGAAGTTTCAATTTTAACGATAAAATTCATATCGTATGACTGTATGTATTATTATTGTCTTGAAAATTGTTAAATTTCTCTTTAAAATATCTTAATTAAGAGCACAGACTGTCCCTTATATGTACTAGATTATACGGCTATAATTGTGGTTGTTAGTTAAAAGCAGATGGCGACTGTCTCGAAGGATGTTGATTGTGTTGGTTGAAGAAAACAAGGGGTCGGTCTATATCGCCCGTCTTTAGATTAGTTCAGTCTAACTATGAATTATTATACATCAAACAAAAAATTATAATCTTTTTATCTTTTTGTTTTATTTAGCTAAATATTCGTTTTATCATCCATATATGTATCTATAATTTTTATTTTTTTTTTATTTTTATAAATTATGATGTTAATTCTTGACAATCTTTTAATAATTATAAGAACCGCGGGCCAATTTTATTTCGAGGAATTGTTTGAATATCACGAGATATGTTGTTGCTACGTTTATAATCAAAAACAAATAAAAAATATTCTTATTAAAATGCATATTTCTATAGATCGGTTTAGAGAGGCATATGTTTTTTTTTTTGGAAGTGTATCATTTGTTAAGTTTATTTATATAATAACTAAACTTGCTCGGAGCTCCTATCTGTAACAAAATTACTCTAAACCTTCTTTTTTTTTAGTGTATACCTATGTATTTGAATATAATTTGATTTTCGATTTAGACAGTAGTAGGCCCCATCCTAATTAGAACTTTTCATAAAGAAAAATTAGGTATGAACTCATTTGAGTTGTTTCGTTCACGAAAATGTGAAAGTTTTATTCGTTTCAAAAATAAACCAAAATATTGAAGAATGGCAAGGTATTCACCATATTCCCATCTAGTTGTAAGATGGGGCAGGCAACTTTTTGTATGACATGGAAAATTGTCTGAAGCTTAAGTGACAAAGAGTATACCAAGATATACATAGGGAAATGGCCCCCATAGTCGATGTCGGTAATAATATATGTAGTAACATTAGTACCCCAATGGGACTAGTTTTTGAGAAAATTGAGTTTGAAAAATCACAGCACTCACACACATTTTGTTTAATACGAGGCATGTTTTTAAAGTAAGTACCGTTTTGATATAAAAAAATCAACAAGTAAATTTTTCAAACAAAACTTTATTTATCTGAAAGAGCATTCTTTCCTCTACTTCTCTACATAATTTCCATTATTATTAAGGCACTTGTCGTATTGGGACCAGCTTTTGTATGCCGTCGTCAAAGAAGCTTGCCGCCAGACTGGACAACCACTGCTGCACAGACGTTTTTACTTCTTCATCATTGCAATGACGCTTCCCCGCCAAATGCGTCTTCAAGTGCAGAAACAAATGGTAGTCGCTAGGCGTTAGATCGGGACTGTATGGAGGATGGTCAATTGTTCCCAGCCAAATGAAATGACTGAAGGTCGCCCACTTCGTTCCTCATCATGAACGTTTGTGTGGCCATCTTTGAAGGCCCTAACCCATTTCCGCACCATTCCTTCACTCATAATGTTTTCACCATAAACTTCACTGATTTGACGATGAATGTCAATTGCTTTTAAGCCTTTAGCACAGAGAAAACGAATCACAGTACGCACTTTACAGTCGGCGGGATTCTCGGATAGTCGGCGGCATTTTAAAATCAGGTAAACAAACGAAGACTCGATCAAACGGCGTCGTAATGGCGTCTGTGGCTCCCCAACTGATGTAGCTACACTACGCGCATGCGCTAAACGGCAACTGCAGCGCTGCGGCGGCGTAATTTAAAAACGGTACTTACTTTAAAAACATGCCTCGTATTTCAACGACAAATCAAGGTTAAGGGCCAATGAGCCTTATATTTGGTAATCACTTGGGGTACCAATGTTACTACATACAGACATATGTTACTACATACAGACATATTCATTACAGACATCGGCTATAGGGGCCATTTCCCTATGCTTATCTTGTACCCTTTAAAAAGTAATTTTTTTTTACAATTGCAGAAAAATTAAAATTGAAAATAGAAAATTTGTTTCAAGACTGCTGTAAAAAAAAATTCGTTTACTAAACTTTCATGGAAAGCTTTTATTTAAAATTTCACTTATTTCTTAAACATAATTTATGTTAGAAAGTACTTTTTGGATTGAATAACAGGCCCAGTTCTAATAAAAGAACTAGGCACGAAAAAAATTGGTTATAAACTCATTTGAGTTGTCCCTCTCCACGGAAATCTTTAGTAAAAGGCGAAAGACTTATTCGATTTGAAGAGAGACCAGAGTAACGGCATATTCCAAACATATTCACTATATGATTCACAACTCATAATATCTCTAACGAGAAGAGACATCAAAATTTTATTTTTTTAATCGAATAAATAAAGTATTTTATGTACGACTGAATCATAAAATCCTATTTTATTACATTGTTAAGAGACATAAAAAGTATTACTTTTTGGCACTAGTTGCATAATGAAAAGCAAAAAGCACTAGTGTCATAAAGAATAGTCTACTTGAGAAATTTTGATTTCAGTTTTACAATAAGCAGAAAACACACTAACTTTATTTGTATACCATATTTACAAATGTTGGCATAATTAATATTAATTACACAATCTGAACTATTATTAATATTTATTCCAGGGAGCTTTTTCTCCTTTCTTTTAGCGAATTTCCAGAATGGAAACTCGCTATTACACCCACTGTCATGACACGACTTGAACCCGGGACCATGGCAGAAATTTGTTTTGAGGTCCCTAGGAACCGAAAATAATATTCACTCAAATTTATATATATATATATATATATATATATATATATATATATATATATATATATATATATATATGTATTTATATATATATATATATATATATATATATATATATATATATATATATATATATATATATATATATATATATATATGTGTCCGCACGATAACTCTCGAACGAAATGTCCTAGGTTTTCGAAATTTGGTGAGAACGTTGGAAGTCCAAAAATCTTGGATGAGTTCTTCAGCCAGACACGTCGGATGCCAGGAACATGGTTTTTGTTCTTGCAAAAAATTTGTTTTTTGCCAAAATTTCCACTTATTCAAAAGTTTTTGCGAATTTTTTTTACGCCATTTAAAAGAGAAGAAAAAATTACATAAAAAAGGTCTTTAAACTTTTTTTCTATGTCAACTAGTTTCCGAGAAAACCGATGTTGTTTATAATGTGATCATTTTATCGTATAAAGTGTGAATCTAAGCACAGTCTGAGAACATATTCGACACAATATGGATATTTTGTATATAACATACATATATATGCATGCGATATCCTTTTTGATACGATCACATAATTGTGATACATGTATATAGGTACAGGACCGTTTCATTATCCGTACTACCATTATGCGTACGGTTTGTGTGTGTTGTATATACATATACAGTCTACGTGAGAAAATTTTTAATGTAAACAAAGATTTTTATGTAAACAAGTATTAAATTTTTAACATATACAGGCGATTATTTTGAAAGTTAACATAAATATATGATAAAATTTCCAGAATAGAATTTTTTTTAGAAAATTACAGCCACTGTCATGACGCGGGGGGCATGACCTGAGCCCGGGACTACGGCAGAAATTTGTTTTGAGGTCCCTAGAAACCGAAACTAATAGTCATTAAAATTTATATATATATATATATATATATATATATATATATATATATATATTTATATATATTTATATATATATATATATACATATATATATATATATATATATATATATATATATATATATATATACATATATATATATATATGTGTGTGTGTGTGTGTGTCCGCGCGATAACTCTCGAACGAAGTATCCAATTTTTACGAAAGTTTGTGAAAACATTGGAAGTCCCAAACCCTTGGATGAGTTTATCAGCCAGACACGTCGGATGCCAGGGACATTGGTTTTGTTCTTGAAAAAAATTAGGTTTTGCCAAAATTTCCACTTATTCAAAAATTTTTGAAAACTTGAAAGTCGTCCAAGAATGGAATTCAGCTATTACAGCCACTGTCATGACGCGACTTAAACCCGAGACCATGGCAGAAATTTGTTTTGAGGTCCCTAGGAACCGAAAATAATATTCACTCAAATTTATATATATATATATATATATATATATATATATATATATATATATATATATATATATATATATATATATATATATATATATATATATATATATATATATATATATATATATATATATATATATATATGTATTTAAATATATATGTGTCCGCACGATAACTCTCGAACGAAGTATCCAATTTTTACGAAACTTGGTGAGAACATTGGAAGTCCCAAACCCTTGGATGAGTTCGTCAGCCAGACACGTCGGATGCCAGGAACATGGTTTTTGTTCTAGCAAAAAATTAGTTTTTTGCGAAAATTTCCACTTATTCAAAAATATTTGCGAAATTTTTTTACACCACTTAAAAGAGAAGAAAAAATTACATAAAATACCCCTGTCGCAGCATCCTGCATAACATAGCGAATTTCCATTTACAAAAGTACGTTTTTCTCGGAAACTAGTTGATATAGAGTAATTGTAAATAAAAAAAAACCTTCTTTATGTGATTTTTCCGCCTCATTCCGCCAAATTTTTTTCACGAAAAATGTCCAAAACGCCGTAAACGTTTTCACGAAATTTCTTAAAAATAAGATGTTTCGTTCTTGAGTTATCGTGCGGACACTTAGTAAACATATATATAAATGTGTCCGCACGATAACTCAAGAACGAAACATCTTATTTTTAAGAAATTTCGTGAAAACGTTTACGGGGTTTTGGACATTTTTCGTGAAAAAAATTTGGCGGAATGAGGCGGAAAAATCACATAAAGGAGGTGTTTTTTTATTTACAATTACTCTATATCAACTAGTTTCCGAGAAAAACGTACTTTTGTAAATGGAAATTCGCTGCCAGATTATAATTTAACATTTCTAAATCGTATTTTGTATTGCCATATTCTATTTTGAATTGAAAACTAATATTTTTATAAATGTTGCTGCAAGACGGCAGTTTCGTACTGAAAATAATTTATTTCATTTTTTGCTATAGTGTAAATCCAACTTGTAAAATTTTATTGCGTTTACTTTTTTCTTAGAGTTGTAATATAATATTATCTCTGTATTATCTTTTGGATGCGTCTCACAATTTAGGATTACCTTGTTGGTAGTATCTTAAATCAACTTTTCTGTCCTTTTGTAAAAAAAAAAACTTCTACACCAAAAGCGTGTCGTGTGTCCGTACCTTTATAATCTTTTTAAAATAAATTATTTTTTTTTTTGTCAAAAGATTCTTATATTATAACATAACCTATTTGTATGACTTAACGTTTATGTAAAAAAAAACAATATGTTTTCATCCAAATCATTTTAATATTTGCGACGATTTGAATTTTTACACAAAATTTCGAATGCGAAAGGAATTTTTATTTTGGAAAAAATTCGCCCACGAATACAACACAAAACGAACTGGTATGCTGTTTTTTAAATAATAAGTATTTCAACTAAGCAGTAATGTATCTTTTTTTTAGGAATAGTACATTATCTTCAGAAATAATGTTTTTTTTAAGGAGAAGTTTTCAAAGCTACTACTAGCAAAGTAGTGAAATTAGTGTCACACAAAATTGCTTTGTTGCGTGAAGAATTCATTAAATTTCCAACAACTGACGTCGAAAAGGCGCAAGTTAAAGAAAATTTTTATAACATTACGCGGTTTCCGAGAGTGTTTGCTGCTTTACATACATACACGGTTACATATACAGGCTGGAAACAGATTTATCGAACGTGGGGCAAGTATGGTGAGAAATTTTTCTCAGGATCAATGTGATCTCTGACACTTTTTGATCAATAATATTTCATTTTTAAATCGCGTTACCATGGATCTGCAATATTTTTGTGTTTGTCAGATTAAATACCCCTGTCGCAGCATCTGCATAACATAGCGAATTTCCAAATTTTAGGGACTGGCGGATCTCATCTAAGAACTGTACCTATTTAAAATAGTTTAGCTTTCTAAGAGTAAAAGATTTTTTAAAATCGGCTGGGTAATTAGTTTTGATATTTTTGGGACCCAAGAACCCGAACGGACTTTGTGCAGCATAGTTGTATCCATCTAAAATAATTTAGTTCTCTAACAGTGAAAAAATTTTCAAAATCGGTCGGTTAGTTTATTTTTTACAATAATGGGAACAGTAAACCCTGGCGGAAATCATACAACATAACCTTTATTCATCTAAAATAATTTTAGTAAAAAGTTTATCCTAACAGTAAAAAACGGGTCCTAGGGATCTCATATAACTTATGGTAGTCCGTAAGGTTCTTGTGGACATCATTTAATTACTTAATGAATTCAAATACTTTAACTTACTAACGGTGAAAAAATTTTCAAAATTTTCGACATTCGCTAAAAAAATCATTGAAAAATATTTGATATGTTTCGATCAATTAATGGTCAACATCAGCAAATAAAAGTTACTCAAATCGAAGAAAAGAATGAGTTATTTGTCCGTAGAAATTAAAATACAAATTCTGAAAACGAGCAAAGAAATATTGAAAAAACTAGATCGGCAAAACATTCTGACAAATAACACTACCCAACTAATACTTGCCAATTTGAATGAAACTTAACATACTTATTAAACAGCGAAAAATATTAAATACGTGTTTTTTTTATTTCGGCTAAATACGCTTTTTAGGGGTAGAAAACACCATTCAACCTCTGTAGATGAAAACAGTTATAGCTAGATATTTTTGAAACGACATATTTTCTGAAAAAAGGGCTGAGTACCAAATTTGTAGAATTTGAAGCGATGCACTTGATAGTGACCCTGAAATCGATTTTCAAGGTCAGTTGAAAATGATTAGCCATTGCCGAAGTTTGACCATATCCTGTACCTATAAGCAGTAATTTCATGTATTGACTCAATCTATCTTCAAAGTTGATTTATAGAAAAAATTAGAAGAAAACATTTTTGTAAGTAATTTTAGAAGTAAAGTTAAGAAAAGATTTAATATCACTCTAATTGTAAGTTAAACATTAACTTTATGTTATATTATAAATTTTCAAAATTTTTTAAAATTTTTATTGCTACTCTATAGTTATCATATTAGGAATTCAATTGAACATATGATTAACTATTATTTTTCCGATTGCGATTGAGCAAGTATTTTTCAAAATTACTTCTTGATCACTTATTTTCTATCTTGCATGTGAAATTCGTTCGAATATACTTTGAACCATTTAGGGGTGAAAAGTAAGCTACTCCTTTTGAAAAATATTAAATGATTTTCAAATGACTTTGGAAATTGACCTCAAGGTCAACTTCAAAGTCATCATCAAGTGCTTCACTTTGAATTCTATAACTTTGGTCCTAAGCACTTTTTTCAGAAAATATATCGTACCATAATCCACTTCTATGTTGATTCCTGGTCTCTTTTCCTGCGTTTCTAATATTTATGTCAATAAAAAATGTGCTACCGTAGACAAGGATGAATAGGTACGCATTCAGACTTCACACCGTATTTTTTTGTATTTATTTTATGAGTACCTAATCTTTAATATATTAAAAATTTACGCGAAGATGGTCACTTTATCAGCAGTATCCAAAAAAATTTAAAAATATTGGTGGTTTTTGAAAAATTAACAAAAATCGTATAATTTCTTCTCTGTGAAAAATTGGGATCAAAAGAGACGAGAAAAGAGTAAATGGGGACAACCGGTAGGGTCGACCAAAATAACGGACCCGATTTTTTTCATCTGACACAGTCGCCATTTAAGAAGTGAAATTACCCCTCAAAATTAGGGTAAAATTTCAATTTTGCTAGATTACTTGAAAACTGCGGCAGATAAAGAAAAATTTTAAATTGACACAACACTTCATTTTTAGAGAGCTTTCTACTGATATATACAAAGCTAGAGTCGGACCTACTAGAGGGGATATTTTGGTAAATTTGGGGGTAAAAAAAGTTGTATAAGCGTTTTTCCTAACATCCAAAACAAAAACAAGAGCCTTATCACCATTTTTTCTAAGCATTAAAAGCTGGTTTATATTCGATTTCTATTGAAAACTCAATTAGACTGCATGTTAAAAGTGAGCAAAAATTAAACCTGCAATAACTTTTAAACGCTGTAGTGAATCTAATTTAAATTTTCACAGTCGATTAAATTTAGAAAAACCATTATTCGCACAAATTTTCATAAGACTGTCACCATTTTTAAGTACCTCCATAATATCCTTAACTTGTAGCTATGGTATAATTATCAAAATTTTTTGCAGGTTTCTTACTAATCATACAACATGTAATGATTCATACAACATACAACACATAATTCCTGAGTAGCCCTAAATAATGCGTGTCAAACACGCACTTGACGACTTTTTTTATAATTAGTTATAAATTTGCTCTTTTGAAAATTGTAGTAGAATGACCTGAATATTTAAATTTTTAGTCATATTAAAAAATCGTTTAGTTAAAATTTATTTTTAAGAAATGTAAAGGAGGGTATTATTTTGTTCTTTGTTATATACATATTATGTGTGTATTATAATATACGTAACGCGAGCTTAGTGTTACATTGTTCCATGTCGACTTTTTAAAATCTCGAGAAAAATGAGTTTGAAGTTTTGACATATTTTAAAATGTAATTTATATAATATGAACTATTTTAAGTTCCAAAGAAGCAGGTACAGACAAATTACAGTAATAATAATAAAAAATAATTTAGAACATCCAAATTCTATGCAAAACATAGAACTTTTAATAAAATTTTTAGGAGATGGAACTTTGATGTTTTGTTGATTTCTACCGTTATTTAAGGAATTTTGATTAAATTTAAATTTATATAGATAGACAGTGAAATGGAGAACTCAAATACGTGAAAAAGTGCAGATCTCAAAAAAGTCGACATAGAACAGTGTAACACTAGGCTCGCGATATATGTTAAAATATACGTCTAGTCATGGCGTCAAGGGTCGATAGAAGTCCAAGAATCCAATTGTAGAGATAAGCCCTGTAATTAAAGTACTTGGGTACGTATATTTTTTTAACAGACATATTAAATTTTTTTAATGTAGTCATTAGAGAGAGAAAGTGCTGTCTGACTTTATACTTATTTCTTGTAATAAATATCTTTCTGGTAATTACTTCCTTTCAAGTAGACAAATATATACTCCTTTTAAGATAACTAAAGTAAAACATTGCTATACATTTATTTAATTCAAATTAAGTCTTAATTTATATGGTCCATTTTGAGAATCTGGATCTTATTAGGTTTTGAAATATGAAAAGTCGAGCAGTTATAAGTACAATAAAACCTTGCTAATTCGACCTAATGCGGACTTTTACGGACGTCGTGTACTTAATTTAGAGAAATTTCAAAGCGTAAAGAGTATGTAATAATTTCAGTCGGTAAAAATAAAAAATGCTAATTATTCTGTTTAATTTGAATAAACATTGGCAACAAAATGTATACTATACACTAATTTATTATAAATGATTTTTTTGTCAGTCCGAATTAGTGAAGTCCGAAATAACGAGGTTTTACTGTTGTCATTTCTTACTTGTTTTTGGATAACTGTGACTTTTGTGTAGAGTTCATTTTAAATAAGTTGCCCATTTTTCGTTAAGAGAATTTAATAGCAACTTACAAAACTTATTTGAAATGAACTCAAACTTTGTATAATAGCATTGACCATGGGGTCAGATTAAGTAATCAAAATGTTAATAAATAAAAGGTCGACTAAATGGTCGGAAAACGACATTTCATATTACACGGCCTAATGTTATTTCAATTAACGGTGGAAATGATTTCAGGTTCCAATAATTATATTTAATTTTAAACAACTGCTTTTGTACATTTCTTTAATGATTATGAAAGTATTTATATATCTATTTGGATTGACATGGTAGACTAAGTGGTCGGAAAACGACATTTCATATTACACCACCTGGTGCTACTTTAGTTAATAGCGTAAATGATTCCAGGTTCAAAGAATTCTATTTGAAATTAAAGAACTGTTTTGAAATATTTCTGTAATGCTTAAGAAAGTGTTGATATTTATCTGAATTATATGGTAGACCAAGTGGTCGGAAAACGACATTTCATATTACACGCCCTAATGTTATTTCAACTAACGGTGGAAATGATTGCAGACTACAAAAATTCTATTTAAATTTAAAGAAGTGTTTTTAAACATTTTTCTAATGCTTAAGAAAGCATTATGTAAGTGTAAGATGGTTGAGAAACGCTGGCCTATACTGTCTAAAAAAATATTTCTCATTGTTTTTTTTTACATTAACGTAAGAGCCCCTATACCGGAACACTATTTTTAGGTATATAATAATTAAACTGGCTTAGGTATAAAAATTGACAAAAAAATTAAACATCGATTTTTTTTTCTTAATAAGCATGAAAGAAAGTTTTTTTAATCTAATGAATATGTTATTAAAATACTACCACCCCTTAATTTTTATTTATTAATGTTTTTCTTTTACAAAATGTCGACATCTATATCCAAACAGAGAAATATTAATGACACTAGAAGCTGGGAACTGATATACAAACAGACGTGTAATATGAGTAATATGACACATAGAGTGACATCTAGACGTCAAAGTAGGAAACAGAATGGTTCAAGTATCAGATGTAAATAAAGGATCAAAATACTGTATTTAACAAAAATTGTTTAATTTATATACATATATGTATTTCTTTAATTAAGTATGGAAACATTAAATGCGAGGTGAATTTAGATTGAAAAATAACCATTCTATTAATAATAATATAATAATTAATATAATAATTTTTGTTATCAGAGATTCCTTTCAGAAATAATTTCATTAATATATTATATAAATGTCAAAACTGTTCGGGCATATGATCGCGTTCTAGTATAGGGACTTTTACGTTACTGTTATCAACTTTATATTTTAAAAATGGCAGTGTACAGTCAGTTACATATTATCACTTACCTATTTTACAATGTTACGTATTTAGCATATTCGTGAGATTTCAATCATTCCATCACGTTTACATTCATTATAATAAATACCTTAACGACGCCACCAAGTAGATATCGTTAATGCATTATTTTCGTTAAAAACGTAAAATCTTTTACGGGCTTGGAATTAGGGATGATCGATATTCATCGATGGTAGAAAAAAATCGATGTTTAAGGGGAAAACATCGATGTAAAAACATCGATGTTATGTCCTCGATAACATCGACACGTCGATGTTACGACAATAATATCGAAACATCGATATTACTCTAAGCTATCCAGTAGTTAAAAAGTCCTGTAGCTGATTTAAAACAAGATCCATTACTTTTATGGCAAGTTCTAGAATCCACTTATCCAAACTTGAAAAAAATTGCCATTAAATATTTGTGTTTCACAGCAACTTCAACAGCTTCAGAGAGACTTTTTTCAAAAGCTGGGCAGCATTTGTATCAACAAGGGAACATATTAAAAGGGAAACTTCTAACAAAGTGACTTTTTTTACAAAGTGTACCAAATAAATACTGGCAATGTTAATTTTTAATAAATAAAATAATAGATTATAATGGTTGTTTATTTTGCTACATAAACATCGATGTCTTTCTTTCGACATATATCGTATATCGATATTCTTGAATTGATGTTAACATCGATGTTTTTCAAATATCGATCATCCCTATTTAGAATCGAAAGCTTCAATCGATTTGATTCCAAAGGCGGAACTGACTTTTTTCTGGTTATTACATCACTGTTATTATGCCCACGAAACAAAAATTAAACAAAATTATATTATAATATTCATGCGATTGACTGACTATTAAGCTAATATCTAGTTACTAAGACATTGCGAGAGACATGGCATGCAATTATAAATTTAAATTCTTTATTTTAATAATAATAATACATATTATACTCTGAAACGAAAAACTTTTGAATGCTTTACTTATTTTGATTAATTAAAATGTGTATACACCATCGCGGTCGTATATTTTATATAAAATCGCTTTCGGCTTTATGTTTGGTTGCTTTTTATTTTTATATTGACTTGAATATAAATATTTATATTTAGTTTTATTTAAATGGCGCCATTGGTTTGTTTCATTTTTAGTTTTAATTTTTTTTCCTGTAAAAAAATCTTATTCTTTTCACGCAAATAAAATTTATATATTTTTATTTATTATCGCTAGATCGCCGTTTTAAATTTCAAATGTGCATAATGGACATTATGAAAATATTCGTATGCTTCTTGATGAATTTTGTAAATCGTCAGCCTGACCTGTGTACCTTCCTTGGTTGTCACCTTTTTATTTGTGTGGACCCAATCTTAAATAAAAGGACCGAGAACTCAAAGAAAAATTGAATTATAAACTCGTTTGAGTTATCAGTCGCCAAGCATTCTCCATTTACAAAAAGAAAAGAGAAAATTGTTTGAGATTTCATTGATAAAAAGGGTAAAAATTAGGGTTTCCGATCTCGATTCGATTTTATCGAAAATCGATTCTTGGAGAGCCGATCTTCGATTTTTCGAATCGATTCTTTGGAGACCAAATCGATTAAATCGAAAAAAAAAAATTAACGGGATCGGAGATCGATCTTTTCGAATTTAGATTAGAATATTTTTAGTAAAAATATGATATTTTTTCATATATTGTAGAATATATTTTACAACTATTTTTGTTGTCAAATAATTTTACCACTTTTATGATTCATTTATAGAAAATTGAGTCAAATTTTGGATTCATGTGACACTTAGCGCAAACTGGAAACCATTTTATTCATATTAAATTCAGCAGTTCATCTTCAAAGAAAATTGAAAATTTTTTTGAAACTGATTTGCGATGAGCTAATAAGAAACTTCATTAAAACTTTTATATATATCTTTTATTTTCTGTATTACAAAAATTGAATCGATTTTCGTCAGATCGATCTTATGTAAGCTGATTTTCTCCTGCATCGATTTTTGGTTTGACGATTTGGAATCCTTACAAGATCGATTTTTTGGCCAGAGGTCAGAAACCCTAGTAAAAATAACACCCTTTTTCTCTTGAAAGTTTTCATTTATTTCTTATAAACATTTTTCGAAACTACATAATTTTTAGATTAAATAATAGGCCCAATCCCAATAAAAGGACCGGGCACGAAAAAAAAATTGGTTACAAACTCATTTGAGTTGTCCCTCTCCACGGAAATCTTTAGTAAAAGGCGAAAGATTTATTCGTTTTGAAGAGAGACCAGAGTACCCTTTCATACTAAACATGTTGGTTATATCATTCACGTTTCATTCTATCGCTCATGAGAGTAGTTAACGAAATCATATTTTTTTAAAGCGATTGAATACATTTTTCCGGAAAATTGTTATTAAAAATAGGAGACAATGCGTAATTTAATATTTTCATATTTATCGTTTCTGATTATTGTAATCTTTTTTATGTAAATTGATAGAGATAGTACATTTTTATCGGTGATTACATTGAATTGGATAATTCAGAAGTTGTGACGTCAGAAGATGATAAATAGATTTAGGTATGTTACATTTTAATATTTAAAGTTTATAAATATGTACAATAGTAGTTGTTTATTAAATTTATCCGTTCATAAAACGAGTTGTCGTCATTAAATTAAGAAGGATGGATTCTAATTGCATAATATAGTTACTTGTAAGGTTCAGAATTAAACAAAATTTGTAATATTTTGCTTAAATTGTGTAACATATTCTTCAGTAACCAAAATCGAATTAACATACCTATTTTCACTAGCAAACCTGAGTATACATACAGTCGTTATGCTTACCTTTTAATAAATGGCGACTACTGTAGTTTGTTTGTTGGTCTTTATTCAGAGGGCGAACATTTTCGTAGTTTCTGGTATTTTATTATATGTATACATATATAAGCTACAACAGTATTGGTAAGGAATAATAAAATACAATAAAAATGTTTGGCATTCGATATTTATTTTAATGGAAACTTCAAGGGATATCAAGGAATATTTATTTTTTGATTTTTACTACCGTGCTAAAAGAAATAAATTCTAAAAGTTATTGTTGCATGAATTAGTTTAATTTTAATCATTGCAATGTCAACCGTCAGGTTTACAATTTTATTACAATACATTTTTATTTTGTGTATAAAAATAAACTTGACTAAACGTTATTTACAGCACTAACAATAAGCTTATGGAGTGTAGAATATAAGGAGGACTATCTTGTACGGAAAACAATAGAAAAATAGTTCAAAAAGTGTCCCATTTTAAGTACTAAGTAACAGTTCAAAAACTCACCAGAATAGCGCTAGAGTAGCAAAAGAGTATAGTGATTTTTTTGTGTTGAGTTTTATAAAAATTTTTAAAACAATAAAACTATTATATGTAACAATTATAACAAAAAAACAATAATTACATAACAACGCGGATGTTTTTCTTTCCTTGTTTACTTCTCTAAATTTACCCTTTTGCTACAGTAGCGCCGCCACTATTTACGCCTTTCTATGGACACTTTTTGATACAGAGATGGTGCTCCTGATATCTACCCTCCATAGCTAAGCTGCTTTCAGGTGGTAAGTTTTAACTGTTTCAACAATTTTGAACTGGTCAGTTGTAAAGCGACTGTGTAAACACGCTCCGAGTATGATAAAGAATCACTCCGAGTAGCAGCAGGAGCAAAAGTTACTCTAAGCACGATTATGTTAAGGGTCAGACAGACCAGTACGGATGACCGTATCATTTACGTGCAAAGTTATTAAACTATGAAGTAATTATATTGTATACTTGACATAAGAGGAAAACGTGGCAAATTTACCAAAACACATATTAAATTTTCTTTGTCGAAAACTAATATCTACTTTATTTAACTGTTTAGAAATTCTAATATTGGGTATGGGCCAAGTACCTTAAAATAAAATTATATATGACATTCATTCAAATTGTAAGATAACCGTCTACCGACTTTCTGTTTTCAAAATTGAAAGTTACCATATAACTATTATAAATTGACGACATGGGTGGAATAATAGCCTAATTTCAAAATACTAGTTTTGAGAAAAATTGATTTAAATATTTCAGAAATTAGGTTCTTATTTCCGAAATTCAAATAAAATTATTGGCGACGGATTAATATGAAAATGACAACTTGGATACAATAACAACCTAAATTAAATTAAAAATTTAAGTCAAGATTTTTTTAAATAAAAAGTACACCAGCTATACTAAATAAGTAATAAAATAAGTACAGTGGAGCATCGATTATCTGAACCTCGATTAACCAAACGCGTTCCAGAAGACAAAATTCAAATTTAGTAGTAGTTCCGTCTATTTCTTTAATTACCTTATTCCTTGATAGTTTTTTCTCTTGGTAAATTAATCCTTTTGTAACTCCTACCTCTATTGTGGAACTTTTTGTTGTCTTCTAAAATATAAGCCTACTGTTTACGTGTTTACCATTATTTAGCGCTATGTACCTTTATGTACTATATGTAATTTTTATTTATTTGTTTTTGTGTAAGCATCCTAGTATGTGCAAAAGATATTTGTGTTTATTATTATTGTTTATTCGTTTCACTATGCTCATATACATAATATAACACTAATGGTTGTTTTTTGGAAAATGATCGATTAACCAAACCTATTATAGTTCGCATAATCGATGCTCCAGTGTACATAGGTAATATAGGTATGTATATATATATAAACACACATAATTGGCAAAACAAAAATATTTTTTTAAAATACATACAGATACACATACAGTGCCGTTATGAAATGAGGAGAAAACAAATTATTTTATGATTTAAAAACAATATTTTATAAACTTAGATATACCTCATTTTTAGTTATATACCTATCGTAAAGAACTATCATTCATATTTAACATTTAAGAATTATGTATTTATGTTTAGAATTTAGACATTCTTATAGGAAAATCATCTCAACTGTCAATTCAAAATCAAAACACTACATTTAAAATAAAAAAAGGTTCGGTAATAATTTTCTTTTAAGTATAATCAGAAGTACCTTATAGGCTACATTTAAGAATATAAATGAATATAAAAAAAATCAGTTTTATTTTTAAACTGGAAAAAGTCATTTATTGTACCTTCATTTTCTGAAGGTACTGTATACAAATAGGTTTAAAAATATTTTACAAAATTTTATTATTGTTTTATCTTTATTAGGGGTAGTAGAACTTGTTCTATCATGTTTTTTTCTCATGAAAACCATATTTTTGTTGGATATACGTACCGTACCTATATAATTCTTATTAGAACCCAATTTTTCATGCACATCCTAATAAATTAATATGTATGTATGTGTTACATGGTTTAATTTAAGTTAGGTCAACTAATAGCAAATTGCGAAAATAACAACCTAACACAAAATTATTAATATCTTCGTTATTTTTAAAGATTTTAAAGTGAATTTTTTTTTACAAATAGAGCTATCCCAGAGTTACAAAAAAATGCAATTTACGGAAAAACTTTCTAACGCGAGTTAGGCTATTATTCCACCCATGTCGTCAATTGCACAACGAATTTGTATCATACGAAGAATAATTTTAGAGGACAATAATGAAAACAAAAATAATGGAATAGGTTCTAAGTTTACTTGCAATTATTTTCACATAAAGAGGCATATAATATATGTAAATGGCTAAAAAAAAAAACTTGTAGCAGAATCTTTCAGCCAACCAACAAAAGGTTGAATTAATTAAGATTTAAAAAGAGTATTTCTGTTCCGGCTAATCACATTTTTATTTAAAAAAAAATTATTTACAATGCTTACATTTTTGTAGTTAAGTAATTTAATCTTTTATATATAACTTCCCATATAGTATATATCCATAATTTATACCTACACAAAATGTCTTTTTTAGATCGTGGAAGTGCCCACTCATCAATGTAATTTTAGCGCCGTCACTGATAACGACTGTTTTGGAATGTTAATTATGAAATTTATGAAACATTCATGTATTGAAGTAGGAGTCAAAATGGATAAAAAGCAATATGGGATTTATTCTTTAATTGATGATTTGGTTACCTAATTTTATTTTATATTATTCTGAACTGAACATTTATACCATATGTTTAATCTTTAAAACGTTCTCGAATACTTCCGGTATTCATTTCTATATATAATATGATCAAGATGGATTTGTACGGTATACTAACTTGCTGTACATTAATGATTGTATGGAATACATCATAATTACTATTCCATATAATACAGTAAGTAACGACTAATGGAACATTTTAAAAAATTTTTTTCTGTAATATTCAAAATTAAAGAATTAAAAATGTAAAAATATTTAATTATACTTCGTCTTTTTATTTTTGCCTAACTGAATTTACGACAGTTTATTTATTTGATAAAAAAATACGATTTTGTTGGCTCTTCTCACAAGAGGTATAATGAATGATGAATAATATAACGAATATATTTTTTACCCTTTCAGCACTCTGGTCTCTCTTCAAAACGAATAAATCTTTCGCCTTTTACTAAAGATTTCCGTGGAGAGGGACAACTCAAATGAGTTTATAACCAATTTTTCTTTGTGCCTGGTTTCTTTGGTGAGATCGGGCCTGTTATTAGAATTCAAAAGTATTTTTGAGTCGTTTAATCTTTTGTGTCCATGACATGAACTAATCGGGAGGCGCACGATTCTTTTTCCTTGAATGCAGTGTTAATACCTTTGACAGTCACCGATGTCAAGTGAAACTTTACTAACTCATACAACATTAAGGCCAGGCGCACATTGACTTATGTCACGCAGTAAACGTAGGGCAGGGCAGAGCACAGCAGGAAAGCACATGTGGTCGAGCGCACATTGAGACGCAGTTAACGCAAGCGGAGTAACGTAGTTTTTGTGACTCTTGTAGAACGCGATAGCACGAATTTATTTTTTCATTTATTTGAAAATTATTGTATTAGGAAAAACATGATACAACACAACGACGCGACGTCTTGCTACAATATATTATATACATATACACCAATACTTCGTTTTACGTCGTTTCGTTTTGCGTTTTTCCAAAGTTGCGTCGCTGCTGAATTAGTACTAATTTTCACTATGTGTCGTTAAATTTTCGAAGTTGCGTTGTTTTGCGTTCGAGTCTTTTTTTTTCGAAATTTTTTGAAATTTTCTTTTTCTTTTTTGTTGTAATATGGTGGATATGTATCTATTGATGTTGTAATAAAGATTGATTAGATGGCAACTACTTTGAGCGTGTTGGTATAAAACTAAAATAAATGTGTATATTACGAACTTGAAAGGAAAGAGGGCCCCAGGAACTATAGTTCCCCCCAAAGGATTGTGTAGATCGCTAACAAACAGTCACCTTTTAAAATTTTTACTTTGTTTTTATAAATTAATTGATTATTTTATTTTGTTTTAATTGAATTTGTTTTTTTTTTTTTTTTGTTTTTGTATGTATGTAATAAAATTTTATATTATTTTTGTTTTTTAAATGTTTAGTTTGTTCAATTTTCTTTTTATAGTAGCACTACATTCTCGCGAGGTCGCCTCGACGAGACGTTCGTCGAGGTTTTGACGAGGCGAGACAACACGAGTATGTACCGTCTACACTCTCGCTCATTACTCAGTTATTCATACTGCTCATACGCGTTCGTATAGTTTGAAATGTCAATCATAGATGGACAAGATGGGTGATGTCGGTGACATGGATTCAAATAACTGCTGCTGCAGTTCTATGTACTGTTGAATCCTATAATTTTCTTCATGCATATTACACAAAAAAGTTTAAAATAACGTTTAAAATAACGTTTTTGTAAATTTAAGGCATGATTTTAGGTTATGTATAAAAACATAATAGTACGCAGATATGCAACATATGCAATATCAACACACGAGTATATGCGAGAGTGTAGTTGATCGCCTCGCCTCGTGTCTCGTGTCCTTTGACTTGTGACAAAAAACCGACTCAGATCGGAGACCTGACGAGGCGAGGCAAGGCTTGACGAGGCGAGGCGAGGTAACACGAGAGCATCAACTACACTCTCGGCCTCGCGTCGCCTCGTGTTGCCTCGACGAGAGTGTAGTGCTACTATTAAAAAGTAGTATTTTCGTAACCCTGAAACCTATCTTCGATCTTTACATGGTTTGCTATAGAAAATCATAATTCACTTTGCGTCGTTTCAATTTGCGTCGTGTTTTTTTGGAACGTAACCACGACGCAAATTGAGGTACTGGTGTAACTAATTAACTAATAGATATATTGTATTATGATATTGTGTTCTCCTAATAAAATAGTGTTTAAAATATGGCAAAAAAATTTTACCCGAGCGAAACTGGTGCGAGAGTGGAGCGAGAGCGGCACTATAGTGTGAATGTCAAACGAATAGGTACCAGCATGTTATCAGCACTGTAATGTGAACACAACAAGTTTATATTGGGAGCGAGAGTGGAACGAGAGCATATCGATATCGGTACTGTAATGTAAATCAGGCTTTATAGTTTTTGTCATCATTATTAGACAAATTGTAACTGTAACTTCAGTCTACTGTTGCAATAATTTTGTGAGATCCTGTACATATGTATACAAACAAAATTGTGCTGTTTGAATGCAAGGCGTACAGACGTACGGTCAATGTCACGATATTACTTCACTCACCCACACAACTAATAAAATGGTGCAAAAGCGACAAGAACATGTCCGCTCACAACTGTTGATAATGTAGCGTTTGTTACATTGTAAACAAAATACATCCACGTATTTTTACTACAAATGTTGAATTTTAACCAAATTGAAAGATGTAATAATTAAAAAAACAGATTAAAATAATTAGGTATAAATCTACGAAACAGAAGCAAAAAGTGTGTAGTCTAAAGCCGCTAGAAGTTATTTTTTATTACTGATTCAAAAAATTTATTGATATAGGTTATGAAATCATGTTTTAAAAAAAACACGGCAAGTACGTGTTAGACACGCATTCAATTAGGATTTCGTAGTTCAATAGTTTTTCACAATTCTCGGGATGAAATTTTTTTTTTGCTTTTGTTTAATATTAAATTTAACTTTTTGTTTGTTAATAATGTGACTGTGCTCTAAACTTTTTATTTCCCATATGAGTTAAAAAATTTCTATATTAGTTTTTAAAAACGAAATTGCCTCTAAAATTATGTCATATCCTATACGGACTATTACAAAAGTGTTCAAGTGCGGACAGAGCACAGAAATGACGAATTCATTTGGATTTCGGTATCTATTCACCGCATAAAAAGAGGTTTCATTATATGACTGGTTAATTTTGAAAGTGGCATAATTGACTATAGCTGTGTTTGGTAGCCTGCACTAGCGTATGTCAATTGAAATGAGTGTAAGGCCATAAGTGTAAGCAGTGTAAACAGTGTAACAGTTGGTAACAAACGTTTTTAGTGTACTTGGTGTACTTGGTGCAACCGAAAAGTGGCGGAATAATTTAAAAATTGTTGAGTTTGTTGGACACACGTAAATTTGTTCAAGTTAAAGATAAGCCTGAATAGATTAAAAATTTAAATTCTTTTAGTAGGAATCAATTAATAGTTACTGTAGTTCAGGGATTAAGTTTAAATTGAACGGACAAGTGACATATAAAACTATTGAAATTTCATTTTTTATTATTTATTAATAAGGAATACTTAATTAAATTTATCAAATTATTAATAAATATTTTACTTTTTATATTATTTATTTATATATTTTTTATATTTATATATTTTTTTACATTCTCTTTAATAAAAAACTGCAATTCTACTACTGCTTTCTTCGTCATCTACTGCTGTCACTACTGTTTTCTTCGTCGATTTCCGAGTTATTATCACTATCATCACTATTAATTTCATTAATGATTATACTTATCTGCTTCTTTAATAAGTATTTCCTTGATATTTATTTTTGAAATAGATATTTAAAAAAAATGTAAAAGTAAAAAGTTACCAATTTAATGTCAAAACGGTCAAAACCAAGCTAACTATGAATTTACACTCACTACACTAGTTGCTCTTTTTCAAACCCTGGTGTAATTCGTGCAGTATAAATTACACTACACTAGTATACCAAATAGTTGTTTTTATCTACACTGAATAATACCAAATGCATTTTCACTACAAAATTCAATAAAGTGTACACTAGTGCAGGCTACCAAACACACCTTATTTCAAAAAAAATTTAGATGAAGAAAAAAATCAATAAATATATATACATTTATTGATTAAGTATATCATAAATTAAACTTTCTTTGAAATAATCAATTATGCCACTTTCAGAATTAACCAGTCATATATTAACACTTTCATTGTCGATCACGCGATATCGCGTGATACGAGTACTTTACTATATGGCCAATCACGCGATATCACGTGACAAATATAAGAACTTACTTATTTAACATAAAATATTTGGCCATCTCACAAAGTCTATATTTTTAGCTTGGCAATGAAAGTGTTAAACCAAGTGTCAAATCGTGATTTGTTTTATTTATAGTAGGTAATCATTGCAACTGGAAGATTTCTTCTACTGAAATGCTTAAGGGATATTAAAAAATGTATTTAAGTTCTACTAACGTTTAGTCTATTTTTTAATGTAGACACCAGGAGTCTAACACGTTTAACTGAACTTCTGATTGTGAACACTGGTGGACAGCAAAATAAATCAGACTATAAGAAGGTTATAAAGTTCTAGCTCAAGTAGATGACAATAAAAATTTACTGGTAATTATCATTGAACAAAAAAATTCTTATTTCTTTTGTTATTTCTAAAAGTCGAGCTAATTTTAAATAACCACCAACCATAATATTTGTTAGGTATACAGTAACTTAGCGACTCTTGTCAGTCAGTCTCTTAGCGACTCTTGTCAGATACAGTTTTCACATTTGTTCCCAGCCCCTCCACTATTATGAAATATATAGATTAAATTCAATATCTTTATTAGATTAAGCTTCACAATTGGTGTGCGTCTCTGGTGTATTATTAGAGACACACCTTGAATAAAAAATTTAAATACCTTTATGAAGTAATATATGTGACATTGTATAATGGCGTTGATTGCTAAGATAATTATTGCCACAACTGTATGCATAATCATACTACAACACAATATTATTTAACATATTTTTATAATCGAAACTGGTTTCAAAATGAAACTGTGGGGGAAGATTTAGAATATATTACACATTTTGTGTACGTGTGTATGTGACTATAGCTTTGTGTTATCATTATGTTTTTATGTACCTATATATATTATTATGCAGCATATGGGAGGTAAATCTAAATACTATTTAACATAATACTGAATTTAATGTCAAAAAATGACTATGGAAATTTGTAATAAGTAAAAATGGTAATGTCTCCGTACACACGCACCCACTCACTTATTATTGTATCCAGTCTGTACTTAGAATGAACAAACAATTGTGTTTGTCGACAGACAATTGACATTTTGAAATATGTAACAATTATAATCATTTTCATTTAACCCTTAACTAACACTAAGGAGTTTCAGTGATAATTTTGGTATTCAGTACTGAAAGCAATTGTGGAGCTTTTTTTCAAAACGCTGTATCTACTTAAGACAAAACTTTCATAAAATCGAAAAAACAAATTTCTAGAAAACTATAAAACTTTTAGGAAGTTTTATTATCCTAAATGGTTCTCTAGGCAGTTGAAACCATATAAAATTATTTTGCAAAATTAAAAATTATTTTTCACTTCAATATTTTATATTAAAAAATTCGTTAAGTGCGTGTTTTTGACACGCACTAAGTAATGTCACCTCAGTGAAAGTGTTAATTTATGATTTTTTGTTAACTCTATGGTTGTTAATTCTACAGCCCTCTTGTGTTTATTCAATATGGATGTACAACTCAATAATTATTCAATCACACAACGATATTAATATGTCATCTTCAATGACATAAAAAATAACTTATGGCATTTTGAAAAAATTCGTCAAATGCGTGTTTTTGACACGCACTAAGTAATAAGTAATGTCATCTCAGTGAAAGTGTTAATTTATGATTTTTTGTTAACTCTATAGTTGTTAACTCTACAGTCCTCTTGCTTTATTCAATATGGATGTACAACTCAATAATTATTCAGTCACACAACCATATTAATATGTCATCTTCGATGACATAAAAAACAGTGAATTTGCAGCATTTTGAAAAAAATATGGTTAAATATATAGTTAAATAATAATCCTTACAGCGTTCTAAAAACTAATGGATACAAGTAAATATTAGATCAGAAGATAGGCAGGGGCGTATACAGTCGAGCATTTCTTGGTTTGGGGGCGGAGCGAGGGAAGTTCTTTAATTTTCACGCGGAAAATTAAAGAACTAAAAAAATTGGCTGTTAAATTTAACGTATATAATTTTAAATTTGAATAAAATCGTATGTACGCCAATTTGAAAAAAAAATATAAGCATTAACATACAGCATTTTGAAAAAAAACATCAAATATATTTAAAGAAAATAAATGTGAAATACAACGTTTTGCTTAATATTACTTTACCAAACTATAGAAATTTAATCATATTTAATTCAGGTATGTGAAGACCTCTTTTACTGAAAAAAAAAATTTTTACATATAACTACAGCGTTTTGAAAAAAAGCTCCACAATTACTTTTCAACTATTCGCACAATAATATCGAGTAGATATCGTAGGTATTGATATCGATTGTTTTTGAAGTAACAATTTCTTTAGCGAAGGTTTAGCACTCTATGGGACAGTGTAATGAAATCTACAATCCTCGAAAGTAAAAATGGTAACAAACATTAGTGGTTAACTGATCATTGCTAAGTGATTAATATTTTACACTGTTCAAATTATTGTGTATTATTTAAATTTTTATTAGTTTCAATTCGGTATATATAGTAAAGAATGCAGCAGTATGCTATTATCGAAAAATTTCATATTTAATGATTTTTTTCTTTAATAATAATAAAAATACATATACATTTTACATACTAAAAATACATATACATTTTACATACTTTCATACATTTTACATACATTCTTATACGATTTAATTAATATTTTTGTTCACTAAAAATTAGATAAAAATAACTTTACTTTACTTTCATTATTATTACCTATTAATAAATTTCTGTCTTTTCCAGATTACTAATAAATTGATGGAAATAAAAATAAACAATTTTGATATCAAATATATATTTTGTATTTGTATTATTTCAAAACTAACCTTCCGATAGGGCCAGCTTAGCCAATAGGCCAACCTAGGCGGGAGATTTTTAAAACAGGGTGGCAAAATTAGTAATTGGCGTTTTATTTTTTTTTGCTCGTCACTTATTTTTAAAGAGAAAGTTTGAAAAAAAGTAGGAAAAATTAAGATTTTCTTCTTTTAAAACAAATGATAGGGGCGGCATTTTTTAAGGTGCCTAGGGCGGTACTCAGGGTTAATCCGGCCCTGCCTTCTGACATTAATTATTTTATGGTAAAATTTGATTATCGATTCAGCTTCTAACCTGAATTTATTAGTTTTCCGCGTTTTTGTTATTGGTTTCGCACGTTCATCGATAACTGCGACTAGTTCAATGAAGTCCTATCTATAGAATATATTTAAGTTACTTCGAATCGGTTACGAGATCGCCATAGAAGTTTTCACTTCGGTCATGTGGTTTCGGTCGTACTCGTAATTATTTTTTTTTTTGTCTGAACTGTTGTTAATTCCATCAGAGATGGCATTTCTTTACGAGATATCGATGATTTAATGATCCAATACCAAGTAAAATATATTAATATATTAAGCATAAGTATACTTTATATCGAAACTAATGCTACTCATATTTATTTGCGTGAAAATGACCCGTTGAATTTTTCGAAAAATATTGTATTAAACGTAATAAAAATGGTAGCCAAGGATAATCCAGTTTAGAACTTGATTCGATGTCGAAGAGAATCCCACTTCCGGTACAAATAGGTTGTCGGTCGTTCAAATTAACGAGATGGTAGTCTATCTTCTTCTGGTTCTGTGGGATTTTATTTTTAATTTGGTGTTGATTAAATGCCCAACTGAAGAGGATTTTTTGTACATTGGGCTCTAGGACTAATATTCTACAATTCTACATGACCTATCATAGTTTCTAGGATATCAGAAGTCAAAAGCGATTGAGAAGTACAAACATACTCTTGGATTATATCACTTGTGTATATCATTCACTTTCAACCCTAATATACCAGAACTATTTAATCTTAATCTAAATTCTAAATCAAGAATGACAATACTTTGTCTTAAAGGTTTTTATTTAAAACCATGAAATACTTGATTTCCGCCCACGACACCATTTTTTGACGTTTCGTCACTCATCGCTCGAAAAGCACTGGAATTTGGCTCGAGTCTTACCCCATTATTTTTACGCCCCTCCGATTAAATGTAAAATAATATTAAGTAATGCATTTCAAATGTTAAAAACCACATTTTTGCAACCTCTTATAGGTATTTTAGTTTTTGTACGTCTTTAAAATATCGTTTCCTTGTTTACTGCGCACAATGCACTTAAGTACGTTACATTCGTTTGTTTGTTACATAAACAAAACAAAACGAATGTCCAGTTTGAACTGAACGACATTGTACGTTAATTAATGTTGACAGTTTCCAAATGAGTAATTTTACTTGGAAGAGAATATTTAAAGAATTTTGTTGTTTTGTATACAATAATATACATATAGATAAGCAGAGCTGGAGCGTACGTATTTTAGTATTAGTGTGCTTAAATGGCTATTAAAATTTAATCGAGTTATACGCCTAAATATGGAACTAAAGGAATATTATTACATTAGTTATAAGAACTAATAAATAATTGTTCCAATTTTGAATAATTTAAGTGCTTTAAAATTTGCGAGAATAGTCGCGAAAATTATAGCTTTATAATAAAGTAAAATAGACAATTTGAATTAAGTTTCAATTATCGTAATTATTAGTTTACCGGGCATATATATCAAACTTCAATTTGTTCCCGCCAATTTTAAGAAATTTGTATGTCGCCGACGGAACTTGTTTCTCTACTTTCTACACCTAAAATGTGCGTGTAATTGTTAGTTTTTAAGACATTTGTTTGACATTATTTGATCCTCGGACAGACGAAAGTTTTTAGTTTTATAAATTTTATTTGTATTACAGAAGCATAATAATAAATAAACAACAAAGGTAATACAGTTTTTACAATTTGTTTGTACTTTTTGAATAAACTGGCTAGTCAGAAGTCTTGTAAATTAGTTTTAGGTATATCGTTGTTAATAACGACAAATTCTAGATTTAAAATATGTAGTTTATCTCGAATAGTTTTGTAAGTATGACCATTCAAGTTTTAAAATATTAATATTATGAACTCCAGCTCAAATCTAGTAATATTTAGATTCTCTTAAAGTTTGAAATGTAATATGTTTGGGTAACTGAAAAATGTATCTCCCCGGCGCTCCCGCTATAACTGGAGTGTGTCAAATTTTTAAGTTATTTTGATTGAAATGTAAATTATGAATAAGTTGATATAAAAACAGAATCATTTTTTGAAAATTCTTAAACTAAAAAGTTCAAAAATCTTAATTAAAATACAATAAGTAATAAAACAAATAATGTTCTTACCTTTAAATTAAATGATTTTAATTATTAAAGTTTATAGAACCATATTTGCATATAAATTACATATAAAAAACTGTTTTCATCTAACAAAAATAATCTCACACAGAAAACACTTAATTAACGCAATTAAAAAAATATACACTATACACTTAAAAATGTAATAAAAAAACAAAAAAACAAATACGAAATTTACAAAAGAACAAAAACAAAAAACAGAAAAATTACATATTGTTTATTTTGTTTTTCGTGCTGCAGCAGCATGAGAGGAGCTGATTGCATTTATTTTTGTTATGTTTGTATAACGAGAACTATAGACGGAGTAGTTGTCGTTGTCGCTGTTATAACTGTCGTATGTAAACAAACAACAAACGGCCGTACAACGAACACACATCTAATCAGAACGCGGTCTTGCGCGGATCTATTCACAAGATTAAGTTGTGTCGGTCATTGTATGACAGCACACGCACAAAAATCCCCCACTCAATCGTTTCCATGCCTATAGTATACGCGGCAGTGCATTGCACACATGTGTATGTATGCGACTTAAGCTCGGACGAAGTGACTGAAATGTTTTTTGTATACAAGCACCAATACCAACGCAGGGTATTAATGCGTATTTACAGGTGTTTCGAAAGTAATAACTAAAAGTTTGAATATTACGGTGGGAGCGTTGGGAACCCAACATGGAAAGTCTATAACTACATATAGGTCGTTTTGTGTCAGCTACCCTAAAAAAATTGCCGTTTTTAGGATTCTCAAGAAACATCAGACTTCTTATAGTTTCATCGGCGTATGAACATGAAATTTTGCATGAACATGCTGTATATCCAGTCATTACATATATAGAAATACAGTTTCGATCAATTCCCTTTACAGTTGACTTGTATAGAATTTTCCGTCAATAACGTTTTTTAATGTAAATGATAAAATTATAAGATCCTGTTAAAGCGTGATTCAAGACTTCACCCCTTTTGGGGACCTCATGAATTCGATTTAAAAGTGGTCTAAATAATAGCTTATAGTGATACTTTAAAGTAGACAAAATTTCAAGTTGTGTATAGTTTTTATTTTGGAGATATGACGAGTCAAACTTGTCAGTTAACTTGTTCACGGCAAGATGAAACATTCTCGTTCATTATGTTCAAGATTCTCAAATACACAAAGTGTATTATCAAGTTGTGCATCGTTTTTATTTTGGAGATATGACGAGTCAAATTTGTCAGTTGACTTGTTCACGACAAGATGAAACATTCTCGTTCATATAATCTCGTTCATTATGTTCAAGATTCTCAAATACACAAAGTGTATCATCTCCTATGTAAAATCTTCCGTTCTTTTTGAATTTATCATTGTATGATATTTTATTAAAAATGCTCTCCAAGTAAAGTATAGCTAATGATACAGGAAAAAATCAAGATTTTTACTGAAAATATTCGATTAATTCAGTGGCTCTCAAACTTTTTTGCCTCGTCGACCCGTTGGTATGGTTTTAGATTTTAGGCAGACCCCCTGTGGAAATTCGGAAATATATTCTCCAAAATTCCATGTCGACGACTTTTTTTTCTTTGGTCGCCACGTGCCAATCTAGCTGGCGACCCCAAAAAAAGGTCACTAACTTCTCATTTTTACATTTTACAACCACCAAGTCAACGTAACGCGCTGTACGTCTACTCTGATGCTATCGACCTCCATTTACACCCCACCGACCCCAATTTTTTTTCGCCACCGTGGATCCCTTGGAAATCGATATCGTCCCCTGGGGGTCGGTATCGATCACTTTGAGAACGATACTGGATTAATCAGTATTTTTACACTAGAAACTTTTACACCAGAAAATCGCAGTAGATACTCTAAACCCTGTATTCCACGGCTTTTAAATTAAAAAGTATATTTCTAAGAAAGATTAACTCTTAACCGGTAAGGTGAATTTTTATGATACGGTAAAGTGATGTCTGAGAGACATCAACAAGTTAACATACCGCGGGATGGAAACATAGATAGCCAAAACTGGAGACCACACGTATATGCATGTATCAAACACTCCCCTTACGTCAGCAGGGTAAAATTTGCCCTAAACCATAAAAGAATACAACGTTCAGTTAACAAAAACAAGCAGGGAGGAAGAAAATTGAAAGAATATATTTGTATACGACTCACAGACATCACCTTACCGGTTAGAGGTTAAGTTTGGTTATATTACTGAAATGTATTTCAATAATATGTGAGATTTTTTACCGATTCACGATACTAAAGCGGGAAAAGGTTTGTTTTACTTTTTATCTTTTTTTAAACCTTTTTTAACGCAAGAGGTCACCGAAAATATTGAATTCACCTTGGTGTAGATGAATCAAATAACGAATTTAACTCGCCATGTCTCAAAAGCAACAACTATGCTCAACTTCATATTTCCTTTACTTTAAAGTGCCACCATAAATTATTTAGATCACTTCTGAATAAAATTCATGAGATCCACAAAAGAGACGAAAAATAGGGCTTTTTGGGTCACTCTTTTTCTGTCAACCAGGAAAATTTTTCATTTTAAAAACGATACTTAATATTTTACCGAATACACTTTTCAAAGTTTAGTCTTCTGCGCTACCACCACGGATGGTATTTAATAAACTGATGTTTCATTATCAATTCAAGCAACAATTTAAGATTTTCGAAACGTCTGTATTATATGTATAAATGCATTCACAGTTTTATATGTATGTCTATATGTATTTTTATGTTGGTATATTCATCTCTCTTACTTCGGATTTTCTTTTTTATCATTCGTCTGTTTATATGATTGTCTCTATATTATCTACAAGATATATTGTATGTGTATGTATGTATTTTCGATTCATCTATCGTTAGCTGTAAACGACTATGCATTTTATGCGCTAAACTATTCGTTAAGATGAATTTCGTTCTTTGTCTATTCTATATAAACCTAGAATATGTTATTTTTATTTTTAATAAGTTGTGGATATTTCAAGAATTCGAGCCCACTTTATTTCTTTCTTTATAAAGATCTTATTTCAGTGTTTTTTTTTTATTTTATTTTATTATCCCTTCAAACTTATGGATATGTATGTAGGCTGTAGATCCGTAAAACCGTGGATCTACTAAATGGGCATAGCTAGGAACAATCGTTACGGGACGGAGTGTGAATGAAAAATGAACTATGTTGTGTATACGATTCGACAGTGAATTTTTGGACATATTTATTAAGAGATTATCACATTTTTTTTTAAATATTTTATTTTAGATTTTAGAAAGGGGATATATTGGTAAATATAAGAAAGTTGTTTGATTACAGGTTTGAGTGATTTTTATGAAAAATTCTAAAACTTCTAATACACACATTAATTGACCGATAAGTAGAACTAGCTTTCTACCTTTTGAATTTTTGTCTAAAGACATTTGCTGATATGCTAACAGCAGTCATAACCTGATTGAACAATCCAGTCCTACAAGGACCTATCATTTGTTTAAAATTGACAAAAACGGTTCTTTGTAAATTTTTGCAAATATCTGGGAAATTATTTAGTTTCTTTTTTTTTTGTAAAGATCTATTACGAAATTTGTTGGTTGTAGATTCTATAAAAAAATTCAAAATATACTTGCTTCAAGGATATTTGTCTAAAATCGGTAAATTAGTGTGGAAAGGTAATAATTTGAATACAGTTATCATCTTGTTAAATAGAATTTTACAACAGTAAGGCCCGATTTACATTAACGCTCTACTCTCACTCCGATATCACTCCGCTACAGGTTCGATAAAATATTCTTATACAATAAACAATGAGTGTATTCACATCATCGCTCTGATATCGGTCCGATATCAGTCACGGTTGGTTCTCGCTCCAATAGCACTCCAATATCAATACCACTCAGGTAATATTTTATCGGAGCGATATCAGACTTATGGCTTGTACCTATAGTGTAAACACTTTTTTGATTCCACTCCACTCCGCTTGCATTCAGTTGTTATGAAAAGATGTTTGTATCGAACTGAGACCGAACTGGGAGTGTATCCAGAGCAGCATTATAATGTCAATAGAGAACGAATAGGTACCAGCATGATATCAGCACTGTAATGTGAATACAACAAGATTATATCGAATCGGGAGCGTAGTGATATCGGAGTGAGAGCAGAGCGTTAATGTAAATCGGGCCTAACAGATTATACAATAATAATTTTTATAGAAAAGTTGTTACATTTCTATTTGCAAAGTACTTAAAAAATTTGTTGTCTGCCAAGTTTGGGCAAACGATAGGTCGTTATGGAACCACGTTATCGACTAAAATTTCGGCCAGTAAAAAATCATTTAAGTGAAATGCACGCTCTGATTCTCACTTTACAAGATATGCACAACAGATGTATGCTATCAGACCTACCAAGTCTTGATTCTAATCAAAAACAGAAAATAAGTATTGATTTGTTCAAAACTTAGACGTAGGAAAACAGTCCTTGGCCATGAATTTTTAAGATGCTAAACATTAGTCTTGAGTTTTCTTGTTAAAAAAAAATCACAACTAGACTGATTTTTCAAAATGTGATTTCATGTCGATGATGTCCTCTATCTCTGGTCGACAATTGTGTCGCCTAGTATAAAAATCTACTAAATGCATTTTTCGAATTTTTTGATTTTTTTAAGGCCATTAACTTTTAAATGCAACAAGGCATATGCCTCTTAACATTTTTTGTTGTAATTTTAACTGCTTACTAAAGAAATCTGCAACTGAAATATCACATAATTTTCAAATCCTGCTAAAATTACATTGAAAACTTTACAAATTCTGCTAAATACCCATACATAACCTATATTTTAGATTTTAACCGTTGAAATTTTAATTTTTTCACTGACATGCGGGACGTATGAAGTATAAAATTATGTTTTCACGTAAAATTTGTATTTTAGTATTTATCTAAAATTTTAAATAATGAAATCGTAGATGTAGATGAATTACTAAGTAAGCACTTTGGTTTTAAGTGACAAAATGAAAATAGTTTACAATATTACAAAACAAATTGTATCGTCTAACCCTGATACATCCAATATTGCTGAATCAAGTTTTTTTTTTTTTAATAAATTTCCCTTATAATTTCTGTTTTAAAACGCACTTTATATAAATGTTACTATCAAAATCCAATAAATTCAAATAATTTTGATTAAAAAAGGGGTAGAACGATAATTTTGTTTTTTGATAATAGTACTAATCATCTTTTTTACCTTGTTAGTTAATATAGTTATGACTTTTTAATCGAAAAATTAATTTTGAACTGAGTTATGATTTTTTGCGATTTCCCATGGTCTTTATAAAGTGGAATTAGTAGATTTTGATACTAGGCAACTCAATTCTAGGTGATCATTACTACCCTTTTCCCACTTTACATCGCTCTGATATGATTTCTGTATCCCCTTAAAAATGTATTCACTGTGAACTGTTGCTCGTAAAGAATAGCACAAAAATACAGAGCACTTTTAAAAATTAGATGGTTATCTAAAGAGTTTTTTTGAAAAAATTGGATGTACACATATCTGTTCGATTTCTTTCACTTTGAATTTGCTGAATAACCCTTACTTGATAACCCCTTTTTTATTAAATTTAATATTATATGTATAAAATGCATTAAAATTGATTATGTATAAAATTTTTATTAATCACTTAAGCTTATCTAGAAAGGAAGTACTTACACGAAAACAATACTACACTTTCATTTATTCAAAAATTATGATTAATAATAAGTAAATACGTGTATTTCTGAATTTCTCGCCTAATCTACAATCGAAATGATTCTTATCAATTTGGATAACAAAAAATAACACCAACTATTTATTTCATCAAAAATTATAGTAGAAGAAACTCTTGAATTCCCTTCCCCAAATATACAATAACGCCTCTCTTTCTTCGATCTTTTTTATTACTAAGTATGTAAGCTTACTTCAGTGGCAAGTAGAAATTGATTCTAGTCCAAAATTTTGGCAATTTGTAAACAAATCAATATTTATTCTTCTAATTGAACTTTCAAATATTTTTCTGGTCCATTACAGTTGATTTGGCCATCAACTACAATAGAGAGAGATGTAACAGATATTGAAAAAAAAAAAATAATAAAAGATTATCTTTTTGTATGTACTGAAGGTGTTTTGAAAAGGGATAGAGGAAAGGTAGGTACCTAAGTCACGAAATAAACATATTAATACCTGTACATGATTCGTCGAGAGAATACCAGGTGGATGTTATTTTTTACTAAACCATTTGTATATATCTATAGCGTCTATAAGCTATATGTATTGTGTAAGGTTGTAAGTGGAACGGTAGCATCAAGAGCGAGTTAGTATTAGATTTTAATGTTTACTCAACCATCCTAATTGTTCATGGCAAATTATTTAGATGAATATTTCCCTGGTTTTGATTATTTAACCTTGTGTTATAATATTTGTAATTTAGACCATAAAGTGATTCAGATTTCGGTACATAATGACCCAAAGAGGGATCTGTTTGTCATACGTCTGAATTTAATTCGAACTGTCTCTTAATTTGAAAATTATGTTCGGGTTTTTGCTTGAACTCGAATAATATCTGGAATTTTCATAACCAATAAACAAAATTGGTAGCGTAAACTAAAATAAATAATCTGCCCGTGTCTTTAAAAGTAAGCGTTTTTGACAATATTTTATTTGACAATATTTTATTGTTTTGTGCAATTCATTCTGAAAGCCAAAGAAAGATTATGAATTTTTAGGAATTGTCCGTTACAGTTTGAATTTCATTTTCACTCAGTAAGATTTTTTGTTTCATTTTGTTACAATTTGATTTAACGAGGAAAAGGTTGTTTTCTCAACAATAGTCCAAGTTTAATTTTGAAAAATTATAGAAATCCTAGGTGTCAGTGATTGACTGTATTATTCAAAATTTTTAGCGTTGTTTCGTGTTTTGAGATCACTACCGTAACTTGGGGTAAGATTGGCCCATTTGTTGCGTTTTTTTACCTAAACTGCCTTATATTTCTCATATATATTTAGGTAACTTCCTCTTACTATTAGCTATTGAACTCTGCATATTTCAAAGTATACATTGACTAGTTATTAGAGCTCAGAACTTATTTAATTTCTATTTTAAGATGTTCTGAAAATTTGGGACAATCTTGCTTTTATTTGGGGTAACATTGTCCCAAATACAAAATGTTATAGTAATTAATGCAAAATATTATTTGGGACAATGTTCGACATTTTTAATTGTGGTTGTACGTAAGTAGTGTACAATATGTTAGGAACAGGGCCCGCTCCAAGGGCGGGCAACCCGGGCATTTGCCCGGGGCGGCAAATTTTAAGAGCGGTAATTTTGTAATTTTTTTTCATTTAATTCCTGATTTTTCATTTAATAAATATTTCATAATTATTTCTATAGAAACCACCAACAAAATAATTCAAACTTTTTTTTTAATTAAAAAAAAAAGACAAACACTCAATAATATTATTTTAAAAAGGAATAAAAAATACTAATAATAATGGAAAAAACTATGTGAAATTCGTAATAAAAAATAGTATATGCAACTCGTGCAGGATTGTCGATTGCCCACTTGAGCGAATGAGCGCACTCACTACGACGTGCGCTCAACTTCGCTCTCGTGGGCAATCGACAATTTCCCGCACTTGTTGCATAATATACTGTTCTTTTAATGGAAATTTAAAAAAAAAAACAGGGTGGGCCAATCTTGCCCCAATACTTGGGCCAAAGTTACCCCAGCTTACAAAATCACATTTTACAAATAAACAAGGTAAGTATCAGAAAATACAAACTTAAAATATTTTGAATATACATATATTAAATGAAAGCTGTTATACACTTACCAATCAAAAATCTTAAGTAGTTCTGGATGTGTAAGCAAAAGTTGGTTTGTATCAAAACATTCACAAGAAGTAACGGTTAAGTTGGAGCAGCACTGAGCAGTGGCAAAAGATGGAATTAAATCAATCTTAGCATTCGAGTCTAGTCAGTGCTGCTACCTGTCATTTACCACAAGAACCAAGTTGATAGCTGTATTTGTTAACTAATAGTAAATCAAATTGTCGTTTTCCAAGACTTGGGCCAATCTTACCCTTAAGGGCCAATCTTACCCCAAGTTACGGTACAGTGTTTTTACACTATTTTTAAAAGGATATACTTGTGTGTGTGTGTGTGTTTGTACATATGTGGGAATTTTTTCTTGGACGCTGCCTCATTAGTAAAAAATTATATCGACTTTACTGGAGTACCAACTGAAACTGTCAACGCCAATATTGTCTGAAAAATGCAATCTAGTCATTTTATTTCGTTTAAACAAAAAAAAAAACTTTTGATTTGGTATGGCTACGTACGAGTTTTTTTCGAAATACTGGGAAATTGATCATGTGAACCTCAAAGGTTGCATGCTTGAAGTATAGTGTCAAATCCACTCTACGGCTTGTTTAAATTTTGATTTATATAGGGCATGAAGTTCAATGATATTGTATTAGGAACTCCTTGCAGACGGTTACAAGATTGTCTGCTATCACTATGCAGGAGCGGATCCGGAAGGAATGTTTTAGGGGAGTGATCGTCCCCTCGACCTCCTAAGAGTTTCAAAAATGATACTAAACTCAATTAAAATCATCCTTCGTCCTTGTAACCAGACGAGCGAGTTTTGAAATGAAAATGTTTTGCCAAATTAAACAATATTAAGCTAGTTTTTTTTTTTTTTTAATTTTTCGCCTAGTTTAGATAGAGCAAATTTAGGTGTATATTTCTTTATTTTACGGAGAAATACAACTTGAGAAAAATTTAAATTTTTATATGATGACCTGGCCAAAATTTTTTTGCCTAATAAATAATTTCATATTGTCTTTATAAATTTTTTTCGTTATCATCCCCTCCACAACAAGTTTTGATCCGCCCCTGTCACTGTGGCCTTGATATTAGTTAACTGGCTCAATTTGTTTACTTAAATTGAAAGAATGTTACCATTTCCAGCGGAAAAACCATGTAACGATCATTATATTTACCTACCCAGCGCTTTCGCCATTAGTACACTAATTAATATTCACAATTGCATTTGTTTACTTGTGTCTAGAGTGTTATTAGGTATTTTAAAATTTCTAATTTAAAATTAGATATCTGAAAAATAAAAATTTAGGAATTTGAAAATCAAAAGATATAAAATCGTGTTAACAAAGTTTATTTAACAAATATTTTAATAATTTCACAAATTGGTGATTACTTGAATATAAAAAAAATGATTTTATATTCGTGATGTTAGGCTAGCTCTGAATTGTACAATTTGTAAATTTTATATGATCTCAAGGTAGATTTTCGAAGAAAATATTCAGACAATGTTTTACAAAAGCGAAATTTTACAAGAAGAAAAGATAAAGCGAATTACAAAAGCAATAAAAAAAATTAACCTTGTTCGACAGTCAGTAAATTTAAGATAAAATTACGTAAGGTAAATTAAACAGAAGGTTAGGTAAGATAATAAAACGAATATTTAATGACTGTCACAAAAGGAATATCAGCATTCAAAGTTAGATAAATAGAAAGTAGCGAGAAGCCTTTCATACAAATTTAGAAATAAGTGAAATTAAATTTAAACGTAAAGAAATAATTTAAACAAGAGCGTAATGAATGACTTCTGCTAGAAAATTAATTAAATTAAATAAATTGATACATCTAGGCCGTTACATAAGTAAAAAAAAAAAAAAATATTAACTACGTTAACTACAAATGAATATAATCACTGTTGCTAATTGTGCTGAGAGAATTTAGAGAAAGCGAGAAAAGATAGTTTTAAAATCACTAAATAAATACAAAGTTAATGATTTGCACTACAAAATTCAACAAACACTAATAGCTTTTAAGTTAGAATAGCACGTGGCGAAAATGAGGTTAGGATTACTTAATTAAAGATGAAATTTGAAAAAGGACTAAATATCCACCCACGCGTGCTTATATAGCTACGAATTGGCGGTAAAAAAAAACAGATGTCAAGCATGGTTGTCAACGTTGCCAACCACAAAAAAAAACTAATTAAAATCCAACATGCTCTTTGTGTATGACAGCATGTCTGACTACTATATGAACTAAATATATTCAAATTATGTGATTCAGAGCAAAATTAATTTATCAATATTAGAATAAAATTTTTATAAATAAATAAAATTCAAGTTTTACTTAAATTTCATTCCAGAATGTAACAGTGTACAGAGAAATTTATGTAACAAAATTAGAATCATGTAATTCGAAATAATAAGACTCCACTGGGTTTACAAAGGGTTAAACGTATTTTTTTTTTTATGTGTTTACTTATTTAAAAACATAATACGATTATTAAATATTCTGTCACATATTACGTCTATATATATGTTGTATATATTTAAACGTATATTTTTGTATATTTCTTAGAAAATTTTGTTTGAATATAAAGAAAAGAAAAAATATACTTAAATACATCCACGGTAGGTTTATTTGTACGCAAGGATTTCACATTTAAACTTATTCAGATCACGTAAAGGTAAAAATATACCTATATGGTAAAAGACAAATTTTACGAATTTATTTTAAAAATTGTAAGTAGATATACAAAAACATTTTTATGTGTGAAACGTGAACGACTACTGTTTTGTTTTTCTTTATTTGTTGAAATTAAGAGTTATAAATTTTATATTTACACAAGGTATTTTGTGATTTTTCTGGCCATATACGTAAGTTCTTCTATAAATAGAAGATTTTGGATCACTTTAAAATTGTAATTTTTTAATTGTATAAGTTGAGAATTTTTTTTTTTTTAAAAGGCAGACGTAACTGATCATGTGCATTAAATGAAAAAGTTGCAAATAGTAAGAAATAATTGAGATTAACAGATTAACTGATTGTTGAATTATCTGGTACATACATTTTACAATAAGAAATTGGCAGGAGAGTAATTTTTGTTGGTTTCTAACAAGTACGACTTTTATTAAGTTGCTTTGAATTTAAAACTACGGTTTTAAGCTAACAATAAGCTTGAATTTAACATTAGCGTTGTACAACAGATATAAAAGCAGACAGATATATATTACCCTGAAAATAGGGTGATTTCTATTGTTATTAACAAGTGAGTAATCAGTAAAGATTACAAAAAAAATTTCTCAAAGTGTATTTCAGATTTGATAATTTATAATACAATTTTAAATACAATAATAAATAATAAATATAATACAATTTTAAAAATATTCTAGTATTTTTCTAAAGCGTGAACCAGCGGAGTGGTGGAGCGTGCTTAGGCACTGGCATTTGCCGACTGGTAGGTCAAGGATTCGAATACCGTGGCCGGCTATGCTCGTGAAGGTTTTCTGCAGTTACAATTCGAGATGAATATCGGCATATTTTTCTTTAAAGAAGTCGGCTGCAAACGCACACCTATCAAATCCTGCCTTCCCACCACTTTTCTTGTCCTCCACTCACATTATAAACGTATAATGTAAAAAAAAAGTATTGTAACAAGTATGATAGTATAATGATGTGGGTGGCGTTTGTTATAGGCGAAAAAGTCTTGAAAACAAACGTTAAACCATATTATTATTATTTTTCAAAAACGCAAGCCCAAACTACTGTTAGAAATTGGATTGTGCGCGTTATACGGTGAATTTACAGTATTTAAAAATCCCATTAAAAAAATATGGACATACTACAAAATCAAGCATTTAAGTCATAAAATTTCCAAAAACAGAAAGTTTTAACTATGATATGATTACATTTTAGATGTAAGCATTTTCACGTCCACATTATATTTAACACAGGTTTTCATTTTTACCACCGATACGTCACAGATCGTTAAAGCACTATTTCAAAGGCATAGTACGCATGCTCTCGACATGCGTGGACGTACTCAAGTGTGAATGTATGAGTTCAAAAGTATTATAGAATTAATAAATAATTAATTATATTTAATACTAATATTAATTAAATTATATTAATATATTTTAATAAATTAAGAAATTATTCGCAAATTTTATTAAATTTTAACAACGTAATCAACCCATCGTAAAATTTAACGTGACATTAACAGCGTAACAATTGTTTCCGTTGTTTTTTCCTTTTCTTTCATTTGTCATTTTTTTTTTTACTATGACCAATTAAAATTTTTATTACACTTGTGCTTATATGAATGTGTAAATGTGAATAAATAATAATATTGTTTTAATTAATCTGTCATTTGGCTTCAAGATGTCACCACAAGCATAATAATTAATAAAATCAATTAAATTGTTTACACAGGTCTGTGCAATTCACAGTTACAAAGTCCATACAGTCATACAGTAAGTACAATTCAGACGCTTGAGTCTGATTGTAAGGAGGCTTTTGTTTGTGTATTGTTTTAAAAAAAGAATTAGCTCGTGTCGTGTGTTGAATTTTAATGCACTTTATGTGTATATGCGCGCATATCATGCTTAAGTAATATCAATATGTGTTAATGACGTCAATGACGCACAATCACATTTGATCAAGTACATGGCGCGCATTGCACTTAAGTAAGTATGTATATAATAAGTTAATATGTATGTATAAATTTGTATGTAATTTATTACATTATGTGAACACCTTATAAAATTTTTATGTTCATTTACGAATATGTATTAATCATTAACAGCAAATAAAAAATTAAACAGAAATTAATTTATTTGATTTGTAAACTTATTGTTAATTACGAATTTTCTTTAAAATTGAATCCTTCGAAAGGAAAAGTTCGTGTTTCAATTATTATATAGGTTTTGTCCAAATTAGATAGGTTAGGTTATTATATAGGTTTTGTATCCCGAACGGAACGGTCCTTTTGCTGTTACAGTGAAACGTGCCAAGTTGGATACCTCTGTATACTGGACATCTGGCCAAGCTGGACATTTTTCAATTGGCCTGGGGAAATTATATTGATTTAAATGCATATTAATTCTCATAAATTGGACACCTCTATTTGTGGAAACCTATCTAATTTGGACAGTTTTTTTAAAAATTATTTTTGATATTTTCACCTGTTTACGAAGAATCTAGTAACGAGTGCGAGAATGTAGCCGAGAAACCAACAACCCCTGAAGAAACTATGATAAAATTCGGCGGGCTCATGACCCCGATGACCAGACTATTTATGATCATCTTCGCCAAATAATTCTCTTTATCATTAAAATTCAATTCAAGTAGGACTATAGACTAGACTATTTCAAGATTATAAGACTATTTCAAGAGCCTTTATAAGAGAATCCATTGCATATGCCCATATTAGAACAAAATAATCTTTATTTAAATATGCATATCGCGCGTTCTCTGTCCCAACCTCGTATATCAAAAACTACATGTTTTAGGACACACAAAAACATATTAAATATTGTATATATATATATATATATATATATATATATATATATATATATATATATATATATATATATATATATATATATATATATATATATATATATATATATATATATATATATATATATATATGTATATATATATACACAGAAAAAAAACAGTGATTTTATTTACAAAACCGCTTTTAGTATTTAGCTTTCGTTGTTAGAACTAAAATTTGAGTAATTGTAACAAAACTCGCTTTCAGTGATTAATATAAGTTTTATTAATCCTACAAATTGCGTTTTATTAATTTGTTAATATAAAATTTTGTAAATATTACAAAAACTTTTGTAATAACAAAAAAAAAATTTAGTAGTATATTTTTGTAACATTAATAACAGTTCTATGAAATATTTTAAGTAAATATAAGAAAAATATTTGTAATTATAACACTGTTTTAAAAATCAAAATGCGCATGCTTAAAGTAAAAGTCTCTTTTGTAATTAAAACGAAAATTTTTGTAATAATTAAATGACGTTTGCGCAGAGTTGATAAGTTGATACGTTTATGTGATATTTTGTAAACGTTCATAATACCTATATATGCATTTAAAGAAATCCTGATTTAGTGATTATCAAAAAGTTTTGTATTTCACATTTAAAAATTGTGTTTTGTAATTATAATAAAAAGTTTTGTAATAAATAACTGACGCAAGCGCAATATTAACGAATTCTATGATTTTTAGAATGTTGTGTAGTATTCATAGCGTCATTCTGTGATAGAGTCCATCTTCATAAATGTTTATTATAACCTGACAAGAGTTTATGAAAAAACATAGTATACAATCTCAATTTAAAAGATTGTTTGTACGTTAAAAATATGACAAGAAAACTTGCTAATGGTTTTACTATCGAAAATCTGACAATGGCTAGTAAGTATTTTTATAAATTATTTTTTGCTCACAAATATTAATAATATTCCTATCAAAATTTGATCTCTTTTTTTTCAGATACGAAAAGCAATTTTGAACATTATGGAAAAAATAATTTCAGATTTGCAGTTAAACTTTTTTATAACCAAAGAAAAGTTCCTTCAGTTCAGAAATTTATAAAACACTAGCAAATTGCAACTGCATTCCTTTTCAAATTCAAGTAAGGGTTATTTTTTGGTTAGACATGTTTTTAAGCTTCATATTTTAGTCAGTAAAATATTCTTTTTTTACAGATGGAAAACATGCTAGGTACTCCTACTTTATCTTTTCACTTTCATTCTGAATCGAATATGTAATTCATTATTCGACTATATGCGAAAAACCTCAGTCAAGTAAATTACTAACAATTTAAGAGCATTCTTTTTCAAATTCAAGTTTTTTATTATTTGGTTAGACATTTTTTATGTTTCATAATTTAGTAAAATATGCTTTTTTACAGATAAAAAACATGTTTGTTTTCGTTTTGTTTTTTAAAATTTTTCACTGGATTTTGAAGATGTAATTGAATATTGGACTACAGTTATATATTTTATTGAAATTTGCTTAATATTAGTTCTGAATATAAAAATATGTTAGAATTATGTCTAAAACACTTGCCATACCTCCTGTAAGTTAATACATGTTAACATAACTTTTTATTTTTTTGTATTAATTAATTAATAAATTCATTTATATAAAATAAAATTTTTCTTATTTTACAGGGACTAACTGGATGTACTTTGATAATTAATGTAATGCTGTGTAAAATAGATGTGAAGTTTGAATTTTGTACATATTTTATAGTCACATCTGTTTTGTTTTTTACATTAATTATCAAAGTATATCCAATAAGTTCCTTTCCTTCACAAATATCCTTAATAATATTTACAGGAGCTATTTGTAAGTACAACAAAAAAATATAGTAAAATTTACTATAAAATTTAGTATTTATTAATAAATAAATCATACCAATTACAAATTCCATTTAGTAATTATAACAAAGTTTATTAAATGTTCAACAAAACATACGTTGAGTTTTATTCACAAAAATAAGTCTTTGTGATAATTACAAAAATTATTCTGAATTAATAGAACCTTTTAGTACTCAGATTTTTAATAAAAGTGGTTTTGTAATATTACTAAACGGTTCTATTGGAGTAAAAATTTTGTAATATTAATTCACGTTTTTGTAATATACAGTGAGTTTTTTTTTCTGTGTATAGGTACATATATAAATATATATACCTAGACCAGTATATGTATATATATATCTATATATCTATATCTATATCTATATCTATATATATATATATATATATATATATATATATATATATATATATATATATATATATATATATATATATATATAGGGAGCTAACATCAAAGGGTCTAATTAGCATAAATCTTAAGTTCATAGTTGCCGAGGCTGGGACAGAGAACGCGCGATATATGGGATATTTGCTGTAAAATAGGTACAATACTGAAACTTACAAAAAGAAAAAATATCGTATGTTTGCCCAATAATCCTATGCAAACAATCTTAACGTGTTACAAATTATATCTGTAAACACATAATTGGCTTCTGGTTTGTTTAATTTAATATAACAAAATTATACATATATATTGAAATAGGGGTAAAAAGTGTTAATGAAAAAAATCAACTGAAAATAAAATTTGAAAATTAACATTTCAAATTACAACAAATTGTTGGAAAAATTGTTAAACAATTTGTTAGTTATAACAGTGTTTCTCAACCGCCGGCCTGCGAAAATATCTCAACGGTTCGCAGAAATATGTGTGAATTATAATGAATTAGAAAAATGTTTATACCTGGTTATTTTTTGCTTGCCTAAAAAAAGGTTCTTGGTGCTAAAAATTGCACGTTTTGGAATTTAGTTTTTTTATTAAATAATTTTTTTTTCTTCAGTATCTTGCTGCCCTTTAAGACGTTATTCAAGGATGTTGGTTTTTCTATTAAATCTTTATCTGTAATTTCTGTGTCTGTTGGTACCAAATTAACCAATAAACAATCATGACAATGAATATGGAATACTAATGATAATCCAGTCCGAAATTCATTTTCAATATGTTGAAATGACAAAAATGTCCCGCATTTACAAATCATGTTCTTAGCCAGTAAGTCCAATAAACGTTTTCCAACAAATAAACTTTTAAATTCACTGTCATTATTATTTTGTAATTTTGATTTTTTTTGGAGCATCATTATTGAGAGACGAATTGGATTTTTTCTTTTGTGTATTGAGAGTTTGCTTGAGATAAACTGATTTTGTTACGCACTTATTTTTCCATCGAAATTTTTTTTTTTTACTGACTATTCATTACTTTCCATTTTTATAATGCTGAATATAAAAAAGTTTAAATAATAAACGATTTAAATTTCAGTAACGACACATTAACAAACAATAGTAATATGTAACTTTTTGGTTATACTTGAAGTGTTAACATTCACGTGTCAGAGGGGAAAAACTACTAAAATTTGACAGTGTTGCCGTACTTTACACATCACATTGTGAATTGTTTTAAATACATTAAAAAATATTTTAGATTATAAAAAGTATTGGAAACAATCAAATTTGAAATATAATTATTAATAAGTGTATCTCTTTTAGCAAAAAAACATAATTTCATAAGTTTTAACGGCACAAGTTTTATTTATTTAAAGTTGGTAACAAATACGGTATCCTATGTATTTAACATAGGACAGTATAGCCAACCTAACTTTCCCGTTTCCACTTTCTTATCTACCTTAAAGAGTGTTAATATTTATTTGAATTAGATTAAATTATCAAAATCCAACTGCAGGTAAAAATGAATGAGTAATTTCAAAGTTTGCGACAACCTGCTTGAAAAATATTAGAAAAATTAAAAGAAAATTGTTCTACATGTTTCAATCATTTAAATGATCATCTTCAGGAAATCAAAAAACTCAATTGTGAAACAACTGAGAAATAAGAAAAAGTTTTTTTTATTATTTCTCAGTTGTTTCACAATTGAGTTTTTTGATTTCCTGAAGATGATCATTTAAATGATTGAAACATGTAGAACAATTTTCTTTTAATTTTTCTAATATTTTTCATGCAGGTTGTCGCAAACTTTGAAATTACTCATTGAATTAGATTGTTTGTTCCGGAAACGAAATTTTATATTAAATATAAATGTAATTTAGAAAACTGATAACCGTCATATGTGATTCTATATGTGACTGGTCCGCATAAAATTACCCGAAATTTTACCGGGCCCTAACTTAAAAAAGATTGAGAAACGCTGAGCTATAGTACATAATGGTATAAAAGAAAATTGGTGTATAAGGTGTTTCAAAAACAGCGTAAATTTTTTTTCGAAACTGTTTGCCCCTCATAGATTTAGATGAATATCGACATAGTTCCTGAAAAAGATGTCTGGAGACGCATACCTACCAGAGTCTGTCCTTCACACCCACATCATAATGAAGTAAAATTTGTAAAATGTATTGGAATAAAATAAAGCTAGGAAAATAATAATGTGGGTGGTGTCTGCTATAGACCGTTATTTGAAAAACGGACGTTAAACTCTATTATTATTATTATTACATTTAATCAGCCGAATGGGATTTTATTTTTTTTAAATTTATTACCCCACTTTTGCATTCGATTTTGTATTGCTATCTGCAACACATTGCCATTGAGATGTTAGACTGTCTGTTACGAAAGCGACAAACGTGACACCGGTGACACCTCACGATGCAATATTTATCATTTCCAGACACCCTATACATACAATTGTTCGGCAGCACTGAACGAAGTTTTTTAAAAAAAAAAATAAAAATCCTGAAAACAGAATGTTGTGTTTTTCGAATTGTATTTATATCTATATATATATTTATTAAATACGTTACATGTGTGAATTTATAAAAAAATTGATTCTGTGAAGACTCCCTGTTGAAGTTAGAATGGATAGATACAAATATATTTGAATTTTTTGTTTATAATAAAACTGTTGACAACATAGAGCGTTCATAGATTGCCAATACGAGATAATATAGAAATGAGCATAACGTTTAGTTAGAGTGGTTTTAGTAAACTAATTTTATTTCATTTCTTTTTATACTATACCTACCTACTGATTTGGTTTTTTGAAATTGAAAATGCAAAATTTTTTTAAAAACTAGTGTAGCACACAATATTTTATATCTGAAATAGAGATGTAACGAATGTTTGTGTTCGTAACCGCATTCGGAAATTTAATTAAGAAAAGGTGAAAGCCCAAGCTCTATATAATTTTAATATATTGCTTTCGTAACAGGTTCATATTAATTATTGTGAATTTCATATCAGTCGTAGATAAAGTAAAGTATGTAACAAGGTTGTAAGCTATATTACACACTTGTGCAATCACGCGTAACTTTTTCGCCCGTGTTTAATATGCAACTTACAACTTCGGTCACGTAATCTTATATACAGGATGGTCCAGAATTATGTACCGTAATTGCTGGAGCTGATAGTATGTTCAAAAATAATGGTACCTTTTCATCTACACTTTTTTCCAAAACTCAATAATAAGGGAGATAAAGCAGAGGGGTAAAATGTAGAGAGGTGGATCGAAATTGACTTCTTTTTTTAAAAAATTTTTTAGGCGCTTTTGATTACTGGATTCATATTCTAGGGGCGCGTATGAATATTAAGATAATTAAATTTATGGTATCGATTATTCGATCACTTATGATTAGGGGATAATTTGGAAATAGGTACTTCTACTTTAAATTACTCGAAAACGGTAATATTTATCGAAATGTAACAAGTATACCTTTTTTGCGTGAAATTGTCTGAGGAATTATATTATCAGGGATTTTGTTTAAATAATTGCAAATTAAAAAAGAAAAGATGTGATAACTCACACCTACCACCCAAAACCACCCCTTAGTACCACCAATATTGGATACCACCAATAATATTTTTACCTACGACTAGTATGAAATTACTTATCTATTGTGCAAAATAATTAAACAACTTGACTTGATAAAATTTTATGAAAATTAGACATGCTATAAAAATATGAATATGATTTGAAAATATGAAAATATGAATAATACTTTAGAGTGGTCGAGCGAGCGAAGTGAAGCACATAAGGAACCGATTTTGTACAAAATTTCAGAATATCAAATTTAAATGAACGTGTGGTCACATTGTCCGTCAGTTACATCAAATAGGGCGCAAATTAAAAAGCTGAAGAAATTTGACAGTTTTTACTTAAGGACTGTTGAGATCTCTGTGAAAGATGAAAGTGACGTTAAAATAGTTTCCCATGGCCTTGGTGACTTGAAGGGCCTAAAATAGAAACAATTATAAAACTGTTGGCATAGGTACCCATACTAAGTTCTAACGGTGCGAAAATTAGCCATGCTAATAAAATATGAAGATAGTTATTTTAGAGTCATTGGGCGAGCAGGTTCAAGTGCTATAAATAATTGATTTTACACAGAATTTTGGAATATATGATTGAATTCACGTATAAGTTTTACCTATAATTAAATCTAACATCGTTTGACATCTAAGTTGTGTAGACACTCGGTAGATGGCGCTGTGCTTCGATTTCTAGATTATACATTCTATTCCACGTCATATTGTTTATGTTCACGATGTCAATGATTTTTATAATTATACTGTGTATTGTGTTATAATTGTGTAGTGTATCGTTTGAAATGATAAGAAAAAACTAATTCAATCAATTATAACTACTGAGCCACAGCAACGCGTGCCCGGGTCAGCTAGTATACTATAAATTTTTGTTTGGAATCGAACTACTTTGAGTTACGGGTACTAGACATGTTTATTTTTTTTACTTATGAGTTAATCTGGTTTTGCTTCTTTAAAGCTAAAGAATTTTTTTAAAAATAGTCAGAGGAATCTACGGTTGATTAAGGATGAAGTCTTGTTTTTATTTTGCTTGTCACTTTTTCTTGTCACTAATAATTCCAAAATGATAGCATAACAAAAAAAATAAAATGTCGTATGTTAAATCTGTCTTACTTATCAACGATCTTACATACTACGCTAATTAAGCTAACGATAACAAAGTCAGTTTAATGCGAGAATTGATAAAGTTCAGACGTATAATTGTTACCTAATAGTGTACCTAATTGTTGTGAACTGTTTACTAATAATTTCATTCTAATTGCCATTAATTTTTACATAATAATATTTAATATATAAAACAAGTTGGTGCCTAATTACATCGTGCTTATCATCAAGTGACCACGTCGTGGCTCACCAACAGTGCGGTGAGCAATCATACGTACAATGCTTTATTTATTTTTTATTACATATCAATGTTATTACATAAAGTTTCTAATTAATTTATTTTTAACTAAACAATACTTTAATATTTAATAAGTTCCGAAGACAGTAAAACCTATCTCAAACTTTACCCAAAATGAATTCCTCCCCTATCTCATATGCCAACGCTACAAAAAATCCCAAACCTATTCAAAGGAATGCGCCATCGTCATTCCAGCCTTAGACGATGTTGAATGGAGAAATGTTGAACTGGAATACATATCCGAAGTCGCAAAACGTACAGATCCCAAAAATATTATCGCAGTTTTCCCTATGTCCCAAAAACGAATTGCTGTCTACCTAAAAACGAAGGAACTAGCCAAAAATTTTGTCACCTTAAACCCTACAATCACAGTACTCAATAAAATTTTACCTACGCGTTGCCTAATTTCTCCCGCCAAACGTCTAATTATTTCTGGAGTTCACCCAATCATAGAAAACAATATGATCTCTAACCGTTTAAAAGATCTACACATTAAACTAGTATCAGACGTCACCAATATCAATATTAACACTAAAAATCCACTTTATCAACACATTCTTACCGCAAGAAGACAAGTATACGTTGACCCGTCTAACACAGCCACTATTCCAGAATCTATAGAAATTATAGCAGATGGGGAAAGTTTCGTCCTATATATATTTGTAGATGAAAATAAATGCAGAAATTGTAATGCGTCCACGCACTCAACGCAACGGTGCAGAAATTCAATTAAATCTTCTAACCAAGAAAATAATGTAACACTTATAGATACTGCATCTCACATTAACAATATAATTACTTCTCAAAGATCCCAGATCAACTCCAAACCTGCATCTGAAGACTCAAACGAAGTGACTACAATACATAATACTGAAGATAACATCACTACACACGAATTAAAAAACATTACCCTCCCATGTACATCATCAAAATCAGATATATTAATTGAAGATAATTCATCAAGTGACGAATCAATTGACGACCATGACTATACCATACCAAGAAGTACAAAACGGTCCCGAGGAAATACAGAATCTTCAGATGAGATTGCAAAAGCATGTCGAACGCCTAAATCCATTAAGGAAAGCAGCGAAACAAATAAATCTACTAATAACACTGTCAAATCTACATTCGTAAGTCCATCAGAACAATCCAAACAAAATTCCAAGTTGGTAGAACAATTAAAAAAAGCAAAAGAAGTAATGAACGCTAATCCAGAAATGTACGCAATTTCATTCAATGAACTTATTAATTTCTTAAACGCGCTAAAACCAAAATCGAATCCAAGTGAAATAGCTAAAGGGCTGAATCTTGATGTTAACGATCTACTAGATACCATGGATAAAATTAGACCTGAGATAAACAAAACTCTTAAATATAAATTCACTCGTATAAAAACAATCATTTCAAGTGAGAATCCCGACCAACTTCTTTCAACTGATGAATCCAGTAACGCATAATGTCCACAAATTCTAATCCGCACATGGAAATCTTAATATTACAATGGAATTTAAATGGTCTCCGAAACAATCTAGCCGAACTGCAACAACTAATTAAGTTGTATAACCCATTACTAATCGCACTTCAAGAATCACACCTGAAAAATGATGAAGAAATTCCTATTAACTCCTACAGTCTGTTAAAAAAGAATGATACAACGGGTCCGAATGCTAGAGGAGGTGTAATATTATACATCAAAAACTCTGTATTCTTTACAAACATAGAAATAATATCGGAACTGCAAATAGTTGCAGCTCAGTTTCACTATAATAATAATATATTTTCTATTTGTAATGTCTATCTAAATCCTCTAGACGAAATAACAAGTTTAGATCTAGAAAATATTAAATTGCAGCTTCCTGCGCCATTTATTCTTTTGGGTGATTTCAACGCCCATAATGAACTATGGGGTTGCCGTTACAATAATCAGAAGGGGAAAATGGTAGAAGATTTCTTATCGGACAATCCTTCAATAAGCATCATCAACGACAACCAACCTACTCACATTAATATAGCGACCGGTTCCACATCTATTATAGATCTCATCATTATTTCAAACTCCCTGTTGACTGAATTCAACGTAACTACGCTCGAAGATACCTTCAATAGTGACCACTATCCTATACTTATACAAACTAAATTTAACGCACCACGCTTTCTTACATCAAAATACAACTTTAGAACTACTGACTGGGACCTCTTTAATAGAAACTTAAATCTAGACGTCGAATTCAACACAGTTGAAGAGACAATGACTTACATATTAAAGTCCATAAATACTACCACTGAAAAAACGATTCCAAAAATTAAAATGCATAGATCCCGTTTAGTTCCATGGTGGAATAATGAAATAGCTGATGCTATCCAGAAGAGGAAAGCTGCATTACGCAAATATATTATAACCAAAATCGATAAAGATAGAGTTGAGTATAAGAAACTAAAGGCAAGAGCTAGACAACTGGTGAGACAAGCCAAAAAGAACTGTTGGATAGAATTTACCTCTAAACTGAACAAGAATACCCCTACAAAGGAAATTTGGAATAAAATAAACAAAATTAAAAACTCAAACTGTTCTTTTAACATACCGGCAATAGTATCAGACGGCGTTACCTACACTGCCGCGAATGACATTGTAAGAATTTTTGCAGAAAAATTCTCTTCCATATCTAGTGACGCCATATTGAGTCAGGAAGCAAGAAGTCTTAAGTCTCGCCTCGAACATAGAGACCTTAACTTTGAATCTAATAGCATGGAAGAATACAATGTCAATATAACCGAGAACGAAATAAAATCTGCAATCAAATCACTTAAAACCAAAACTCCTGGTCCAGACAATATCCACCCTTGTATAATAAAAAACTTAAATGAAAATTCTGTTAATTACCTACTAAAAACCTACAATTTAATTTGGAAACAAGAAATATTCCCGGACAGTTGGAAACTTGCTACCGTTATACCACTACCCAAACCCAACAAAAATAAATCAAACGTAATTAATTACCGCCCCATTGCGATTACCAGTGTTATTTCTAAAATATTCGAAAAAGTAGTAAACAACAGACTTACGTATCATTTAGAAAATAAGAAGTTATTAAACCCTTGGCAACATGGATTTCGAAAACATCATTCTATATTAGATGCTCACACTTTATTAACAACGGAAATAGAAAACGCTTTTGTTCAAAAGCAATTTGTCATCGCAACATTTTTGGATATGCAAAACGCATATGACAAAATCTGGCATTCTGCTGTTACCAAACAACTATCGGATTGGAAGTTGAAAGGTCACTTACCAAAAATTATCCAAAACTTCATGCAAAATCGCAAAATTCAAGTGAAAGTGAACAACGTATACTCCGAAACTTTTAAGTTAGACAACGGTATTCCGCAAGGCTCAGTGATTAGCCCTAACCTATTTAATATCGCTATAAACGACATCGTAGATGCCATAAATCCTCCTGTACAATTTTGTGGTTACGCTGACGACTGTATAATATATATAAGAACAAATAATATAGAGTATGCCAAAAATAAGCTTCAGAATTGTTTAAATAACTTACAATCATGGGCTTCAAACAAAGGAATAGTTTTCTCCACTGAAAAAACAGTATGTGTCAATTTTAACCGTCTAAATCGGCATATAATAATGCCTCCATTAAGTCTCCAAAATGTACAATTGACATTTAGCAGTGAAATTAAATATTTAGGACTTATTTATGACGCAAGATTAACATGGAAGAAACACATTCTAAAACTGAAAGAAAAATGCAACCAACATCTAAACCTCCTTAAGTTGTTAAGCAGACAAAATTGGGGAGCTGATAGAACTACACTTCTCCAAATATTTAAAACCACTATTCAATCACGACTTGATTTCGCCTGCCAAATTTATTCATCTGCATCTCCATCCGTTTTGGCTCTTCTTGATCCAATCGTACATAAAGGCTTAAGACTAGTCAATGGTGCATATTTTACTAGCCCTAAAGACAGTCTTTATGCAGAAACAGGAGTTCTCCCGTTAATGTTCAGAAGAAATCTCTTATGCGTAAAACAGATATACCGCATTAAATGCAGAGAAGGCCCGTTAAGAAATAAAATTTTGCAACCACAATATAAAGAACTTTTCGATAAGAAACATAAATTTCCAAAGCCATTTTTTCTAAATATACCAGAATCTCTTATACTGAAAGAAGTTTGGACGTTTAAGAACCACGTAAGTTCACCATGGACTTCTAACAAAATTCATATTTTAGACGACCTACGATCATATCCTAAAAATGAAACTCCACCATTACTTTACCGACATCTGTTTTACGAAATCATATCAAAATATGCAGATTTTGTTCTCATTTTTACGGATGGATCAAAAATGGAGACTCATACTAGTGCAGCCGTTATCTTGCCCAACTCAAACATGTCATTTCTTCTTCCCTCAGAGTATTCAATTTTTTCAGCGGAATTGTATGCAATATACAAAGCAATTTCATATATAAAAGATAATATTAATGGGAACTTCATGATTTGTACGGATTCCTGGAGCGCGATAGACTCCCTACGAAATTATAACACAAACGCTAACCCAATCGTACAGGAAATAATTATTCTACTGAATAAATTAGATTTAAATAACGTTAAAGTTATTTTCACTTGGATACCTGGACATTGCGGTATTCGAGGTAACGAACTTGCAGACTATTTCGCGAAAAATGTAAATATAAACCAAAATATAAGAACCAACAAAATACCACTGAAAGATCTTTTTCTACACTCATATAAACTTATCCACAATTCGTGGAATGAAAAATGGTTGATTACGACCAACAACAAATTACGTCTCATCAAACCCAACGTACATCTCTGGGAAACTAGTATTCGGGATAACAGAAGGGAGGAGGTGCTAGTAGCGCGATTGAGGATTGGGCATACAGAGATCACTCATTCATACATAAGAAACAACTGGGACCCCCCCATTTGCACAACATGTAACTCACCATTATCCATCAAACACCTACTCCTGTTTTGTAGAGAATACGACAGAATACGTACCTTACTAAACCTACCTGACTCCTTAGAAGTAATGCTAAATAACAACGATTCCAATATTCAGAAAGTTCTAAAATTCCTAAGCCTCACTAAACTAAATAACAAAATTTAAAAATACTTTTTAAATCAGATAGTGCAAGAAAACTTAAAACAAAAGTGTTGTGAATATGAATCTCCTATAATTATACAATAAATCAAAAACTTAGTGCTAAATTCCAATTATAACGCATATAGCCTTGGATGCTGCGCGTTTAAATAATAAATAATAATGATAACAAAGTCTAATTAAAGAAAATAAATTCCAAATCATTGACTATATACCAACAAATATATCTTCGCTACTATAAGTTAGTAATCTAGCATATCTCTATGTTTAACACTAAATTTTAAAATCAACAAAAGAGACAAAATACATTATTGAAAATTTTTGAATATATATTTTTGCACAGAAATCAACAGGTATGTATATTTATATATTTTATATATATGGATTAACATGTTTTTGATACAGATTTCCACGTAATATATTATATATTCGTATGTATTATGTGTTTTAAAAAAAAAATGTACCTATATAATACAACAATGTATGATATATATTTTAAATAATCTTCAACATCAGATATCTGGTAAGAAAAATAAATTCTGCTGTATAACACCTGCAGCGATTGTTTTTGGACATAATGTTTTATAGTTCCGCCGATGATTTTATTTTCAATCCAGTCGGCCATGACGCAAGGAAATATTCAATTTTTTTATCTTCGTTTTTTTGTGTATATGTGTACTACGTTATATTATGTACACAATTCGACAAAATTTGAAAAGCTTTTTATTTGATTTCATACGCTCTAAACTTTGAAACTTTCAGTTTTTAAATTTAAGGGGGTATTCTAGTCTAGAAATTTGCAAAAATCGATTTTCATATTTTCAAAGTTCAGGCTTTTAAGAATAAGCCTCTAAATAGATTTACGGAAATTCAAATTATTTTCGGAGTTGTGGTTATTTTTTCCCTGTGTACTGTGTATCTTTTCAGTGTTAAATTCCAATTTTTAATATTTAAATTACTTGAAACTACTTTTTTTAATAGGGTTGACATGATATTTCAAGTTCTAATGCATCGATTTACTTGAAATTTGGTTCAGATCTTCTTAATAGTATCAAAATTAGTCCGACGTAGACGTTTTTGGATTTTTTTTTTTAAATTTCCAAATTTGAAAAGAGGAGGCGAAAAAATGTTTTTTTTTTTTTTTTAAATGAACGCCACTGTGAAAAAATTTATTTTTTCAAATCAGCTACGTCCAACTAATTCTACATCCTTGTTTATTAAGAATTAACTATAATTTTATGTTTCATATTACCAGGAGGGTTGAACTCACGTCAACCAGGGGATACTTTTTTTTGAGTTCCTACTTTGCCGGACTGTACCGATTTCAATTTTGATTTTTTTTTTAAAATTTTTATGCACTTTTATATTTTTCAAATATCAATAGAAAACTTAAAAAATGGATTCTAAAATTTTTTTTTTATTGATACTAAAAGTTTTTTTTTTTTTTATTACGCCCGTAAAATCACCTCAAAATCGAGTCTCTAGACTAGAATATCCCTTTAATATCAAATTATGTAATGTTCCTCTTGTGTAGTTATATTGTTGACCTGTCTATTTATTTACAAGGTCTAGTTTAAAAAAAAAATTGTATTTATAATAATATGTCATGCAATTTAGAAAATTTCGGGAAAGAAATCAAAATGTTTTAATTACTTTTAAAATATATCCCAAAATATATACAGTAGAAGCCCCGTAAACTTGCGCTCCATAAACTTGCTGTCTCTCTAATCTTGACTGGATAATTTCTCTACTCTTGACAATATTTTCTCCCACTATGATTATTTCGTAACCAATTAAATTCGTAATTAATGACGCGTATAAAGTATATTTGGTATCCTTTTCTACCTATCTCTTTTTTTAGGTTTAAATTGGATATGTTGCGCAGTCAGTGCGCATAGGAGTAGTAAATAGTGGGAATGTCAAAGCTAGAGAATGGTCCTGGACATGCTTGTCAAGATTAGGGGGGCTTTTACTGTAAAAATGATTAATAATACGGAAAAAAAGGTAATTTTCGCGTGCTTCATCTAATGTTGTATTAATCTTTACCTCCGTTTACTATGAAATTGCTTACTTACCGTACAAAATACTATCTAGGTAAATTATATTTTGTACATACGGCTGTGTGTAATTTACTAATTTTGTACTTTACAAACAACCACGTTTAAAGAACCATAGCTAATCTTTATGCTCAGTGTGTAGGTATTGGTATCACGTTTTAAATAAAAGCATCGATGCTGAAGATTTTTAAAATATGTAATTTCTCTCCTTTTTTTTTTACTTTTCTCTTTTTAAATCATAATTAAGTATAATTTTTGGGGTTTTAATTGAAAGGTCATATGGTTAATAATGTTTTCACGTACCCCTAACAAGTTCGGCGCAGATTCCCAGGTACCACGGCTTGAGAACCGCTGCCTTAATAAAAGTAGGTATGCTTTCACTAATACGATTAGCTGGATTCATGACTGCAATCACTTGAGTTACTTTAAGTGTTTACGATTACCAATACATTTAGTCGTATTAATCGGAACATAAAACTCACCAGTATTTTGTCATGTTGCTTTAAATTTGCTTCGATTACGTTGTACGGAAGTCGATCGATATAATTTTGTCACGGGCTGTAAGTACATATAGATGCATATACGTGAAAGCATCTTATTCGATACAAGAAAAAAAGGAACATCATCAAGCGTTGTATCTTATCTCTATATTTTGTATTGTGTATATACGGCAAATAAGGATCAATATATATTGAACCATCGATAGTTCGACGGAGATAGCAACAGTATACATATAGTCTATGTACTTTATGTAGATGTATTGCTGGGCTGGTATTGGGCAAGTTGAATATGTACATTTTATTCATGAAACATTTTAAATTTTAATGTCTTTATCTTTTAACTCTCCGATGCATACATAAATACGCGTGCTATTTACAACACCATCGAACAACCAACCATTAAACTTTAAATCGTACAATTCGTGGCTTACGTAATTATAGTCTGTAATAAGCATGTCTGTACTCTAGTCGCCACTAGCTAATTAAAAATTAGCTATGGTGAGAACGCTGGGGAAAGTAACACGAATGAAAAGATTGTCAGTTTTCACAGATGATATTTAAAATTGCGTAAATTTTTTTAAATAAATTCATACTAAGATAACACTGATAGAATACCGTGACTGTGTAAAAAGTGGAATTTTAGAGCACTCCATCGAAAATTTGAAAACTTTTTGACAGATGTAGATATTGCTGTACAGAAAATTGATCTCCACACGCATCTATGCGTAAGGAGACACAGCACACTATACTTTGTTAATTGGGTTTTTGAATAAAAAATAAATATCATTTTTTTGTTTTATTTCAAATCTATATCATAAATAATATTGATAGTCGATGTGAAAAATTTTTTAAAAATGACACTAGGGAAAAAAATTAAAGGATCAAAAAAAATTCTAAATTTTTAACGATTTTTCAAATGGTTGTGCCTTTGTTAAAAATAGTCGTGTAAACAAAGCAATTTAAAGCTGGCAGTTTCTAGTTTTAAGATCTTCCGGCAAAAAAATTTTCGAAGTAATGTATATCGCTCAATCCTAATAAATACACTGAAAAAAAATTTCGAAATTTTTTCGGTTTCTTTTTTGGTCCACGGACTTGAAAAAAATTTTCCCGACTTAACCATCATATAGACCGGATAACTTGTTCATTCAGCTTTAATTTGCTTTTTTTTAGACCTTTATACGACTCAGCAACCATTGATCGCACAGAAAACTGAAGACTTTAAAAACTTTGGATAAATTCTCTACAAGGATTAGCCATTGCGAAAAAATTTTTTTTTTGTATACTCTACATGAATTTGAAAAGTTAAGAAAGAAAAAAGAGTTTTTGCTGGCTTTTTAGAAAATGAAGCGCTGAATTAAAAATAATGAGCAAATCATTAATGTTAAGTGTGCCTATTACAGTTCAATATACCCAAAAAAAACCCTACAGAGTTTCAATTTAATCTATCCAGCCGTTTTTTTGTTTTATTCGATTGAATTTTTGAAAAAATTAGAGGATCATTTTTTTTGCTCTTAAGCATTCATAATTTATAAAAAAATAAAAAAAAATTTTCTCAACTTTTTTCACATGTTTATTAATAACAGTATTTAAATTTATAAAAAAAGGAAATTTGCTTAAAAAATTTTCAAAAATAATTATTTTTTTAAATATTTCAAGAAAATTTCTGAAAAATTTTTTCAAAAAATCTTAAAAAAAACTTTTCCGAAAATTCTTTTAAGCAAATTACGTTTGTGATTTTTAATTAACAACTTAAAGCTAGCTATTGTTTTTAATACATTTCAAAGACATCAATTGAAATGTATTGTATTCGTGCCAAATTTGTGTTATTTGTTGTGAATTTTACGTTAATCGTAGATAAAATATATTACGTAACTTGGTTGTAAGGCGTATTACACACTCGTGCAATTACGTCCTCCCCTTTACAGCCTTAATTACATATTACATAATACTATTTTAGACACTTTTTACATTGATTACCTGTTCTTAAGGGGGACCACTAGTGTGACCGGCTGAAAAAAAGGAAATTTTTGGGAATTTTTTTAAAGAAAACTACAGCCTGGAATGTTTTAATATTTTAAGGATATATTTACGGATATATAATAAATATATAATAAAATTTTTGGACCGAAAAATTTAAAATTCAGCGAGTTATTCGCAATCTTCGAAAAAAAAGTTCCTCAAGTGCTGCAGTGATAGCGACCTTCATAGTGCTGGAAATAAAAAAAAAAACAAAAAGTTTATTAAACTAGAAGGTATTGCTCGTACCGTGAAACTCAATCGAAAAAAAATTAAAATTTAACAAAATGGCGGAGTTTTAAAAAAAATTCAAATTTTGCGCGAAAATTTGATGATTTTTGGCCTGCCAAAATTACATTTTTTATTCGATCGGAAAACTGGAGGTTCATGGTATGAAGAAACATATATAAAAGAATTTGAAATAAGAATCAAATCGATCGGATGATTTGTCTTCAAGTTACAACTGCAGCAAATTTGAAAAATGTAGTTTTTTTTACCTTATCTTTTAGTTTTAATCACTGAGAATTTTTACTAAAATTATTTACGATGTACTCACTATAACGGTCATAGTAAAACTAGATGAGTCGTTTAAATGTGCCAGGGTCTAGCTGCTCCACGACATGTGACTGGCAGCTACGTCCAGAAACTCTCGAACTATCAACTTTCATACATTTCTCAATACCTCAAAGTTAACAATGAAAATCAGAATCCGCTCTTCAGATGGCTATGTAACTCAAAAACTATTTGAGGTCTGCACTTGAAACTTTAGTATGTTATTTTTAAAGGTTTAAACCAGGGGTGGCCAACCCAAATGATCTTGCGGGCCACTTTGGAAGCACATTACAACTCCGCGGGCCGCACATAAAATTATATGTTCTTATATATTATGTATTTTTTATACATTGGTTTTCACTACCTTGGTCAATGTAAAATAAGCATATTTTTTATAAGTGTGATGAATCTAGCGGGCCAAAAAAAATTCTAGGCGGGCCAGATGCGGCCCGCGGGCCGCGGGTTGGCCACCCCTGGTTTAAACTATCGAAATTTTCGATTTTTTAAAAATGTCACACTAGTGGTCCCCCTTAAAGCTGCTAAATGTTTGTCATTTTCGAGTACGCCTTACAATCGAATACAATCTTATGCTTTGTTAGCCTCGTTATTAAGTCCCTGCAAATAGATATCTCTTCATCTAACAAATAATTATTGTAGAAACGCAGCAGACGATACGAAATATCTTAACGTAATTATGAGAAAAACGTTTAGCTTTCTTCTTAATTCCACGTATGTACCTACTTAATACTCGCGTGGTAATTAATATGCATCACTTGGATTGCTGTTTGTCATTGCAGTATTTTACATTTTTCCAATGTGAAATATATCACTTTATTGTATGTATATGTTTGTTTGTAGCTTGGATTGTCAATGTTTGTGCCATGACATCCTCTTTATAATGTGTCTGACGTGCACAAACTGACGTTTACAATTTTTGTGATCAGAATATGTAAATAATGTTATATCATGTGGAAAATTTTTCAAATAACTTTCGTTTGTATTTAGCGAAATAATTAGTTAAAGATTACTATCGGATAGTTTAATTTCAAGAATTAGAAGATTTATGAATATTTGTTCGCAGTTTACAGTGGTGTTTTGTGATGTAAAATTTGACCGGGGCTAACATACTTCGCACATTACGTACTCAATAAAAAAAAAGATTATCTATTATACTTTTTGAGGCATCTTTATATTCAGCAGTAGGTAATAATTTTTTTTTTTTATTTTGGACAACTTTAACCACCTGTCCAGTTTCAAAGTATATCTTACACCTCCCTATATCTACTATCGCTTGCCATTCTGCTGTTATATTATTTTTGCAAAAACATTCTGTATTTTTTGTACATAAATTCACAATAATTCAAATATAATATTTTTCTTTTTGCACCAAGTCAGTTTTAACACTTTCAGTGCGAGCAGGGGCGTAGCTTCCGCCGTATCAGCCGTATCAATGATACGGAGCCCCCGGGCTACAGAGGCCCCTAATGTGTGTAAGAAAAAATTAGTAAAATGTTATCCACAATGTCACTTAATCTCGTGCTTCCTGGGAAAAAAAACATACAACAAAACTGTCATACGAGAGAATTTCAGACCCGGAATCATATTTCAAAGTCAATGTATGCTATTGCTGTTTAGATATATTAATTTCTCAAACTAAACAGATTTCAGAGCTTTTGTGACCTGAGTAATATGTTCGAAGTATTACAATCGGAGAAACTTCTATCTTCAAACGAAGTGATAAAAAACGCTTCCGGAAAACTGTCGGCACAGTGAAAATACAGTAAAGACATCTCAGTTAATCTTTATGAACAATTAATTGCTCTGAAAACATACTTAAGATCTGAAATTCAAAAAATTCATTCCATTAAGGAGCTCATGGAATTATTGCCAATAAAATTCAATAGCCTTGCATCCAGTTTTCCGGAGGTAATAACAGCATGCTTTCTATTCTTGACCCTTCCAGTTACAACCGCAACAGCTGAAAGAAGTTTTTCAAAATTAAAACTTATAAAAAATTACCTAAGGACTTCGATGGGGGAGGAACGGCTATCAGACTTATCACTATTGTCTATAGAGGCAAAAATTTAAAAAAAAAGCTAAAACCGTCTTCAGCTATAGATGATTTAATAAATCAATTTGCAGAAAAAAGGCAAGAAGTGTATATTTAATTTGAATTGTTTGGCTAGCTCAATTTCTAGGAGGAAGCGATAACTTATAATCAATAAATATTTATTTTAATTTAACTCTTTTAGTACCGCCGTATATTCCAATATTTTAGATAAAAAATTTAATATCTCTCTAAGTATAATTGAAAGTTTGGTACGTTTTGCTTAATTTATTTACAATATGACCGCTCTTTACTATACAGCCTCCAGTTATCGATATAAGACAATGACACTCTTCAGTTGAATTTTTTCAAAAAATTAGTATGACGAGCTGAGCTCGTCATTAGTCCTAAAGGGGTTAATGCAAGCATTTTTATTTCTTTTGTGAGAAATCTTTACCCTTCATTTGGGCCCCCCAACTAATTTTGATACAGGGCCCCTCCAAGGCACGCTACACCACTGAGTGCGAGACAAAAATCCTTCTGTAAAAGAATAAATTCACTTTGCCATTGACAGAACTGTTGAATCCACCGTTTTACTTCACTTACTAAATGGGCGGGAGCATATATATATATATATATATATATATATATATATATATATATATATATATATATATATATATATTAACATTTCGCGCGTAATTTAAAAAATCGGTTTGTAAAAACCATTTTACAAAATTGGTATGACGTCAAAACGCGGGACTTTACGATCGAAATCGGGACTGTCCCGACAGAATCGGAATGGATGACAAATCTGAGAGCGACTGCTCAGTTTTTCAGTTCAATTTTGTCAGTAATCATCTCCGCGGATGCTGTAATTTTCTTGAAATGAAGAAGATGTGAATTCCTTCGAGTGAATATTTAGAATTATAGATTCGTGATTATTGGACAAATGAGTGACGCTACAAAATACATAAAAATAGATTTCTGATCTTAAATTACGTTTAGAATATAAAAACGTTCCAAAAGCGATTCATATAAATAAAATATCAAAATTTATATTCGACACTATTCCTTGGAGAATTTCAATGTTGTAGTTTGAAAAAAAGAACAACTAGAATTTTACAGATTCTTATATTTTTGTCCGTGCTGACAGATTTTTCAAATTGATTGTTCTCCAACGATATATACGTAAATCTTTTTATTATTATTGTCAATTTTTATTTTTAAAACCCAACCCAACTGACAGACGGGCGACAAGCAAATGTTTTTTTCTAAATAAAATGGATGGATGGACCTTTCAGGCAAATCTTTTTATACAGAAGAATATCTTCGTAATAATAATACAGCATCCAATTCTCAAACCAACAAGGCACATGTTAAATAAAGATATGAATATATAAATATATATTTTTGTCTCGTTTCTACACTGTCCATAATTATATTGATATTTTTAGATGAAAGCTGTCATTTAGTTTGAAACTTCTCTACTAAAAATGTACCAATTAAGTTATATACGAGCCAAGCAGCACCAAAGAACCATCGGAGACCATTGAAAAGAACTTATTGTGTTAAATAATAAAGCTGTTATATGGACGTCGTATGGTCCCTGTATTGTACATGCGTACAGTTTTTGGTAAAAAGAAATGTGTTCCACAATTATATTTTGTATGCTGGTCTAAGTATCATTACAATAAAAAAGAGATGCGTGTACTGAGTATTTAAAAAAAAAAACAACTATACGCCTAAACAAAGATTTTTAAACGAAAAAAAAAGATTAGACATGGTGTTACACCCTGTTTTTTTGTTAAAACTAAAATTCTCATTTATAGATTATTAGATAAATTTTTTTTCCAAATTGAGATGGCTTAATTATAGAGTGGAAACAATTTTTTATTAGGGGAACTAAATTAAGATAATCACATCAAATTATTGCAGGGACAGCAGTAATTTTCCCGCTACGGATAACAAGTAGTTTTTGTTAAAATAATTTGCGATAGTCGCTTCCGTTTCGAATCTTTTTGAAGTTGATTATTTCAACACTTTTTACTATTAGATATAAGACTACACATTTTGTGGAATTCGGTAGGTAATGACAATGAGCCTCTACGTACAGAAACCGGAAACCAGAAAAATTGCCAAATTCTTGATGTCTCCTTCATTTATCATGCTTCAAGTTTAGTTCTTTTGTTCAATATTTATAAATTACTTTGAAACAAATTGAGCGAGTGTGTTGCGTATTGTGGAGAATATTAGTTATTTTTATTTATACCTAAATATGCGTCTACAGGACATGTCTATGTGTAATAATGTGTTATTAATATGTTTGAGATGTCATTCACTTAAGTATGTATCTATAATTAGCGCAAAATATGTTTAGAAGAGCGATCGTTTTGTCACGACACAGTGACGACTTAAATGACAGACGATAATATTAAAGCCACATTAAAGCAAACGAAAAATTATTCATATTTGATGCATTTTATATTACTTACATGATATTATCTTTGAAGAAATTTTTATTCCCAAATTCAAGATTTCTGTAACCCTGCTCATCGGTTACCAAGTTATTCATTGGATAATTTCAAGTAGGCTAGCGATTTAATCCTAATTTTTAACAAAAAGTGACCACGAGCGTTCTAGTGACTGATTTTTTTTTTAAATTGATTCAAAGTTTAAAAAGGAGTAAAAAATTCCAATACTATTTTTTTTTAAATACTGGCGTCACTATGAAAAGTAGGATTAAGTCATATTCAGTAAACACCACACAGATGATACAGAAGAAAATGAATTTAACACATTTTTTTAAAGAGAGGAAAACCATTGACAATATGATATTTTAGAATACGTAAATACGTAGACTTAACCGGTGTTCAAGGCAGTATTCTAGTCTAGAAATTCGAAAAAATCGATTTTTTTTCATATTTTCAAAGTTCAGACCTTTAAAAATAAGCCTCTAAAAGGATTTACGGTAATTCGAATTATTTTCGGAGTTATGGCGATTTTGTCCCTGTGTATCTTTTCAGTGTTAAATTCAAATCTTTTTTCGATACGGTTGACATGATATCTCAAGTTCTAAGGGACCGATATACTTGAAATTTGGTACAGACCTTCTTAATACTATCAAAATTGGTCCGACGTAGGTTCGATTTTTTTGAGTCCCCACTTTGCCGGCTTGTACCGATTTCAATTTTGAATTTTTTTTAAAATTTTTATACATTTTTATACTTTTCAAATATCAATAAAAAACTGGTAAAAAATGGATTTAGGAAATGGATTTCTAATGGAAAATGGAAAAGTTTACTGTTTTTTTTGTTCTTTTTTTTTACGCTCGTAAAATCACCTTAAAAAATCGAGTCTCTAGACTTGAATATCCCCTTAATAAAAAATTTGTATTTTTTAATCAATTTTAAATTCTGAATCAGTTTAAAAAAAAAAACAGCCACTAGAGTGCTCATAACCACTTTTTCAATTTCTAAGCATTTTTTTAGCAGTACGTCATTAGCCTAAAGTAACCAACTTGCTTTCTTTAAATGGAAAATATATAAATTCTAAACATGACGTCCATCCGTTCTGTTTTGCGAAGGACAGTTCTTTATATCAATTTTGTGTCGGTTAAAATGAAAATACCACTCATAATCAAATTTTGGTTGATAGTGATCCGCAGATGAAAAGAAATTGCCAATACCCATTCTAAAAAGACATTTTTGTGAAAGATATTTAGAACTCATATCAAATGCATAATAGTTTTGAATAGATAATTATTTTATTAGCGAACTAGTATTAGTATTTGCTATTGGTAAAAATGAGGTACAGGCTGGTAGACTGTTTACTATAGTAGCATAAAGTTTTCCTGCTTTAGACATAAAAATTAACTACTCCCAGCAGTTACTAGATGCTCTTAAGTGAATTCTTTATTTATTGTCTGCATAGATAGGAGTAGTTTTTCCTGAGAAACTCGTAAAAAAATTTAATTTCCTATTTCTGCTAGAGGTAACTGAACAGTTTTTTCTCACCTTACGGTTTTTTCACTTTTCAGATAATTTAAACTATGCGGACCACACGCGTTATTGATCAGTCTGAGTCGCCAAAAAAATTTATTATGTTAGTCACTATCTATGTCAGTATAATATAATGTTTTCATTTAGTTTGTGATGAAATAATTATTTTGATAAAATACGTTATGAGCTGTTATTTATATTGAGATTTTATGCGTTTATCGGCGACATGGCATGTGATTTAAAATTATGTGGAGATTACATTGAGATTAAAGGAAGTATTTGTTTACACATTTTTTTGCTATTCGATTGAACTAGAAGAGAAAATCTTGGCAAATGTTTCAGACATTTATTATACGGTTGTAAACAAACAGGTGATTAAACTCAATCATAAACGAAACAAGTTAAAAATTTCGATCGTTACGAATGCGACATCAAAAATTATTTATATGAAAAATACAGGATGTGCAAAAAGATAAAAAAGAAAATGGTATCGAATTCTAATGAAAATTTGTTACACAAAATTTAATTGTAGAAGTCAGTTAGCTGAATAAAGGTAAAGTACGGGCTTAAATATATTTAATTTTAAAAATAATCAGATAATTTCAAATGGTATTTTACAGCTGAAAATCAGTTAAGAAATTTGCCCAAACCATGAAATAATATCTAAGCTGAAAACGATTGCAATAATAAAGCAAACATTACTATTTCTTCCTTCATTTTTTTTTTTTTTTTTTGAAAGTGCTCTGAAGCATATATTAACAATATAAAAACATAATTTAACATAAAAATTAACAATTTGTTTAACAATAAGATATGAACACTCTAGCCCTGAGCATTTTTTTAATGGCGTAGCTAGACGTGGGCATGTGGGCCCACGCCCATAGCCTCGCACTTAAAGGGATCTCGCGAGTGGCTGTTTTTCGTTTTTTTCTTTTTTTTTCTCTTTTTTTTTTTTTTTTTTGCTTGTCGCCTAATTTTTAAGACAGAAATTTCAAAAAGAAAATTAAGGGGGGCCTCGCAAAAATTATCTTGCCCACTCCCCATTTTCGTCTTGCGACGCCACTGTATTTTTTATGTTCAGTTTTTGAAATACTCGTTAAGGTTTCCAGAATCTAACACGAATTTATCGCATGAACTGAAAATACCCCTGTCGCAGCATCCTGCATAACATAGCGAATTTCCGTTTATAAAAATCCGTTTTTCTGTGATTTTTCACCCTTTTAAGTGATTTTTCCTCCTCTTTCTAATGGTGTAAATAAATGTCGAAAAAAATTTTTAACTTTAGAAAATTTTGGCAAAAAACTAATTTTTTTCACGAAAAATGGTCAAAAAAAACCATGTTCTAGGCATCCGACATGGCTGGCTAACGAATTTGTCCAACGGTGTGGGACTAAATATAAATTTAATACATAAATTTTAGGGAATATTATTTTTGGTTTCTAGGGACCCCCAAAACAAATTTCTATTATAGTCTCGGGAGATTTATTTCGGAGCTCTAAAAAATAGAACTTTCTTCGGAACCCTAAAAAACGGCATATAAGTAACATACAAACATATGTATACATATGTATGACGTATATGACTTACATACAATCTATCTTCCTGTACCACAAACACATTCTTTCATATAATTATGTATATAGGTATACCCCTGTCGCAGCATCCTGCATAACATAGCGAATGCCCTTTTATAAAAATTAAATTTTCTCGGAAACTAGTTGACATAGAATAATAGTTTAAAGACCTTTTTTATGTAATTTTTTTTCGTCGTTTAAATGATGTAAAAAAATTTCGCAAAAATTTTTAAATAAGTGGAAATTTTGGCAAAAAACTAATTTTTTGCAAGAACAAACACCATGTTCCTGGCATCCGACGTGTCTGGCTAACGAACTTGTCCAACGGTTTGGGACTTCCAACATTTTCACCAAATTTCGTAAACCTAGGACATTTCGTTCGAGAGTTATCGTGCGGACACACACATATATATATATATATATATATATATATATATATATATATATATATATATATATATATATAAATTTTGGTGAATATTATTTTCGGTTTCTAGGGACCTCAAAACAAATTTCTGCCATGGTCCCGGGTTCAAGTCGCGTCATGACAGTGGCTGTAATAGCTGAATTCCATTCGGGAAATTCGCTAAAATTAATAATTTGAAGAAATCGGCATTGCCAATGATGCTAAAAAAATTTATATAACAACAGCAGTTTGTTAGAAATATCGCTGCAACTAAAAAAATAAAAAAAAAAAATGTTATGAACTATTAAATTTTAATTCTTTGCACTCAAGCAAAAAAAAAGTGAGTTGTAAATAGGCTGGTAAGACATGTAGCATATGACAACGACCGACGTCCTTTTTTTGACGGATTCTTTTGACCTTCTAACCTTGTTTCCCCAAAGTTGAATACTAAATGCGCTAAATACGTCCTCAATGCTGTTTTTATTAGTTTTTAATTTTAAAAAGATAATTCAACGTGATTTTGTATTATTTTATTTACCATTTTTCTAATAAATGAATGTGTTTGCAGTTATTAAATAAAATATTCATGTAATGTGAAGTATGAGCAGTCATTACAGTTCAACATTCAGGGTGTCATGTGGTGCATGTCTTATGATTCAACAGACAAAACACCTTTAAATATGGTAGAGTTAATGGACAAACCACCTTGTCATGCTGTACATGAACACAAAGTAGCTTGGTAAAGTTGCCTTCAGTAGACAAAGTTGACTCTACGGTACGTAATTGATCTAATTGTAAGTACATTTGTCAAGTATATTTAAATATTTCTATGAAGCTTCATATATTTACTTTAGGCTTTTCTGATTTTGTGTGGACGCACATTTTAATAAAACGTAATTGAAGGTAAGTTTATGAAACGCCTTTTTTACATTTTTATACATTATTCAAAAAATAATATTTATATGTATACCTATAAAAAATTGAAAAAAATTAAATTACATTTCTGGGCACAATTTCAAAAAGAAAAAATTTATGGGATCATGTTTTTTATATTTATGTAGTTAAGTGTTTCTGCCAATTTTATTACTGTCATTATTTTTCAAAAACGAAAAAAATAAATTATTTATATATTTCTACGGATTAAATGTTTAAATAAATATTGTAGTGTAGCCAATGTTGCAATTATAGAAATTTTGTCATTAAGTAAATTTATTCAAGCACAAAATGAAATAATACATATTTGATTTAATATCAATTAAAATTCTTAATAGCTTAGGCACTCACTAGTCGCAAACTATCTATCTTCACAGAGTCGCTCACTGATGATAGCAAAAGTTAAGTGATGCAGAAAGAACATTGGACATGGTTCACAAATCACGAACAGATGTTGATTTATTTTAAATACTATTACGAGTTGTGTAAGCCCGCGGAAAGAATCAGAAAAAAATTAGACATCCGAAATTTTTTCAGTTCAAATGTTTCCATTTTGTTATTTGAATATAATTAACTAACTGTTCAGACTTCACACAGTATCGTTTTGGATCCTAGTCGTCTTCAAATCCGTCCAAAAGCTAGAAAAAATTGTTTTTACTAAGTTAGGTCTGAGTCAGTGGCTAACTAGGAGGTGATAGGGGCGCTTGGTATCGGGCCACACACCAGGCAGAAGGGCCACCGGTGGTAAGGGATACAGAATCATTGCCCATTTTAAATTTAAAACTTTAGTAGGTTAATCCTTTTTCGTTCCATAACTCTGTATTTTTTTTGCTGGGGTCTGGCATTACAGGCTGCCTCGGGTTTCCGAAAGAAGTCCGCCACTGGTTTGAGTTTCTAAACGTATTCTGAGATTTCAAGCAATTACCGATACTCGAGCAATTCTTTGGAATTTTTATACATCTTTCTGAGCGATCTTTGGTGATAAGGGTGGGTAATACTAGTTTTTAAGCATTTTTTCCAAAAATATATCTTCATTTACTCTTTAAAATTATCCCCCAGAATTAAAATTCAGCTTGTTATACTTTATGTCTATTACTGATAACCACGCTCTATCTCTGTGCTAAATTTCAATTTTTTACGAAACACAAAAATAAGATTTTTAAATTTGCTTTACTTAACAGACAAAGCCCAATTTGGTGAGTGAGTCTATGCTGGACGACTAGAAGGAGTGAATTTTGATTTTCATTCGAGTAGAAAAACGGAACTTTAGGAATTGTTCTTTAGAACTGTATAATTCTCCGTTATATTAACTTTTACAATTTTTTTTTTAAATTCTAAACTAGAGAATTTTACTGGAGCGGAGAAAATTTGCCACTAGAAGTTCTATATAAAGACATTTGTAGTCTTTCTTCTTTCTTTTTTTCTTCACAAAAAGATGGGTAATTACAATGTTCATACGGATGACATATTTAAACAAATTCCCGAAAACTTCAAAGAAGTCACAAAATACCAAAGAATTAAAAAATACTTTACGACTTTTTTTAAATTCTAATTTTTCAAAATTTTAAAAATAATTGCTGTAGATTTAATTTTAAAAATCATATCCACAGAAACAAAATTACACAGAAATAAAAAGAAACTTAATCTAACATAAATTGCTTTCTAGGTTATTGGCCCGTAAACATTATCTTCAATGTACAATTAACTTCACTTTTGAAAAGCAGAAAAAAAATCAAACGTTCATCTTTTTGATTTTATGTAGGAATGTACAATATAATTATATTTCTTATTTCAAAAAATGATATAAAAAATTAGTATTTTTGATCTAAACAACTTACGTAGATATACATGTACCTGGAGACCTCCGGAGCTTGTACTTAAAGAAGTAATTAGAAAAATATAAACTATCACAGAATGAACTCTAAATTATAGTATTTGATGGGCAATATTATAGGTTGCTTGCTCGGTCTACGGAGCTCTTGATAAAGATATTAAAGTTTTTTTTTTCCGTATTCAAACGGGGCGGAGTCAGTTGTTTTATATAAATTTATGTTCTGTGAAAATACAGGGAGGTTAAATTTGTTTTAAAGTATATGGTATTAGTTGGTATTTTTTTTTAATAATTTTTTTTTATATATCCTTTTATAAAATGCATTTTTGTGGATAAAAGATTAGTTGAACATATGTGATTCGGGCCTCACTGCTGAGGGAATGGTTTCAAATATGGACGTAAAGGCTAGATAAAAATATGTTCTTAAATTTTATATATACAGTAGCCGTCCAAGATAGTCACTTCCGAGATAGTCACATTTCGAGTGAAATAGACATACACATACGTCATCCACATACTGTGTTTGCTCTTGTCTATACGCACATGTGCGTCACATGTAATATTTGCTTACTCAGCATATTATATACCCCGTGTATCTGCCGTGTGGTACCTTGTGAGGTAGCTACCGTGTAATGTGTGTCGTGTGTGATTCGTATGTACATATATTAGTCTAGACTTCTAGAGTGAAGACATTGGTCCGTACAAACATGATGACCAATTTTTTATAGTGGGCTCTAGCACACACTACGTCTACACACTACAAGGGTCTCGTAGACTAAAAATTTTTAAATTTTATTGCATACATATATGCACATATTCTGCATACGTAATATGCAAAATGCAAATGCAAAATGAGTAACGTAAAATTCTAGAATATTCTAATCGTCAACTAGCAGAGATATCAAAAAACAAACTTCACTATTGAATTGGTCACTAAAAATGAGATTAAGCAGCACAGTTTGATAAAAATTCTAGAATGTTCTATTTGTTAACTAGCAAAGATATCGAAAAATCAATTACAGCATTTAATTGGTCATTCAAAAAGAGGCCAAACAGCCTATCTTGATAAATGTTCTGGAATATTCTATTCGTAAACTAGTAAAGACATCCAAACATAGACGTCGCCATTGAATTGGTCACCTAAAAAGAGACCAAATAGCATATTTTGGTAAATGTTCTAGAATATTCTAATTGTCAAGTAGCAAATATATTGAAAAATTGATTGCACCATTTGACTGTCCAACCAAAATTAAACTAATATAAACTAAATGTTCCATTTTGGCAAACATTCTAGAATGATCTATTCGTCCGTCAGAATAGAATATTCTAGAACATTTATCAAAATGTGATATTTCGTCTTTTTTTTTGATGACCAATTAAATGTTACAACCGGTTTTTCGATATCTTTGTTAGTTGACGAATAGAACATTCTAGAATTTTTGTCAAATTGCGCTGCTTAATCTAATTTTTAGTAACCAAATCAAAAGTGAAGTATGTTTTTTTGATATCCCTGCTAGTTGACGAGTAGAATATTCTAGAATTTTTGTCAGCTTCGGCTATTTGGCGTCTTTTACGCTGATGAATCCGATAGTGAAGTTGGTCTTTCGACATCTTTGTTAGTTTTCTAAAAGTCGCACTTATATTCATTAACATTCAATTCCGTTTATCTATAGAACTGAATTTTACGTGTAAGTTGTTTCTTAGAATAGTTTTGTTTTAAATAAATTCAGATAAATAATATTTACCAACCCCCCGCATAAAAGTTAGCCGACGCCCCTGATCTTCTAATTTTACGTACTTCCTCTTAAATTTGCACCGACCACTACGTACCATTGGATTCCTGGTGTAAGCGTTTACCCCACCTGAGGGACGTCTATGACTTCCAAGATAGTCACTAGAGGAACATTTGCGTGACTATCTTGGACGGCTACTGTATTGTTTTCCAAAACTATAGATATAGGTACACATTTTTCATGGGTTTTATAAACAGATATCTGACAATTTTTCTTAACTTTTAGTACCCCATATTAAAATTTGTAAAATAGAAGCTTTATGAAATCACTTTGATGTCTGTCTGTTATAGGCGATTTTTTCTGAAACTAGTCGGTGTAAAAATTTAAAATTTTGCACAGAGTGTGGATCCTAATTATAGACGTGAGGTATGAAACGTTTAGTTTCCATTTTACGGATTATTTTGAAAAAGTAAACTGGGAAATGGAAAAAATATTTTTCAAGAACATGCGTGAAGTTTTTCTTAAAACATTTAGTTGAAAAAACACTTGAAAATTTCTGCCTTCGGTCATTTAATGTATTAGCGTGAGATACATAGCTTCTGAGATATTTCGATTGCTCAACTTACACCTATGTTCAACTAGCACCGCTCTACCTTACTATTGGAAGCAAATCATAAAGTAATTATAGTGACAAATTGACTAAACATTAAATTTTCTTTGTCCAAAACCAATATCTACTTGAATTTAATTGTTAAAAAATTATTACCTACTTGAATATTTGCGTATGGTTCAAATAGTACAATTAAATTTTATGACATTTACTCAGACTGCAAGATGTTCGTGTTGTTCGTACACTTATTTTCTTATAACTTCTGAATCATTGGTTTTAGGGAAAAAAGTTTTTCAATAAAAAATATTTTCAATTGATAAACTATTTTTTTATAATTATTATCCCACACTTTTTAAACACCTCATATAAAATAAAGCTGTTTAAAGGCGTGTAAGCAATGTTAAATTTTAAGCATTACTTTAAATTTAAATAATTATGAATTATTATATAATTTCATAAAATTATTGTTGTCGCAGACATAACCATAGGCGGCTCGTTGAATTATATTAACGGTTAAAAAATATTAAATTTTTCTTATAAATATCAAAAATATTTTAATGCTGAAAGATTTAAATAACTGATTATATGTTATACAAGAAGATAAACTTTTAATACTCTATTAGCAAATTATTATAACTTGTTAAGGGAAATTAGAGTTAGGACTCAACATCAGCGTATTTAGTTTTGAAAATACTAATATTATGATAGCCGATGAATAAGTTGATCAGTTCTAATTCTTAGGATTTTAGAAACTAAGGGTAAGGGTACATTTTCAAAACAATTTCCAAAAAGATCAAAAATTTCTTTGAACCAAAAAAATATTTTTTTTTTAATTCAAAGAAATATTGCTTTTACTACTGAAAAAAATATTCAGGGAAATATTTCTTTGAATTTAAAAGAAAATTATTTTTGAAAGAAATTTTTATTCAAAGAAGTCATTTTGAGAGTGTATTCAACGTCCAGTACTGTGTTTAAACTGTCTTCTAAATAAGGAATCGTGACTTAGGAGGATTTTAAGTGTGATAAATTAAAGTATATTGGAATTTAAGTTTATGATTATCATATTTTAATCACAACTTATTTCATCACATCCTATTACTTTGATTGTAATTAAAATATTTGTAATTTGTAATTAATTTTGTAATTGTAATTTGTAGCGTACTATTTTATATTGGTATATGAACACTTTTGAATTGTACAGTACAAATTAATGGTAACAAAAAAGCAACATTCTTATTCATTATCTTTATTATTACTAACTTTTTTTTATGGATTTTAACAAGAAAAAATATAATAACATAATTTAAAAGAGGTAGTTTTAAAAAACGAAAGAAAAAGAACTTGAAGTCTCCGCCATATTTGTAGATATGGTGAGATAATAATAAGGCCTTTTGAAATATTTTATAGGTTTTTTTCCTCGTTAAAGTGCCTTAGTGGAATTCTTTTTATGTAATGTGTGATAAGTGCTAAAATAAAAATTTCAAACAGTTTAAAAAAATTTAAGATTGTATTAATTTTATAGCGTTCGTGGTTTGATCGTTTGGTTTTTTTAAATTCTTTTATTTTTTTATACATCCATTTCGTATTCAAAATCCTTTGATATTATTGCATATATAGTACTTATTAATTAATTTTAAAAAATATGTTATAGCTTCTTCAACAAATGACCAGTTCTTAAAAATTAGTATTATGTACATGCTGATTCAAAAATATCAATAGTTTCAATGTAATCCTTACTTTCAAATTTCAACCTAATTCTCTGTATCTATCAATAAAAATTACTAATTACGGCTGTAATTGAAATTGTATAATATTATATGTATTTGTTTTAGAAACAGCTGGTGTTTTTATGTCATCGAAGGATGACATATTAATATCGTTGTGTGATCACAGTGGGGGGAAACATTGTTATAGAGTTGTATATCCATATTGAATAATTATAGAGTTGTACATCCATATTGGATAAACGCAAGAGGACTGAAGAGTTAACAACTATAGAGTTAATAAAAAATCATAAATTAACACTTTCACTGAGGTGACATTACTTAGTGCGTGTCAAAAACACGCACTTAACGAATTTTATTAAGAATTAGGTAATCACCTTGTAAGTACTGGCGACGTTTCAGATGTGAGTTCATGCGGTATTTTGATGTGTAAGTCACATAGTATGAGTAGAGAGAGGGTAGCCTGTAAAATATATGGGGTCCGAGTCTATACGGGGGTAGTGGAAAGGGTAGGTTTAAGTTACATAGTTTTGAACTATGTAAAAATTATGAAGAGTAAATATAAATTACCTAAATTTTCTTGTGGAAGTATTCACATTCACTACTGAATTGCAACTTGAAGAAATTTTAACAAAATTATAATAAATTTTCTAAAAGCTTGGGTTACGAACGCTCCCTTTCTGCTGCAGTTTATATTTTCAATCAATTTATAACAAATAGTGCTGGGATTTGATATAATTACATACTTTACCAATATTCAGAAATGTGATAAAAAGGTTGATAAGATCAGAAATTTAAAAAAAAAATACCTTTCCCAGCATCTTGCATAACATATAGTGAATTTTTGTTTAAAAAATTAGTTTTTCTTTGAAACCACCTTACATATGTGTAGAATAATGGTTCAAAACATTTTTATGTAATTTTCTCTTCCCTTTCCAATGGTGTAAAAAAATGTTGCAAAAACTTTTGAACTTGGGGAAATTTTGAGAAAAAAAACTATTTTTTTTCATAAAAAATGCCCAAAAAACCATGTTCTGAGCATCGAACATGTCTAGCTGAAAAACCATCCAAGATTTTTGGATTTCCAGCGCCTTCACCATATTCCGTAAAAATAAGATGGTTCGTTCGAGAGTTATCGCACGGACACCACATAAATACATACATACATATATGCGTATATATAAGTATAATTTTAGTAAATGTCATTTTCGACTTCTAGGGATCTCAAAATAAATTTCATTCATAGTCCCGGGCTCAACTCGCGTCATGACAGTGGCTGTAATAGCTGAATTTTCAATTTGAAAATTCGCTAAAATATAAATTCCCAACTCTTCCACCGTGCATTGTTATTATGACAGCGTTTCTTAGACAATTGGAGACTATTTAACGTAACAAATTTTGATGTTGTTGGAAGAATACTTAACCTATTACGACCCATGGTATTACACGTAATATAGCTACTTGTAAAATCAAGTTTGTAAGTGAGTTCTCAAATATAAAATAACAATAGAATATATTTTCCTTATGAAACTAATATTATTAAGGTACCATCACAAGTGTGATCGTCCGAAAAATAGTCAATTTTCGCAATTTTTTTTTCGGATGGATTAGATGGGGGAATGGAGATGAATTTTTTTTACGATTAATACCACTATTTAACAATCCAAAAATATTTTTTTTACTGATTTTTATTTTATTTATTTTTTATAAGTATTATAATTTTTGAAAAAAAGTGTCTTCAAAAAAGAGCTGATATTGGTACTCATGAGTGCGGCCGCAGTTTTCATTTGGGAAAAAAAATCAAATAGATTATCAAACTGTAGGTAAGCCGTTATGTATATACGGGAGCTTTTTTTTGAAATTGGAAAATATGGCGGCGCTTTGAAAAAAAAGTACAAAATTTTTTTATAGTTTTCCGTGTGAAAAATACGAAGATTTCAAAAAAGCTCCCATAGATACATAACGGCTTATCTACAGATTGATAATCTATTTCATTTTTTTTTTCAAAATGAAAACTGCGGCCGCATTTTGGGCACCAATACCCGCCCTTTTTTAAAGAGGCTTCTTTCAAAAAATGATAATAATTATAAAAAATAAATAAAAATGAATAAAAAAAATATTTTTGTATTGTTAAATAGTGATATTAATCGTAAAAGAAAATTCATCCCCATTCCCCCATCCTATCCATCCAAAAGAAAATCCGAAAATTGACTATTTTTCGGTCGATATCACACTGTGATGGTAGCTTAAAACATTTGAGTTTGAATTTTGAGAGACATGAATAAAAAATGATCTGTCACTTAATATCCTATTTTAGTAGTCCGTACTCAGCTGTGTATAAAAAATGAAAAATCTCGAAATCTAGTTATACTAACAATAAGTGGATTTTCTAAATTCCTGACATCATTCCTATTATCCAATTGTCTCATAAATATATCAGACGGACCTCTTACTTCGAAAATTCACATAAGAATCTTATTCTAAACCTTTGCGTAAAATTTAATCAAAATTTAACAGTACGTAGTAATAGGGGTGGAATCTAACAAGGCGGACTTTTATTAAATAGGTTGAAATTTTTTGAATATTTATTAACTTATGTAACGTAAAAGCCCCTATACCGAAACACTATTTTTAGGTGTGTAATTAAACTGGATTATAAAAATTGACAAATAAAAAATACCCATTAAACACCCATTTTTTTTTTCTTAATAAGCATGAAAGAAAGTTTTTTTAATCTAATGAATATGTTTTTAAAAAAATACAATCCAAAAATTTTTATTTATTAAGGTTTTTTTTTACAAAACGTCGACATCTATATCCAAACAAAAAAAATATTAATGACACTAGAAGTTGGGAACCGATATACAAACAGATGTGTAATATGAGTAATATGACACATAGAGTGACATCGAGACGTCAAAGTAGTGAGAATTCTCTTCATTTTATTTTCATCAAGTATTTACTCTGATGATGGCCGAAAGGGCTGAAAACGCGTTAAGTAAAAAGAATAGTATTTTCTTGAAATTGACAAAGTAATTTAAACTTTAAATATTTTCAATATTTAAAATGAAATTTCACAAAGTAAGTCTCTCAACAGTGACTTATTCATTAAAATCCTTTGAAAAAATCGTTTTATCGACTAACTACCTTAATATATATGTATATATATATATATATATATATATATATATATATATATATATATATATATATGTATATATATATATATATATATATATATATATATATATATATATATCTTTAATTAAGTGAGGAAACATTAAATGCGAGGTGAATTTATCTTGAAAAATGATTATTCTATTAATAATAGTTTTTGTTATCAGAGGTTTCTTTCAGAAATAATTTCATTAGTATATAAATGTAAAAACTGTTCGGAGTTCGGACATATGATCGCGTTCCGGTATAGGGGCTTTTACGTTACTTGTTAAAAAAAAACTTCTACACTAGTCTTATATTACGAACTGATCAAATTATACATGAAACCACCTCTGTACTAACAATACATACATAATACTTGAAAAAATTACATACATAAAACAAATGACTGTACACAGAAAAACTGAACATTGCTATGCTATAACGCTTATAACTCATACGTATAAAAACTTCTAATATAAACGTATTTTATGAAGTGCCGCGCTTATATCTGTAATATTACTTAATCTTACCTATGTTTTTATTGTATTACATAGATGGTTAACCACTGTCCATCCAGCTATCCGAGCCAATGCGCTGGCTTCAGATAATCATATACACACATACATTTGACTCCAAACAATATTTTCCCTCCCAACACATCGCTAGTTTGTATATATGTCCATATAAGATGTAATAAGTCTTAGATAATTGGCTCCACACCTGATAATTAGTATGCTGGATATTTTAAGCAAACCAATCGTGGCAATTTGACCGTTGGTGATGAACTAATTTGCTTAACACCATTAGACAAGGCGCGGTGAATACAAGATTCAAGAGTAAATTTATTTGAATATAAAATTAATTTTTGTCGAGAAAGGAAATGTTAATAACTTGTGACATTTTTATTAACTGAGGCACTAGAAGAATTCTGATCGTATTTTTGTTTCAATTAATTTTTATATATTGTTTCCGGTTTAAAGAAGAAAACAAATTTATTAATTTTAATACTAGCATATAATATAATTTATAATACTATGTAATAATCTTTATAGTATTTTATTGTAAATGTTTCCTTCTCGTAATAAAATCAATTTTTATCATTTTTTCAGGTTAACATAATATAATTAAATGTTTCGATCACAGATGGGACAGATCAAGCCTACATACAAAAAAGTGTGATCCGAAAGTTGCAGTAAGTAGAAATTTATACTGCTTACTGGTTAGTCGTCCATCGGCTCTTCAAGCGTACACTTTCATTGTTAAGTCGTGGCCACAGTGGTGGCTGTTCATTGTTACATCACTAGTAGCAAATACATGCACATGGTTGTTCTAGTATACGTATGCATTCTCAGCTTGGACCACCGCTACATACATACAGAGTATTACACACACAAACATCCACTACCTTACACATGCCAACACAAACTCTAAATACGTATATAATAATAATAATAATAATAATAATAATATTTATTCAACAATAAATCTGATACAGATGTTTGTTTCGTCAGACCAGGTTAAAATTACAATACATCTTTTAAAGAGTAATAGCATTGTTCAATTAAGAACTTTTTAAGGTTTTGTATGCATTTTAGATCCACCCTGTCTTTAAGGCTATTAAAAATCTTTAAAGAAATAATATTTAAGTTGTTACCTGTTTTTGTAAAGTGATGTTGCGGTACTATAAACTTTTCCTTGTTCCTTGTATTGTATGTATGGATATCACTATGTGTTGCACAATTGAACATGTTCTGTTTCACGTATAAAATCGCCTGATAAATAAAAATGGAAGATAAAGTTAATAAATTATACTTTACGAAGTAACTTTTGCAAGATGTTTTCTGGGATAGTCCAAACATAAATCGAATAATTTTCTTTTGCATTAAAAATACTTTTAAGGCAGATGCCGAATTACCCCACAAGAGAACGCCATATTTTAGAGACGGGTAAACAATAGCATGGTAGAGTATTATTAGTACTTCAGGATTTTGAAAGATATTTCGGCAGCGCCTTATTACATAACCAGCTTTTGATAATTTATTGCAGATAAGACTGGTATGTTTATCCCAACTTAAGTTCTGGCTCACCCAAACACCCAATATTTTAAAATGGTCTACTAACTCAAGTATGTCATTACTGAAAATAGATGGGTTACGTAAAGAAAAGTTCATTAATTTAGTTTTATTTAAATTCAACTTTAAGCCGTTATTTTCACAGTAATTATTAATATTATCAGTAGTAACCCGAATTATATTTTGATGTAGTACATCATTTTCGGCGACAGTAACAATGGTAATATCATCTGTATAACCTTCCACCTCTCCGCCAAGTCTGATGACGTAAAATTCTGATTACAGTCGGGATGCTAACTATCATAATAGTAGTTTGGCCCCTTGGTTTCGAATGTCGTATTCGGACCACAAGAGAATAAAGCTGGAATTTTGACGAAGCTGGAATATAGAAGGTCGTAGAAACAAAAAACTTTTCATAACCATTTTAGAAATAATTATGATAAAATTTGTTGATGGTGTAGGCGCGGGGAACATAGACAGATTTTGATATAAATCTGTTGTCGGTAGGATTCTCCCGGTGATGTAACTTATTTGTTTGGCTTACAGTGGAGATGAAGTTTCCAGTCAGCCTTTCCAACAAACTGTGATATCAAAAAGCTAAGACATAAGTCAATGGCTCAATGACTTTTGATCCTGAGTGTGAAGTTTGTTACTTGAAGGTCTTTAAAGGCTCAATGGATCACATACAGTTTAATTTTTTTGTGATACTAAACGAAATAAAATTATTAAAATTTAAAAAAAAATTTTAAATGTCATTTAAAGTGTATGGAATAATATGACATTAAGTATACGAGGATAAATTAAATAAAACAGTCAAGCCATAATAAAGCCAGTCAGTAAATATAATTTATAGAACACATTATTCAGTAAGTAAAATTTAAATAAAATAACGTTTTTAGGTAATGAATTACTTATTTAAAATAGTAAACATACATAGATAAAAATAAAGAATTATGTTACATTGTCCAATGTTTTTATATTTCGATCACAGTATACTTGATGTCATATTATTCCACACAACGTTCTGAACGCAGAAAGACTTCAAACATGAATTACTTAGACATCATTTCTATTCTTTATAGCTTTTGAAGAAACCTTATATTAGTATAATACTATACTTACTTTATCCAGAATGTTTGTTGCCAAGGTTTGTAATTAGTCCACGGTTTCTTGTACCTTCCATATTTTTGATGACAGACAATTAAAACTCTAATAATTAAAGTAGTATTAGTAAAGTAAAAAATTGTCTTTTTATTTTAAAATGGAATATCATAAAGTAACGCTCAAATCTATTGAATTTTCAACATATTATAAACATTGAATATCTACATATGTTTCTTTACGCCTGAATTTTGTTTGCCAATTAATTTTAATAAATGAAGTAGTTCTTATCTGCCAATATTATTATGTACAGTTTGTGATTGTTTAATTCTAATTATTTGTGTAAATTACTTTAAAATATGTATCAGATTTGTCGTTACTGTCATCAACAGACATTCTACATTAATAAATTGTATGTCAACATTCATAAAATCTAATATAAATTATGTAATTTTGACACTCGTATGACTATTTGTATGTTTTGAAATTGTAATACATAGATACATTTTATATTTATTTTTGTTACATTTTAGTGAAGCAAAAGGGCAAAGGAGACACTTAAAAAATGTTATCGGCTATCGCTTATCAGGGTAAATTAACATCATGATTAGCGTTGGGAAAAATTGTGTGTAAAATATATTTAAAGTTCGAGTATTTGACATAAAAATTTGAAATTTAAGATAAAGATAGAGTGTAGTGGGCCCAGCTATAAATGCAAAATTGTTTGATTTTGGGGTTTAATTTCAGGGAGTAACATGGAAAAAGAAGGCTTGATAACCAATTTTGCTTTGATCTAGATACTATTAGTCAATAACTATGTTAATGTTATGTTACAGAACTTATTCTGAATTCTTTAGAAAATGAATTCTAGAAATCAAAGAAGAAGGAAGGAATAATTTATAAATTTACCCGCAAAAAATATAACAATTTCTGCACACTTATAAAAAATAAATTTTCTGAAAGGGGTCAAACAACTATATGATAGTTAGCATTTTACGTCATCAAACTTGGCCCCCACTCTCTATGGTTATATACATATTTAGAGTTTGTGTGTGTAGTATAGTGGATGTTAGTGTGTGTGATATTTGTTATGTATGTGGTTGGAGGTGCACGGTGGGAGTGAATACATCATAGAACAATGACCAACAATCAGTGTCCGCGATGTCTGCACCGCTGTAGCTGGTGCGCACGACTGAATCACCTAAGCTGTGACAGACCAACAAATGACTCCAAGCGATCTACACTTTTTTATTTTAGTTTGTTTCTAGTGTTCTATGATTTTCTGATTAAAAATATCTATTAATACATTTTTATAATAATTAGTGTCGCTAATAATTGAATCGTTATTTTTAAAAGTGATATGTCCCCCTTCGGGGAAAAAAATTTTAATGGTGATTTTAGTGATACGTACTTAGTGTATCTCTAATTAAAACTTTCATTAAAAAAATTTTCCCAAGAGTGGACTCATTTCACTTTTAAAAATAAGGATAAGGAACTATTGAAAGAAAAACAGACATTCAGTAAATTGTTCTGTTTCGTTCTGATAAGCGTAACTAGACCAAAATTAAGATACCATTGTTTTGAAGTCGAGTGTAATTGTAGTTTATTTTATAGATACAATTCATTCGTCAGGAATAATACTCTATCTACCCTCATATGCTACTGTATCAAATCCATAATAGCAACTGTTAGTACGGAATACTGTTTGCGCAGGTACGACTCGTACCTGATGACATTTTTAGCTCTATCAGTTTCCTTAAACAAGTAGTTTTTGGAATGTAATTTCTGAAAAAATTAGACCTGTATTTAAATCATACCATTATAAGCTAACGTGGATGATTTCCTCACCAATAAAATATCTTAATTTTTTAATTTTTTGTAAAGTATTTTTGATCCATAGATAACATAATTTATAACTGGAAGCCATGTTTTTAAAATCGAACCGCTAGTTCGGAATTTTGATTACAGAGTAGTTACGTAATACATACATATTTCGTTTTATAAATCTTGAAATATGTCATGGTTGCCTTTCATTTTTTAATCCAAACGAAAAAAAAATTAATTCTCAATTTAACAGTCAACATCCGTCGATCAACTGAAGGTGCTAATGAACTTTTAGAATGTAATTTGAAACTTGCCGTTGTTAATTAAGACATTATAATACATATACATACACAGTTTTTGTAAAGAAGTAATTTTTTACAGTCAAAATAAGTAAAAAAATGTTTTTGGACGAATATTTGAAGTTTTTTTTTTTGAAATTGTTTTATAAATTTTCATTAATTTTAAAAGTTATTACATTTTTTGTTGTTTTTATTTTTGAGATTTTTTTGGAAAAATTTTGTTATGTCTATCGTGCTGACATGTTTCAAATAAAATTTAAAGCCGGGGTCGATAAGACATATACAATGGAGCCTAATCAATAAAATATTCTGAAAAAAAAAAATAGAGAGAGCTCTCGTTATTATAAACACCTGCGACCACTTAATAAAAAGAAACTTGTTTTAAATAAGAAGTATTTTATTTTTACTGGACAACTTAATATATGTAATGTCCACTAAAACAGAAAAAGTAAAATTTGTTCTGGGATGGTTCCATAAATTAGTTCTAACAAACCATAAAAGATTTTAGTCTCCTTAAAAGTGTGGGAACAGTGAGGGTGGGTAATTATTGAAGGTATGGGATCGGTTGAAAATTTACTGTTAATTGAATGATCTCTCCAGGGTCGTATTTAAGCGCAGGCTAGATCCACGCCACAAAGGGGGACGCGTCACAGAAAAAGAATTATTTAAAAATATTAGTAGTCTTCATAATCTTTGTTAAATTTGTTAAACGTGTTAAATGTTATTTATGTTATTCTTCGAAATAGATAAAAAACATGAACGACCAGTTTGCAACTGTGTTAATTATTACATATTTGACAGTTATGACAGTTATTTTATAGTTTTAAACCAGTTCTCGATTTCAATTTTACAAATAACATGCTCTTGGCATTGTTATTTCTTATCGTCGAATTTCATCAATTTTTTCTCGATTTGTTAATTTTTTTCTTCGAAATAACACATTTAACATGTTATAGAATGTTTAACAAAGATTATGAAGACTACTATTATTAATTAAATTATGGCATTTATTTTGTTTGTGTTATTTCGACTGAATTCTTCAGTGAATAGTATGTTTAAGAGTCAAGTCAACATTGTTTCAAGTTGGAAAAATCGATAAGCCCCTAAAAAAAAATGTAAGCAATTGTTTACTATCAAAAAATGTATTTAAAAGTTATGAAAGTTTTTTAAAATTTAGGTACATTTCTCTCTGAAACTTTCGTGCCAAATGGAACTAGTCTTATCTTTTGCATACACGGATATGTTAATTACAGATAAACCCAAGAAAGGAAGTACCTGCCTTAAAATATGATTGTTGTAAGTTAACTTTCAAAAAATTTGGGTTCTCTCAGAGCCCGCACCACAATTTCAGGCTACGGGTCTACATGTCGTAAGTACGGTTCTGGATTTTAAAATTTGAACACCTTCACTTCAAAGAACGAAGCCTGTTGTAAAGTTATTTTTTATTTTATTCTTTTTGAAAAAGTTAGTGGAATATAAAAATCCTTTTTTTTCTTTTTTGTATAATTTTCAGAAGTAAAACTGAAAAATACGTCATTTCAACGATATTTTAGTCTTCGGACAACTTCAAAGAACCATATTGTGATTGATAATTCTTGAAGCTGATTTCTTATTTTAGGAAAATTAGAAGAGGGGAAGATGTTGATTAAGTAATAACTACATTTTTGCTATATTTTTCAACGGAAAGTGCAAAATAATTTTAATAATTTATGTGAATATTTGGGAAGAATTTAACTGTAACTAAAAATATAATGTGTATTAAATTTTATGAAATTTTCGATTAAATAAGTTTTTCTGTAGCGATGCAAGTATACCAAGAAAAAAAATAATCTAACACCATAATTAGTATATTGCCACGGACCCTCGCCAGGCCAGTTAATAAGATAAACTGGAAATATTGGTCTCAGCGTGAAACAATTTTAGTTTGTTAGTTTGGCAACATGGCTGACTTGAGTCTTGACTATGTAACAAACATACATAACTTCATCTCCTCACTTTATGTTATTTTTTTACCGCTCGTTCGTTCGGTTGTTGCTAGTAGACCAGGCTCACGTCGAATTTGAGTGGTCAAAATTATTCGCTCGAATTTGTTTGTATAATTTTCTTCTATACCTACATACATAGTATTTATTATAAAAGTTCATATTGCCACTTGGCAACTTGGTTAGATTTTGATTAAGGATGTTTGGGAGGTACAATCGGAGATAAAAGTACATGAAATTAGAAATTCGTGAATAATTGTGTTGTATAACAAACTATGAGGTAAATAAATAGTTATCTTTGTTAAATGATAGCTATCACTACAACTGATTGTACAATACATCAAACTATAGCTCTCAGCTGACTACAAGAGCTGAGTACATTCTGAGGATTTTTCGGAGGAATTTCAAAATGATACGAGACGATTGAAAATTTAGTAGAATGTTCCTCATTAAATACTAAGGCCCCTGTGAAAATTTCAAACCGATTCACTAAGCCGTTAAAAAGTTATTATACCAAGAAATTAAAATAACAAGAAGTACAAAACATTTTTCTTTAGGATTTCATAGTTATAACAACGAAATCACTGTAAGTACCTTGTGATCGCTTTGTAATAGCCAGTGTCGGATCTTTGGTAATTTTAGAAACAGTATCGTTTCCTGTTGCAACTCGTATAGGTAAAAAGCTGTAGATAATCATATTATTAACCAATTAAAAGCTAATTTTAATATTAAATAAAAGCAATGAATATTTAATTTCGAGCATTGTGAAAAAATTTAGCTACTGAATTAAGAAATCCTGACTTAATGTGGATTTAACACGTACTTGCCGAATTTTTTCTTATAGATAATAATTATATACGGTAAAAGTTGAAAATTTTGATAAATAAAATTCATTCTGTACTTACCAAAAAAATTCAGTGCTTACATTTTTTATACTAATTAAATGTTACTATAATTTTTACATGATAATATTTTGAAATATACGAATTATTTATAAAAATAGATTTTTAGTTTGATTTTACATCTCTAATAATAACATTATTCACAATTCATTGCACGTCAAAATGGGAGAGACAGCACTACTTTTTAGAGTGACAAAAATTCAATTAAAATGGATGTTTATAATTTCGAAATTAAAATTTTTATTGACACATTTCATTTATCAAAGACCCAAACATTTGAAAAAATTTATTTGGATACTTTTTCATATTTTTTAATATAGTTAAGCGATTTAAAAACAAACAAAATCGTGCTTTTTTTTAATTTAAAAATATGTGTAGTTTCGGAAATATCAAATTTATGGCAAAAAGTGAAGAGATCTTAGTTCTTGTACCTTAATGATGGCAACATGAACTTTTACGATAAGTACTGTGTATAGAACAAGATGATGTAAACCAAATTGGCGGCGAATAATACGGTACTCGACTGTGTTTAAAATTTGTGTCAAATGTTAAATAATTCTATGAATTATCATTACATGCGTTCAATTTTAATGATGAGACATAAAAATATTTGACAACTATTTAGAAATTTTATTTTGAAAATCGTTATTTTTTAACAACGATTCAAATTGATAAAAACGCGTAATTTCTTGAAAATGACGTAACATTTTGCAACTAGATATGTCGATTTTGCTACTTGCTTTTACTTTGACATCTTATGAATATACAGTCACTCCCAAAATTATTTGGACAACATTTTATTAATCATTTTTGATGAATTTATTTTGATTATAAAACAACAAATCGATTTCATAGATACATTCATAAAATGTATGAAGTCTCTACACTATAAATATATATTTATTACTTTTACAGTCACCAAGAAAATTTAAAATATTTAAAAGAATTAAATACATGTGATAATTATCAGGTCACAAAATTATTTGGACACTAATTAACTATATAAAAAAAAACAGCTCATTCAAGTAAAATTAATAGTTTTAGTATTTTGTAACAAGTCCTTTAGCCTTAATTACGGCTTCCAAACGTCTTGGTATTAATTTAATTAAATTTTCGGTTACAACCGGACTTATCTTCTCCCATTCTGACCTTACATAAATAATTAATTGGTTCATATTCGAAATAAAATTTCTCCTGACTTTAATCTTTAAATAATGTTATAGATGCTCTATACCCTATGGGATTTAAGTCAGGAGACTGTGGAGGTGTCTGAAGCGAATGGGGTACATTATATGCTGTCCACTGTCTTACCACGTAGGAGGTATGTTTTGGATCATTGACATTTTGGAACATGTAATTATTCTGCATTCCTACTTTTTGTACACTAGCATGTAAATGTTGTTTCAGAATGCTTAAATACACAAACTTATCCATGATACGATCTAAAACGTGCATGTTCCCTACCCAATTTGCCGCCATACATCCCCAAATCATTACGGAGCCACCTCTGTACTTAACAGTTGAAACCACATTTTTTGGATTCAGCGCATCTTTTCGTTTTCTTCACACAAATTGGGGTTTTGTTTTCTTGTGTTGAACATTTCAAATTTAGTTTCATCGGAGAAAAGAACCCCCTCCAATGTAATAATTCCTCAAATGTAATAATTTGTTTTTAAATAATTTTTTCTTTATTTTTATGTTGTCCAAATAATTTTGGGAGTGACTGTAATCAAAGTTTTGAGGTTATAAATATTAACATTGACGTTTGGTTGCTTCAAAAAGTGACATCATTATGGTGAGGTGTTTTTCGCACCAATTTTTTCATTTAAAATTGTAGAGTTATTTTTTGACGATTTTTATAGAATTTATTGAAAATAAAAACAATCACTTAACTGACATGCAAAAATTTCCAGAATATTTTTTTATTTCCAGTCAAGTACTCTATTATGATCACTCAAATTCCGCTTGAACCTGGTCTATAGAGCCGAACATATAAAAAAAAATAACGCGGCTACACTCTGTAGTAACGACAGCGTGGTGGAAGGAAGGAATGGACTCTAGTTGTATAGTATGGTATGTATACATGTATCTTCTTTTTGAAATTAAGTTGTTAACTTCAGTTAGTGCCCTCAAGCAACACGTCTACAAATAAAAAAAAAATTATATACAATATATACCACCGTCCATATACACTAAAAAATATTATGTTTGAATGTATGTGTATAGAATATAATAAATAACCCAATTGTAACTTTCCATCGTGATTGGATGTTGACTGATTATTATTATTTATTTGTTTGTTTATTGTAGTACCAAGAAAACTATAATGTTAATTGTGCAGAGGCGTATTGAGTCGGCCGAAGTCACCGTTGTAGGTGTTTAGTAGGAACTAAGGTATTTCTTATGCTCGTAAACTCTGACGGGACCAAGAAAATATTGTGGACGCTGGCTGGCTTCAAACTTAGTCGACTACAACAATTATTTTTATAAAAATTCTCATTCACGCTACTTAAAGCCTTTGTAAATTACAAATTGTGTATGGTGGTAGTGCTGGGAAGAGGATATGTATAGTTTATTTGTGGATATTACTCCTGTTAATGATGCCTCCCACCTAATTTAACTTACAAGCGCCCAACAGCAAGGTTGTCTCTAAATTTTTGAGTTTCAACAGTTGCCTTAAAGCTAAAGATTTGCTAGAAATTGAATAAAGAAATGGTTTGCGTCCAACAAATCTTACTACAATATTGTGATTATTAGGAAATATCAAATTTGGAGCTAGGAGGAAAAAACTGGAATACAAAAAGAGCCCCAAATAAATTTTTCATTACTATTGTTAATTATAATTACAGTTACAACTATTCTCCCCACTCTAACTTTAACAGAAGTTATTTTTTTCTACTCCTGTTGAAAAACACGCTCATTATATTTTCGTTAATTGTTGAGAAAGTTAGGCATTATTCAAAAGTGTGGAGGAATGATCATCACTCAATACCTTTCGACCAATGAAATTACCGTATTAACCATTATTAAATGGGCTTACGATTGTTTTGTGAATAATATATCTATCAAATTTTAATTTCATATACTTATGTTGCGTAATAACGTGTTAGTAAACAAAAAAATTTATATTTTATTTTTATGATTTCCATAGATTATAGATAAATTAAAAATTTTATTCTTTTGATTTAAAATTTTTATTTGATTTTATTTAAATGAAAAAGGGAAAACGTCGTAGAAAAAGTATAGTATTCTATTCGTTTAAAATGGCTTTTACTCATTCAGATGTATTACGACATTCGCCTCGTAAACTCGTCTCGTGTCTTAATTTCATCTTCGTGAGTAATAGCTATTATTACCAGCTCATTGAATAATATACTATTTCTTAAAATAAAGTAATTTACACTAGTTAATTAAAATTCTAATTAAATTTAACAAAAAATTTGAAAAGCAATAGAACTGATTTGTTTTTAAAACTCACATATGTTACATAATTTATTTTTGAAAATTATAAATTTTATATAATTAATAAAAAAAAAATGAACGAACTTTAATGAAACCTAACATAATATGTACATATTTTCTTAATAAAATTAATTTGGAAGATTTTCAAATTATTCGACGGCAGTAATAAAAGTTTGTTAATATATAACTACATCATTTTTTCAACAATATTTTAATCAGCTCAAAAAATACTTAAAATACTATAATGGTCCGGTGCTTTTATCTACTTTTAAATATAATAATAAAGAATAATATATTGATAAACAATTCATAATAGAAAATTTTTAAATAAAGTCTTCATTTGTATGGTTACCTATGCGATGCTATGTATGTGCCGATTGCCGATGTATTCAGTATTCTTCACCAGTGAATCAAAATGTTAAAAGAAAAAAAAAAACATCAAAGTGCCGACAATTTTTATTTCACTTCTTTACTTTTTTGGATCGGTTGTATCATAAATTAGACAAAGAGGGGGAAAATTACCTTCACACGTTCATGTTTAATGGGCATAATGGCTAAATTTCAAAGAAATAAAAAATTTATCATTAAATTTTATTGAGAAATAGTTATAATAAAAATTAACGAAAAAAAAAAAAGATAGAAGAGAGGCAGAGGCTAATTTTTGATTCTGCTAATTACCGCACGCATGAAATGCCACCAAAAATGTTTATGGATTGCGTGTCAGAGTTTTTCATTGAATTATTTCACTAAAATTTTATAATAGAACATTTTTTTTTTTGATTCCATGGTGGGTAAGTAAAAAGGATTAGGGAGAAATACTGACAAACTGAACTTCTTTGTTCAGCATTTAAGGTTGTAAAAAGAAATGGAGGGTCCCAGGAATAAATCACATTATTTAAAAAAAAAATTTTTTTCCAAAAATAAGTGACGAGCAAAAAAAATCTCCCTTCACTTTATCTTCGCCCCCCTCTTCAAGTTGCGGCCGCAGAGCTATAACCCCGGCTGCTCCCCTTTCGTCGGGCCTGCTTGCCAAGCATAAACAAATATGAGTATCAGTTAAGACAGTACTGTGGTGTGACAACTTAAAATTTTTGATTTTATGTTAATTATTATTTCTTAATTTTTTCTCAATTTTCGACGAAAAATTCAGGATTTTTGAAAACCTTTTTTAAAAGCACAAATACTACTTGATTATGTTGAAGATGTGCCTCTCATTACCAACTCATCTTTTTTTGAAGAATCCATTTTGACCCCAAAAAATATAAACAAAATATTACGAAATTTACTAGAAAAATATTTTACGTGTGATTCAAGATGCAAAGGAAAACAGTTTTCGATGTCCCATTATAGCAATACAGTCTTACCTATAGACAAAATATCCGTTCGTACTTTTTAATCAAAATTTTCAAAATTCAAATTATTCGTTTTAAAATAGCTGGATTCGAAAACAGATAAAATTTTATCAATGGTGGGAGTGCTGGAAATATGCAATTCTGTCTCTTATAGTGTTATTCTTTGATATTTATGGTGTTATCTTTTTTTCAGTGTTATCATGGAATATTTAACTGACCAATCGACCATGTTATATGATGTTTCTAAAATCATTCGATTCATCCGAAAATGTGATTTTATTACAGAAAATTTTGTGTCAAACTGACTTATGAAATAATTACAAAGAGATCTGGTTTAAGTTTGTCATTATTTTGATTTTTTTAATTAATTGTTTCTATTCAGTGAATAATACGAATGCTGCCAATTATAATATTGATATTTGTTAATCATTTGTGTAAAATAGTTATAATGAAAAGAATTTCGGCATGGAATGTTGTCAGATTTTCATTGAAAGGCTTTAATTTGATTACGTTTCTATTGTTTCGTCTGAACATAATCATCTAAATCAACTAAATTAAAGTTCATCTTTAATTTAATTATTTCTAAACAATTATTTTCTAATTTGTGAGTTACATGTTTCGATACTATACACTAATGAAACAAACAAAGAAAAAATTAAATATTTTAATTGGTTTTAGTCTTTGTGTTGTTCGTTAAGTTATTGCTTGATTTGTTTGTTGATCAAACGATAGAGATATAAAGTTCAATTAAATTGTAAAACAGATTTAGAAAAATCAAAACTACTAATGTACATATTTGGAACATTTAGCCATATAACATACCGTAAAACAGATATTTAAAAATTCGGGGGTATAATTTGGCAAAAAAACCAGTAACTTCTTTGGATTACTGTACTTACTAGTTTATAACTTGCCGACGCGGTGCTTGTATTTAATTTTTTGACTTAAATTACAATTAATAGTTCGATTGCGATGTAACTTGATCGCAGGTTAATATGCGCAGGTCCGCGACAGTTTCCGAATTAGTATAATTATGTTACAACAGGTAGCGCACGAATCGTTATGATTAATTTCAAAATTAACAAATGTATATATTTCATACGGTTTATTGCGACGAAACTTAGATGGCCTGTTATGCGCACGCTCATGAAGGTTTCTGAATTAGTACAACCATTTTACAATAGGTAGCGCGTGAATCGTTTCAATAAATGTGCGTATTTCGTATAGTTTATTCAGTAGCATTGTATTATGCATATCGGGTACTCGCAAGCATAAAATTAAGTAATGTTAAAAGTCAGTAGTAGTAAAATAGCGCAAAAATTCGGTTATCAAAAACTGCTTGGTAATTTAATTAAATTGTGTTCTTGTTCAAAAGAATGGTAAATTAAGAAATTACGTTCGTTTGTTTATTTATGCTAATTTTTTTTATACAAATATTCTGTATTTTTATCCAAATTATTAATTGAGATGAATAGTACCGAAATTAGGGATCAGTAAGAACGAAAGCAGGGATGAAATAAAACGCAAGCAGTTTTAATAAGAATGCTTGTCAGGTCAATAGAGGTGGAAAAGGCTGAATGAAAACAACTAAATATGATATAGCAGGGTTAACCAACATTTTAAGAAAATGTCATTATAATTCATAATGTTTACATATATTTTTTTCGAACCGAATTAGTTCTACAAAAGAATTTTTTTGTTGGTTTTTATTTCCCTACCAAAAAAATTAATTTTTCCTATTAATAATTCCTAATTATTCATTCCTGTGGGTGAATGGGAACGCTCAAAATTTTAAGTTTTCTGGTTAAATAAAAATAAAATGGACCTTTAAACCAAACAAAAAAGAAAGTTATTGGAAATAAAATTAGTCATCTAACAGATGAAAAAGAATATGAAAATCGAATATAAAGTTCAAAATTGTTCCTATCCATTCCATTTTACGGTAATAAAAATAAATATTTAATTGAAACAGACCAAACAATTTTAATGTCAAAATAATCATCAGAAAGAAAAAAGGGATCCATTAACTTCTTCAGCGATGGCCGCTAGCGTTTCGTGTATTAATATAAAAGATAATTTTAATATTACATTGTTATCTATTCATTGTATTACAAAGTCGCTATATTTTTAAATTTTAATTATTAGAGACGAGGCGTCATTTGGTGGATATATGTCTGCATATAAATTGTTACATTGTAACAATCTTTTCCATCTTTTCTTTTAATACTGGCAGCAATATTAAAAATCATCAAGTGCATGTCGGATACGTATTAATTAAGTCATCCATATAAAATTAAATAAATATATTCGACAATGTAGTCAGTTATCTAATAATTTGGTTCATTATCCGAAATAATTTTTTTTTAACGTTCTTGGATACATAGAAAAGTTAGACGAAGTCCAAGCACCCCAATAAAATAACCATACAGCTGAACTCACAATTACTATAATAACTTTCTTTAATAAAAATATTTTTTAACGATTTTTAAACATTTAATCAATGCATTCATTGCATAAGAAGATATAGATTCACAGATTGATTCTGACCGTTCAAAGTCCAACTCTATTTGTTATGTATCCTTTTTCATTGCATTAGTACAATATAAATACAACATAGTGTAACAAAGATAGGAAACATGTTTCGTGGGCCAAAATTAATCTGTTGAAGTATAAGTTATTGCATCATTTAACTTTGTTACAGATGCATTTTTCAAAAAAATCATAATATTATAAAATTGAAACAAAATGTTTCTACGTGTAAATTAATGCTTTATCTTGTTTATAGAAGCAACTTCTAAGGAAATTTCTAAGTTTTGAGCGTTTTGAGTGATGTTTTTTCTTTTAAATTTTTTTTATGCGGTCCCGACCAACCGCATAAAAAAAGTTTTTTATACAATCTGGATCGAACTATACTTTTTATAGTTATTTATGATATTTCTTTAATATATTTTTTTGTGCGGTCCCCTCCACCGCACAAAAAAGGATCAATTGTACTCAGTACTAACAAGCGACAACCGCGAAGGGGATACACGGGTGCCAAAACCAAATATTTACATATCTGTTTTAATAGTTCATTCAGTACTTAATCGTCTTAAACATTGCGATAGTACTGCATACATCTATAAAACAATTCGTTTATTAAATCCAACTAGTAGGAATCACACAGACTTTAAAGTTTAATACTTTGCAAATGAGATTTAAAAAAAAGAAAAGGGGTTAAAGGAATCTCAATTTTATTTTAAAAGGGGACATGGGTTATTTATCAAAAACGAAATTTTTATTTTTTTTAGTATTTTTCTTAATGATTTGACGATTTGAGATTTGAATCTTTAGGAGATGTCGAATATTGAAACCTATCTAGATGCAATATTTAATTTACTACAAACCACTTTCTCAGCTATAAATTTTATTTTTTGAATTTTCGAAAATTTAGTTACTTGTACCTCTGAAAATTCCGAAAATTATTGGCATAATTTAGGTACGGGAAATAATTTTAATTGAGTGTTCTTAGCACAGTGCTAGTCCAGCACTTTTTTTAAAAATTTTTTGAATCCGTGGTTACAAAGTAGCGAGCTGGGGGCCAAACCCAATCACACTTTGGAGAAAAAATGAAAAATTGTAAAAGGAACCTCAATTCCATTTTAAGAGTTTTTTTTGACGATATCTCACACAATGTAGCTGATAAAAAAAATTTTCATCCCCAGGTTCCATTTTTTTTAGTATAGTATACCTATATTTGCAAACTAGCGAAATTGTAAGGGCCCCTTGATTTTTGCTTCGGAACTCTAAAATTATAATTGTGGTTTATTTTATGAAATTTCAAAAATACTTCTGTCGTAACGTCTTGCATAACATAGCGAATTTCTGGTCACAAAAATTACTTTTTTTTTTTTGAAAACCAACTTACATAGGATAATGGTTGTTTTTTTGTGTTTTTTTTTTTTTAAACTTACCTATGTGTTATTTTTTTTGGGAAAAACTTTGGGACTTTCAACATTTTCACTAAATTTCGTAAAAATAGGCTGTTTCGTTCAAGAGTTATCGTGCGGATACATACACATACACGCACTATATCAAATATATATTAAATTTAGTGAATCTCTTTTTCGGCTTCTCAAAACAAATTTCTATTATAGTTCATATTCACCAAGACAGTGGCTGTAGTAGTTGAATTTTCCATTCGAAAATTCGCTAATTCGCTATTTCACCATAGGAGAATATTGCTTGATTGAGTTTATAGATTTGAGTTGTTTTAATTTAATGCAATTAGAATGAATTAAATCAAAGTTGTGTCGACGAAATTATGTGTGGTAGCGAATGCAAATTTTAATTGACTTAATGAGACGCAATTTGTGTTTTCATACTGCTCATTGTGAATATAGTGTCAGCTCTAACAAATTGAATTGATTTGATAATTTGATGAATTAAATACAATTAAATACAATTTAAATTTTAATTTTAAAACATGAATTGATTTCAAATATTTTTTTGGGTTGTTTCGTAGAAAATTTACAAGCAAAAAGAAAAGGAAATTAATAAAATTCCCCAAAAATGATTACATGCAAGAATATTTCTATTTATTTTTCACAATATTCTATCAACGTTTTTTATTTCAAGGCTACGACATGTCATGCATTTTATATTATTGTTTGCGGGTTTACACATTAGAATTTGGACATTTCAATGAACAGTATTCGTATGGATATAAAAAAATTTGATAAATTTACAAGATTATATTCAATTGACTGATATTTTAACATATTATAAAATTTAGCAATTTATTTTTCAATTAGCTGTCGTAGTTTCATTGCTTTAAGTATATTTTCCTATGAAAATAATATGTTTTTCAAGGTAAAAAGTAGCCTGTGTCTTTTCTTGTCTCCACTAAGGACAATATGCAAATTGTAAAGTTTCGAAGCGATTTATTTTTTTTCTTTTTTTGTTAACTGTTATTCAAAGCCAGTCATCCGTTAGTGACCGTTAGCTAACAGTCGTAATTTCATTGTTTTGTTTTAAATACATTTTCTTGTGAGAATGAGATGTTTACCGTGGTAAAAAGTAGCCTATGCTCTTCTACGTCTTCCTCGACTATCAGTATGCATAGTTTCAAGTCGATTGGTTAAGCAGTTGAGGATTGATGGAGAGGAAAATAATGTTTTCAATACATTTTCCCATGGGAATCAGATGTTTTCTCAGAGTAAAATGTAGCCTATGTCCTTCGCTGTGTTTCCAGCTGTCTCCATGCAAAGTTGATTGGTAAAGGTTATGGAAACGTGAAAACTAAACAAACAAATAAACTTACTTTCGCGTTTCTAATATTAGTTAGGATTAGGATCAGAATATACAGAGTCCATTAAATGTACAATTAATTTCGAAGTTTTAGTATTTACGTCATAGTCATATCCAGTGTTGTGCTTATCGAGATAACGTTATCTGAAATTTTATCTAGATAACGTTTTCGTTATCTATTATCTTTTATCTAGATATTTTTAAAATAAGTTATCTTTTATCTTATCTTTTTATTAAGCAAAGGAAAAAGATAAGATAACGACAATATCTTTTGATTTAAAAAAAAAAAAAATAGAAAATTGAAACTAAATTCACCATTTCCATATATTCACTAGCTGACATATTCAACATTTTCATATATTCACTAAGTGACATACTCATGATAGACCTGGAATCATTTCCGCCATTAATTAGAATAACATTAGGTCCTGTAATATGATATGTCGTTTTCCGACCACTTGGTCGACCATGTAATTCAGAAAAATATCGACACTTTTTTAAGCATTAGAGAAGTGTTTAAAAGCAATTCTGTAATTTTAAATAGAATTCTTGTAGCCTGGAATCATTTCGTTCATTTGTTGGAATAACATTTAGTCATGTAATATGAAATGTCGTTTTCCGACCACTTGGTCGACCATGTAATTCAGATAAATATCGACACTTAACCAGTTCTTTAATTTTAAATATAAATAGAATTCATTTAGTTTGAAATGATTCCCGCCATTAGATAGAAGAATAACATTATATAGGTCATGGTTTATGAAAGGTTGACCATAAAGATGTTCCCACCAAGTTAACCCCGCCATTTTTTTTTCAAACAAAATGGTTGTGCGATATTGCGCTAGTCGTGTATTATCATATGCCGTAAATAATAGAAGTTAAATCCCGAAATTTTATATTCAAAAACTATTTTGTATAAAATTAGCTTCGCCGTTTTCTTTTTTTAAACAAAAAATGTTATTCTCTGTTGTGCTAGACGTGTGGCATCATGAGCCGTAATTTAAAAAAATTTAATTCCAAAACATGTGATTTTTATTGCCAAAAAGATTCATTTAAACATTTTTGTAATTTTTTGTAATTCACACATCTTTCTGCGGACCAGAGAGGTACCTTCGTGGTCCGGCATCGGTCCGCGAATCGGTTATCTTTATCTAGATGTTTTAAATTATGTTATCTATTGTCTGTTATCTAGCTAATGAAATTCGATATCTTGCCCAACACTGGTCATATCTACTCATGCAATTGTAGTAGCGGTCAATTTAGTAATGATAAATTGGATTATTGTGTGTGAAATTGGAGGCTTTTAATGTAAACCATTTTCTGCAAAATTTCAGTAATAGTTTTAAGCGTTTTAACTATCTAAACGATGTGGAAGTATTCTATAAACCTAGCCATTACCGCCGATTTATCGTAAGCGACACTTTTATCGAAATTGAGATTTTGATTGCAAGCAACATTTCAAAATGTAACGGACCAAGCAGTGTTAACGTTTTTCTTCAAAATTCGTTAATTAACGAATTATAGCAACTGCTTAGTTTATCGTTAATACAACACATTTTCACATTTTAGCGTAACCAACAATAATAATAATAATAATAATAATAATAATAATAATAATAATAATAATAATAATAATAATAATAATAATAATAATAATAATAATAATAATAATAATAATAATAATAATGGTGGTGAGGACACTTATAGCAGCTGCTCTTGGCACCCGTGAGGGCTATTTATCCCCCATTGGTGTCAAGGAGGCTAAGGGTTCCAGGGGTAGTTTATGCGCAATACAGTAATCTTCGGATTCCATTAGCCTCTGACTACCCAAGATCGGCACCTTCCCTTCTCGAGGTACCACCGTTTTCACAAAAGATGCCGGATCTAGAGGAGAAATCCTCGATCGTTTATTTTTTAACCTTCGTTTTTATTTCGTTTCGTTTTTATTGTCTTTTGTTCTCGTTATTTTTATTTCTTTTTGTTTCAGGTTTTCTTCTTTCTTTTGTTTCCTTTTTGTTTTTGGTTTTGTTTTGTTTTCGTTCTTCTTTGTTGTCCCAACTTCAAGTCATCTTCGGGACCCACACTAGCTCGTGTGTGGCTTAGCGGCGTTGCCTGGAAAAGGGGATCCTGGTGACTGAGGGAAGCCGTTACTTGCGAGTACGGCGGAACAACACGTCACTTCGGCCCTGGCTTCAGGCATAGACCGTGGCTGCGGTTATGCACCGGCCGCAGTAAATTCGAGCGCCCCGGGGTCGTGCGTGTCACTGGGGCAATGGGCTTCGTCCCTAGGGCCCCTCATTCCCGTATCCCTGGCGTGGGAGTCCCACGTCCCTTATGAGGCTCCGTGGAGGGTGGGGAGCGGGGTGGGGGTTTGTTTGTGTTACTTATATGGGAGAGTCAAACTTAATTACAAAGGGCGAGTCCGGACCCTCCAAACCGGACGCGAACGTCGCTTCGCCAACAACACCCGGCGGAAGCAATGATAGCAGGGACACCCCTGCCACTACATCAAACGTAACCCCACAGCCAGTTGGCAGTGAGGTTACGAAATCAACGTGGGGTAACCCTCCCCCCAACAAGAAAACAAAAGGGTACCGTCGCGGGCGTCCATTTGAAATGAACGCCCCAAGAGTGCAAGAGATGTATATTAAATTTCTCGTTATTAAACCGAAGGAAGGTGACTTTAGCAAGATCAGTCCCTTCCTTCTAAGTAAGATTGTGAAAAGTGATATTGGGCAGGTAAAAGATGCCAAACTATCGGGCAAAGGGTTGCTCGTGGAGGCATCCTCACCGGCACAGTCATCGAAAATTCAAAGTCTTGAGAAATTAGGAGAGTACGCGGTTGAGGTGACACCTCATGGAGTATTAAATTACTCCAGAGGAGTCATTATACACCCCTCATTAGCGTACTGTACCCTGGAAGAGATAGTGTCGGAGATGTCTCCACAGGGGGTAATAGAGGCCAAAAGGTTGAAATATAATAGGGGGAATAAACACCCAGAATCCCCCCTCATACTGCTAACTTTCAACAAGACCACACTACCAAGAGAAGTGGTCATTGGTCTCTTCAACAAAGTGGACGTGCGACCGTACATACCGGCACCTATGAGGTGTTATCACTGTCAACGGTACGGACACGTCTCACAGCGTTGTAATGTTGAACAACAGATAACTATGAAAATGATGCAGCAAACAATGCAAAGAATGCAAGAGAGCCTTATGCGCTCAGTGGGTGTAGCTAGTTCTACCCCCACAACAGCCGCTGCTGCGCCAGCCAGGGTCTCTGAGACCAAAAGGGTTATCAAAACAACCCCTCAGGGACCAGTAATAAGAACAGTGACGTCTTCTCCCAAGAAGACTTCACCGAAAAAATCATCCCCGGAGAGAAGACGTCATAGCGAGGGGGAAAAGGAGGTGGCCAAATCCCGGTCCCCCAAAAAGGGACCTGCCACCTCACAACCGGAGGCGGAATTCATTCCGCCCCCACCATTGACGGCTCCGCTACCACAGCGGCCGTCCAGACCGGGCACGCCAACACGCCCGGTCACCCCCCTCCCGAGTCACAATACACCACAACAAAGTGACTCGGAAATGTCTACAGCGTCGATACGGATGGGTGTCAAACGCCCGACGTCCGACGCTTATACAAATACCTCGGTTACGGAGTCTGATAACTCCGACGCCGAGGTCCAAGTTATAAAAAAGAAGAAAGGCTGGCCAAAGGGGAAACCTAGGAAGTAGCCACACTTCCTAGAGCAACCCAAGTAGTAGCAAAAATGGCTCTCATACAATGGAACTGTAATGGTGTAAAACATCATTACTGTGAATTGCAGATGCTTCTGGCTGAGCACACGCCTATGTGCGTGTGCTTACAAGAAACACACTTAAAGCCGGCGGAACAATTTTCAATAAAAAATTACCATATCCGCCGGCACAACGTAAGGCCAGACATCAGGGCGAGGGGGGGTGTTGCCATCATTATAAAAGATGGCGTCCCCTTCCGGGACCACCCATTAAACACCCCCCTACAAGCTATTGCAGTACAATTTTTAAAACCGCCCCAGTTCACAGTATGCTCGGTCTACCTACCAGACTTCGACTGGAATGTCGAATCCCTGACCGAGCTTACCTTACAGTTACCACGTCCATTTTTGTTACTAGGAGATTTTAATGCTCACAGCCCTATGTGGGGCTGTAGCACAAGAGACGCCCGTGGAAGACTCATCGAACATTTCAGACTCTAGATGAGTCTGAAACGGTCTTGTTGAATTCCGGTGAAGGTACTTTTATTAATGCAAGAACCGGTGAGTTGTCGGCTATCGACTTATCACTTGGCTCACCGGTCATGGCACACCGTTTTGAGTGGACGCTGGCGTCACACTCATACGGAAGTGACCATATACCTATTATTTTAAATAGTACCACGCCGATGACTCCACATTCATCTTCGCCGAGATGGCGTCTCCGTCAAGCTGACTGGGAGATGTACGCTGATTCATTCCGTACACCCGAGCTGACTGGAGACGTAGAAGATGATGTGGAGCAAATGTCCTCCAGTGTCATTGAAGCAGCATATCAGAGTATACCGAAGTCGTCCAACATTCCACCCAAACGTCGCGTACCATGGTGGAATGAAGTCGTGAGTGTAGCAGTTGCAGAGAAAAAGCGGGCGTACAACGAACTCAGACGTCGCCCCACGCAGGAAAATGTGATAGTCTACAAGCGTGCGCAAGCACGCTGTAAGAGAACTATTAAAGAACAGAAGAGGCTATCATGGGAGCAATATGTTTCGGCCATTAATACCTCCACCACCACCTCAGAGGTATGGAGAAGAGTGAGGGCCATTACAGGGAAATCCTCCCGTTCACCAATGCCCTCCCTTCTCATCGTCGACGGTCGGAACATCACTGACCGTGCAGAAATAGCTAATTGTTTAGCTAAACACTTTGAGCGCGTCAGTGGCTCCCAAAACTATGACCCGGACTTCCTGCGGATCAAGATCGAACACGAACAAAACGATCTTGATTTTTTCTCAGATGAATCCCTCCAGTATAACCAACCGTTTTCTATGCAAGAATTACTGGAGGCGCTTCGGGGATCTGGGGACACATCCCCTGGACCTGATGAGATCCCCTACGCTATGATCCGGAACCTGCCTTATCCTGGTAAGTGTAGGTTACTGGATCTTTACAACGAAATATTTAGGCAAGGCGTTTACCCTCCGCAGTGGCGGTAAGCTACCATCATTCCGCTGCTAAAAGAGGGTAAAGATTCATCGCAACTATCTAGCTACCGTCCAATATCCTTGACTTGCTGTTTCAGCAAGGTATTGTAAAAAATGGTGAACAACCGTCTCGTCTGGTGGCTGGAATCCCACAGTCTCATTCCTAAACATCAATGTGGGTTCCGCCGATACCATTCGACTACGGACCATCTTGTTCGCCTCGAGAATGCCATTCAAGACGCCTTTCTCCAACGAAAACATCTTGTGGCAGTGTTCTTCGATTTGGAGAAAGCTTATGATATGACCTGGAGGTATGGCATTCTCAAGAAGCTGCACGACTGGGGTTTAAGAGGTAACCTCCCTCAGTTCGTTAAAAGTTTTCTGACTGACCGTTCTTTTCGTGTCCGGGTAGGTGACACTGAGTCTGAGGCCCACTCCCAGGAGAATGGTGTTCCTCAAGGCTCCACCATTAGTGTCACCTTGTTTTCCATCGCAGTCAGTCATATTGCAGCTTCAGCCGCAATTCGTCGTTGCTTGTACGTTGATGGCCTCACAATTTTTTATGCAGCCGATTCCATTGAGGATATCCAACAACGGCTGCAACAAGGCATCAACGAAGTGGTGACTTCTGCAGAAGCTCTTGGTTTTCGTTTCTCACCACAAAAAACATCGGTGGTTCACTTCTGCAGAAAGCGCAACGCACATCCGGATCCTGTTCTCACATTGAAAGGATCCAACCTTCAGTGCGTTGATAGCGTCAGGTTTCTAGGACTCATATTCGACAAACAACTTACGTGGCGCCCACACCTCCAAGCCTTAGCTGCGAGTTGTCGTAGGACAATAAACATGCTTAAGTGCTTGGCTGGTGCATCGTGGGGTGCGGGCCGGGAGTCGTTGCTTCGCCTGTATCAATCGCTGGTTCTGACCAGGATTGATTACGGCAGCATTGCTTACTCCTCCGCCCGGGCGTCTGCGCTTCTACTCCTAGATCCTGTTCACCATGCAGGCATACGACTGGCTACGGGAGCATTTCGAACGAGCCCTTCTATGAGCCTCTGCGTAGAGTCGGGCCTTCCTCCGCTGCGACTGAGACGTGAGCGTCTCTTGCTCAATTATGCAGCGGGGGTATATGCAACACCTACACATATAAACTACCCGACTCTGTTCAGATACCGTTTACAGGGGCTCTACGGTCGACGTCCCACCATAAGTCGACCAGTGGCCGTTCGAACGCAGGAGTTATTAGAGAGTCTACACTTACAGTTCGCCAAGGTACTTCCCAAACGTCCTATGGAAGTACCTCCTTGGCTGATCCCTAACGTAAGGTGTCGTTTCGACCTGACTGGTCTCAACAAGGAGGAGACCAGTTCATTCGAATATCGATCCCGCTTTTATGAGATCATTAGCGAACTTGACTCCCTCTGCATATACACAGATGGTTCCAAAACAGCTACGGGTGTTGGAAGTGCCATCGTCATTCGTGACGATCCTCACGCTTGGTCACTTCCTCCCCAGGCCACTGTGTATACTGCAGAGTTATTTGCGATTTTGCAAGCCCTGCGATTCTGTCGAACATCCGAAGACAGCGCATTCCTCATTTGTTCCGACTCGTTGAGCGCGTTGCAAGCGATCTGCCACTCTCATACCATCGATCCACTGGTGCAAAACATCCGAACGTGTCTCTACATGCTCCGCCAAAAGTCTATCACCTTCTTTTGGATTCCCGGACATGTGGGGATACCTGGCAATGAACTCGCCGACCAGGCAGCACGTCATGCAGCCGAAGTCGGTGAGCCACAGGACATTGCAATTCGCCCAGAGGATCTGAGAGTGTGCATTAGATCGGCGATCGATCAGAAATGGCAACGTGAGTGGAACAACCTCACGGCGAAGCTCAAACAGGTGAAACCTGAGGTCCGAAGAACTCCGGCACCTGTAAATCTGAGCCGGCGAGAGAGTGTGGCCCTGACACGTTTACGCTTGGGCCACACGGCGTTAACACATCGTCATCTTCTCGCCGGTGAGGATCAGCCAAGGTGCGCCGCCTGCGGGACGGCGCTGACCGTGAGGCATATAGTTGAGGAATGTGTAACCTTTGAGCCATTGCGCCAGAGGTTGCAGCTCCCAGGTAGTGTAGCCGAAGCTTTAGCTTATGATGCAGTCTCTGAAAGAAAGATGCTTGAATTTCTCCGAAATTCGCATCTCCTTCAGAGACTTTAGGGGCATTACATCTCAAAATTTTAGAAAGTCGTCTCTTGATTCTCCCCCGACAGTAAATTTTATTTCATTCAGCGATTTTAACTTATGTGTTTCAAAGATTTTTGTGTTCGTCTTATTTATTGACCATACCCTGTTCCAGCTGGTCTGGCAGGGTACTTTTAGTCTCTCGTTATGCCACTGAGGGCCTTTTACACCCTTAGTGGTACTGTTGTTATTTATACGTGTTGTTTTGTTGTTGTTATTTCTTTTTAACGATGTACTACCGAGGGCCTTTTACACCCGAGGTGGTACATCATTTGTTCTTCCATCTGTGATATTTTGTTATGCCGCTGTGGGCCTGTTGTTATGGCTCCACAGTGGTATTGTTTTAACTCCTTATTGCGTCGCTGGTCGGCCTGTGGCCTCCCAGCGAGGTAATAAGTATTATCTGTGATCCTTTATTGTGATAATTGCTGTGATATTTGTGTGTTTCTAGTCAGGTTCCTCCACTCCGGGGCCTTTTACGCCTCGGAGGGAGTTCCAGCGATGGCTTCCAGGCCTTGGTGACCGGACGCTCTGTCTAGTACTTATCGTACCGTCACCAAGGTCTGTCCACTCCTTTTAAGCCCTGGGATGGCAGGGCTCATCGTTGGTTTTTATTATGTGTATGTCTGTCCGTTGTCTAGTGCATTTATGTGTCCCTGTCTTTACGTGTTGTTTTTATTTTATCGTGTGTGGCGGCGCATGCCCTTAGTTGGCGATGCCGCCGGGTGCTGCTGACCGTGCCATCCACCGGCTGCAGTACCCCAATTTTAAGTAAAAAAAAAAAAAAAAAAAAAAAAAAAAAATAATAATAATAATATAATATAAGGAGTGATGTGACAAACCCGTCCGTGAATGTACTACGGTACTTTTACGGATTGGTTTGGCACATTACCCTTCCACAGAGCCTAATACCTTGCATAATGCCGGTATAGGTGAATGTTACCCAGTACTGTCCTACTGAGTAGTGAGCGCCAGGTTGGCGTAAAAATAATAATAATAATAATAATTTATTTCCTCTATAAAATTTACAAAATTTTTTGAGTACGTCAATACAAAAAATAGAAATTTACATGTTAAAAATATCATCAGCAAGACACTCATGTACCGTATAGTATGCTTTCTTCAATAGTGCATCTTTGACTTGTTTTTTAAAACCGTTCGATGATAAGTTCTTCACATCTTCTGGTAACCATCTTTATCGTAAGGTTAATAAAATAATAGGAATAATACGCTCAGGCGTAATAAAATTAAGACAGCAGAAATATCGCAAGCGCCATACAAATATTTAAAAAATCCTTCTGTAAAATTTGATATTTGTCGGTTACACTAAAATGGTGGTAATGGCTCGAAATATTCTCGCATCAATGACTTTTTCTTTGCTCCATTTACACAATATAGGCAGTTCGATACATGTTACGTATTGTCGTCTGCATATATTGAACGGTAATTAGATTTTGTTAAATGGTGAATTGAAGATTATGATATGAATAGCCACAAGCACACAGTTCTTTGCATATACAAAGCTAGGTAACGGAAAGTAGGATCATCTGCAGTGGTTCCCAAACTATTTTAGCCCACGGACCCCTTTTTATAGTCAAAACTTGCTCACGGACCCCTTTTCATAGTCAAAACTTGCTCAGGGACCCTGGGTGAAACACTATATAAATGCATAATAATAAAAAAAAACACAAATTTAACTTTGATGTTTTGAATGGTAAATGGTGGCGTAAAAACAAAATATAAATAAAACATTTTGTTGAAGAAGTATTTATTGAAATTATAACTTTTTTTCAAAATACAAAAAAAAAAAAAATGACTTAGATAAACCTGATGGGATGTTATGAGTGTATTTATGTCCGGCTCAATGTTTGTGAGTAGCAATAGCAAATCCCCACGAGTACTAATTTCTGGTCGGTTTTTTTGTGATGAGACTTGTAACGGCACTGAATCCACATTTTACCAAATAGAAAGACGGAAAAGTACCCAACAGCTTCTGTACAATAACCCATAATGATACAATACAAGATACAAAGAGACAAGATGAAAATACGTATTTTGAATCTTGTATTTGTATTTCAAATACTTGTATCTTAAATAACCCTCATCTCTGATCATTAATAATATGTATATTCTTTAGAAACACATCTGTGTTAGAAAAACTTACAATCCCTTCTTCGGTTTTTAATAAAAAAAGAAACATTTAATGAATGTTAAGGGCTTACTATATTGATAACTGTGATATATAATTTCTTTAATCAACTTAAACAAGAGTATAACTTTTCTTTTATACTTTACTTAGGACGTAAAAATCGCTAATAATTTGTTCATTGTTATTTAGCTTCCATATTAATAAAAATTTGTCATAATGTTTTCATTTTATGTTAAACCTTGCACGGACCCCCTGACGTTGTTCAGGGACCCCCAAATTAATTTAAATTTTCCACGGACCCACTGAATGATCCCGGGGACCCCTGGTGGTCCGTAGGGACCGCTTTGGGAACCACTGATCTAAAGGGAAAGAAATTGGTTTGCACAGGACTGTAACACCATCTTAGGTATTTTTACAATAAACTACTGACAAAAAAATAAACCTCAGATTTTAATAAAAATAAGTTTTATTAAGTTTAAAATTTGTAACAAAATTAACTTCATCTAATAAAATTATTCTAAGAATACTAATTATATAAATAATTTAATATATATATATATATATATATATATGGGTATAAAATTAAAAATAAACTAAATTCAATCAAAAATATCTATATTTTTGTTATAAATAAGACTAGCATTTTTAAAATTTTTTTGTCTTTTTGATATGACTTCATTTAAGTACTTCGATTTTTACTATTTTGTCATGATTTTTGCTAAAATTCAAGTTAAGATTTTTTTGATTCTGAAAATATTTAAAATTCAAAACATTTTGGTGAAACTGCTCAGGTAAATTTTAGATATGTTAAAATTAAAATTCATAAAACGTTTTAAATGTAGTTTTCAAAATGTATTTTGTGCTTTTAAAGACCCTAACTTGAACAGGTAGGTAAATTTGCTATAGGTAGACAAAGCAGAATTTCCTTAATTTACAGTTCGAATTTCCAAATTCGATTGGGAGAAATTTCTGACACGTAAATTGCGGACTTGTCTGGACTTATGGCAATGGCATGTGGATTTTTGAAATTCTGAAAAGAAAGATTGTTAAATTATTTTTAATAATTTCGTTACTAAATAACATAATTTTGTTTGTAATTTTTATAAAAATTGTCAAAAAAAGGAAAATTTTTAGTTTAATTGAAAACATTGTCCGGAAAAATAGCTTATTGTAATGATGTTAAAACTTTCATTGTATTCATAATATTGAAGTTTTGGTCAATTATTATTACTATGTATTTAACTTAATAAAGAATTGAAAATAAAACAATTCCACTTCACTGATAAAAATCGACATGTTTGTTTACAAATTATGACGTCATTTTGCAGTATGTTATGGCGCAATTTCAATCATTTGAATCGTTTTTGAAAATTAACGATTTTAAAAATAAAATTTCTAAATAATTATTTATCAGATATTTTTGATTTTTACCATTAAAATCAAACTATTAGTTGTGTACATTATTATCAAAAAAAAGTTTAAGGAAAACTTACGCCAGAAGTAGGCCTCCAATGGTTTATAACAGTTTCTGTAATGGGATTGATTGTAAATCCTTGCACATCAATACTGGGACTTGTTGGTCCATTAACAGCGTAGATAATATTGTCTAAAAATTTAAAAAAAATTGTACCAATATCGTTTAGGGCAAATTTTTGCTTATGGCTTTAATTTTTTTCATGCATACCTAAAGCAGTAATATCAAATAGACGACCCATGTCTGGTTCGTTTATTGTCAACGGGATGTGATCCTCATTTTCCATGTTGAGAAGATCTTCCTGTGTCACGTGTAATCCTGCTCGAGGACAAACTACTCGCATATTTTCACGATCTGCGATACATATGCGATCTATATCTTCCAATAGAGCCAATCCATGAGGGACAATCAGTGATAAATATTCTGAAAGATTCCAAAAATTTTAAAATTCGTATCTCATTACAGGTTTAGGATGGGTTAATAAGCAAGTAGTTTACCTGGTGGATTTGGTATAATTCGTAAAAGACCGCCAGCTGCATTAAATTTTAAAACTCGGTGATTACAGTATCCATCAGCGATGAAAATCTCACCAGTTTTCGCAATAGCCACCGATGTTGGTTTACACAAATGTTGGAAACTACTGCCCGGCTGGAACGGGTCACCAAATTCAAGTAATGGGCGCGTACCACCGTTTGGTTTGAACTGTTTTATGGGAAATTGTTGTAATTTTATTTTTAAAAATAAAAAATTAATATTTTACCTTAAAAACTTGATGCAGAGCGACATCTGTTACCCAAATATTATCATGAAAATCGATTGTTATACCATGCGGTAAATAAAAACGGTTCGCACCCCAACTAGATATTACTCCACCAGTTTCTGGATCCAGAGTTAAAACTGTGTCGTTTTTAATGGGTCCCTCAAATTTATGGAGGAAGTTATTTTGTTCATCAAAAGTACTGAAATCGATATTCAGAAATTTATCAACACAATAGAAATTATGAATAAAATTTAATGTGTATTTCGTACTTGTAATCCCAAACACGTTCGGCCCGGTGAAAAATGACCGGTTGATTTTTCGAATTTACTGACACACCACTTATTTGCCCAACATGTAATGGTTTTCTTGGCCAATTCTGTACTTCTTTCGGTTGCGGGGCTGTTTTAACCGTATGTACTTGATTATCTAGTTCGCCATTCTGAAACCCGAAACAAATAAACAAAAATTTCGTTAAATTATTTTTAATTGTTGATATTTGAAGACTGTATTTGTTGTGAAAGTTTACAATACTAAATAAATTATAAATGAGTATCTTACCTTTAGTTGATTCTGTGCAAAAATTCTCTTGATTTCTCGATAGAATCTGTCGTTTAAATTACGTGCAGGGCGTACTGGATACGGTGGATAATATACACGAATCGAATTACACACATCTAGAATTGCGATTGTTATCAGAAAGATACAAATAAGATACTTTTGTAACATTTTCCACAAAATTTAAGACATATGTTGTTGATAATATGATAATGAGATACTCTTTGTATGTACCGAATGTATACAATATCCCCACTACTATTTTATTACACCTGTGGATCAATAGACCATTTCACGACCATTCTTGGCTGTCGACATGTCTCTATTGTTCTGTACGTATAGAGCCAAATTTTGAAAACTGCTTAATTTTAATAGTTTATAATATTTATTTTTATTTTACAAACTTAAAATTTAAAGTTAGAAAAAAAGATAAAAGAATTGGTAAATTCCATTTTTACGATTTAGATTATTATGCATTTTGAAAGATGCCGATTTAGTTAATTAACGCATTTCTGTTTTCACAGTAATGTTTTTAGCCGAATAGCGGACAAAATAGTTCCTAACAGAGCCGGGGCACACAACATTTGGATTGGGGGGCCACAAATCCTATTGTTTATATCATAAAACGTAAAAGTACATATTTTGAATTTTGTTTTTTTGCCAAAATTTTGACAATGCAGTTATAGAACTTTTCTGGCCCCTTTTTATTTGAAATCTGCTGAAAACTGGAAATGGGAAACACCATTCCGTTTAAGTAAATGTTACATAGAATCAAAATCTCTTTTGCGTTTTTATGGATAGGGTGGGGTTTTTTTTAACTCGACAATTCCCAGTGTCACCTGTAGGTGACAGACATTTTTTTTAATTGTAAACTGTATTATAATTTGTTTGTTTAACTTATAGTATAGAGTTGTCACAAGAAAGAAATATAAAGTCATCTATTAGCCTTCTAATGGTGGTAACAGAACGTAAAGATTTAATTATCTTATCGTTGAAAAAAATTAAAAATATCTGTCACCTTCAAATAACTCTGGGAATTGTCGAGTTAAGGGAAGTCGTTGGGGAAAAAGTTATTGCAAAGTAAAATTTATAAAAATTATATTTTATAAAATTTTTTGAAGCTTTTGTTGACATCAAATTCGACCATTTACCCAACGTTCAGAAAGACAAGAACAAACTGGAAAATTTCAACGATTCCAGTAAAATAATTTATTGGATTCGTTGGAATTTTGATTGTTTTCTATAAATTCTGTCTTCTTAAACGTTGGTAAATTGTCGAATTTTGAATCAACATTATATTTATTAGGTACCGAAAAGAAACTTCATAATATTGAAATCTTTGTTCATGTTCTACTAGGCCCTAGGGTACTAAAATGTATTTCAAGTCACCGCTACTAACTATGGCGTCATTTTAATAAAAATCAACTACTGATTACCTTGTTGCAATAGTTCAAAGATTTTTCAGTTCTGGTAAAGAACTAAAATTAAAAAAAAAAAACAAACATTTAAAATTTCCTGCCACGTGATTTATGAAAAAAGTTTGCCTTTAAAATAATGGGGACCTTTGTAGTATCTTTAATCCAAGTTTCACCGATTTTCAAAACGAGGTACGCAGAAAATCGAAAAAACCAAAATTGCCGATTTTTACAAAAAGTTAAAATTGGAAATAACTCCATAACCACTGCACAAAATGTGTCGAAATTTGGCTCCATTTTAATGCTTCAAATATAAAATTTTTTAATTCAGGTTTCATGTTTCTAGTCATCTAGTTCAAGCAGATCTGGAAATATTATTGACTTAAATGTCAACTCTTGTTCATCTATACCTATACTTAAAGTAATATTTTGAAGCTTTCCATTCTCTACACTCCGACTCTGTTAGGATTGAGAAACGATGAGCTCCTCTCACAGGTTTTTACGATATATCTTACAAAAATACGGGGTCTAATTTTTAAATAGAATTTAATAATTAATTGTAAATCATACACTGTACTGATCTTTGAACTCATTTTTAAACTTTGATAAAGTGATAAACTTTTGAAGAAATATAAAATTGTAACTTCGTAAGACATCTGACATGTAAAAAGTTAAAAAATACACAATATATAAAATAAACTATAATCATCCTAAAATAAATTACACGTATTAAATAAGAATAAAATAAAATGTCTAATGATAAAATTTCATTGTTGTATTTCATTTATTATTATTTTTGTATTTATTTTATTTTGAAATTTAACAATATAATATTTACAAAACATGGAACTTTTAAATGCAATTTGTTTGACCATTAATATTATTATTATAATTAATTGATTTATTTGTATATTAATGAAAGAGTAAATATTTAGCATTTTAGAGGGGACGCTTCACGCCCCCGTCTTTGTTATGTAACGCGTCCATTGACACGCCAAGCTTTTTGCGGTTGTGTCCAAATGTACCCAGTTTCAGTCATTGAACAAAATGCATTATAATAACGGCCAGGACTTCGACAATATGACCACATTGGGCACTTGCATCGAAATAGGGACTGAAATTCTTCTTTACATATTTCATTCCACCAACAAGTTCTCTAAAATTGAAAAAAATTATTATTTTAAATAATTTTTTAATAAATTCTAAATTGTATTTGCCCTTACTTCTGTTAAATATCCTAAAATTGTATTGTCGGAATAACTTCGTTTTGTTATTACCCTTGATTCAATTAATGAGACCCAGCCCAAAATTATAAGCAGAGAAAAATAATGCATTATCTACAAAGAATATAATGATTATTATTAAATCGTTTATAAGAAAAGATTTTTAAATATTATTTTACCTTTAGCATTTTATAGTTTGTCGAATATTCCTGCGTAAATGAATTTAAATAAATAATACATTTTTATATCAAATTACATTATCAATATAATTTAATTAATTGTTATCTGCAGAATATTTTGGAAGTGTTTTTTAATGTTGTGGATAGTATCAAGTACTACTTGATCATACGTTAGTAAGAAATCTTTTCGATAGATGGTACACATTGTGTTAAATGTCGTTATACGAAACAATGGAACAACAGAACTGACAAACCAACGAGTAACGAGCGTTAATATTAATGAATGGTTGAAATCGGTGAGATTCTGTCCAGTTATTTAGGCAATCAAAAAACAAGAATGTTCGTTAATTTGAAGGAGATTCTGAAATTAAAGTTAGAAAATAAATCAACAAATTATCAACATTTTTTAAAATTAATATTTATTTAAATTTAACAATAGATTTTTGATAACAATCTCAATTAAATAAATTTCATAGTTTAAATATTTACGTACATATAACATATGATAAACTTTTAAGATGAATATTATTAACATTATATAGCTTAAAAATTGTTAACATTTAATTGAAAAATTTTAAAACATAAAGACCTTCTAATGTTCTGAAAAATATTTGAAATATTTAGTTTAAATGAAGATTTATTTTATTTTAAACTTAAATTAGAAAAACATTTTAGATATTGCTCGACACATCAAGGCTAGGGTAAAATTTGAGTTTTAAGATTTATTTAGTTTTTTAAAGTCAACTATTAAAAATAATATTTTCAAAATCATACCTATAGAATAAATCGCTATTGGCAATAATATATAAAAAAAGTATAGTTTTGATTATAATATCTACAAAAAGTTTTCATTTTTCAATTACTAACAATGAACAAAAACTAGTAGCAATTTCGTCATCGACTACCTATTTATTGAATACAGTTTTGTGAACACTTTTGTATTTGCAAAAAAATATTCGTTTAGGTACTTTATTTCTTAATTCGGCATTGTTCTGGAGAGATTTTGATTTTTTAGCATTAATCTATATAATATACCTAGTAAATTAAATATTTATGTATTCATAACTAAAATCTTTAAAATTGCTATAAAATCAGACAACTTTACCCATTAAAATTAATTATACCAAACTATATTTTGTGTTAAATAAATTAAAATTTGGTGGTTAATGATACCTGTAATATTCTTTTAGCGACCACAGTGACGCCATTTTACTAATAATAATAATTTGCAAAAATCGGAGAAAGAAAATTTTTATAATATCACTGGTTTGTTAAAAAGCTGCTGTCTCTAAAAAAAAATTATGTTGTTTAAATATAAAATAAGTGGTTTAACATAAAATGTGGTTTGGTCAAGTTGTCTGCTTTTAATTTTTACGGTACTAAATAAAACTATATTCTAATAATAGATTGATTGTCAATGCTTTATTTTAGCACCAATGTGAATATTCTAAATTTCTTGCTAATAATTTAGATATTTAATTCGAAAATATGAATCACAGTGGCAGACACATACATAAGCTCTACATTTTCCTCGATTTTTATTTTAATCTAAAAACGGAAATACTAAATTTCAAATACTTGTATCGCGATCATTATTCCAAAACCGGCTAAAATACAAAAACTACGTGACAATCGATGTTGTTGTCGCAATTTTTCGCGATTTAGCACCTCAAAAAATGTTATATATAAAACGGTACCTGCAGAAATCCCCTCTAGCAAACATACCGCAGCGGATTTCGAACGCTCATTTACATCCGATTGAATTGTGAAAAGTAAACCGATTAAAACACCCAACGGACTACCTAAAGCTAAAATCAATATATTGATAACAATTGTTACAGTTTGAACACCTTCGACAGCCATTTCAAATCCAACACAATACAAAATGGTGGCCGCATGTATTACGATAGCTGTAAACATGTACCAAATATTCGATGTCGATTTTTGTAGGCCAACTGAGAGTCCTTCGAAGATTGAGTGGACGGATAACGCGACAACCACCAGGAGTCCACGTAAATTTTTTTGTCTATCTTGCATACATTCTGTTAAATGTTTCTGTTCGGCCAAAATTATTTCCACATTCGGCGTTGGTGATGTACATTGCGTAATTTCGTCCATTTTCAAAATATTCGAATTCGAATCGTTATTTGAAGTCAAATCGTTTGAAGATGCTTCTTTATTTTCTTGTTTTGATTCCACTGGTTCAGTTTTATTGTCAGTTTTGATATTATGTACACACCAGTGTGTTAATTCCTCGATGAAATACACCATAAAAAAACCGATACATATAATCAATTCGGAAAATGGGAAATCATGATCTGCCTCGCCGGAAATGTCATTAAATAACACCGTGACAGATTCTCGAACGTCAGGAATCATATGCAGGAAACAGGTTGCAAATAAAACTCCACCACTGAAGCTCTGGAAGCGTACAATTAAACAATTTGCCGATTCTTGATGTCGTTTATTGATTTCCTCTTGGTCGTCATTTTGATTCCAAGTTATTAAAAGTGAATAGATTTTAATAGGCATCACGCCAAAAAGAAAACGTAACAGAGCAAGTAGTACTGATACCAAGATTTTTGTTTCCACTAAATTCATAGTTATTATAAAAACTAATTGAACATAATTGCATTTTAATCAAAAACAAATTCGAATTTTTTTTAAAAAGAAAATTAAAGTTTTATCATAGGTTTTGTTTTGTTACGTTTTTGACATTATCGAATAAAAATTGTAAATTTATAGATAAAACATTTTCATTGAGTTAGTGATTGGTACAAATCAATGGCGGCTTCTGATATAATATTTATCGTAAGCATTAAACTAGATTTTTGAAAAATAAATGTATCAACTTTGCAGAGGCGTAGCGACCATAACTGGCGCCCGGTGCGTGACACTTTATTTGCGCCCCCTCTTAACTTCTAAAATTTTAAAAATTTTAGGTAGTGGAATGGTGTATTTAAAATTTTGGAAACCATTTTTTCTCGTAAATTTGTATCTTAAATTTTTCCTTAAAAGTTGCCTTAACGACCTTTTTTTTCTTGCTCGCCAGAGATTTGTTTGTGTGTCTATATATTTGAAGTCATAACCTGGGCAAGTAATTTCGTAATTTCCCTACACTTTCACGTAGCGAAATTCCAATGACAAATGCAAAAAAAAATTAAAAGTAATAACACCTCTCCTATTAGCTTTTGACGCTCCTCCTATTAGCTTTTGGCGCCCCTCTGAAAGTGGCGCCCGGGTCATGATAGTACCCCTTGCACCCCTCTCGCTACGCCACTGCAACTTTGATGAACTTTAATGTTACATTGTTTTATTTGAAGACTGGAACTGGAACTTTTTTCTAAGTGGGGGAAGGTGGGGCAAGACGAGGTACTTTTTTCTACTATCTTCGATAATGTCTTTCAAATTAAACCAAAAAAAAAAATTGATCTTAACCTTAAACGATAGGTGGTTTTAAAACAGAGATAAACAAATAAGATATATCGCATAACGGTCCATTTTATTTTCTGCTGAACGCAATCTTATACACGTCTAATTTTTAGTCGAATTTTCTCCGAAAAATTAGACTTATACAGTCTATACGATAAGAGCTGCGAGAGGCGAGACCAGGGGCGCTATCCGTTTTCGGACCCGTAGAACACGATTATGTAAAAAAAAAAGATGTCTGATATATATATATATATATATATATATATATATATATATATATTTTCCCGCAACCTTTTAATATGTGTAGGGCCCCCCTATGGAAGTTAAGAGATGAAATTTGGTAAGTGGGGCTTATTCCGATGCACAACAATACTATCAAAGTGGGGTCAAATTTTGGGCAAATTTTTTTTCGGACCCGACCTTTAAGGGGGTGGTGGGGGGCGGAAAAGCAATAAAACTTTTCCAAATCGGTTTTAAATAATGTTTCGGTCAATTATCTACAACATATCCAAAATTCAGCTTCCTAGGATGATATGGTGGGAGTAGAGGGGGGAAAAACGATTTTCGCTGGATCTAACAGGCCCCCAGCCCCCCAGAATTAACGTAGAGGGTTGAAATTTGGTGTGTTGATAAAGTTAGTACCTAGGTTGTGCTTTTTGGAGGTTTTAATATTTTACCCCCACCCCCCTCATTTTTAAGCTACAATTTCATGCATTTTCGACGTTTTCGAAGTTTGTACCACTCGCACAGGTCACCCGAATAAACCTAGAGGGCTGAAATTTTGTATTCGGATTGAGTTAGTATCAAGGGGGTGCCTTTTGGGGGTCTCGACTTTTAACCCCTACCCCCACCATTTTTATACCCAAAAGAACATGATTTTTCTTGTTTTTTAACAGTTTCGTTCGGGTCAAAATCTCCCCAAATAAACCTAGAGGGCTGAAATTTGGTGTACAGGTTAAGCTAATAGCCAGACACTGTTTTTTGGAGGTTTCAACTTTTAACCCTTACCCCCACGATTTTTACGCCAATATTTCCTTAATTTTTTTGCTTGTTTTCTAACACGTCTAGAGACTCCATAAGGAAACCTAGAGGGCTGAAATTTTGTACGTGTATTCAGTTAGTATCCAGCTAGTACCTTGTAGGGAGTCCACATCACTTTTCCCCCCACTTCTCCCATTTTTACATCGGAATTGAATGCTATTGTTAAATGTGTTTTAAAAGCATTATGTTTATTCTAAATACAAGTAGGCGAATAGTAATTTTAAAAAATTTAAAAAAAAGTGAATACAATTTTTTAACAAATGAAATACATACATATTAAGTAATTTGCAAATGTTATTAAAGTCACTGTTTATTTATTTATTTAATTATTATTTAGGAATTTTGAATTTTTATTATTTATAAAATAGAAATTTTGGATTTTTTTGGAAAGAAAAAATATCTTCATAAAAGCCTTCCAGTTTACTATTTAAGTTCCTTTTTTAATATTTAAAAGTAAAACACAAAGGCAATTGGCGGATAAGCATGGATAGAAATGCCCTCGTACGAATTGTTTTGGCTTTTTCCCTGTTAACTTCTATCGGCACAAAATTGAAATTTACTGAGATTCAGCCCTTAAAAACTTAAAATCTTTTTATAAAGCCCCGATCAACCGGACACTCATTATCAGTTTTGAAACCACCAAAATTACAAATCGCTTGTGGAGTTTCAATTATATTTCGCTTGTAGACACTCAATACCGAAGAAATAATTTTTTTTTTATTTTTTTTATTTTTTTTTATTTTTTATTTTTTTTTTGAATGAAAAAATATCTTTATAAAGGCCTTCCAGTTTACTATTTAAGGTCCTTTTTTAATATTTAAAACTAAAACATAAAGGCAATTAGCGGATAAACATGGGCAGGAATGCCCTCGTACGAATTGTGTTGGTTTTTTTTCTGCTACCTGTTTTCGGCACAAAATTGAAATTTACTGAGATACAACCCTTAAATACTTAAAACCTTTTTTTAAAGCCTCGATCAGCCGAACACTCATCACCAGTTTTGAAACCAACAAAATGACAATTCGGTTGTAGACTTTCAATCACATTTCGCTTGTAAACATTCAATACCGAAGATGAAGGGGGAAATTCGACTACCGTGATGGGGCCCCGCTGCTCACGGCGTTTTTATTATTTCGATACATTTTCAAAGGTAGATTCTAATACAATAGAATATATTAGAAGAAATTAGTAAAAAAACAGGCATTGCGGAGACTTTTTTGCAATTGGTGCATTCAATTGACGCGATAATGTCGATCTTGCCTCGTCTTTGACTGATCGCATACGTATCCAGACACTTTTTCTTGCACAATCTCTCGCGATTAAGATAATGATATCGAGTTTGTTGGGGCATTAATTAAGGGCTAAAGTTAATATAATCTGAAAGTAATTTCATTAAATCTGGTCTAGATTTTTTTTTTTTGGTCAAGGATCGCATGTTACTTTCATTGTCACAGCTCGCTATTTTATGAAATTAGTCGTATTAATTCGTACATGGTTTAATGCGAAAAGATTTCAGATTTATTTGTTGAATTTATTTTCTTCTTTCTTATTCTTATTCCACGTATGTTGTTATCCTTTTTTATTATTTTCATAGAAAGCTTTTAAAAAATAAATGTTAACATAAAAAAGGTGGAGAATATTACAATTAATTTTTTTAGTTGATGAAAATTATATCAGAAGTATTTGTAAATTTGTGAAAATTAAAGTTTCGAATTAAAATTTTCGAATGAACTTATCGATAATGATAAACACTTTAACTTTTTCTACGAATTTTTATTCGAATTTGGGAAAGATTCGTATAATAAATGCATTCATAATTTCTAAACTACGAGTCAGTCGGTGATATCAGTTGTAACCATAGAAATATCAATAAAACAATTATTTCGTAAAATTTACATATATTTTATATTTCTTATGTATAAAGAAACGTAATTTTCTATTTTAATTTTACATAACAATTTTTTGGAACTTTTCCTTGGTTAAAAATGGCAATGACAAATTTGGGAGCTTGTATTGAACCAAAACCTCCACCAATTATGAGAAGGGTAGCACCGGCTGATTTTGGACAGGCTCACGTAAGTAGACATTCTGATTTTAGAATCATTTTAAAAATTGGTAGCAATTAATTATCTTTACTGCTCTTCCACCGCAATTACTTAATCTTTTTGTAGTTGGCTCGCTTGCCTGGTTCGGATTATAAGACCCGTTTGATGCAATACAATCAACGTAAAAAAGAATATGAACATAAACAGAATGCCGAAATTTACAATGAAATAATGAGAAACAGACAAGAGATTGCGTTAATTGAACGGACTAAGCATTTGTATCAATACAAACAATTTAGAAGTCGTGTAGAGCAGAAAATAAAGGAAATGAATGCAATAATTCCAGCACGCCGGGAAAAGTATTCTAATTTAGGAAACTTCTTTTACGCAAAATTCTAATATTGGACTCTAATCTTCGTATTTTAGATTAAGACAACTTTTCTTGAAAGAACGTAAAGAACATTTCCTAGAAACAATCGAAAAAGCTAAAGAGAGCAACGCCTTACGATTACAACAGATAAAAGCTAAAATTGCAGAGCATCAAAGACAAGCTGAAAAGGAACACAGGGAATATGTAGCTCAAAAGCGATTGCAACAAACTCTGTATGTACTTGCCGAATTGAACTCAGAGTTTGTCAGTTAACAATTTCATTTTATGTGTTTAGTGAAAGAAGCGATGAAATCCGAAACTTCCAAGAGCGTCGAAATCTTTTAGAAACAAAACGCTGCCAACTCTTACAAATGGAAGAAAAGGAGTCACAACGAGAGGCTGAACGGGAACTGGATCGTATGTGGCACGATTTGGCCATGAAAATATATGACGCCAAGGTTTGAATTGTGTGAAAAATTCAAATTTGTCACTGATGATTAAATTCAATTTGTTTATACAGACAGCCAGAGAAGAAAATGATGCTTTAGAACGAAAACTAAAGAATCGAGCTGATATTGACATTTTAAATAAACAACTCGAAGGCAAGCGGCTTCTAGTGGAGGAATCCAATCGAGTGATAGAAGAAGACCGATTAGAACTCGAAAAAATATTGGAGGAAATACGTCAAGAAAAACTAAGAGGTAAATTAAATAAAATTTTGGTTTGGAATTTTATTAATCGGAACTTATTTATTTCAAGAAATGGAACGAGACAAACAGAAAAAAGCGACATTGTTAAAATCGTTCCAAGATCAACTGAACGAAAAGCGTGCACGAAAGCGCCAGGAAGCCGATGTTGAAAGAGCTTATTTGGAGTTGGAAAAACAAACACTGATTGCTGAACGTCCAAAAGAATCAAAGGCGGAACAACGCCGTGAAATTGAGTTATACAAAAATTACTGTAATCAAATTGCTGAAGCAAAACGAAGAGACGAAGAGGCTTATAATCGTATGACCGAGGAGGATCGATTAAAAGTTGAAGCGAGACAAGATGAAAATCGAAAGGCAATGTGCGAATATCGTAAAGAAATGATTCGAGTAAGTATTGACCGTTCAAAAAAATTATCAACTTTAGGACAGTATTTTCTTTTTTTTCTTTTTTAACAGTCATTAAAAAGAGAACGGGATGAATTAATACAAAATCGAAAAGCTAAAGAGGCTGAAGAAAAAGCTATAGAAGAACAGTATGCTCAACTTATACGAGATAAATTAGAATTCAACCGAAAATTGGATGCTGAACAGAAAGCTTCGTTATTATCAGAACAAAAACAGTTTGCTAAGGATTTGAAGAATCAGGATTGTTATAAGCGTCTACAAGAGGTTCGTAAAATATTTATAAAAATAGCTCGATTTACTGTCACATTTTTAAATTTCAGCAAAAGGAGAAGCAGGAATGGGACGGTATTATTAAAGAGGGCATGGAGAATGAAAGACGTGAAAAAGAATTGATTGAAGCATTTTATAACGGAACATTACCAATGCATTCAACACCTCATCCGTTTGAACGACAAATAAAGGCTCGTTGTGAAAGTTCGGAACAAAATTGTTAATATACTATTTCGTCTAACATTTTAATATCAGATTTGTGTTCTTATTTTTTGGTCTTACTTTATTGTCTTACTTCGTCCGTTTACTATTTCAGTTCGTTCTTAAGTTGCATCCTAAGAGTGGGAAAAAAGTCAAAATTAGCCTCTTAGTTTTAACCATTCTGTCGGGATTATTTTCGACCAGAATTATTCTCATCAAGGCAGTTCGTTTGTTCGGTTTTCGGCTGAAAGCATCATCCTAATACAATGATAATTATAAATACGGAAGTGGGTTTGTTTGTCTTGTTTTCACGCTTCAGCAGTTTAATTAGTCTACTTGAAACTTTGCATATGGATAACTATAAGGGGCTTGAGAAGAGCATGGGTTGCTTTTTACCCTGGGAAAACATTTAATTTTCAAACGTTTTTTGTTTCACTTTTAGACTTCAATCATTTAACTAGTCGACTTGAAACTTGACATAGTGATAGTTACAGTGACGTAGAAGGACACAGGCTATTTTTTACGGAAAAACATTTCATTCTTAAAAAATAATGAAATTACGAGGGTTGACCATTTAAAAAAAACGAATGACTGACAGACTTTAAACTTTGCATATTGTTAATAGCAGGACCGGCCAGAAAAATGGCGGGCCCCCGGGCACAACAAGAAATTCTCAAACATTTCTTTAACAAAAATACAGTTTACGAGTAAAAGAAACCTCTTCTTACTTTGTCCGGGCCCCTGACCGAGGTCCCAAACAAAGTTTGTTTGAAAATGGACAATTAAACTTGAAACAATTGTCACAATTAAAAATAATTGTAGTATGGTAGCTAAGAAAAATATTTGTTTTATTATTTACAAACATGAAATACCATAAAGTAACGCTCAAATCAGTGAATACAATTTACATTTTTTAGTTAAGATTGTAAAGAGTCAATAATATGATGAAATCAAATCTAGTTAAGTCGTAAATTTTAAAGAAGCCTTTCTATTTTATTTTATTTAAAAAAAGCGTAAGGACATTAGAAATATGAAGATACTGGCCAATAACCTATATTGAGCATATTTTATAAATAATAAAAATTTTAATTTTTTGTAAATTAAATGTTGATTTATTAGTGTAGGTACAAATGTGATGTTACATTTACATCGTGAGAAATTTGCTATACTTAAATAATGTGCATATAATTGCAGTCATACAAGTATAACATGTATGTGTGCACATAAAGATGCAATAAAATTTAATCGAAATGTCTTGCATAATGCAGTTTGGTTTATATACCATGTGAGTCTTTTGAGAGTTGCCATTTTTATTACAACCAAATTTGTATGATAGAAATGGTACTGGAAAAGGTTCTTTTCTTGGATGTAATGGAAATGTAACCAACCATAACACTATCGGCTGAAGTAGCCTCAAGTACATATGCATATTTTTACCGCCTAATTGATAAATTAAAGAAAAATTAAAAAATTAAACTTGGGTAAAAAAATTTTTTTTGCTCATTTATGTTGTTAATTAATGCATTAGATCAGTTTTATCGAAAAATTAATATATAATCTCATTTAAAAATCTATAAGTTTGTATCATAGCTCGAAAACCATAAGAGCTATAAAGCTCCTGACTATAGCAATCGGTTGCCCCCGTCGATATCTACAACTCTTATTTGAACAATTTTTCGATTAATTAAACGATTTGGCTGTAATAAAAATGGCAAGTCTCAAAAAAATCACACAATATATTAAATTAATCGTGTCCCCTTTTAAAATGAGAGACCATCTGAATACAGTTATGGGGAGAACAAATATCACATTAACAAAACAGAGAAAAGTTATTGTAATAAATAAATTAAATATGAAAATATTTATTTTTGAGTATTACTGTTATTTTTTCCAGGGCTGTACTTGTTACATACAAATAAAATGTAAGGAATACATATAAGCATCATCAGGTTTTCTTTGTACATTCATATAGTATTATACCATTCGTTACATCATCACAATTCATAATCATATTATTCTCTTCACCGCTACTGAATTTATAATGCCAATCTGTTTACCACTGAAACATTTCCTTTCTATTCTCCTCTTGTATTGTTGCAGTGTGAGTAAAAGACATAAATAAATAATGTAGGTGTATAGGAGACATCAGGTTTAAGAATATTTCATAACACCGCAGGACTGTGGACATTTTTCCCCCCCAAAAATAAGTGACGAACAAAAGAAAGCTAACTTTACTTTTTCCCGGGCCTCTAATCAAGCCCGGGCCCCGGACCTACAACGCCGGCTGCCCCCCTCTCGTCAGGCCTGAATACCAGATAAAGTTTATTTGTTGTAGACAAGCGTTTATTTGTTTTAGACAAGCCACGACTTCGTTTCGTCTGCGTGGTATTTGAATTTATGACTTCAGTTTTAAATACATTTTTCCTTGGGAATGAAATGTTTTTCTGTGGTAAACGCCTATGCGGTAAACGCTAAGGTCTGGAGATTAGGCAGAAAAATTTTAAATAAAATTTCTACGGAAATCAGATGTTTGTATAATTTACTATAATCCGAAGCCTTCTTATATCTTGGAGAGTACCACTGAAACCTCCCTTTTGGGCTAAGAGTAATTAAATAAAGAACCCTCTTGTAAATAATTACTACTCCCCTGCCGATTTACTTCTATAAATATATGGATTTTTTCAGATTTTCGTTAGATAAGCATAAATTTATCCGAAAAATTCAAAATATTCCAGTGTTCGAGTTTATTCTTTACATATTCTAATAATAAGATAAACTTACACATCATCTTTATTAATGTTGATAAGAGTATAAGAGTATAACATATTCAATGCACTAAGGTTCTTTTTTACAACTTAATTTTCGGTCGGGTACCTATTAGGGTTGAGTAAGGCAAGTAGCAAGGAAATTAAATTAAACTGATAGTGGTTGGAATCGAATTTATTGAACTACTCATGCTTTAGTTTTCGTTAAAAAATTCAAAATGTTGTTTCATCAGTATTAAATACAATCAAATTCAAATTAAGATTAATTTATTGACTATACGAACGAATAATAATGGAAACTAGGTTAGGATGTTCACTTCATTCTAATATGTAATAAATAAATAATGTATAAATAGATAAGTATAAAAGAAGATTTATTGCAAAATATATAAAATTCTTCATATTTAAGTAAGAATTAAATGAAATTAATTAATTTCTTACATAAAATTGATCTTTTCGTGTAAAAGGTAAAAAAAAAAAATAAATGTAATTTAGATCAGTTATTATAAAATAATTTTTCACTGTTTATATAATATATTTGAAAAGTAAATGAAATATGTAATTGTCTGCACAACAATAATAAAAAAATAGCTTTTATTTGTGAAATAGATTGTATACATTCGATACATTCTATTAAAGAGTAAACTATCTTTTATTTTTTTGAGTTAATTTCTGTTTTTGTGCAGAAGTAAAAGACCAATAAATTTAATTATAGTATGTCCAAGAAGATAGAAAGGTTACAGCATCTGTATAGTAGTTACAAAAAAACGCCGTGAGCAGCGGGGCCCCATCACGGTAGTCGAATTTTCCCCTTCATCTTCGGTATTGAATGTTTACAAGCGAAATGTGATTGAAAGTCTACAACCGAATTGTCATTTTGTTGGTTTCAAAACTGGTCATGAGTGTTCGGCTGATCGAGGCTTTAAAAAAAGGTTTTAAGTATTTAAGGGCTGTATCTCAGTAAATTTCAATTTTGTGCCGAAAACAGGTAGCAGAACAAAAACCAACACAATTCGTACGAGGGCATTCCTGCCCATGTTTATCCGCTAATTGCCTTTATGTTTTAGTTTTAAATATTAAAAAAGGACCTTAAATAGTAAACTGGAAGGCCTTTATAAAGATATTTTTTCTTTCAAAAAAAAAAAAAAAATAAAAAATAAAAAAAATAAAAAAATAAAAAATTATTTCTTCGGTACTGAGTGTCTACAAGCGAAATATAATTGAAAGTCCACAAGCGATTTGTAATTTTGGTGGTTTCAAAACTGATAATGAGTGTCCGGTTGATCGGGGCTTTATAAAAAGATTTTAAGTTTTTAAGGGCTGAATCTCAGTAAATTTCAATTTTGTGCCGATAGAAGTTAACAGGGGAAAAGCCAACACAATTCGTACGAGGGCATTTCTATCCATGCTTATCCGCCAATTGCCTTTGTGTTTTACTTTTAAATATTAAAATACCCCTGTCGCAGCATCCTGCATAACATAGCGAGTTTCCGATTATAAAAATTAGTTTTTCTCGGTAACCAGTTTATACACAATGATGGTTTAAAATCTTTTTTATCTGATTTTTCTCATCTTTCTAATGGTGTAAAAAAATGTTGCAAAAATTTTTGAAATTGGGAAAATTTTAGCAAAAAGAAATTTTTTTCACGAAAAATGCTCAAAAAAACATGCTTACGGCATCAGACGTGTCTGACTAACGAATTTCCAACATTTTCACCAAATTTCGTAAAAATAGGACATTTCATTCGAAAGTTATCGTGCGAAAATATATATATATATATATATATATATATATATATATATATATATATATACATATATATATATATATATATATATATATATATATATATATATATATATATATATATATATATATATATATATATATATATGGCAAAAATTTATTTTGAGGTCCCTAGAAACCGAAAATAATATTCACTAATATATATATATATATATATATATATATATATATATATATATATATATATATATATTAGTGAATATTATTTTCGGTTTCTAGGGACCTCAAAATAAATTTTTGCCATAGACCCGGACTCAAGTCGCGTCATCACAGTGGCTGTAATAGCTGAATTCCATTCTGGAAATTCTCCAAAAATCTTGCCATAAATGCGATGCTCGGAACATGGTTTTTTGGGCATTTTTCGTGAAAAAAATTAAATTTTGCAAAAATTTCCCCAAATTCAAAAATTTTTGTAACATTTTTTTACACCATTGAAAAAATCACATAAAAAAGGTTTTTGAACAATAATTATTCTGTCAACTAATTTCCGACAAAAACTAATTTTTGTAAACGGAAATTCGTTATGTTATGCAGGATGCTGCGACAGAGGTATTTTATATGCTACATATTACATTAAATCTATAATAGTCACTGCTTGTACGGAACACTATTGGCGCAAGTACAACTTGCACTTGGCGGCTTTTTTAATTCGTAATTATGTACATGCCATAGATAGATGAATAGTATTCATATATCAATGGTACATGCATAGGTCTTTGAGGAATATGTACATATATAGTATCTTACTACATACATATTGGTATGTACATACTAACTCTATAAGTCGTTATTTGACTTCAGTAACGAAATATAGTATGTGGATAATCCATATCAAATATCTCCTTATTGAAAAACCATGTTCCTGAGGTCAGACACGTCTGGCCGAAGAACTCATCCAAGATTTTTGGACTTCCAACGTTCTCACCAAATTTCGTAATCCTAGGACATTTCGTTCGAGAGTTATCGTGCGGACACATATATATATATATATATATATATAAATACATATATATATACATATATATATATATATATATATATAAATTTTAGTGAAGGTTATTTTCGGGTTCTAGGGACCTCAAAACAAATTTCTGCCATAGTCCCGGGCTCAGGTCGCGTTATGACAGCGGCTGAAATAGCGTGTATCCATTCTGGAAACTCGCTAAAAGGAACTTAAATAGTAAACTGGAAGGCTTTTATGAAGATATTTTTTCTTTCCAAAAAAATCCAAAATTTCTATTTTATAAATAATAAAAATCCAAAATTCCTAAATAATAATTAAATAAATAAATAAACAGTGACTTTAATAACATTTGCAAATTACTTAATATGTATGTATTTCATTTGTTAAAAAATTGTATTCACTTTTTTTTAAATTTTTTAAAATTACTATTCGCCTACTTGTATTTAGAATAAACATAATGCTTTTAAAACACATTTAACAATAGCATACAATTCCGATGTAAAAATGGGAGAAGTGGGGGGAAAAGTGATGCGGACTCCCTACAAGGTACTAGCTGGATACTAACTGAATACACGTACAAAATTTCAGCCCTCTAGGTTTCCTTATGGAGTCTCTAGACATGTTAGAAAACAAGCAAAAAAATTAAGGAAATATTGGCGTAAAAATCGTGGGGGTAAGGGTTAAAAGTTGAAACCTCCAAAAAACAGTGTCTGGCTATTAGCTTAACCTGTACACCAAATTTCAGCCCTCTAGGTTTATTTGGGGAGATTTTGACCCGAACGAAACTGTTAAAAAACAAGAAAAATCATGTTCTTTTGGGTATAAAAATGGTGGGGGTAGGGGTTAAAAGTCGAGACCCCCAAAAGGCACCCCCTTGATACTAACTCAATCCGAATACAAAATTTCAGCCCTCTAGGTTTATTCGGGTGACCTGTGCGAGTGGTACAAACTTCGAAAACGTCGAAAATGCATGAAATTGTAGTTTAAAAATGAGGGGGGGTGGGGGTAAAATATTAAAACCTCCAAAAAGCACAACCTAGGTACGAACTTTATCAACACACCAAATTTCAACCCTCTACGTTAATTCTGGGGGGCTGGGGGCCTGTTAGATCCAGCGAAAATCGTCTCTCCCCCCTCTACTCCCACCATATCATCCTAGGAAGCTGAATTTTGGATATGTTGTAGATAATTGACCGAAACATTATTTAAAACCGGTTTGGAAAAGTTTTATTGCTTTTCCGCCCCCCACCACCCCCTTAAAGGTCGGGTCCGAAAAAAAATTTGCCCAAAATTTGACCCCACTTTGATAGTATTGTTGTGCATCGGAATAAGCCCCACTTACCAAATTTCATCTCTTAACTTCCATAGGGGGGCCCTACACATATTAAAAGGTTGCGGGAAAATATATATATATATATATATATATATATATATATATATATATATATATATATATATATATATATATATATCAGACATCTTTTTTTTTTTACATAATCGTGTTCTACGGGTCCGAAAACGGATAGCGCCCCTGGTCTCGCCTCTCGCAGCTCTTATCGTATAGACTGTATAAGTCTAATTTTTCGGAGAAAATTCGACTAATAAAAAAAATCTGTTTCTTATCTTTTCATAAAACAGTATTCTGAAATTTTATATTTTATTAATTTTCAGCATTCACAGATTTGTTGATTCGATTCAGTTAGTAGTATAACCAAAGAAACCTAAATTTACATTTACGATAAATAATAGCTTATAATACAGTTGTAGGACTTTTTCGTTATTATTTGTTTGCTGAGGGCTAGGAGTTGAGAACTTGAGACCAACAACTGATGATAAAAGACTGATATATATCTTATAGATATTTATTAGTAATATATAAAAGACCATTGAACATTTTGTCTTCAGTTTTATATTTCAAGTCATCCACATTCTCACTGTGATGTATTTAAAAAAAAACGCCGTGAGCAGCGGGGCCCCATCACGGTAGTCGAATTTTCCCCTTCATCTTCGGTATTGAATGTCTACAAGCGAAATGTGATTGAAAGTCTACAACCGAATTGTCATTTTGTTGGTTTCAAAACTGGTGATGAGTGTTCGGCTGATCGAGGCTTTAAAAAAAGGTTTTAAGTATTTAAGGGCTGTATCTCAGTAAATTTCAATTTTGTGCCGAAAACAGGTAGCAGAAAAAAAGCCAACACAATTCGTACGAGGACATTCCTGCCCATGTTTATCCGCTAATTGCCTTTATGTTTTAGTTTTAAATATTAAAAAAGGACCTTAAATAGTAAACTGGAAGGCCTTTATAAAGATATTTTTTCTTTCCAAAAAAATCCAAAATTTCTATTTTATAAATACTAAAAATTCAAAATTCCTAATTTATAAATAAACAGTGACTTTAATAACATTTTTAAATTACTTAATATGTACGTATTTCATTTGTCATAAAAGTAAGTTCACTTTTTTTTAAATTTTTTAAAATTACTATTCGCCTACTTGTATTTAGAATAAACATAATGCTTTTAAAACACATTTAACAATAGCATTCAATTCCGATGTAAAAATGGGAGAAGTGGGGGGAAAAGTGATGTGGACTCCCTACAAGGTACTAGCTGGATACTAACTGAATACACGTACAAAATTTCAGCCCTCTAGGTTTCCTTATGGAGTCTCTAGACGTGTTAGAAAACAAGCAAAAAAATTAAGGAAATATTGGCGTAAAAATTGTGGGGGTAAGGGATAAAAGTTGAAACCTCCAAAAAACAGTGTCTGGCTATTAGCTTAACCTGTACACCAAATTTCAGCCCTCTAGGTGTATTTGGGGAGATTTTGACCCGAACGAAACTGCTAAAAAACAAGAAAAATCATGTTCTTTTGGGTATAAAAATGGTGGGGGTAGGGGTTAAAAGTCGAGACCCCCAAAAGGCACCCCCTTGATACTAACTCAATCCGAATACAAAATTTCAGCCCTCTAGGTTTATTCGGGTGACCTGTGCGAGTGGTACAAACTTCGAAAACGTCGAAAATGCATGAAATTGTAGCTTAAAAATGAGGGGGGTGGGGGTAAAATATTAAAACCTCCAAAAAGCACAACCTAGGTACGAACTTTATCAACACACCAAATTTCAACCCTCTACGTTAATTCTGGGGGGCTGGGGGCCTGTTAGATCCAGCGAAAATCGTTTTTCCCCCCTCTACTCCCCCCATATCATCCTAGGAAGCTGAATTTTGGATATGTTGTAGATAATTGACCGAAACATTATTTAAAACCGATTTGGAAAAGTTTTATTGCTTTTCCGCCCCCCACCACCCCCTTAAAGGTCGGGTCCGAAAAAAAATTTGCCCAAAATTTGACCCCACTTTGATAGTATTGTTGTGCATCGGAATAAGCCCCACTTACCAAATTTCATCTCTTAACTTCCATAGGGGGGCCCTACACATATTAAAAGGTTGCGGGAAAATATATATATATATATATATATATATATATATATATATATATATATATATATATATATATATATCAGACATCTTTTTTTTTTACATAATCGTGTTCTACGGGTCCGAAAACGGATAGCGCCCCTGGTCTCGCCTCTCGCAGCTCTTATCGTATAGACTGTATAAGTCTAATTTTTCGGAGAAAATTCGACTAAAAATCGACGACCGAGTAAAAGAATACTGCTAGCTTCATCTTGCTGCAAAAATTTCAAAAATTTGTCAGTATTGATAGGAAAAATACAAGGGTCTTGGAAAAAAACAAGAAAAAATTGAAAATTCTCGTAAGTCATGTGAGCATGAACAAAATTTGCCCTTAAATCTAGTTAAGTTTCATATGTTTTCATAAATGAAATATGGCCAAAATAACCATAACTCCAGAATCACTGGACAAAATTTTGCTCTTTTTAATGTCCCATATATAGAAATATTTTAAACCTGATTTCGTGTTTCTAACTACAGTTCATGTTAAGATATCATTGATTTAGGCGCTAACATACATACATTTGGAAAACTTTGATCCAATTTGTTGGTTCTTAGAGTTCTGTAAGACCTAATACTATAAAATCCGCAGAGAAACCACAATATAGTATGTCCAAATTGATCTGATTACCAGCAGATGCTACTCTCTTCATTATTCTTCAAAGTTTATTTGCATAAACTTTAATTACTCTAAATTTTTATTATGTTGGTAGAGATTAAGAGAATCAATCAAGGACTAGAATTTGGAAGGTGGGTGTCTGCAAACCGTCCTCCTATAGAGGAACTATTCTAATATTCATCTGGAATTGTGAAGGGAAGCCTTAAGACACGACTTGAGTCCTAACATTGCTCAGTACGTGAAAAGTATAGCGTTCCAACTGCAGTGATTAATTATAATTGCTCAGATTAAAATCAAACAATCAAGCCCAGAACTGTGATAACTCCATTTTTCATTACAATAATTTTTTTAAAATTTTCTAAAATTAATCGATCAACTGAATTCAAACACAATGGAGAACGTAAAGGTTAATTACACTTTTTAAATGCTATTTACAAAATTTAATGGAAAAATTTTGAAAGATGAACGCATACAATTAATTAAAATCTAACATAAATCAAAATGTATTTTTTGATCCAGTTTCATCACAATAGCCATAATGCAATTATGTGGCAATATTTGTTAAACTAAATTTTTTTTATTTGATAGACATTTTAATAAAACGTTTGTTTGTAAATTCGAACAATCGGTGGGTGATATACAAAAATTGACTGTTATGGTAATTATCGATATTTGTTGTTGTAGTACTTATGTTGACTATTGAGCAATCAACCTGTCCGACTACCAATGAAACCAATGAAAGGTGAAGAAACAATTTTGCTTGCGACGTGGACTCTTAAGATGATGAATCGCGTAAAATAACAAAACGTATAGTTGGATTGCCAATAGCCATTAATTAATGTGTGTATATGTTATATATAATTATATTATGTGTGCTTGCTGAAAAGTATATGACCCGACAAAATAATATGCCTCAGTTTTAGCGAATCTCCAGAATGGAATTCAGCTATTACAGCCACTGTCATGACGCGACCTGAGCCCGGAACTATGGCAGAAATTTGTTTTGAGGTCCCTAGAAACCGAAAATAATATTCACTGAAATTTATATATATATATATATATATATATATATATATATATATATATATATATATATATATATATGTGTGTGTGTGTGTGTGTGTGTGCGTCCGCGCGATAACTCTCGAACGAAGTATCCAATTTTTACGAAACTTGGTCAGAACATTGAAAGTCCCAAACCCTTGGATGAGTTCGTCAGCCAGACATGTCGGATGCCAGGAACATGGTTTTTGTTCTTGGAAAAAATTAGTTTTTTGCCAAAATTTCCACTTATTCAAAAATTTTTACGAAATTTTTTTACATCATTTAAAAGAGAAGAAAAAATTACATAAAAAAGATCTTTAAACTTTTTTTCTATGTCAACTAGTTTCCGAGAAAAGCGAATTTTTATAAACGGAAATTCGCTTTGTTATACAGGATGCTACGACAGGGGTATTAAATTCTTCTATAATTAATTAAATTTTGTAAAATATCATGTTTTTCCAAATTGAAGTGTCGTTCCTATTTAAAAGCGTTAGAAAATGAAATTTTTTAAAAAATGAAAATGTTTATGATTTGAATCGCGACAGGGAAATATTTGTCAACAGTATCTGGAGAAATGAATAACAATTGACTTCGATGTAGGCTGAAACGGTAGATATAATATTCGCAACACAAAATCCTAGCCAAAATACCCGAAAATTCTATATGCAACGTTTAAAATATCTACCTACATCTAAAAAAGTGTTTTTAAACAGAAGTGAATCTTACCTGTAGTCCGCAAATATTTTACTTACTCGAATAGTGCCGTATACTCTCTATTGTTTTTTAGAATCAAAATATATTTCTTTAAATTAAAAAAATTTTTTTGAAAGAAAAAAATATTTTTTGACTTTTTTTCTCGATTTAAAGAAATATTGCAAAAGCACAGATCATGCTAAATCTTGTTTAATATTTTAGATTGTTCTGCTATGAAAATTTTTAAGAAATTTTCAAAAATTCTAGCAAATTAATAATTAATCAGCCATACTAAAGATTTTTCAAATATTTTAATATCTGGTAAATGTCTAGAGTTGCTTATATTTTAGCAAGGGGATCTTGCTCTTTCCTTGATCTTGATCAGTTAAATTTTGATACTGGTCTTGCAAACTTACTGATTATTTAATTTTGATCACTTGAAGTTTGGTACTATTTTCATCTTACTAGATTATATAAAGATTATAAAGTACCGGTGTCATCATTAGAACTATTATGTAAAAAGTTTTTTAACAATAAACTTGGAAATGGTGGAGGCGCTGGTAACAAAAAATTAGAATTTATATTCCAGTTGAGCTTCATGTGTTCTTATCTTTATTACGATTGTTGGTATATGTTTTATGAAGTCATAGTGTTCCAAAATTGTGATTACTATACTTACATTTAACCCTTTGAACTCAATGGGCGCCGCCACGGCGACACAATAAATATTAATTCCACTCGTTAGGCGCCGCAGCGGCGCCATAAACAATAGGTACGTATTTTATTATTTACAACACGCTAGGGGACCTAAGGCCCCATTTACATTAAGGCCCAACGTACATTAACGCTCCGCTCTCAGTACGATATCACTCCGCTCCCGGTTCGATGAAATATTCTTACATAGTAAATAATGAGTGTATTCACATCATCGCTCTGATATCGGTCCGATATCAGTCATGGTTCGCTCTCGCTTCAATACCGCTCCAGTACCAATACCACTGAGATAATATTTTATCGGAGCGATATCAGACCCTATATCGATGATAGTGAACACGTTTTTGATTCTACTTCGCTCCGTTTCTCAACCTTCTTCATTTATTTGAAAATTATTATATTAGGAAAACATGATACAACACAACGACGCGACGTCTTGCTACAATACATTGTGATACATACTACTAAAATCAACTAATAGATATATTGTATTATGGATATTATGTTCTCCTAATACAATAGTGTTTGCAGCGTTTTAAAACTACTGTCGAGTAGCTGAGTGCCCATACTAAAAAATGGTTCGAGTGCAAAGGGTTAAAATATTTACATTCCTGATTTTGGATTAAAGCCATCTAAATGATAAATTACCATTTATCTTAAATTTTTAAAACTAATTACTAAAACTAAATATACGGTTACCTTACATTTTCCATAAAATTACTTAATTTTTGGTTACCATAAGCTTCTAGCATTGTTTAATTTTTCCACTAACTGTATTTGACATCGAATATGTACTTTTATAAGTATGGTTTGGCGGTGATTACAGTGCCCTGAATTTCGTACAAAATACTCGAGAAGACGTTCACTTTCCTTTCATATTTATAAATGTGTACTTGGTTTCATTTACTTACTCATTTAATAAGAAAAAAATTTTTTTTTCATAATATCACCTCTTTGTGCTATTCTTCACATTATAAATTACTATATTAAAAATATGTATTAAAATATATTAATCGTCATATGCACAAAACAAATTTATTTATTATTATTAAAATTAAAATATGTAGGTATATGAAAAAGTAAAAGTTGCTGGTTTGAAGCGTATCTTTTAACTTCGTCATTGTAATATTGTCTTTTTTTGAACTAATTAAAATCATTTAATAATGTCTTAATAAAGGTATTCTTTGATTGGATTTATTTTTGTGTAATTATAGCATATAATAGAAAAATTGTTAGATGAACAAGTGAAATTTACTGTTGTATAAGGTAAAAAAATTAATATGTTAGGAATATTAAATATTAAAATTTGACCAAAACTTGTGCACTTTTGAAAATTGTAAACTTTTGAAAGTCATCTTATCGCAGGGATGCCACTTTTGAAGAAAATTAAATCGGGACAATCCAAGCCAAAAGATTTATTTATTTATTTATTTGTTTTGTCATGCTACATATCTTGGAAATTTTACTGTCGATAGAGAAAAATCGAAATGCAGTACTCTTTATTACGCAAATTTACAATAAGTACTAGTCAATAAAAATCATAAAAATGTTTCCAACACATTTTATTTTTCTTATTACACAATTTATAATCCTTTATTGTTTCTAAATTTTTAATTGTTAATCCTTTTATAAAGATGAAAAATATTTTTGTATTATTTTATTAAAAGCTTTTATTTAACTTGCTATATTGGTATGTTGATTTAGATCAAATCTTGGAATCAAAATTTCGACAGGTTCTAATTGAGCTAAGGGTTTTAAATTTTGCATACGTGTATAACCTTGATGACAATGCAATATTATATAATTAGTTTTGTCCTAAATCGTCCCAAAACCAAAATTGTTGATTTTTAGTCCTGTGCAACTTTTTGACATTTCGAATTGTCAAATATTGTTCATTGATTTTACTTTTCAATTTTTTGTTTCCATAGTTATGTCTGATTAGGGTAAATTAACCGATTAAAATATAGGTAAAAAAATTACTTCTTTAATTATTTTTTTAAATTAATTGTGATAAGACTAAAAAGGAGAAAATAAATTAAAGTAAAAAAAATGTTTTTTAAGAAAAAGCTTTTATTTAAATAACTTTTGATTGAAGTTTGAAGCAATATGCAACATAATTTACAAAAGATTGGGGCGTTTAATTGTTTGGTAACTACTGAAAAGTAAAATAGCTACATTTATATCCAATACATCCAAAATAGAAATAACTAATGATAATGCCTCAAGCTTTTGTAAATTATATTGCATATTGCTTCAAACTTCACTCAAAAGTTATTTTATTTTTTTTAGCCCATTTTTAAATAAAAGTTTTTTCTTAAAAAACATTTTTTTACTTTAATTTATTTTTGTGCGATATGATAATGAATTTTTTTAATTAATTTTATTTATTTGACATTTTACTAAAAAGTTGTTTTTCTGTAAAGTGATTTTAATTTTTAATTAATTTTTACACTTAAAGAACTTTGTGTTATATTTTTATATAATTGTTTAAGGCCTGATGATGAGATTATATGGTTTCGAAACGTATGTAGCGAAAATATAAATATATTTTTTATTAAAAAAACCTTTCAAAAAACTGGTGATTTTTTTCCAAAAATTCATTACCTAATAACCAATAAGTAACTGGTAAGATAAATTATTTAAGTACTTGCAATTATTTTGAACATGTCTCCCCTAGAAGGCTCGCCCTTTGGTCTTTAACGCTTTATTTTGCATAGGTAGTAAACTGATTGAATTGTATTTCGGTAAGCGGGTACAAGCAAGAGTGACTCAGAATTGACTAACTGGTTACACTGGCTGTAGCTTGTCAGAATAAATGAATCCATCGCTTTGTTTCTCTTATTCAAGACGGGAAGACGTACAGATTGATATTTCATGCATAATTTAAGAAATCGGGACACAATTGGCATGATATTGGGACGCAGGTCTCCACCAACAAAATCGGAACTGTTCCAATAGAACTGGAACGAGTGGCAATCCTGTCTTGTCGTTATAATTACCAAATCAAATTATTTGGATTTAAATTTGATTAAATTCGTCTGATGTAACAAAATTTTTTATTGTTCTGTAATTACACAAGAAATGTAACCCTAATTAGCGCCTAATTATACATAAGTGATGAAGTAAAAGATTTATTTAAAATAAATTACTTATAATTTCATAATTTTTCTTCAAAATTGACATCACCCAAAGATTTAAACTATTCTCATAATGACATAAAATGATGTAGATGATTACAGAGTGCATTTTTATGCATCTAGTGCTGACATATCATATATATGTATGCAAAACTATGTGTTTTATTAATTAACATAATACTTTAATTAATATATGATTCGGTAATTGTTATATTTGTTATTTTGTTAAAATACATGTGTAAATACGTAGTTATTCTATTCATTGTTATTAAAATTTTATGTTTAAATAGGTAGTTAATGTGAGAGATTACGAAAATATATTATGACATTTTTTTGTGAACGACTTTGGCGCAATTTTGTGTGTTATGTGAAAAAAAGAAGTAAATTTGTAAATTGGATGTACTTATTTAAAAATCATACAAATAAAAAAATGTTGTTACTTAATTTTAGTTATTTGTTTAGTATTTAATGTAGAGATTAACTTAAAAAATCTTTTAGAGTCAAATTTTAAAATTTAAATAGTAAAAATTGAAAATGTAACTCCAGATTACTACAATCTAACCGGCAAAGTCAAAGGAGTCATTTATATAATTTTTATTTTAAAAATTTTAATAGGAATTTGTATTTAAAAATTATTTTTAACATAACATCAATCTTATTTATGTATATCCATTATTCCATTCATTTACTCATTTGTACTTATTACAAAACGTGCAATAATACTTTAAGCATTTGACAATTTACATCTTTAGTTATAGGTGATTTATTACTTTTACTAAAATGTATTATTTTATTGAACAAATTCAGTAATTTTATTTACATAGATCGATGACATAATAAATGTGTATAGGTATATTTGTTAAATTTTCATTTTTAATTCGTGACTGTATTGTAATATTCAAAAAATTTCGTACACCATAGCCCCCCATATGACATTTATGTCACTCAAATTTCATTTTTGATACTCCGATATCCCATTATTATACTTTTTATTACTTATCAAATTTTTAAAACTTTTAAAATTATAATTTCAACATGGAAATAGCAATTAAATGATTAGATCATTACATATGTAACAAGTATATTGTTGTTAATAAAATTTATCTCAGTATTTAAGCGGTACAAGTTAGGTATATATTAAGGGGACATTCTACTTAGAACAAATAATTTTTTATACATTTTTCAATAATCAAATTTTTAACAAAAGTACTTATCAGGTCAGTCCATAAGTTCGTGCGTATTTTTTGGGTAAATTTTTAAATAATATAAAAAAAAACATAATTAAACACAATTCATTCTTTCTGCGATCTGATCCACTGTTAATTGTGGCTCTGACTCCACAAGATTTCGAAGAATTTCATCATCAAAATGAACAGGACGTCCTGAACGGGATTCATCATAAATGCTGCTTTCTCCAACTTTAAATTTTTTAAACCATTTCTGGGCAGTCCTTACACTAATAGTGTATTCACCATGAATACTATTAATTTTTATCGCTATAGACCCGGCAGATTCACCACACGAAAATAAAAAATAAAGCACAGCATGTTTGTACTGATTAATTATATTCATCTTCTATGGGTACTAAAATGCGTTCGATATTTACGAAAGTTGGTGATGAACTGAATAATATGTTAGTCAAACGATGACAAGTTTCGACAGGTTCAAAATTGTATTGGTTTAGTAAATGAGTTATAGTGAATTCCATGCATGCTATTAATACGCACGAACTTATGGACTGACCTGATATTATAATTCATACGCTTCATATTTTTATTAAGTTGATATTTTAATTCGTACAGGATAGCCAATGTCATTAGGGAAAAAATTTATGTTTTTTCGTGTACGTTGTCTATAGATCTATTAGATTATTTTTCTAAGTAAATTAATAAAAAGTGATAAGTTTGCATCATATCTCAAAAATCACAATCGGTTGCTACCAGTACACCAGTAGTTATAATTCTTTTTAGGTTCAAAACAACTTTTAGGTTGACTCAATAGTTTAGCACATTAGAAATGGAACCGCTCAAAAAACGCAATCTGTATATGGAAATACATAAAATAAAATTTTCGAAATATTCCAGTATATCCTTCAAAAGGAACAAGTCGAAATTATTGTTAAAAACTGGAATGTGCGTTATACACAGGAATTAGGGCTTGAAATACCGGTGTCTTTTTATAATACCGGTATTTATTCGGTATTAAAATTTAAAATACCGGAATTCCGGTATTTCGGTATTATTTCAGTATTGAATGGAAATGGTATAGAAAAAAAATATTAAAAAAAAAAACTCTTAATGAAAATCGTTTTTGTATAAGTAGGTAATATGTTTTACTTACTAAAAATGATTGATAACAGCAATAATAACAAACTTCATCATTTTTAGATTTTAAAAATCTAACTAAAACTAAATACAAAATATAAAATAGTAAAACAAAGTAAACGGAATAACAACAAAAAATAATAAAATATAAATTTTCTTCGATTTTATTTCACATTTAATTTAAAGAGATATACACACGACATGGTGGTAATTCTAAAATAATTTTAAAAAAATACATGGACATCAATTTTTAAATTTCACCCTTTTATTTACACAGAACAAGGAATTTTTTAAATACCATTACAATTAACAATAGTATTCAACAATAGTAAAATATTTTACTCAAACATAGGTAATTTTTTATTTTTTTCGACAGAAAATTACTTTAAAATATGTAATTCAGAATTGTAAAAACTATGCATAAAAACATCTGAATGAATATAAGGTATTTGGTCATCTTGACATCTGGAAAACATTAAACAAAACTGAAGATATTGAAGATCCATGCTTATACTGCTATATACAAACTACTGTATAATAACCATTCAATACCAGTAGTAAATCTAACGTAAAAATATTAGAATATGTAATTCTATAAAGTATCTGATTTTGCTAATACTGAAACCGAAATACCGATATTTTAAATTTTGCTACCGGGATTATGAAACGTATAAAAATGTCTGATATCCCGGTTTTTCGGTAGTACCGAGATACCGGTATCCATACTCTAACCGGAATATACGGTAGTTAGAAACGAAAAAGTACATAATGATCGATTTTTGACCTCAATAAAGTTACATCCCGCCTTAATATTTTATTTGAACTTTCGATTACACTATCAAACGTATGAGTCGATTATGAATACAGTCAGTCATACTGTGGTGAAATTTTTCCAAATGTCTATTATTTTTAGCAAATAAATACTCTCACTTTCATTTTAATATTCCTTATATATTTGTTTTTGTACATTTGCCAATATGTATAATAATAATATTTGAGCGTCAGTTAGTGCTAATACAATATGTAATTATTATTCATAATGTATCATTTATATACTGTTATTAAAATGAAAATATTACCTTCCAAAGTGCCTGGCTCTCTGTCTGTTATCGTTGCTGGATGTCATTCTATTATTATTTTAATTATTAAATATTTTTAATTATTTTTATACAAAAGATTTAATTGTGTTTAATAATTATATGAAATAAAATACGAGATGGGTAAATTGCGGAAAAATATTTTGTGAGATTAAATTAAGCATGCATATCATGAAACTAAACATTTTTATATTAGCGAAAATTCAACTACTACAGCCACTGTTGTGGCGCGACTTGAATCCCGGGACTGTGATAGAAACTTATTTTGTGGTCCCTAGAAACCGAAAACATCCTATTTTTACGAAATTTAGTGAAAACGTTAGAAGTCCAAAAAGTTTTGGATGAGTTCTTCAGCCAAACACGTCCGATCCCAAGAATTTCAAAAAAATATGTTTTTTGCAAAAATTTGTCAAAGTTCAAAAATTTTTTTTACACCGTGGCAAAGAACGGAATAAATCATATAAGATACGTTTTTGAATTAGTTTGAAAACGAAAATTCGCTGTTAGCAGCATGCTGGGACTCTATTATTATTAATAGAGTGACCAGTTATTTGGAAGGAAAAGCGGATTTTTTTACATTGATTTTAATTTTCTAACTATTTAAATTTTCAAAATAGAAATGTTATCTACTGTCGAAACATAAAAATAAATAAATGTGTTCGAAAATATTACTTGCACTATGTGTTACTAATGTTACTACGAGGGTCACTTACGTGGTAATTTGTTTTTCAAGATTTCAGTAATGATAATCACGAAATCAAGAAATATTTTATTGTGAGAATTGTAGAAAATTCTAGCAACCAACTACGAAATTCTGATTTAATGCATGTCTAACACGTACTTGGCAAATTTTTCACGTCTCTCTCCGAAGTAATTTTAGTCGAATTCTTTTATCTATGTTCTTTTCAAATTTTAGTACTTAAATCTATATTTTTTTAAATTTTTTGACCCGCGATTGAAAAGTTATAGGACGGGGAGGGACAAACAAATCTCACTTTAAAGCTCAATAAGTATTTCGCTCACGAGGCTTAAAATTAAAAAATATTAACACGAATCTTAATTTTACTTTCCAAACATTTTTGGAACCATATCTCATGGGATGCCGATGACCGAAAATACGTGAGGAAAATTTTTATTCCAATATAGAAAAATACCTCTAGAAATTGAGAAAATCTTTTTTTGCAAAGTTTCATGTTCATAGGTCCAAATATGTAGGAATTATGGGGGTATAAATATAAGTTATAAGTTTCGAAATTTTTTTGGGGGAACCCCGAAAACTACAATATTTTAAAAAGTACGCATTCTAAAAATAGTCTACGCATTCCAAAAATAGAGTGTTAAGGGTTGATTTTGGAGTTACGTAAAAAATTTCGAAAATCAATGATGAAAGTACATTCTCTATTCTGTAAATGAACTTGAGTAATTTTAACAAACTAACAAAAAAAAAAGTGTAACATAATTTAATTGATAAAAGAAAAGATGCGAAATTTAAAAATTCTTTTCAATGCAAGATAATAATTATTTAAATTATGTTATAATAAACTAACCAACAAATTATCTAATTTGTTGCGGATCTGTGATTCAGCAAGAATTGTTGCTGAAGATGGTATGTATGGTAACACAACTAACATTGGTTAACATGACTTAACATTAAACAATTTCATTTTTGACATTACAATGTGTAACTAATCTTTTGTTTTGTTTTCATTTTGGCGTAATATTTACTTTCTATCACATGTACATGAATGTACATGAATTTTTATAATATTTGTTAAGTATATTAAATGCATGCATATGTTCATAAACGCATATTGTACAGTTGAAAAATTGATAAAGAAATTGTAAGAGAAATTTGGTTTTTAATTTAAAAAATTGATTATAAGCCCAAAATCGTCACGGAAACTGTATTAGTGCTCTTAGAATTTACTAAGTAATCGATTTGATTGATAGATCGTAAGTTCAGTTCTAGGGATTGTAAATTTACCGACTTTTTAATTTGCCGGTAATTCGGTAAATTTTTGTAGCAAAACCGGTTTACCGGTAATTTACCGGTATTTTTACCGGTATATAAACACGGAAAATATAAGAATAAATATAAGAAAAATAAAAAATAAAACGTAAAAATATTTTATTAAGGTCATTATATACGGTAAATACAAAATAAGATAAAAATTATGTAAAAAAAATTGTATGTTTGATTTTACGTCTTTGTAGGTATCTACAGCTTCCTTCACAGAAATATACCGCCCATTGTTATTGTTTATTGAAAAAATAATCTTAAATTTTGTTAAATAATCATAAAATATGAATCAATTATACCTACCTACCTGTAATAAAAATTTACTTACCGCTTCTTACAATGTAACCATTTAACGTAATGTTTAATTAATTATTTCGGAAAAAGTGCAACTGATTTAAATAATATGTAAGTAAATACAAAAAGGACGCTTTATTGCGTATTATATGCATTTTAAAACTGACCATTGCATTGTGCGATTTTATTGTATCATATCATAGAATATTTTATTATGGATACACAGTAAGGGGTAATTTGATTGTGTACATTTACGTTCAATAAACTTGATCATTCTTCTATGAAATAAAGTGAACTTAAAAAAATTTTCAGTTATATTATTTTTAATTTATCGAATTACCGGTAAAAAATCAGCAAATTACCGGTAAAAATTTTAAGGCATTTTTAGTAATTTACCGATAAACCTGTAAACCGGTTACCGGTATTACAATCCCTATTCAGTTCCTCGATCATATATTCTTCAGCTACTCAGGTTTCTCCAACTCTTCTACTTTTGAGTTTTGGGTATAAGACTGAAATTAAAAATTTTCCTTCTTTGCAGAGCAAACTAAACCTGTATATTAGACACCGTTATAGTATTATGAATTTTTGGTTTAGTAAGAAAAATGTTCTATTCCGCTAGACCTTTAATTCTTAATTTATATTCTAATGCGATTTTAATTCTTCAAAAAATTGTAGTCATTTATAAATGAAATATAATTTAAATTCTTTAACATTTAATATAACAGTTCCGACATTTATTTAAATCCAATTTTATGTAAATAACTACAAGAGATTTAGATTGCTCTTGAAAAATGAAAAAAAATTAGCTAAAGTGAATTTTAATGATTTAACAGTTTAACAAGAATTAAGTAATAAATTAGTTTTTAAAATACCGTTAAATCTCGCTTATCAACACTAATGGATGGTACGATTGTGTTACGGACAACCGGATTTTGTAAACAATCAAAATCGGCCAGAAATAGTTTTACTTTTCAGATAAATCTCTCTTGGATAAAGGGGAATTGATAGAATATGTCTTGTGAAACGTTGCTTTCGAAAATCCAGTTTTAGTACTTCTTTCGTTTTCAACAAAAATAAGAAAATATTATGATGGTGAGAGCGCCGGGTACGCTCAAAAATTTTTGTTCTTCGAAGACCGGAAAGAAGTTGGCATCGGAAGAACAGGAATCGGTGGCCTAGTGGTAAGGCGCTTGATTGGTTATTGGTACAAGTCCCAGCGGATCCAGTTTGGTAAATTTTCAATCATAAATGTGATTTTTAATTAGATATTTTACTTTAATTAGTGCCTAGAAAGATTTTGGAATATGCAGTCTGTTTCAGCGAACATACAAAATTTAACATGGGAAAAAATTGTTGGGATCAGAGCATGCCTGTTTTTTATGGATATGATTTTTATATAGTATCTATAATTTATTAATATTTTTCTTTAATTGCAAAATACCCCTCTCGCAGCATCTTGCACAACATAGCGAATTTCCTTTTATAAAAGTAAGTTTTTCTTGGAAACTAGTTGACATAGAATAATAGTTTAAAGACCTTTTTTATGTGATTTTTTCTTCTCTTTCCAATGGTGTAAAAAAATTTCACAAAAATTTTTGAATAAGTGGAAATTTTGGCAAAAGATTAATTTGTTGCAAGAACAAAAACCATGTTCCTGGCATCCGACGTGTCTAGCTGACGAACTCATCCAAGGGTTTGGGACTTCCAATGTTTTCACCAAATTTCGTAAAAATTGGATAGTGATACTTCGTTAGAGAGTTATCGCGTGGACATATATATATATATATATATATATATATATATATATATATATATATATATATATATATATATATATAAATTTTAGTGAATATTATTTTCGGTTTCTAGGGACCTCAAAACAAATTTCTGCCATAGTCCCGGGCTCAAGTCGCGTCATGACAGTGGCTGTAATAGCTGAATTCCATTCCGGAAATTGGCTAAAAGTAAATCTGAAACCAAAACAATACGTGTCCAATTTTCTATTAAGCAGTATTATAAATATTTCAACATTAAATTAAGATTTATTTGGAATTATTTCAATAAATTTACCGCTATTGGCTTTTAATTACATTTAAATATTATTTTGGCGCAATATTATTTAAGGTTTTCCTAAATACCTAATGATAATAAAATAAAGCATCCCTTGATCATAACAAATTTTCCCTGTGTTAAAATTTTATATGTTCTCAGTTCCTTGAAACACCTTGTATAGTAACCAAATTCTTTGTTACTCTTACCGAAATCTACTGTATATTCAGGACAGTGTTATTCAATAGCCATTGTAGGCACTGCGCCTAGAGCCTCTGAACCTACAAAAATTGTAAAATGGAATGGACATTAAATTGTAAGAAGCTATAAATACGATTTTATCCAAAAGTACCTAGGGTCTACGACGATCCTAACACGGTCCTGTATATATATTATGAAACAATGCGGATCGTTGAGAAAGCAACTGCATTAGGTTAAAAGTATTAACTTGATTGCAAGATGGATAGACAATTTAAACATTTGTAATATGGACAGAAAGTTAAAACTTTAATTTTTATTGCAAATAATTGAGAATAATTCCATAGGAAATAAAAGTCCAGCCAGCTTAGCTTGTTGTTGTACATGTTATGTCATAGATCATATAAATTTCAAAATATGTAGATACTTATATTGATTATGTTCTAAATCATCTTAACAAAATTAAATACATCGTTCTGAATCTAATGCCATAGGTACTTTTTAGTGTTCCGTACTAAAATTGACAAAATGAAACGCTTCTGGAACACTCGATATTCGTCAATCGGTTACACACGATTTTTTCTGAAATTGTCCAACGAAAAAATCTGAAATTGAACACAAATTCTCCATTTGAATTTTGATTTAATAATTATTTCTGTATATATTTAACAAATATCTCTACTTCTTACTGATAAGCGTAAATTGGCTAGGATTGGAAATAGGATTGCCTTAAGATCGAGAATTATGATATGTGTGTCAGGAATAAAATTTATTCGTCAGGAAAAATGCTTTGACTTAGAGACGGCGCAAGAGTAAAATGAGGAGTGGGCAAGATAATTTTTGCGAGGTCTCCCTTAATTTTCTCCTTGAAATTTTTCCATTAAAAATTAAGAAACCCTAATCCCTTTTGCGAAATCCGTCTTCTCGAGATTTTCCAAAAAAGCCTCCCTAAGAATTAAGTGATGAGCCAAAAAAAAAACAACTCAATAGCCGACAGCACCCTTAATCAAGTTCTGCCGGCTTTCTTACACATGCGAGGCCGAAAGGTTCGAGGCTATAAGCTGTCACCCACTCTGCTTTGGCTGTTCTCTTCATATGTTAATTCATCAATATATTTGATAGATTTGAGCGTTACTTTATGGTATTCCATTTTAAAATAAAAAGACAATTTTTTACTTTACTAATACCACTTTATTTAGAGTTTTAATTTTCTGTGACATGTTTCGGCCCGTATGACCATTGACGAACAGTTACGGGCCGAAACATGTCACAGACAATTAAAACTCTAAACAAAGTGGTATTAGTAAAGTAAAAAATTGTCTTTTTATTTTAATTCATCAAATTTAACAATTTATTGTACGGAACACTATTTGTGCAAGTATAACTTGCATTTAATGGATTTTATTTATTTATTTTTATTTTTTTGGATGGATTAGTATTAGTTACTATTGCTTATCTGGAGATACGTTCATATTTATATATATTATGTCGTAATCCTACCTATCTGTACAATTTGACAAGAGTAAAAGTAATTATATAAAACATAATTATTGCCAATAGTAAGCCTAACAACAGACAGCGAACAGATAAATGAAACGTTGATAAAATGATATATTGCATGTAACGCCAATTTACCGTGTAGTTAGTTAGCAATGCAAACTCGCTAGCGATTTAAGCCATCTATCTACTCATCTACCAACAATATATTGTTATGCTGAGCCAAAAAATCATAACGCAGAGAATTGTTTAGAAGATAAGAATTTTGACGAAGACGTAAGGGAAAAAATATCTAACAATAGGTAGATGTAAAAATTATTTGATAAATAAAAACATTCAAGGATGATTTTCCTGTGAAATTTACTACCCTTATCTCACTTAAAAGTAAACGGCAGCTGAATTGATCGAGTATTTTGGAACGAATTTTCTCTCAGAACTGATTCTCTGTAGGTATCTTTACATTCTTTAAATCAATTGAGTTTGAGGTAAAAGCTCAAACATTTTTTAAATAATTAACCTTTAAACGATTTACTTTGTAAAAATCCATATTTTGGGTCATTAAATGACTCATTTAATAAATTTAAGAAATCTACTTGAAATTTACAAATAACGGATATATTATAATATAGTAAACGAAATTACAGTCGAATGCCCGTTATAAGACTAATCTAGGGGACGTAGGGGAAATTTTTATCGAAAATTTTTTGTGCCCTCACTACCACGCACTTAATTTTGTCGCTCGACTACTCCTTATAAGACTATTTTATTTCAGTATTACATTCCTATACGTTTAATTGTTTATGATTTTGACAATTTCAGCATAGTCTTATAAGGAGTGGTCTGGCACAAAACTCGAAAAAGTGATTAAGTGGGGGAAGTTTCAACTGCTGATTGAGGGGAAGAGTCTTATAAGGGGCAATCTTATAACGGGTATTCGACTGTATTAACTTCCCATAGGAAGTTATTGTAATGGGTCCGATTTTACGAATTGCTAATTTTGACATATATCCACGTTTCAAGGTCACTAGAATCCGAATCCATCGTTTTTAGCGTGATGTCTGTGCGTGCGTTCGTTAGTTCGTTCGTTCGTGAATTTTTTTTCGTCTCGCATATCTCGAGAACAAATGATGATATCAATTCCGGACTAATTTCATTAGATGCGTAATCAAAAAATGAAGACCGTATAAAGCTTTCAGCAAATTCGGATTAGCGGTTTGTTTTTTGTGATAAAAAAACGGAATTAACTTTATTAACACAACATAAATCATAGAGATTTGTTATCATGTCTTTATTATATAATAGCCTAAAAACCTAATTGATGTTAAAAACTCCAGTAAATTATTATAAAATTTAAAAAAAAATAAACGAAATGAGAAAAATTGAAAAAATTAGTTTCTTGCCAAAATATATTTTGGCTCGCATATCTGGAGAACAAATTATGTTATCATTTGTTTGATAAGGATGGAGTCCCTACCCTTAGGTACAGAAGGCGAAGCCCCCGGTATGGTGCAAGAGGCAAAGCCTGTATTGGGGGCCCAGGGGAGGAGTCGCCTGAAATGAGAAAATAATTATTTATGTACAGTAGTCTCTAGTCTTTAAGGACACCCAATGGGGAGTTGACAGTGTGGGTAGACCTGTCCCCCAAATTTTTTAGTTTTGTGTTCATTGGATTTATTTGTTCTTTGAAAAATTAGAAACGTCTTTTATTTTTTCCAGTACTTTTTTGATCAAATAAACGTACACAGAAACTTGTTTTTATGAGATTTTATCGAAACGCTTAGTAGGAAGTACATAATATAAATTATCATCACATGACATAACACTATGCATGCAACAATATAAAAATTCAATAAAATATTTAAAAATGTTCCCATGTGTAAATGATTCCTTCATCTTGTTTAGAAAAGCAATTTCTAGAGAAATTCTGAGGCTCTGAACTATGTAATCTTCATGAAACTGTCTCGATCGACCGCATAAAAGGGTATTCTTCTAAAATATTTTGGAAACTATACGTTTGATAGCTATTTATAAAGTTTTTGAATGTTTCTGTATGCAAATAAGAAGAGCTTTCGCTATACATTGCAACAAACTGGTTCGTTGTCAACTTTTTAAAATTCCAATAAAATGATCTTAATAAAATTATTTTTTAAATTTAAATATTAGATTAAAAAAATATCAGTGGTGCGAAACATGTTCTTAATAGTAACATTTAGTCTGGTTTTGATCGGCAGGCAAGAAAGCGTACCAACGTTTGCAATGAAGTCATCAATACCTAACTGAATTTAACTTGGTTCATAAAAAAGTTATGGTACAAGCGCCGGGAAGACTAATCTATACATATAATAAAACTGTAAATCTGTCTCTGTCTGTCTGTCTGTCTGTTCACGCATCACGTAAAAACTACTGGACGGATTTTAATGAAATTTGGTGTGATGATAACTTATTACCTGCGTCAACATCTAACATACTTTTTATTCCGGGAAAATGTTTCATTCCCACGGGAAAATGGAAAAACTATTTTGAGCATCTACACACATTACGCCAATTTACATATTTCATAAAAAATTTCATAACTATCGTAACAAAAATTGTATATAAATTTTGTAGTTTGGAAATTTTTCTGAATTTTAAATAAAAAAAAATGTTGCTAATTGTGTACCGAAAAATACAATAAATACACAATTGTAAATTTGGAGACAATTTAATGTATTTTGTGTTGCAAAAAACTACAAATTGGAGAAAGAAACTACACAACGTTTCGCGTGAACAACGTCACGGGTACGGCTAATATAAAATAAATATTTTGTGTTTACCAGTTAGTTTGGATTGTTTAACGTACAAGTTTGAATTTTAAAAATATTATGGCGGGAATGTTGGAACGAAAGAACAATATAAAGTTAATTTGAAACTTTAATATAGTCTTTTGGCTTAGCACGCCAATGTGTTTGCTAACTTTAGTTAGGCTATAGCTTCGGTGTATGTATAGACGTAACATACATTGTATGTGTATTTAATAACAATAGCTAAGAAAAACTTACATCTTACCTGTATTAGTCACGACATCAAATTCACTTATATTATTGAATATGACTGAAGTTAACTTTCAAATAAAAGTGAATTTCATTTAAATGCTATCGGCAATTATTTAGAACACAATTGTGATTGACCTGCCCAAAGGCAATAATCATATTAATATGTATAGAAAAACTTTTAAAAGGAATTAAATAATTGAAATAATTAAGAATTTATTTTATTAGATAGTTTTTATGGTGCAAATTAACAAAAAAAAAAAAAAAAAAAAAATGAAAAATGAAAAATATAATTGATTAACACTTTCAAGAAATGTTATCAGCGTAAAAGTTTATAATTGAAAGAAAGGGCTTTGTCTGAAGTAATTCTACAAGTAATGTGGTTTTTAACAAATAAAAGGATTCATTAATTCTAAACAATGATAAAAAATTCGTTAAGTGCGTGGTTTTGACACGCACTAAGCAATGTCACCTCAGTGAAAGTGTTAATTTATGATTTTTTGTTAATTCTATAGTTGTTAACTCTACAGCCCTCTTGCGTTTATTCAATATGGATGTACAACTCTATAATTATTCAATATGGATATACAATTCTATAATAATGTTTCCCCCACTGTGATCACACAACGATATTAATACGTCATCCTTCGATGACATAAAAATCATGGTTAAAATATTTGCTATATGTAAAAAAAATCATTTTATATCCCCACCCTAAAAGTGTCCTTGATGTACCTAACTATTGATTTTGTTCTCTTCAAATTGTATAACGTATCTTAATAAACAAGTATATAATTATTGATTGAAAAATTATTAACCCTTATTTGAAAACGATGGATTTACAACTTCGTGATATTTTTTTTATCAAATTTTTGATTTTAAATCATTCTTTTGTTTACTGAAAGCAAAGTCAAAAATTTACAGTAACCGGGAGATGAAAAACCAGGCATATGATATTTGTAATATTCTTTTTTTAATTTTGAATATAGAGGGGTAAACAAGAAAATGAATAAATGAATCATTGTCTGAACGAGAGGTTAGAAAACTTACAAAATACAAAAGCCAAACTAACTTTTGAAAAGAGCAGAAAGATCTCTTCAAACCTTCAAACTATTTGAAAATAAAAAAATAAATAAATAAAATACAAAATATTAAAGCCGTCGAACGAATCGTATAAAAATAGGTTGGCTTATAAAAGGTTGAAAGTTTCTCGGAAAGCTAGGACATACTTGTGTATACCCCATGAAATACCTACATACTTAATTGGTCTGGGAAATTTCAAAGAGGTGTTACACTTTTGAATTCATTGCATGAAGAGTTTTTTAAAATTAGAAATATAACAATTGTGTTAGAAGCAGAGTTGTGCCATGTGATGTAAAAAAACAGTTTTTTACATTTTTATGTAAAAAATTGTAAAATACGTAAAAAACTGTAAAAAACCGTAAAAAGTTGTAGAAAATGTAAAATACTTAAATCATTTGTCAGTTCACTGACAAACAATTTATTTTGACGCTTATTACTTGTTTATAAGTTCACATGAAAAATGGTGTCAAACAAAATGTCGACACAAAAATGATTTTCTGCTGGTGGAAGGCCATCCACAACTGACTACAAAGCTTTAAATTTCCAAATTAACAAACTGAGTTCTGACAGATCAAAAAAAACTACTACATATTTATCTCTCTTTAAATTATAATAACAATAAAATCACTGATGATAATGATTGATATCTTTAATAAAATTTAACTGAATAAATAAAAATCTTTTTAATATTGAATTCTTAAATAAACTATTCTATCAAACCTTTCTTTTTCCTGTTTGTCCCCATTTATATTAGCGAATTTCCAGAAAGAATTCTGGAAATTCAGCTATTACAGTAGGTGTCATGACGCGACTTGAGCCCGGGACTATGGCAGAAATTTGTTTTGAGGTCCCTAGAAACCGAAAATAATATTCACTAAAATTTATATATATATATATATATATATATATATATATATATATATATATATGTGTATGTATGTATGTATGTATGTATGTATATATGTAGCAGCACGATAACTCTCGAACGAAATGTCCTAGGCTTACGAAATTTGGTGACAACGTTGGAAGTCCAAAAATCTTGGATGAGTTCTTCAGCCAGACACGTCGGATGCCAGGAACATGGTTTTTGTTCTTGCAAAAAATTAGTTTTTTGCCAAAATTTCCACTTATTCAAAAATTTTTGCCAAATTTTTTTACATCATTTAAAAGAGGAGAAAAAATTACATAAAAAAGGTCTTTAAACTATTATTCTATGTCAACTAGTTTCCGAGAAAAACTAATTTTTATAAACGGAAATTCGCTATGTTATGCAGGATGCTGCGACAGGGGTATTTTTAATTTTCAAATTACTTAATTATTAAGTTTTACTTTGCAAATATAGCAAGAACTTCAACAGCAAATATGGAATACCACCAGTAACGCTTACATATCTATTAAATTTAAAAAAATTTAGTTTTTTACATTTTTTACAGTTTTTTTATCAAAATAAGTATGTGTAAATTACAAAGTTTTTTACATGTAAAAAACTGTATAATTTACCCGAAGTAAATTACACGCACAACTCTGGTTAGAAGTAATTACCGTAATTATGGTTTAGTAAAAGCTTTATTACGAATTAATTAATTATAAATAGATCTATACTTATCACTTTCACGTAAAAAGATAAAATTACTAAATTGTTGTATTATTTAATACTTACATAAAGTAAAAATATTACTTAAGTCCAAATTTAACGATCAGCAAAATAATAAGTTAATTACAGTAAAATTTTTATTGCTTTCTAATTATAGCATATCAATTACTCTCTAATTTCATTAACGTACAAGTTTCTTGTAAGTTTGCTTTCTAAGGCTAAAATGCGTAAACTTTTAAGACTTTTTTGAATCGTTGCGGAGTACAAACCGTTTTTCTTATAAAAAAAATCATGAGAAATTCAAATTTGGGTTAAGTTGGAGGTTAATAGTGACTTGGGTTAATAGGGACGCTATTCTATAAGTATAAAGAAACGAATGTTGACTGTTTAAAGACTGATGAAGGATGTCTTGGAACATCAAAAAGAACACTTTCAAGGGTTGTCAAGTTGTGTGAGGACATACCGTGACGGGCGCCCGGAAGAAATTATATTGCATACTTGACATAAGAGGTAAAACGTGACAAACTGACCAAAACACCTATTACATTTCCTCTATCTAAATTTAAATTCACTTGACTTGAATTGTGTTCAGAAGTTATTACCTACTTGAATTTTTGGGTATAAGTCAAGTAATGCAATATACTTTATATGACATCCGCCTTAGCTCGTAAAATGACCGTCTTGGCAAGGCCGGATTAACCCTGAGTCTGTCCCTACGCACCTTGAAAAATGCTGCCCCTACCCTTTGTTTGAAAAGAAGGAAATCTTAATAAGTGACGAGCAAAAAAAAAAAACGTCAATCACTAATTTTTCCGCCCTGTTTTAAAAATTTCCCGCCCCTATCCCCACCTTTTTTACAAACTTTGCTTTAAAAAAAGTAAGTGATTAGCAAAAAAAAAAACGTCAATTACTAATTTTTCCGCCCTATTTTAAAAATTTACCGCCCCTAGGCCATGGCCTAGGTTGGCCTATTGGCTAAGCTGGCCCTGCGTCTTGGTATGACCGGTCCATTCGAGATTTTCAAAAATACTTTAAATATAACATTTTGATACTTTTTCAAGTTTAGATTTTACGTTTATTTCAACACAAAATTATGACGTATCATTCCTTTTTTGGATGCACGGATATAAAAAATTCAAAATTATATTTTGGTTATAATTTTGATCAACTCTACTAATCGTCTCAATTCACCCTTTTATCGTTTCTTTTGAGCTCAATTCATCATAGAGTAAAAATTACATAATTTTGATTATTTTTTTCAAAAATCAGAAATATTTTCAAAAATTTTTAATATAATAGAAACAGTACATATCGAGCATACTCTTTCTCAACCCCGTATCTGAAAAGTCCCAATTGTTGGAGACACAAAAAAAACGTATTTAAATCTGTGTTTTAATCATATGAACTTAATACAATATTTAATGTTTTTTGTGTGTCCTAAAACATGCAGTTTTTTATATACGAGGTTGAGAAAGAGTACGCGCGATATGCGATAAGATGTGAAATTTGAATTTGTGCCGATTTATCTCAATTTACGGTAATTTATGGATATTTTGTCAATAAATTCAAATATTATGTCTACAACTAAAGACACCTGTCATCATTCACCAATGTTATCTGTGTAGGTAACTCCACTTTGACACATTAAACCATTAGACTTGTGAATTATCTTCAAGTGCACTATGACCACCTTTATAAATTTGTGTCAAAGAAAGCAAATAAATTTTCAATTTTAGATGTTAGATAAGTGTTGATCGTTGACCATTTGACCATAAATAAACACTACAAACATTAAACATTGAAGACATGTACAAAATTAATTTGTTTATGTTTTTCTTTTTTCCAAAAGCATTCCTATTCCAAACAATTAAGTGAAAGTTCATTTGTAAGATTTATTTTAAAGATGTTTATTATTTACTTGCTTACACCTATGTTACGTAGCTTATGTACTTACAATTAGTATTGTATGTGCAGCGCATCTTTCTTTTTAAATGACCGTAGAGACACACAACTTGACCATAATTTTCGATATAAATTTGCAAAAAATAAAGATGAAATTAATTTAGTTATATGTACCAGTTTTAATGAAATAAATTGATAAAAATCTTTGATTTGACTCATAAACAAATTTTCCAGAAATTTAAATTATTAGTTAAAAATATTTAAAAAAACAATGGTAGATAATAGGTTAAGATTTCAAGGAATTTCTAACTTTACTAGCCAATATGTTTTTTTAGTGAAATATTATGAAAGATACTGTAAATATTGTTGTTAACTCCAAGTAATATCTAATAATGAAACTTAATCAATTTCAAATTTTTGACAGGTGCTACAGTTACTATAATGTTAATATTGAAATGCAGATGTTTTTACCGTTTGTACTAGGCGTCCGTCGGTAATGTTAGGAATTGTTAAAGGATCGTAACTTTACCAAATCTATAGTAACCATTATTTAAACGAATTATTCGATTATGCGCGAATAACTAAATGGGAATAGTATATTGTGCAATAAGTGCGGGAAATTTTCGATTGCCCACGAAAGCGAAGTTGAACTCATTGGCTTGAGTGGGCAATCGACAATCCCGCACGAATTGCACATACTATTTTTTATTACGAAATTACTATTTTTGAAATTTTTATTACTTTTTAAAATAATATTTTTAAGTGTTCGTCTCTTTTTTCTGAATTAATTATTGTTAAAATTATTTTGTTGGTGGTTTATGAAATAATTAGAAATAATTATGAAATATTTATTAAATGAAAAATCAAAAGGCGGCTTTGCGTGTTTTATTGTCAATTTTCGTGTGGAAAGTTACTTTCCGCACGCAAAAAAGTATGTGGGAAGAGTACAGTGGGCAAACAGCTATTTTGCGTACAGAAATGTGTGCGCCAAGTTAGTATTTCTCCCGCATGAGTAATAAAAAATTATTTCTAAATACTTATGAATTTTTCATATTATAACTTCCGAAAAATGAATTAAAGTTTGAACACTTTTTGAAAACAGAAATGTACGATATAAACTGAAAAAAGCTAATGATTTAAAGAAATGGCATCTGGTAATGTTAGAAAAATTTTATTAGATTTATAGAACACTAATAGTTTATTAGGAATAGCTGTGTCACTAAAAAAAAAATACTACAGGTATTATAAGCATTGAAGCGTGGTATGGTAAAGTTATGTTCAATAGGTAAAGTTAGGGGGCTCTGCGGTACGCAAATTAAATAGGAAGTAACATAAACGAACTTCAGAATTTTTATTTTTATCGTTTTTTATACGTAATAGGTCTAATGAGTATATATTTAAAAATTTTGCATACAGGTATCTTATTTAAATAGTGATTAATTACTCAATGTTAAGTAACAGTTACAAGTGTATTAAAAATTTTATTGATTTTATGGCCAATTAACTTCGGTTAGTTTGATAGGCATGATTAAAATTTAAATACTCTTATTTAATCAAGATAGATGTGCGTGCATATATTATCAGAAAGTTTATTTCGTGAAAGGTATCAGTTGCATTGGGCATCATAGAACGTTAAAAATGTTAAAGCCTAAAATTCAATGGTGCTTAACAGAAAGACTACAGTTCATTGAATTATTGTAATTAAAATGTTGCAAATGTTACGTAAATGCAAAAATTGAATGGTGATTTCATAAGCGTGGTAGGAATTTTGGACTGTAGAAATAATATCTACGATTTATCTTTAATTTCTCATATTCATATGTAAGGATATTCAGGGCCAAATTTAGATGTGGGCCTTATGGGCTCAATGGCAAATATTTGAGAGCGACGGTCGTGAAATAATAGTCAGCCACTTTTTCTTTATTTACATACAGGACGTCTTACGGTGTTTGTACCAGACAATATCTTGGAAAGAACTTGGACAATATATCTGAAACTTGCTGGCTAAAACCCGAGGAGTATTATTTTTTTTTTCAAAATTTTGAAATCGATGAGACGTGACGGGAAAGTCGTAGATAAAATTTAAATACAAAAAGGCACAACTCTGCAGCACCTGGATTCTAATTAATCGGAAATTTTGTTGAACTCATAGCCGTAAGAATAGCAAATGAGGGTATATAATTTAAAAAGACTTTAGAAGTGAGATAAACTTGGCTTTTTTTTTTTAAATGATAAAACGTTTACACTCACTTTTGCTAGCCTACAACTATCTTGAAGTGTCTGTCTAAACACTTTCAAGATTTTCTAAAGGAATTATGTTATCTATTCGGATATTAATTTAATAATAATAATTTATTATCCGTATATGTACTTAAATTTATATACAAAAATAGAAAATTAAATTTTTGAAATGGGCATGTGACCAGATTAATTTGAGAAATAATAAAAATTATGAAAAAAAATCATAAATTAATTTCACTTGTCTGGTGAATAATTAAACAAATATACCTACTTATTTAAATTTTAAATTGTTTACTTTTATTATTCGCTTATTTGCATACTTTAATAGACAAAACTATGAACCTGAAGTAATGATCACAAAAAGCCTTTTAAATAAAGAAGTTAAAGCTAAAAGTATTCTCGAAAAAGGCAAGATTCGCAGATGGTTACTCAAAAAAATTTCTTCTCGGCGTTTATCCTGCGTATAAAATACCTAATTTTACTTCACAAAATACCACTTGCTTTTTAATTGTGATAATTTCTGCAACATAGTCTCGACTAAAAATAAAGTCGCATTTTGAAAAGTACAATATTTGTTTTATGATTTACAAATATGGAATGCCATAAAGTAACGCTCCAATCAGTTAACATTAAGTACAGTCTTTCAAAAATAGGCAAAAGCTTTTGGTATTTCTTCTATGTTTTTGAGAAGTATAAAAAACTAATATTGGATATATTGAAATGGAAATACCTACGTATATCAGGTATATATTATTTTGTATTTTGTGAGAATGAATGAATGTATAAATATTTTAAAAAAAAAACTGTTGAATTTGTAAAATATTTTGTATTTTTAATTATACCTACCCTAATAGTTAAGCTAACAAAAAAATTAATATATAGAAAAAATTTTTTGAAAATAATTTCTCTAAAATATACTGTCGTGTACAAAAGGTGACAAGAACTGATTATCCTCTATTTTCCGATATAATTAATTATCAAAAACTCAATTAATATTATTATTGTGAAATTTAAAAACCATAACATAAAATCATGTAGTATCAAATTGATCTTAATTAACCACACAATCGTTGATCAATTTTTGAACAATAAATGTCATTCAACACTTACAAACCGCTTTTGATTGAAATAAATTAAAGTAAAAAAAATGTTTTTTAAGAAAAAGCTTTTATTTAAGAATGGGCTAAAAAAAATAAAATAACTTTTGAGTGAAGTTTGAAGCAATATGCAACATAATTTATAAAAGCTTGAGGCGTTATCATTAATTAGGTATTTCTGTTTTGGATATAACTGTAGCTATTTTACTTTTCAGTAGTTATCAAACTTAATTAAACGCCTCAAGCTTTTATAAATTATGTTGTATATTGCTTCAAACTTCACTCAAAAGTTATTTTATTTTTAAATAAAAGCTTTTTCTTAAAAAACATTTTTTTTTACTTTAATTTATTTTCTACTTTTTAGTCTGATTACAATTAATTTTAAAAAAAAATTAAAGAAGTAATTTTTTTACCTATATTTTAATCGGTTAATTTACCCTAATCAGACATAACTATGGAAACAAAAAATTGCAATGTAAAATCAATGGACAATATCTGACAATTCGAAATGTCAAAAAGTTGCACAGGTTAAATAGAAGCTTTTAAAAAAATTTCATTTTTGTACGATTCCCATCTGATTTCACACGTCAGCCATGTGTCGTTACAAAATTGCTCTCACGAAACGACAATAAAATAACAACATTGCAGTGTAAAACAACAGAAAGTCAGAAAATTTTTTTTAACGAAAAATAAATTTTTATTAATTATTCATTGATGATAAGTTTTGATTTTTATTTCCGATTTGCCTATTCTCAGCATTTGATGCCATTTGACAATTAACTAGCTAAGTAAGTATTCTTTTTTTTCCAATAATTACCATTGAATAGATTCTAATTAATAGAATTATAAATTAATTGCCTAATTAAGAGTGGATTGTTTGTGAAATATGTTGAAAAAAACTCTTTCTTCTCTTTTGATATGAAAAAAAAATTCATCAACGGAATATGAAATATGAACTAACGTATATAGTAGTTATTACTTGGTTGAATGATATATTTAGCTATTGTTTAGCTACATCGGTTTTTTTTCTTTTTGTTTTATTGTTTATTTAAATGTTGGTTTGCAGCTACTTACTATTTGGTTCCGTGCGGATTTTTGTGAGAAAATTTAGTAGAAGAGTATATGTATTTGACACACGGTAAACAATTGTAAAAATAATAGTGAGAGTTCTAATTGATAATTAGCATCAGAAAATAAGTTAGTAATGTAATGTGAATATGTGTGTTTGTAAGGGTGATTGCACATTCACTGTTAAGTGAAGTTATCTTGTATTGCCAAATAAATATAGAGGGAAGTTTTTAGGTGGTGAATATCTATAATAAGGATAATTTTTGGAAAAATAACCACCAAATGTACTACTTTAAAAAATTTTTTAATAATTTAAAAAATTATTAAAAATTTTATTCGGGCGGATATAGGCCGAAACGTACGTCGTAATAAAAAAAAAAAAAGTTAAAATTAAAAAATTTTTTAAAGTAGTACATTTGGTGGTTATTTTTCCAAAAATTATCCTTATTATCAAATAAATATAGGTAACCTAATTCAACCCATACAGCCTTACAAGGGATTTTTTAGCAAATTTCCGTGTCGTGGTGAGACTTGAGCCCGGGACCGTGACAGAAATTTGTTTTAAAGCCTTTAAAACCCGAAAGTGATATTTACTAAAATTTATATATATTTCATTTAAAATTTTGGGATGAGTTTTTTCAACCAGACACGCCTGATATCCGGAACTTCAAAAAAATTTCATTTTTGTGATCCAAACGACTGAATTTCTTTTAGAAATATGATTTATTCACCAAAAGTCCTTTTTTATGAAAAATTTTAGTAAACTTATCGATATCAGCAATTAAATTATTAAATTTCGTTTGTTTTTAACACCATTTGTTTTAACAAAATTTGTTTTTAACACCATTCGAATATTGGAATGAGGCGAAAAATCACATCAAGGTTTTTTCTATTTACAATTATTCTATATCAACTAGTTTCCGAGAAAAACGTACTTTTGTAAACGGAAATTCGCTATGTTATGTAGGACGCTGGGACAGGGGTATTTTTTTTTAAATTATACTTTATGGAAATGGTTTGAATTAGGATGAGTGGTTGACCTAGAATCTAAGTGCAAACTTCTCATTTCTCCGGATAAATATATTCTTTTTAGAAATACGACTAATTCAGCAAATCTCTTTTTCAGTAGTGCTATAGGTGAATTAACTAAACTTCATCTGCGCGGCTCTTGCGTAACTTTTTCGCTCGTATGTAACCTCAATCACGTAATATACTATTTTTGATTCGAAGAAAACAAAATAAAAAAATTTAATTTTTCAATAAACAAATCGTTTTGAGAGTACATCGATTAAAAATTTAATAACAACAATGTGCAGTTAGCTTTATATTAAAAATATAAATTAAAACATACATTTGTCCATATATTCCAAAATTAAAAAAAAAAATGGGTACATTGGGATTTAATGACAAATAAAACAAAAAACAAATTTACGAGAATTAAATAATATGTAGTTTTTTTATAACTCATATGTTACTCACATGCATAAAAAAATTACACTAATAAAAATAAATTTTACAGAATTGTGAGAAAGTCCATTTAATAATTTAATTTTGTTTTTACGTTTTTCATCCGACAAACATTATGAAAATGTTTTGTAACTTGAAATAGAATATTCTACACGCATCAATTTTATGTTTTATCATTACAGTGGAGAACTTCTGTGGGTAACTAATGTAAAAAAAAATAAAATTAAAATTTAATTTTATTTTATGTATTTTAATATTAAAAAGAAAGAACGGTATTGAAAATACGTATAAAGAGTAATCGAAAATCTTTCAGTGATAATTGTTGGTTATCAAGTTAAAAAATTTTGTTAATAGTCAATATGTTATTATTATTAAACAGTACGATTTTAAATACAATATAGGTAAATACCTATATTACTGATTATGATAAAAATAAAAAAAGACAATAATTTTATTCCTATTTTCATCTAAAGTTTAATTGACTTCACACTCATTTAGAATAAAGTCTTGAAAGAACAAGAAGCGGATATAAAAATTTAAGATTCGAAGTTTTATTTCATCTAGACCTCGATCGAATCGAAAACGAACAATATGATTCACAGTGCTCCCACCATGACAACGTATTAGTTTTATAGTATGGTACAATACCTCAATAATACCGATCCCGACATCTCAGTAGGGATTCTACCACTTTCGCCACACAGTGTTCGGAGCCAGATTTTGAATCACTCCATAAATACATTTAATAGATTTGACCGTTACTTTATGGTATTCCATATTTGATATTAGTAAATAAAAACTCTTTACTAATATCACTCCTGTTTAGAAAGACGAAATTTAGCACAGTAGATATAAAAATTGGCGTTTTGGACTTCTATTTATAAATAGAAGTCAGTTGTGTAAACGTTTCTGGAAATTTATTCCCTAAGGGGTTAAAACAGGAAATGAAAATTCGTATGGGAAGTTCGTCATTTTTGAAGTTAAAAACGTGGATATTGATTAAGGCTTTTGAAAAACATTAAAAGTGAGCAGAAAGTGAGTAGGTACCCAATAAAAAGATGTTGTCGATGGGAAATCCCATCGGGTATACGGCTAGTTGTAAAAGAAAAATATTGTAATTTTCTAAGATTAATAAAAATAAATAAATTAAAACATATGCAGCCATAAGGACTGCCGACAGCTGTGAAAACTTAAAACTATGAAATAATAGATATACACAGCACTAATGTTGCACAACACATCACGCTTATAACTACATATACGCTGTTATTACAGTATGTTGGTGAGGCGAACTCATAAGATTTTACCTTTCCAAAAAGCGTCCAACGCGCACATCAAAATATAGTCGGGTATATACAATGTGTTGGTGTATATATGTGTGCACGTTAGACGTTATACTCATAGCTACAGATATATTGTTAACATTCGTATGTCGGTGACGCGAACCCATAAGATTTTGCCCTAATAAAAATCGCTTAACGCGCCTAAAGAAGTTTTCACTTCAATAAATAAAAATAAAAAACAATTTCTTAGAACAAGATTTTAAATTGTTCCATCTGAATTACGTCACTCTCAATAATGTCTAATTTTCAAGAATTTGACACCTGAAAAAATTTGGTATTTGGTAAGTATGTATTTTAGATATTAGTTGCATAACAATGGAAGCTTCATCAAAATTGATTTATGTAATAACAAGTTACTATTAAAGCTGTAGGACCGGCAAAAATCAATTCTTTAGGGTGAATGTCATGTTCTTAAGCCAAAATTTACTTAAAATTCGTATCGATTGAACGAAACTTTTTTGAGTTGAAATAAAAATACAATCAACGAAGTATTTTGTAACTAAAAAAAATTACTAAAATTACTGTGATATTAACTAAAAAAAAACTTCCCAGCGTTCCCACCTTTATAAACGTTATACTATATACTAAAAATAGGGTTACTCACGTATTTCTAAATCCTACAGTAAAACTATTATAAACTAGGGATGATCGATATTCATCGATGGTAGAAAAACATCGATGTAAAAACATCGATGTTATGTCCTCGATAACATCGACACATCGATGTTACGAGAATAATATCAAAACATCGATATTACTCTAAGCTATCCAGTATTTAAAAAGTCCTGTAGCTGATTTAAAACAAGATCCATTACTTTTATAGTAAGTTCTAGGATCCACTTATCCAAACTTGAAAAAAACTGCCATTAGATATTTGTGTTTTACAGCAATTTCAACAGCTTCAGAGAGACTTTTTTCAAAAGCTGGGCAGCATTTGTATCAACAAAGGAACAGATTAAAAGGGAAACTTCTAACGAAGTGACTTTTTTGCAAAGTGTACCAAATAAATACTGGCAATGTTAATTTTTAATAAATAAAATAATAGACTAGGGTAAACGGTATAGTTATTGGACGTTGACAGTTATTGGACAAGATACTCTCTTTTGAAGATTATAAGGCTTAGAGACTAGTAAAGCAAACTTCCTGATTTTTTAATTAAACAGAACCTTCTAGTATCTACAGAACTTGTGGATTGTGGAAATACGCCAGAAATTAATAAATTAAATTTTTGTCCAATAACTGTATTTTTCTACATGCACCACTTTAATATTTTCTTTTCATAAATTTACGAATATGTAATATGAAAGTTTTATATGGTATATTAAAATAGACAGGTCTTACTTTATTTATGAATCTTTTCGTTAAAAATAAAGTTACAACACGTACTTTTTCTGTACTTTGTGTTGAAAATTTTTCTTAACTGTCCAATAACTATACCATTTACCCTATAATGGTTGTTTATTTTGCTACATAAACATCGATGTTTTCGAACATCGATGTCTTTCTTTCGATATATATCGTATATCGATACTCTTGAATCGATGTTAACATCGATGTCAACATCGATATTTTTCTAATATCGATCATCCCTATTATAAACTATTTTTAGTCTATGAATATTGAGTGACTGTGTTTCAAGTGGTCAAGCTTGTCGTCATTCTGAAGAGACGTGAAAAATCGTATATTATTATTTAGATAGCGAACAGATTTTTAATAAGTTACTTATTTTATTGCTTGTAATAATTTCAATGAAAAAAATACATGTAATGCCGTTGGCTGTACAACTTTCTTGTTGCCTTTTTCAACTTGCTTAACTTTCAATACACACGCCAGTGGTGCATCAGTTGAGCAGCATTTATTGTATAATATTTACATTAAATTGTTTTCTTTGTCAGAAGTTTGAAAATTATTTTAATAAATAATTTTTAACAATGTGTTTTTTTGAAAACAACTTTTTGAGGGCAGTAATATGTAAATAAAGTTGAATATTTTATGAGATAACATGAATTTTTAATTTCTTCGACTTGTTTAATTAATTAGGTAATCTACAACAGACTTGATATTTAAAAATATGACATAGATATACTAACATAAAGAACTTAATGTAAATTAACTTGGAATGGATCAATTTCTGTTAATTTAAAAGTAGGTATAGTGTTTGTGAATCAAGTTGAAACATGAAATTTTGTTTGATCTACTCTTTGCCATTTTTACTATCAAGAAATCGAAATTTGAACAGATTGTCTTCTGCTAACCCTACAGTCTTAATTTTATCGAAAGTGAGACGTGTAATTAGGGATGTTATGGATATGAAATTTCGGATACGGATACGGATTTTAAAAACATTTTTTTCGGTTTCGGTTTCGATTACGGATATATAATAATATCGGATAATGTTTCGGATATATGGTTACGGTTACGGATAATTGCTTTTAGTAAACATTTTTTTATAGAAAAAAGGCGAAAATTTTACTTAAAAAAGTGAACGTCAAACACGGATCAACGAAAATCTATCAAAAGAAATACATACAGTAAAAGTTGCTTCGATTTAAACTCAATTTTCCAATGGCAGTTGTCTGTTATTATCCGAAATAAATCCGAGACTTTTATTTTCGGATGCGGTTTCGGTTTCGGATATTTAATTATTTCGGAAAACCCTACGCGTAATAGCAAAAGTCTATTATTTTATAGTACTTAAATATTAAGTTGACGTCCCTTAATTTGGGAATTTTAGAGAGTCTAAGTGTTGTATACATTTAATGATGTGATAAAATTTTTGGATTTTGTTACAGCTGATACGATTCTCCCCTTCTTACGACACCATAAAAATGAATTTTTATTTTTCCAGAAACTAAGCCTTATTCATTATACCTTCTATCTCGTTACTGTCATCCCAATAATTCGTTCTTATGTGATTAAAGAAAATATCATTCGTTAATTTTTCTTCCCTAAATCCATCTTATGCGATATGCACAATGCTCACGGTCTACAAGCCTACAGGGGCCTACATAAGTCTAGAATTGGAATTTTAAACAGGAATACCCCCTAATATAACAAAAACAAAATTGTAAATCTAATTTTGTTTTATATTTCAGTTATTTTTAGTTTTTATGTAAAAACAACTAGGGCCTACGGCGATCCTAAAACGACTCTGCCTAAATCAACTATTATAAATCAGTAATGGTTTTATTATAACAATAAAAATAATATCTATTAATAAACATACTCTTATACCGATACCGCTAATTTAAAATGCATCAGATATTGTTACCGTCAAACCACCTAACTTTACTAATTGACGGTAACTGTATCAAATCGCATTTTACGTCAAATAAACAAAAATTTCGTGCCTTACGATGTGCACTTTTTTTAGTGATGGGGGTATTATAAATTTTCTTTTTTCAACTTCTTTAAATATCTGACGAATAAAATTTGTCCCTGAAACAGTTTCAAAACAGTTATATTATCCCGTGTAGATTTTTTATCAATTAGTCCTTCCTTCTTTATTAACTTCTATAACTCATTTCCTAAAGAATTCACAAAAATATTTGTTTAACATACCATTAACATAATTATTGACAAAAAACATCTTGATTAAGATACCATCACAGCGTGATCGACCGAAAAATAGTCAATTTTCGCGATTTTTTTCGGACGGATAGGATGGGAGAATGGGGATGAATTTTTTTTACGATTAATACCACTATTTTACAATACAAAAATATATTTTTATTTATTTTTATTTATTTTTTATAATTATTATAATTTTTTGAAAAAAATATCCTTAAAAAGGGGAGGTAATCGGCCGCAGTTTTCATCCGAAAAAAAATCAAATAGATTATCAATCTGTAGGTAAGCCGCTATGTACCCATGAGAGCGTTCTTTTTTTCTTGAAATTTAAAAAAGTCACGGCGGTTTGAACAAGAAGTACAAAAGTTTTTATAGTTTTTCGTGTGGAAAAATAGGAAAATTTCAAAAAAAAGCCCCCATATGTACATAACGGCTTACGTACAGATTGAGAATCTATTTGATTTTTTTTCGGATGAAAACTGCGGCCGCAATCGTGTGTAAAGATGTAAAATTACCGGTAATTTGGAAAATTACGTTACCATTGGTAATATTACGGTAATTTTCGGTAAAATTCGGTAAAATTGGTATATTCGTTATATAAAAAACAGTTCGTTAATGGCTATATGGGTCCGAAACATGTCACAGATATTTAAAAACTTTAAATAAAGTGGTATTAGCCAAGTAAAAATTGTGTTTTAATTTTAGTGATAATTGTCGTTCAATCTACTGTTGATGGAGTTGAATACTGTTGGGGAACAACAATTTTTAAGAGATTTTCCCTACAAAAAAAGAACTAAAAAAATACAATTAATGCTTTAGTAAACTCTCCTTTGATACCCCATTAACCCCCAGAACCAAAATTCAACTTTACATCGATAATTGGGCTACCACATTTTCTTGTCGGATACTTTTGCCAGTTTAGCCAGTTTTAGTATACGAAACACTAAAAAATACTACAAATATCGTGAAAATTTTAGTTTGTCTGTCATAAAATGTGGTTTGTTACAGTTACCACCATCACTAGGTAAAGTTAGATGATTTGACGGTACCTGCATAGACAAACACCTAAATCAACAACACTAATACTTGTCTTCACATTATTTTCTTTTAGATACATTGTTGTATAAAACAATAATAAAACAGTCATCGAGTTCTTTCACTAGACCTTGGCGATCGCTCATTAACCAGCCAGTACATACGTTGACGATGACGACGATGATGATGATGATGCTGTACAGAGTAAAAGTGCGCGATGGAGCGCGAGCGTCTTGAATTAGTGGCGGACGAGCCGGTTGGCGATGTCATCCCTGCTTCAAAACACATCTTACCACCACCCGGACATAATTTTAAAACTATACAAAGTAACAATAAAGTATTTTTTTAGAGTAGAAATACGACAAGAATTAAAAAAATATATTTTAATCCATTCAATATAGTTTTATTAAGGACTGTCTGCCACAGTGCGTTCAGTTCCAAACCAACAAAAAATTTCAACAATACAAAAGATTTTAACATGGATTTCAGTGATTTGAAATAATTATATTTTTTATTTTTATTTTTGTGCGTTTTAGTTATATTTTGATTGTTATGAGGAAAATTTTGACACAATAATTTCCTTTTTGTGAGTGTGGGTGCTGAATTATTGAAAAATTGTGCTTTTGGATTTTTAAATTTACAATACTGTTGGATTTTTTACTTTATTAAAAATGAAGTTAATGCAGACGGTAAGTTTATGTATGACAGTGTTATAAAATGTTCATTTCGCATTTCCAATGTGTTTTATTTACTTTAAAAAAAAAAATGCCAGTTTAAAAATTTATTAGTGTTAATTAGGTACAAACGCATAACTGAATTTAGTGTGCGGTTAATTATAATTGATTTTATATTAGTTTAAAAAAATGTTTATGATATCAATTTTGTGTGAAATTTAATTTATTACTCTGAAAAATAGAAAATTTATTAATGCAAATAGCTTTAATTTATTCTTTTTTGAATCAGTTTTAGTTATCCAAAAAGAATAAAAATGTGTTTTGTTTGTTTGAATATCTTAGGGAATATCCCAGAAAATATTCTCTAAAACTTATCATGTTTTATTAGCTACCGAAAAAAACATGCTTTAAAAATTTCACATACTTAAAAAATATGTAAAAATTCTGATTCGGGAATAACTGACGCCAGAGTAAGTGGATGAAGGTGAGACATTACATTTTTATAGTATAATTTCAAAGTAGAAGTATTCGAAAATTTTTAATTACTTATCGGTATACTTCCTGTGCAGTATACTTTCTACGTTTATTATTGAATTTTTACAAAACAAAATTTGAGGTAATGTAACCAAATTTTTATACGTGATACTTCAGCGTAGTATACTTATTTCTAAATTTTGTAAAATGTAACTTTTTGGCAAAATGTAACATAACACCTTCATCTATTTGCTCCATTAATTACATCATTAATGCCTGGAAAATATAAGTTAATGGTACCTATAAGACATGCATCATCATGTAATTATTGCATATGTATTTAAACCAAGAGTCGAGAACCTCTGGCCACGGATCTTAGAAAAAATTTAAAATAAATGAATATTTTAAAAATAAAAATATTTATATGGCAATACTGACGGGAAAAACAGGGGTTTCTTTATTTCAACCAATACGGAAGACGAGAAGTTACGTTAAATTGTTATAATATCTCATTGCATCATTCATTAAAAAAATCTATCTGTATAATCTTCGCAATCAGGAAACATAATATTTGTCGTATTCAATTGCATATTTTAAATACAGTTAAAAAATCGCCATTGTTACCAACGAGAGTTTCGAAATTTATTTTTGTATTTTCAAAAAGAATAAAATAATAATTGGAAATCAGAATAATATGGCGGTCAATTAGTGTGACTTGCAAACGAAACATAAAATTTATTTTGATCCATGTCATACAAAAAGTTTCCCACTCTTAATCTAAATCCGGGATTCCTAAACTGCGGCCCGCGATCTGCAAAAACGCGGTTCGCAGTGCCAAATCGTTTTTAAGCTCGAGTTCATAAATTAGATATTTTTTAGTTGAAAAATATCAAATTTTTATTTGCAGTATTATCTTATTATTACATAGAGTTCATACATCAGTATGAATTATTATCAGTATACATGGTATTTAACCATTTTTACTATTATTTTTCTGTTGATCTAAGAATTCCGGTTTTACCAAAAATTAAAATACCCCTGTCGCAGCATCCTGCATAACATAGCGAATTTCCGTTTATAAAAATCCGTTTTTCTGTGATTTTTCACTCTTTTAAGTGATTTTCCCCCCTCTTTCTAATGGTGTAAATAAATGTCGCAAAAATTTTTTAACTTGAGGAAATTTTGGCAAAAGACTAATTTTCTTCACGAAAAATGACCAAAAAAACCATGTTCCAGGCATCCGACATGGCTGGCTAATGAACTTGTCCAACGGTGTGGGACTAAATACAAATATATAAATTTTAGTGAATATTATTTTCGGTTTCTAGAGACCTCAAAATAAAGTTCTATTATAGTCCCGAAAGACTTCTTTCGGAGCTCTAAAAAATAGGACTTTCTAAGGAACCCTAAAAAGAAGGCATATTATAACATACAAACATAATATTATATACTTACATATGTGTGTGACTATACAAGCCATTATAAGTACCTACTTTCATATACATAATTATATATACCCCTGTCGCAGCATCCTGCATAACATAGCGAATGCCCGTTTATAAAAATTAATTTTTCTCGGAAACTAGTTGACATAGAATAATAGTTTAAAGAACTTTTTTATGTAATTTTTTCTCCTCGTTTAAATGATGTAAAAAAATTTTGTAAAAATTTTTGAATAAGTGGAAATTTTGGCAAAACATTAATTTTTTGCAAGAACAAACACCATGTTCCTGGCATCCGACGTGTCTGGCTAACGAACTTGTCCAACGGTTTGGGACTTCCAAAATTTTCACCAAATTTCGTAAACCTGGGACATTTCGTTCGAGAGTTATCGTTCGTGCGGACACATATATACATGTATATATATATATATATATATATATATATATTTATATATATATATATATATATATATATATATATATATATATATATATATATATATATATATATATACAGGGTGGGCCATTTGAATCTTTGCATCTAAATATCTCGCCAGAGGCGCCACCTATCAAAAAATAACCTTTACAAAAGTTGTTAGGTACGAAGGGGGACATTAAATGGTGACCTTACATTTGACCTTGAATTTCATTTTCAAGGTCATTTTGAGGTCAAGTCGTATTTTTCAAATGGAACGACCTACTTTTTATTTCAAATTCTGAAAGAGCGTGAAATTTCACGTCGACAATGCTAAAATGCTATAAAGAATTTTTTTTTACTGACCTATAATTTTTCATCTTTTAGCTATGAAATTTATTAGTTATGAAAAATTAATTTTTCATAAATTTTTAGTGTCATTTTTTTCTGGATTTTGACCTTAGAATGACCTTCACAGGTCATTAAGTACCAACAGAAGCTCCTATTTTACGTCTCCGACAGATGCAGACACTTTAAAGTTAGGTTTTTCTTTTAAAATCTAATTTTTGATTGTTCTTTGGTGGTCTTTACACCTCTTAAGGTCAATTATAAAAAAATTCGTTTATAGCATTTTCGACGTGAAATTTCACGATCTTTCAGAATCCGAAATAAAAAGTAGGTCGTTCCATTTGAAAAATACGACTTGACCTCAAAATGACCTTAAAAATGAAATTCAAGGTCAAATTTAAGGTTACTATTTAATGTCCCCCTTCGTACCTTACAAATTTTGTAAAGGTCATTTTTTGATAGGTGGCGCCTCTGGCGAGATATTTAGATGCAAAAATTAAAATGGCCCACCCTGTATATATAAATTTTTGTGAATATTATTTTCGGTTTCTAGGGACCTCAAAACAAATTTCTGCCATGGTCCCGGATTCAAGTCGCGTCATGACAGTGGCTGTAATAGCTGAATTCCATTCTGGAAATTCGCTAAAAGCAGTACTGAAAGCCTACAGACAGTTTCAAATTTCAGGTTTTTAACACCAAAATTATGGTTTTTGGAGTTTTTACAAAATTTTGTACACATGATGACGTCATCAAGTTCAATTTTTAAGGTCAAATAATAGCTGCAAAAATGAAATGAATTTGATCCATTAATGAACTTTGGACAATTTACGGGCGAAATTTTCTTTTCTTGTGTAAGAATACCCATATTCATTCAGAAAATGTGACTGATTATTCAAATATAATTTTTCTGTTAAATTCTACCCATATTTTTAGTTTGTAAATTAGAATAGGAAGTTGTTCAAAATTCGTTTTGTGTTTCATTCCTTTTTTGGTATTCCTTTATTTTATAATTTGACTCGTCGACGCAAAACTTTAGAAGCTCCTGGACTAAATTTTGTCGGTTCAGTGTTACATAATGATTTAGTAATGAAGTTTATTTTCTGCCGACTTATAGTAACGGTTGACTCTTCATAGGAAGTAAAATCGAAGACACAATTTTTTTTCCTGTTTAGAATAATTTTAAACAAAAATTTAAATAAATTATTTATCGATGTTGAGATAACTATCAGAATCATACGTTTCGTTCGATGTAAGGATTTACATAAATTTGCGTTTACTGTTAACAAAATTTTTTGAAAATTTCGTACTTGTTTCATCAAATTTCACTTACTCATTTATTCAATTATACCATCCATTATTATCAATGGGCTTGGTTAGAAAACGTACATATACTTACATCTTCAATCATATTTTGGTAATTTAAAAATACTTAAATAAACGGACATTAATGTAAGAGCATCTTACCTCTTTAAATTATAGAAAGTAGTAATAATTTCTTCTTCACAAATACATACAAATATATAAGACTGTATGTATATGTATTAAATCGTATTGATATGTATGTATAATGCGACCTTGATAATACTTGAATCTTTAATTCTTTAATTTGTACGTAAAATACGTTTCACCGGAGGAATACGTTTTTAATTAAAAATATTGAATAATTAATTTAAAAGTCATAATGAGTGATTTTAATTTTCTGATATGCACTTCCGTCCGATCAAATGAAATAAAGTTATTATTTAATTAAACTTACCACTGGTGTTAACGCGCCCAGACTGGAAAAAATGAGACTGAGAAATTTTTAAAAAACATTTTCAATGAAGAGATATCAGATAATAGGGGAAGGTCGCCCAAAGCGGGTAAGCTAAGATTAAACGCCCAAAAAAGTGACTTTTGACCTCGATAAGCAAATCTTTTTTATATTATCAGATAGAATAGTTATCGAACTTTAAAATGAAACTTCGCTTAAGAAATGTTTATACGATATTTATTTTTAATAAAGAAAATACAAAACCTCTGCAAAAACCCGCTTTGCCCGTATAGGTATCCTAAAGCGGGTAACCCCCTTTGGGCAAAGCGGGTAAGTACATTATGTATTTAAATACTGTTATTATTCTTTAATATGAACTTTCTTAATCATATAGAACTTAACAATAATAATAATTAAGTAAAAAAAATTGAAAAAAGACAAAAATAATAAATTTATAACAATTAACTGTAACTTTCTTTACAACCTTCATATTGGAATATATTACTTCAGGTGATTCCACATCAAAATCACCACAAATAAGGCAGAAATATTTTTTTTAAGCTTTTTCCCTCATTTCGTCGTAAAAAGAAGACTGTTTATTTTTTTTTTCCTTTCCAACAGTTTTTTACATTAAGATGCTTCTATTTTGTCTACCTGGTTTGCCCATACCCGCTTTGCCCAAAAAGATTTACTTTTGTTAACTTAGAATAATTTCAAATTGAAAGCCGATACATGTCTACCTTTTTCTACATTAAAAGTCAAATGATGTTAACATAATATGGTAATACCAAAAAGATTACAAATAAAAAGGTTTGTGACTAGTCACAGAATACTTATTGTCAAAATTTTTAACAAAACCAACAAAAAAATTTAATGAAGCCTAACTAGGACATTAAACGACACAAACGTTCAAGTGCAACTGCTTGACATTGGTTGATATTCGGTTAATCTCGGTATACACACGACCTGACAAAAACATTCGATACAAGGATATACAAGCGCTTACCCGCTTTAAGAGGGGTACCCGCTTTGGGCGACCTTCCCCTAATAAAATTTGATGAAATTCAGAAAAATTATTTCAAAATTCACTGCCATAGATGTTGCTACTTATGGGGGGACCAGATCTGCATTTGAAAAGTCCTTGGATACTTTCGTAAAAAATTGAGCGAAGTAGGACTAGCAGTAAATAAGATATTGACATTTAATGGGTTTTCATGGTAGCGCCGTGGATACTATATATTACTTTGAATGCAATGAAATTTGTAGGAGACCATCTAGGAACCCGACTGCATAATTTATGACAATTTCGTACAAAAGAATTGAATAGTTCGGAAGTTATGCCATTACTTGGTGCAATTTAGTATATTTTGTTTATTGTGTTTGGAATATGATCTGTTCTACAAAACAGAGAAGGAAATATCGTGTTCATAGGTATATATATATATATATATATATATATATATATATATATATATATATACATATATATATATATATATATATATATATATATATATATATATATATATATATACCTATATATAGCTTTTTATTTTGTTTGGAATATGAACACCTGGAATGAACACCATATTTCCTTCTCTGTTTTGCAGAACAGATTCATATTCCAAACACAATAAACAAAATATATATTAATGGAATGATATGGTAGTGACGTAGCTACCGTTACTCCGATTTCGATTAAATTCTCAGAGGACCATCTACAGGCCTACACGGAGAGAAAATTCATATAAAAATTACTGTGCTCAGCACTACAATCGACGAGTAAAAGGCGAACATATTCAATTTTGTACGGTAAAAATATAAAAATTATAATTAATCATAGAAAATTTAAAGGATAGAATATTGTTTCCGTAATATTAGCTCCGTAAAATTTGTAAAACAGTACAGTAAAAAGTTCCATTGCCGACAAAAAAATATTTTTTAATTGTTTTTCTTACAAAAATTACCACGCTGTATTATAATATTTGAAATGCTATCTGCTAATAGTAGAAAGAAAAAAAGAGAAAGAAGGTTGTGTGTGTTGTGAACGCTGTTGAAATGTACCTCACTCATAACAAGTCACATAGTCAACCATAGGTTTGGCTTTGGACGACCAACTTGGTCGGACGGGTCGGACCAACCACTTTGATCCATTAGACTGTCTTACAAGCAGCAAGCAGTATTCATTACATTGTGTTAGAGGACGGGGATGTCACCGTTTAATTCATCATTTTGTTACTTCACTATCTTTAGTATTAGAATATATTGTTGGCAATCATTTTTGTATGCATCATAAAGTTCTTACAGGTTCGAAGTTTTTACAGGTACCGCCCAAGCAACATAAGGTTGCGGGTCAGATGCGCAAATGAAAGAGTACGACAACAAGAATTAAACTATAACATATATGTATAAGAGTGTGATAAAAGTTGTGTTAGCACATTAAATTTTACCATGCTAGCACATATTTTTTATTTTGGTCGTCGATCGCGCACGCATTATAAGAGAGCATGGTAATTTTTCTGAAATTTTATCTACAAAAATTATATGATTTTTCTCTCCGTGTAGGAACCAAACCGCATAATTTTTGAAAATTTCATTAAAAACAATCGAATAGTTTGAAATTGTTTAAAATAATTATTGAAATTTATAAGGGCTTTTAAATGTGAAGGGGGCCCCAGGGCTAGTGGGAAATGGGGCCTGGAGTCTTTGATAGAAGCCTGGACAAAGTAAAAGAGTGTTTGTATACTCATCGACTATATTTTGTATTTTCGGTAAAAAATTCTTTAAAAATTTTTTGCTTCGCTCGAAGACTCGTCAGTTTTTTTTGCCGCCCCTATTATATGGCGCTTTAATTACTTGTAATTTACACGCTATCAAATAATTTGTAGACAGCTCGGGTTCTTAGTCGAAGTTTATTTCGAAAAACTTATTTAGGAATGTTTTTAGGGTTAGATAGGAGACAGAATAACACCTTTTCCAATTCCAGTCTGTCTAACTGTTTCTCTAACATTGTTCATTATTGGCGATGATAAGATTCCGTAGCGACAAGTCGCGAAACTAATATATGACAGATAATTTTCATATAGTTGAATTTTCTAATAGCAATTTAATAAAGTTTTCACGTAAATTGTGCGTATAATAACGTTGATTTAAAGTGTTGAGATGAACAGTAGTAAACACAAAGGAAAAGGAAGTTATTTAGGTACTGCTGTGTTCCACAGTGCAGGAACTACAAAAGGGAAGGACTGAGTTTTCATCGTTTTCCTACCAGTGTCAACCTTAAAAAAAACATTGTAAAACTATTCTTAAAATGAAAATTTTATTAGTGTTTATGCGTGTTTGATCAGAACATTTTGAGGTGTCAGTATTACATTCCACGTTATGTGTATAACTTAGTACTTTGTGCAGCTAAACCCAGATATTATTGTATGTTACTGAAATTTCGTACTTTAACACCAACACATATTAATATTTCACTTTTAAAATATTGTTCACACTCGCCAAGAGCTATTTTTTACTATTTCATAGATGTCCAACAAAAAAATCACAACATTTTTAAAAAGCAATAAAATAATATTAATCATATGTCATATACTAGTTCCACAAACGCTCACCAGGGAAATTTTATCATCGCCAATTGAATCACGTAACTATTATAATGCCGCTGCTACACGATGCTACGAACACCTTCCAACATTCGACGTTGGATGGTTCATAGCATCGTGTAGCCGTTGTTCGAACCTACGAGTGTCCAATGTCGAGCGTCAAACATTCGCATTTGGTCGTGTCCCGTTCGATGTCGGTATTCTTGCACCGAGTCAAAGGGTTGCTTCGAACGTTTGAAGGTCAATGTTGGTTGCGTTCGTTGGTTGCGCACGACTCGTTCATGTGAAGAGAGACAACATCAGTGTATAACATTAGAGATAACATCAGACAGATAACAGCGTTGTCGACTGAGTACCAACACATCATCATTCGTATTGGATCAAACATTCGATTCACCGTGTAGCAGATACATTCGTCGCATCAACTATCGAACTTAATTGCCTCAAACGTTCGATCGAACGTTGGAACGAACGTTCGTAGCATCGTGTAGAACCCGCTTTAGACGAGATGGAATTTTCACTGGCGCAGTTCCTAGGGTTCAGATTAATGGTATAATAAAGCTAGGTCGTTTACAGAAGCACCAGATACACTTAATTAAAATATGTAGTCAATGTGACAGAATCTCTTTGAGATTTATATAAAATACAGGTTTTAGGTTGTGCTGGCCACTGTAAATTTTTTTTTAAATATATTTAAATTACTTTATCGCTGTAATCTACGCTAGATCCACACTAATGAAGTGGCCAAGTCAACAGCAACAGCAAATTCAGCAATCACCTCAATGACTTGAGCAATTGCTCCATACTTTACTAGCCTCTCGGGGCTTCTATAAATGATTTATTTTTTTAAATCGACTACAAGTATTTTTTACACAAACTTCGTATCATAAGTTTATCTAAATCACATACTAGATGCAAATTTTTTATTCATACATATTAGAAGTTAATTAATTTTTATCATTGTTAGAGTTAGAAAGTGAAATTGTTTTTTTTCTTTAAAGTTCAAATTAGGAATGAGTTTATTTTTACAAATATGGTTGCTGCCTAATAATATAAATAACATTATATTTATGAATAGTAATTAATTTTATAAAATGGTTTTAAACAATTAAACCGTCATTGTTGCGTATAGTGTAATTAAATTAAACAATGTAAATTATATGTATGTTTTATTCTTATTTATAATAAACCGTATTAAATTTCAACTAGACTTATAAAGTATTAATATTTTTAATATAATTAGATACAATTGTGGACATTAAAAATAAAATTGTCCGGTGCCTCCACCATGGTAAAGTAACAGTAATAAACAATAATCATCTATGTAGTTAAATTTAAACTTTAATTTCGCTGAAGGCTTAATTGAAAAGTTGAATCCAGACTCAATTCCGTTCATTTACGAGACAAATAGACGTCCCGCAGCACTTTTGGACACTTTCATAAAGCTCGGCGTCCCTAAAACAAAAATTTTAAAAATTCCACAAAACAGCAAGATGAAAAATTGATGCATTTTAGGTGTTATTCAGATGTGCCAGTAAAAAATTAGGTGTTCTAACGGTTTTCGAGAAAACATGGAAAACAAAAGGGGCGGGGCTAGTATGGAAAATTAGGTGTAGATTAGGTGTAGGTTAATGTATGGGAAATTATATGTAAATTAGATTAAATATCGCGACAAAAAATAGTAGAATGAAATTTTTAAGAAAAATCTTTTAAAATATTTTAAATCGTGGGAGCGCTGTGTACAACATTTGCCAAAAACGCTATACCCAGCGTTTCCGCTGTTTATTGGATTTTATATATTTTACTACGTAACTAAGTAGAAAACTGCCAAACGTCTCTCAAACGTTCTCAGCGCTCTTACTAGAAATATTAGAGTGTGAATCATGGTGAGATCGTTATACAGAGCGCTCCCTTGGACATATCTTCATACAATGGGTGTGTCTAGAATTTTTATGGTTCTAATGTTCGAAAACATAACATAAAACGGTTTTACACACCCTTCAACGTATTTTGCTATATTTACTCGATTGTTACTAAATTATCGAAAACGACAAAATGCTTACTATATTAGCGGTTACTTTTTAGTATTTTACAGATAATTCAGTAAATCTATTGTACCAATTAATATAGAAGCTGATAATTTTATGACATCGTGTAAAATATATCAAGAACTATAGACAAATTAGTAATTTCTTAAAATTTAGTTGGCAATTTTCGGAAATGTAAAAGTTCTAGAAGGGTCCATCTTATAAAGTTGTGCAGCACAGAATTTTTTATGTACTCATAGAACACTAGAAGCAAACTAATATCAAAAAGTGTAGCTCGCTTGGTGTCATTTGTTGGTCAGTCACAGCTTAAGGCATGTAGTCAGTGGGTGTCGGTCACCGAACGCACAATGCATTGTAATGTATTGTTAGACATTGTTACGTGAACTGCACATGTTGCTCTGTCCCATAATAGGTGTTTTGTAGTTCTGTGTATGAATACGCACACGGAAGCAAACATCAAACCAACACCACTGCAAACAGTGTGTATCTACACAACATAGTAATGCGAAATGGGGAGGATTTTACGTCACCTGACGGCTACAGTTGGAATACTACCTATTATATATTAGTTTGACCTCTTGGATTAGTCATGAATTTTACTTTGGCATAGGGTTTAATTTTGGTGGACCTATTTTTCGTAATTTTGTACAGATCTGTTAGTAAACGAAATTGATATATAAATTTTGGCAACAAGAAAAGTGTGTGAAAATTGTACTTATCACAATTGTACTTATAGTAAGTTAATGGACAAGTTTTCTGCATTAAAATGTAAATCTAGCTACAGGTATTTAATTACAAACTTAATTACATTGACATTTAATAGTTTAATGAGTGTAATAAAATCTTAACGATAATTGTCGCGTTTAGTGGTAAATATAATTAATTACATTTATTTTTATAATTTAAATAACTTTATATCTACCTAAATTATACCAGTTATACCAGTTAAATAATTAAAATAGTATCAACCGAAATTATAATAATTACGTTTTAAAATAGGTAAAATCATCAGAAAGTGATGATGGTGTAAACGCTGGGAAAAAAATTTTTTTTAAAAGAAGTCAATAAAGAAGTGGCGAGCAAATGGAGGGTACAAGGCTAAGGGTAAGACCTAGTATTTTGGCCTCGTAAAGTTCAATCTTGGTCTCAGTTTTGGGTCTGATCTTGTTTAAAACACTGCAAGAGCAAAACTGATCTTGTTACAATGAAAATTTTTAAGAAATTTTATAAAATTCTAGTAAATTATTAATTAATAAGAGCTATTCTGGAGATTTTTCAAAAATTTTAATAACAATGCCTGATAAAGCTCTAGAATTTTTTATATTTTAGAAAAAATCTTGCTTTTCTCGAGATTTTGTTCACTTGAGTTTTGGTATTGGCCTTGTAACCATATTTATAATTTTGGTGTAGGTTCTCCACTTGCTAGATAATTTATAGCAATCTTTTTGATCCGTGACCCCTTTTTGGGACTTCCTAAATGTGTAGAAATGTGTAGGAAATAGGTACGTAATCTGCAATCAATTGTTTTGCGACACCCACTTTGAGAATCACACAGATCACAATACTAATTTTGGTTTTGATCTTACAAGATATGTAATGAACAAGACTGCAAGAACAAAACTATTTTTGTTCATCACTAAAGTCAGTATCTCTGTTATTACATTTGCATAAGAGCCGGTGCTAGATGGGCACGCAGAGCACTAGCCCCAGGATGCAAAATTTGGAATTGAAATTCGCGGTTTTTTTTGCTCGTTGCTTATTTTTCTTATAGGAAAATAGGAAATGGGAGCTGTTTTTCTTTTGTGCTCGTCACTTCTTTTTTTATAGGAAAACAAAAAAAATTGAGAAGGTTTCTTAAAATTTTTATTTTACGAAAAAGCAGGAGCGGCATTTACAGTAAATCCGACCCTTATAATTGCACTAACTATCCAAATTATTAAATTTTACCGTCCACTTTTTTAAGAATTCCATACATTTTTATAACGTTAATACAAGTTCGTTGAATTCTCTTTTATATGATCTTTGTACATAATATACTCTTTTGTGTTTTAAATTTCATTTTTATTTATATTTAATTGTTTATATATAGTTAATTCACATTTACATTGAATGAAAATAAAGAATTTTTTTGTTGATACGGCTAAATATATAACAATACAAGCTAATGATTTCTTATTCAGTAAATTTTTATTTCATTCAAAGTTTGTTCATTTCATTATTTTCCCAGTTATATTTATTTTATTGTTATATGGTTATTTAATAAATATAATCTGACAATTACAGAAATTATAAAAAATCAAAATATTTATTGATTTTTTAAAAGAAATACTAATAAATTTGTCACTTTGCATGCAAGTAGTAATGAGTTGTTAACGACTTTTTCTTTAACGTAACGAAACCGTTTCTTGTCAATCTTCAACTAGTTGAAAATAATTATTGAAACTTGAATCGATACAAAAATTTTAGTTTTGGAAATAGAGTAATGCCTGGCCTGCAAAAATCTGAATTTGAAGGAAATCCTTATATTATTTATGTATACTGAAAAAAAAGTCTCCTACTTCATTTTTCAGTCCTGTTTTCATCAACTTGCGTTCAAATTTAAACTGAACCAATTTTCGTGTTACTTCGTGTTTATTCCATAATCAAAATTGTAATAACGCTAAATTAGAACGGGATTATAAGAACACAAGATACAACATTTTTTTCAAAGTTGACCCGGAGCCCAATTTTTTTAACCTAACATATATATTTCGACATATGTAGATAGTTTTGGTTTTAGAAGTGATTTTTTTGGGCTTTTATTCTATGTAACTTCGTGTACCCTGCAGCCATAAGAAGTACTTAAGGAGGACCACTAGTGTGACCACCTCAAAAAAAGGTGATTTTTGGGAATTATTTTAAAGAAAACTACTATATGGAATGTTTTAATATTTTCAGGATATATTCGTTAATATACAATAAATTCATAATAAAATTTTTGGACCAAAAAATTGAAAATTCAGTGAGTTATTCGAGATCTCCCAAGGCTCCAAAAAAAAAGTTCCCCCACTGCTGCAGTGATAGCGGCCTTCACACTGCCTGAAATCAAAAAAACCAAAAAGCCTATTAAACTAGAAGGTATGGTCCGTGCCATGAACCTCAATCAAAAAAAAAGTTTAACAAAATAGCGAAGTTTTTAAAAAAAAGTTTCAAATTTTGCGCGATAATTTGATGGCTTTTGGCTTGCGAAAATTACATTTTTTATTCGATCGGAAAACTGAAGGTTCATGATATATAAAAGAAGCTGCAATAAGAATCAAATCGATCGAATGATTTGTCTTCGAGTTATAAGTGCAGCAAATTTGAAAAATGTAGTTTTTCGTAATTTTACCTGTTAGTTTTAATCACTGAGAATTTTCACTAAAATTATTAACGATGTACTCACTATAACGGCCATAGTAAAACTAGATGAGTCGTTTAAGTGTACCAGGGTCTAGCTTCTCCACAACATGTGACTGGCAGCCACGTCCAGAAACTCTCGAACTATCAACCTTCATACATTTTTCAATACCTCAAAGTTAACAATGAACATCAGAAACAGTAGTAAGGATTGGAGAGAACGGGACCCTCCATCCCTCCATCCGACTTTTTGAGCGACCTCGGATGGAGGCAAAACTACCGAGGCGGTTCTAGAAGCCTCCGGCGGTGTGTGGAGCAAAATTTGGTCTCCAACCTAACGATATCTAGTGAAATTTTTTCTAACCTAACAGAACCCAATGGAACTTGACCTAACGAAACCTAAGCGAACTTAGCTTAACCTAACAAAATTTTTTCTAACCTAAGAACTGAAAAATTCCCTAACAGATGGCGCAGCCACCTTCGAGCCCTGTGAATTCGCTACTAGATGGCGCAGCCACCTTCGAGCCTGTGAATTCGCTACTAGATGGCGTTGCTAGTCTGGATTCCTGTGTGTAAGTTTGAAAAATTGTCAATAGATTGCATCGAAAACCTTTTTGATAGTTAAACTTACCATTAAAAGATGGCCTTGCTTTCATAATTTTATAATATTTTTATCTGAAAACAGGCTTAAACTGTCAGCTGACGTCACTAAAGGTAAACTGATATCAAATAGCGAAGATTTCTCTCTAATATGCAAAAATGAATTTTATCATATGATTGTATATTTTTATCTGAAAACAGGTTTAAACTTGTATAAATTGCCAGCTGACGTCACTAAAGGTAAACTGATATCAAATAGCGAAGATTTCTGTCTAATATGCGAAAAATGAAGCAGCAGGTTTTAACCTGTATGGCTACATAAAGTGTGACAGCTGACGTCACCATACTATTTTTTCTGCTATAAAAAGGACGCGACAGAATTTCATCAGTTACAATTTTGTTCGAAACTTTAGTGAAAAAAACATTAAACCTTATTGTTGTGAATTTTCAATTGTTGTGTGTTAAGAGTTAATTGTTGCCAACAATGGAATCCATTACTGCTGGTGCTTCATCTGGAAACAGAGACTTAATTCAAAAAATGGCTGGAAATTTTGTGGATGAATTGAATCATCTTGGCGCTGTTAAACGATGGATTAAACTTTCTGATATGGAAATTGGAAAAGTATATAAAATAATGGGAGCCAGTCAACTACCATCGAAATTCGATTCATCGAAAATGAAGACAATATTGGAATTGGAAATTGGATACATTTCGTTACCAGCGAGATTTGACAATTTGAGCGAGCAGATGCTGGCATGGTTGCAAAGCAATCCAAAACTTGGTATTATGAATAATGGACCCATTGGACTAACTCATAAATTGCAATTTAAAACGTTGGATCTTCTTGAAATCGTGGAGGATGCTGAATGGTGAATTTTGTAATTTATTCTCTTCAAAATGTATTATTTAATTGTACTATGTATTTTAAAAAAATTTCAATATTGTATCAATTTTTATATATATTTAATAAAAAAAATTATAAAAAAAAAAACAAAAAAACAAAAAAAAAAAAAAAACAAAACAAAAAAACAAAAAAAATTTCGATTTTTTTCAATACCCATCGCTAGACATTGATTTATATTCTAGTTTTGATTATGCCAGATTAATAAATAAACATTATTTGGTGTTTAATAAAAAATTTAAAAAATCGATTTTTCAATTCAGGTCTCGTCTCTAAATCACAATTTTTGAACTAAGTATAAATCAATAATACATATGAGTAATATTTGATATGCATCGTATTATTAGGTTTTATGGTGAATAATTATAAAACAAAAAAAAGATTTAATATCCCCTGAAAACGAAAAATTTAATTTTTCACATGCTTAATAAAAATTATTTTTCAAGTTTAATAAAAATTATTCTTTATAAAATTGTCTATCAAATATTAGCCTTGCACATACATATAAGAAATGCTGATTTGCTAAAATATAAATCTTGGAATGTGGATACATAATGTTATAAAAGTCCAATACGTTCATACATATGTATATATGAATATTACATTGTAATACAGGTATTCGCTATATCTATATGAATCGTGTTTAAAAGCCAAATTTATTTTCCTGAATTTTTTAAAATATATATATAGTAATATAATATTTCGCATATATACAGTACTCTGTTAAAAGTACGGGTTTCTACACCGTAAAAACATATATTTTACAATATCAATATATTGTAAAAAATCATATTTCTTAATATTTTTAAAACTGAATATGTAATATCAAGAATTTAAAACAGTTTTGAAACATTAATTTCTCCTCATAATATTTTTTTAGTCTTAAATTAATAGCACAATGTTCCATATATTTTAAGAAAATTTTTCTTTTAATATTTTATAACTTATCTAAAAAATTTATAGCTATTTTTTATCCAAAAATTTATTACTTGCTATTGTTAAAAAATTAGTTAAATATATCTATAGGTATTAAGTGACCCCTAGTTTTGTGAAAGACGGTAGTAAGAGCAATTCATCTTAAATACGAAATTATTTTATCAATGCTAAATAAGCGTTTTTTTTCTCATATTATCATACTCCAATATATTGTATATTATTATAATTTATAAAAATGTGTTTTATTTATTAAAAAATTTAGCAAAATTTTAAATAATATCACGTCAAAATAATATTCAGAAGTCAATAAAAGACAATAGCAGTAAATTTATTAAGATAACTATAAATAAATATTAATCTAATGTTGAAATATTTATTAACAAATAGTACTGCTTAGTAGAAAATTAGGTACCTATTGTTTTGTTTTCAAATTTACCTTTTTGCAATTAAAGAAAATTTTAGTAACTATCGATACCTATATAAAACGATACCCATAAAAGACAAGCATGCTCTGATCTCAACAATTTTTTCCCATGTTAAATTTGTATGTTCTTACTTCGCTGAAACTTATTATGTTTATATATTCCCCCAATATTTTCTACCATAAACAATAGTTATAGCAAGCTAGGTAGGTATTGAATAAGTATTTTTTGTTTGTTAATTTATTGATGATAGAGAAAAAAAATTTATGATTTTATAGACAGTGAAATACATTTAAACTATTTTTTGCAGTTTAATTTTGTAAAAACACCTAAAAATTATCAGTCACAGACAAATATTTCTAAGCAAACGAATTGAAAATGTAGTTTTATATCATAAGAATAAATGCGTATATATAGGGTGGACAGTAAATAACTCTCATAATTTTTAAAGAGCGGATGAAAACTTTAATTTTGGATTACGAAATTTTATTTTTTTTCCGGAGTTAAGCTGCATTCAATTAATTAACCCTTTCCTGCGCAGCAGTTTTAGATCATTACTGTGCAAACGATACTTCAAATTAGCAAATCATTAATAACATGGGTAAATACTTATTAGCAAGAATTACATAGTTTACACATATGTTCTATCGCACCAGAATGTTAATAGGACAATGCGATTTAATTGCCTATATTCAGGAGCAAGCAAAAACATTACCTATTTTAATAACTTAGAAAATACACATTACATAGTTCGTTGTAAGAACAATCATTTCGGTAATCTTTTTTTTTTTTAACGAATTACTAAATTTGCTTAAGGACTATGGTATGTAAGAAATAACAACACTCACATAATTTTAAAATAATTAACATATAGCTATTGGAAAAGTTACAAAGATTTTTTTAACAACTTATTAAATGCTGATAGCTTATTTTAATATCTCCTATAGGGCCTTAAGTATAACCCTTCACCCGAAATTTTTTCATCACCATCGTTGGCGACTGTATTCTCGTCATCATCAGCTTCTCCTTCGCTCGCAGTATCTTCGCTATCGCTAGTAGATGTTTTTTCATCATCATTGAATACATATTTTAACACTGGTTCAATAATATCATGCTTTTCCAATTCCCTGGTTATTGAGATAATCCGCTTTCCAATGTCACTTTCCTTTAAATTATTAAAATGGCTTCGTTTTTTCTCGTTTTCGATATAATCCGCGAAGCTGGGATTTATAATATGACTCCTTTCCATTAAATTGCACACAGTATTAACCATTTCTTCTCCAATTTGCGTCTGAGTCGCTAAACTTCTTAGTTCATCAACTAAATGGTTCGGGTCATCAAAATATTCTTCTCCATCAACAGGTTTCGAATGGCCATTATGAAGGTTAGTATTTTCATCATCATATTTGAAACGTTTAGCTTCTCCATTTATTGAATTAGATGTTGAAGGTTGGTCCTTTTCTTCCGAATTTTTATCTTCTTGTTCTTCATCCTTTGCGCATGCGTTCTGAAGCTCTTTGACCATTAATATGTCTAGAGCAGTTTGTAAGAGACCAGCTATCTTTGGAGTAAAACTTGTTTCTTTGTAGTTATCAGGCGATGGTAAATGCTTTTGTTCATCAGATCGATTATCTTCGACATTTACCGATTGTAGAATATTATGCGAGTTTTTTAAAGCGTGGAATTTACTTCTGATTGCTTCTGCTGCAGCCATCATACTTTCATCAAAAGTATTCAAGTTTCTTTTAGATAGATCTGTATCATTTTCGTGTTGATTTTGAAATACTGGTGCTTTATCTTCCTTTTCTTCATTTCTTGCTTCAAAACTATATTCGGTTTCATTATCATCATTTTCATCATTAGATTTTGACGATTCACTTTGTCTCCTGTTCTCCGCGCTGTTCACTTGTGTCCCATTATTTACCGTGGTATATTCAAACTGATTATTTGCGATCTGGTCATTATTGTTTGTTTCATGTTCCTGAGTATGCACTCTTCTTTTCATATGACGTAAAAGAGAACTTCTCCGCGAAAATGTCTTGTCACAACGTATACAGTTAAACATTTTGATAGATGTGAAGAGTTCGATTTATAACATAACACTGATTAGTTTTTATATCGACATGATCTTATATAGTACAACCAGAGCAGAATTGACGTAAAGTAATGACACCAAAATGCACCAAAGGTGCACCAAATGACACCAAACTGCACCAAAGGTGCACCAAATGACACCAAACTGCACCAAATGACACCAAACTGCACCAAAGGTGCACCAAATGACACCAAACTGCACCAAAGGTGCACCAAATGACACCAAACTGCACCAAATGACACCAAAATGCACCAAAGGTGCACCAAATGACACCAAACTGCACCAAAGGTGCACCAAATGACACCAAACTGCACCAAAGGTGCACCAAATGACACCAAACTGCACCAAAGTTGCTCCAAATGACACCAAACTGCACCAAAGGTGCACCAAATGACACCAAACTGCACCAAATGACACCAAACTGCACCAAAGGTGCACCAAATGACACCAAACTGCACCAAATGACACCAAACTGCACCAAAGGTGCACCAAATGACATCAAACTGCACCAAATGACATCAAACTGCACCAAATGACACCAAAATGCACCAAAATTCACCAAAAGTGCACCAAATGACACCAAACTGCACCTTTGGTGCATTTTGGTGTCATTTGGTGCAGTTTGGTGTCATTTGGTGCAGTTTGGTGTCATTTGGTGCAGTTTGGTGTCATTTGGAGCAACTTTGGTGCAGTTTGGTGTCATTTGGTGCACCTTTGGTGCAGTTTGGTGTCATTTGGTGCACCTTTGGTGCAGTTTGGTGTCATTTGGTGCACCTTTGGTGCATTTTGGTGTCATTTGGTGCAGTTTGGTGTCATTTGGTGCACCTTTGGTGCAGTTTGGTGTCATTTGGTGCACCTTTGGTGCAGTGTGGTGTCATTTGGTGCAGTTTGGTGTCATTTGGTGCACCTTTGGTGCAGTTTGGTGTCATTTGGAGCAACTTTGGTGCAGTTTGGTGTCATTTGGTGCACCTTTGGTGCAGTTTGGTGTCATTTGGTGCACCTTTGGTGCAGTTTGGTGTCATTTGGTGCACCTTTGGTGCAGTTTGGTGTCATTTGGTGCAGTTTGGTGTCATTTGGTGCACCTTTGGTGCAGTTTGGTGTCATTTGGTGCACCTTTGGTGCATTTTGGTGTCATTACTTTACGTCAATTCTGCTCTGGTTGTACTATATAAGATCATGTCGATATAAAAACTAATCAGTGTTATGTTATAAATCGAACTCTTCACATCTATCAAAATGTTTAACTGTATACGTTGTGACAAGACATTTTCGCGGAGAAGTTCTCTTTTACGTCATATGAAAAGAAGAGTGCATACTCAGGAACATGAAACAAACAATAATGACCAGATCGCAAATAATCAGTTTGAATATACCACGGTAAATAATGGGACACAAGTGAACAGCGCGGAGAACAGGAGACAAAGTGAATCGTCAAAATCTAATGATGAAAATGATGATAATGAAACCGAATATAGTTTTGAAGCAAGAAATGAAGAAAAGGAAGATAAAGCACCAGTATTTCAAAATCAACACGAAAATGATACAGATCTATCTAAAAGAAACTTGAATACTTTTGATGAAAGTATGATGGCTGCAGCAGAAGCAATCAGAAGTAAATTCCACGCTTTAAAAAACTCGCATAATATTCTACAATCGGTAAATGTCGAAGATAATCGATCTGATGAACAAAAGCATTTACCATCGCCTGATAACTACAAAGAAACAAGTTTTACTCCAAAGATAGCTGGTCTCTTACAAACTGCTCTAGACATATTAATGGTCAAAGAGCTTCAGAACGCATGCGCAAAGGATGAAGAACAAGAAGATAAAAATTCGGAAGAAAAGGACCAACCTTCAACATCTAATTCAATAAATGGAGAAGCTAAACGTTTCAAATATGATGATGAAAATACTAACCTTCATAATGGCCATTCGAAACCTGTTGATGGAGAAGAATATTTTGATGACCCGAACCATTTAGTTGATGAACTAAGAAGTTTAGCGACTCAGACGCAAATTGGAGAAGAAATGGTTAATACTGTGTGCAATTTAATGGAAAGGAGTCATATTATAAATCCCAGCTTCGCGGATTATATCGAAAACGAGAAAAAACGAAGCCATTTTAATAATTTAAAGGAAAGTGACATTGGAAAGCGGATTATCTCAATAACCAGGGAATTGGAAAAGCATGATATTATTGAACCAGTGTTAAAATATGTATTCAATGATGATGAAAAAACATCTACTAGCGATAGCGAAGATACTGCGAGCGAAGGAGAAGCTGATGATGACGAGAATACAGTCGCCAACGATGGTGATGAAAAAATTTCGGGTGAAGGGTTATACTTAAGGCCCTATAGGAGATATTAAAATAAGCTATCAGCATTTAATAAGTTGTTAAAAAAATCTTTGTAACTTTTCCAATAGCTATATGTTAATTATTTTAAAATTATGTGAGTGTTGTTATTTCTTACATACCATAGTCCTTAAGCAAATTTAGTAATTCGTTAAAAAAAAAAAAGATTACCGAAATGATTGTTCTTACAACGAACTATGTAATGTGTATTTTCTAAGTTATTAAAATAGGTAATGTTTTTGCTTGCTCCTGAATATAGGCAATTAAATCGCATTGTCCTATTAACATTCTGGTGCGATAGAACATATGTGTAAACTATGTAATTCTTGCTAATAAGTATTTACCCATGTTATTAATGATTTGCTAATTTGAAGTATCGTTTGCACAGTAATGATCTAAAACTGCTGCGCAGGAAAGGGTTAATTAATTGAATGCAGCTTAACTCCGGAAAAAAAATAAAATTTCGTAATCCAAAATTAAAGTTTTCATCCGCTCTTTAAAAATTATGAGAGTTATTTACTGTCCACCCTATATATACGCATTTATTCTTATGATATAAAACTACATTTTCAATTCGTTTGCTTAGAAATATTTGTCTGTGACTGATAATTTTTAGGTGTTTTTACAAAATTAAACTGCAAAAAATAGTTTAAATGTATTTCACTGTCTATAAAATCATAAATTTTTTTTCTCTATCATCAATAAATTAACAAACAAAAAATACTTATTCAATACCTACCTAGCTTGCTATAACTATTGTTTATGGTAGAAAATATTGGGGGAATATATAAACATAATAAGTTTCAGCGAAGTAAGAACATACAAATTTAACATGGGAAAAAATTGTTGAGATCAGAGCATGCTTGTCTTTTATGGGTATCGTTTTATATAGGTATCGATAGTTACTAAAATTTTCTTTAATTGCAAAAAGGTAAATTTGAAAACAAAACAATAGGTACCTAATTTTCTACTAAGCAGTACTATTTGTTAATAAATATTTCAACATTAGATTAATATTTATTTATAGTTATCTTAATAAATTTACTGCTATTGTCTTTTATTGACTTCTGAATATTATTTTGACGTGATATTATTTAAAATTTTGCTAAATTTTTTAATAAATAAAACACATTTTTATAAATTATAATAATATACAATATATTGGAGTATGATAATATGAGAAAAAAAACGCTTATTTAGCATTGATAAAATAATTTCGTATTTAAGATGAATTGCTCTTACTACCGTCTTTCACAAAACTAGGGGTCACTTAATACCTATAGATATATTTAACTAATTTTTTAACAATAGCAAGTAATAAATTTTTGGATAAAAAATAGCTATAAATTTTTTAGATAAGTTATAAAATATTAAAAGAAAAATTTTCTTAAAATATATGGAACATTGTGCTATTAATTTAAGACTAAAAAAATATTATGAGGAGAAATTAATGTTTCAAAACTGTTTTAAATTCTTGATATTACATATTCAGTTTTAAAAATATTAAGAAATATGATTTTTTACAATATATTGATATTGTAAAATATATGTTTTTACGGTGTAGAAACCCGTACTTTTAACAGAGTACTGTATATATGCGAAATATTATATTACTATATATATATTTTAAAAAATTCAGGAAAATAAATTTGGCTTTTAAACACGATTCATATAGATATAGCGAATACCTGTATTACAATGTAATATTCATATATACATATGTATGAACGTATTGGACTTTTATAACATTATGTATCCACATTCCAAGATTTATATTTTAGCAAATCAGCATTTCTTATATGTATGTGCAAGGCTAATATTTGATAGACAATTTTATAAAGAATAATTTTTATTAAACTTGAAAAATAATTTTTATTAAGCATGTGAAAAATTAAATTTTTCGTTTTCAGGGGATATTAAATCTTTTTTTTGTTTTATAATTATTCACCATAAAACCTAATAATACGATGCATATCAAATATTACTCATATGTATTATTGATTTATACTTAGTTCAAAAATTGTAATTTAGAGACGAGACCTGAATTGAAAAATCGATTTTTTAAATTTTTTATTAAACACCAAATAATGTTTATTTATTAATCTGGCATAATCAAAACTAGAATATAAATCAATGTCTAGCGATGGGTATTGAAAAAAATCGAAATTTTTTTTGTTTTTTTGTTTTGTTTTTTTTTTTTTTTGTTTTTTTGTTTTTTTTTTTATAATTTTTTTTATTAAATATATATAAAAATTGATACAATATTGAAATTTTTTTAAAATACATAGTACAATTAAATAATACATTTTGAAGAGAATAAATTACAAAATTCACCATTCAGCATCCTCCACGATTTCAAGAAGATCCAACGTTTTAAATTGCAATTTATGAGTTAGTCCAATGGGTCCATTATTCATAATACCAAGTTTTGGATTGCTTTGCAACCATGCCAGCATCTGCTCGCTCAAATTGTCAAATCTCGCTGGTAACGAAATGTATCCAGTTTCCAATTCCAATATTGTCTTCATTTTCGATGAATCGAATTTCGATGGTAGTTGACTGGCTCCCATTATTTTATATACTTTTCCAATTTCCATATCAGAAAGTTTAATCCATCGTTTAACAGCGCCAAGATGATTCAATTCATCCACAAAATTTCCAGCCATTTTTTGAATTAAGTCTCTGTTTCCAGATGAAGCACCAGCAGTAATGGATTCCATTGTTGGCAACAATTAACTCTTAACACACAACAATTGAAAATTCACAACAATAAGGTTTAATGTTTTTTTCACTAAAGTTTCGAACAAAATTGTAACTGATGAAATTCTGTCGCGTCCTTTTTATAGCAGAAAAAATAGTATGGTGACGTCAGCTGTCACACTTTATGTAGCCATACAGGTTAAAACCTGCTGCTTCATTTTTCGCATATTAGACAGAAATCTTCGCTATTTGATATCAGTTTACCTTTAGTGACGTCAGCTGGCAATTTATACAAGTTTAAACCTGTTTTCAGATAAAAATATACAATCATATGATAAAATTCATTTTTGCATATTAGAGAGAAATCTTCGCTATTTGATATCAGTTTACCTTTAGTGACGTCAGCTGACAGTTTAAGCCTGTTTTCAGATAAAAATATTATAAAATTATGAAAGCAAGGCCATCTTTTAATGGTAAGTTTAACTATCAAAAAGGTTTTCGATGCAATCTATTGACAATTTTTCAAACTTACACACAGGAATCCAGACTAGCAACGCCATCTAGTAGCGAATTCACAGGCTCGAAGGTGGCTGCGCCATCTAGTAGCGAATTCACAGGGCTCGAAGGTGGCTGCGCCATCTGTTAGGGAATTTTTCAGTTCTTAGGTTAGAAAAAATTTTGTTAGGTTAAGCTAAGTTCGCTTAGGTTTCGTTAGGTCAAGTTCCATTGGGTTCTGTTAGGTTAGAAAAAATTTCACTAGATATCGTTAGGTTGGAGACCAAATTTTGCTCCACACACCGCCGGAGGCTTCTAGAACCGCCTCGGTAGTTTTGCCTCCATCCGAGGTCGCTCAAAAAGTCGGATGGAGGGATGGAGGGTCCCGTTCTCTCCAATCCTTACTACTAGAAACCACTCTTCGGAGGACTGTAACTCAAAAACTATTTGAGATATACATTTGAAATTTTAGTATGTTATTTCTAAAGGAATAGACTATCGAAACAGGCAAAAAACAATTTTCCAATTTTTTGAAAACGTCCCCCTTAAATAAATTACAAACATGCGCTTAATTTTCTATAGAACCTTATGTGGATGTATGACTTGGCACACACCTAATTAAAGTTCTTTTCAAAAAGAATTTATTTTCTTATTATACTGGTAAACGGTCCATTTCTCCGAAATTATATACGTAATAATTAAATATTTCGTCATTTAAAAATAAAAGATTTAATTATGATCCATTAAATGAAATCTTTTCTTTTAAAATATGTTGTATATTAGTTAACCTCTGGTACAGGTAACTTGGTGTCGACTTTTATTTAAATTTTATACACGTACAAGTACCATGCGGACTAACATTATTGACCCTAGGTAGTTGAGGATGTATTTGGAACAACTTTCTTTTGAATTGTTTGTAGATGATAGTGCTATTGAAGAGACGGTATGAATATATTTATTTTATTTTGTTTTTACTTTAAAACACGTATGACTAATGCATAAGTATATTCAGATGTAATAACTAGGTACCGTAAAAACAGACAACTGGACCTATTGAAAGCAACTTTACCACTTTGTGTCAAAAAAAAAATTATAGCCTTTTTGTAGCAGCGGTGTTACTCTAACAAACTGTTGATGTTGCATAAATCTTTCTTGCATTGATAACCATGATTTTGTTAAATCCTTATTTTCGGAAATTATAAAATTTAATTATATATTTTATCATATGAAATATTATATAACTTCATAAATAATTATGAATAATTTTCACGTTTATTTGTTTGTGCATTTTCAAATAAATCGTATAAGTTATAATTACTATACATAAGGTAATGTTAGTGTCCTTAAAACATTGTATTTTAATTTAAAATTGCATCAATTGGACTAAGCGGCCAAAATTTTCAATCTATTATACTGCGTTTAAATTGAAAAATTTTATAATATCTATCTTATTTCGCTAGAAAACATAGGTAGGTAAAGTTAATCATTGTTTCTTTATTTTTGACTTTAGACTTATAACTTGAGAAAAGTAAATGTATGAGTCAAATCAAAGATTTTTATTTTATTAAAACAATTAAATACAACTAAATTAATTTTTCATTTTATTCATATTTGAATTGAAAATTATGGCATAATTATCTGTTTTTACGGTATATCTTGTTTAAATACGGGATTTTAAATAATTTGAATTTTTTATGTATATTTATGTAAATATCATGATAAATAAAGGCTGTGGAATTCGAACAAATAATTTCTAGTTTTGACAGCATAGCGACAGTCATCAAATTTTTCGCATATTATCTTTCAAATGAGTGTTGTTCAAACCTTGTTCCTTTTAAATAATTCATCTAAAATTACTATGTAATAAGTCATAATGCGCAGACATTTTGACTAATCTAATAGCGGATCTAATTCAATAATTACACAGGCCTGCAAAATTAAGGTCATAAAAAACTTTTTTAATGTTAATAGGTGATCTTTATATTTTTTTGGGTGCTAAGTCCAAATTTGAATTTCATTATTTTGTAGCACCCACAGTTTTGTCACATTTTGGCTATGTCAGATTTAATGAAATATGCTAATATTTTATAGGAGTGGAAAAAAAAAATAACTTGTACAAGACAAACAGAACTTTATTTTAACACATAAAATATATTTTTATTCCTAATACTAAGTTTTATGAAGGTTTTAAGAGTCCATGGGCTTATAATTTCTTTCTCTTTTCTTTGAAGCTTCAGATGTGGCTTTTTCTTCTGTGTGCCGCTTGCTGACTTTCTCGGTGAAAGGACCAACAGTAATCTCCCATCATCCTGGTGTTCCAACGTCCCTGATAGCGTTGTTCCATTATCTTGATATCCTGGTGGAAACGTTCTCCTTGTTCCTCACTGACAGCTCCTAAATTGTCCAGAAAGTAGTCTAGCTGGCTGTTTAAAATTGAACCTTTAAGCTCGTTAAACATCCCAAATTCTTGAAGCGATTAAGCATATTAGATACAATGGTTATATTATAGTCTGGGTCTTTTTTGTCACCCAAAAACTTGTTAACAACTTCCTTGAAAGCAATCCAAGCCTCTTTCTCTTTCACTATAATATGTAATTTAAACTCAGAGTCAAACATCATTTTTCTTGTATCAGGGCTAATGAAGACGCCCTCTTGTAACTTTGCTTTTGATAAATGCGGGAACTTTGAGCAAAGATATTGGAATTATAAGATATTATATTCATTATAAGATATTGGATCGCTGGCTTTCGCATATTTAGTATTATATTGTTTGCATTAATTTTCTGAACTATTTTTTTGAATATAAAGGTTTATGATGTAAAATGTAGGGAAATGGTGGGTGATACAGCAATTTTATTGTTATTTTCAGATTCAGCACATTAAAATCCATAAAAATATGGTTAAAGTATTAAAAAAGTTTTTTAGTCGTTGGCCTGTGTTATTATTTTTTAATCGCCTACCTTCGTGCACATATTTCTACCAAAAAATTTTAACAATGGTTCTTTGTATCAAAAAATAAATATTGTGATGATAGAAGCAAGAAAGGGACTCACAAGAACAGCTACGAAGGTGTACCCCATCAACATTTTAAGTTCTAAAAATATTCTTCAAGGCTAAAAGTTACATTTTTAAGTATCTCGAAAAAACAAAACAAATTATGTCTAAACGGGAGCTACTGATCTTTCTTAAAGGACTATATCTACTGATATTATCAAAAAAATATTAAAATTTTATTTACAAAAAAACTGATTTACATACGTTAAAAAGTTTACTTAACGTAGTTGCTTTGAGATAGTTAAGTACAAAAATATATCTCAGCAAAAAAATTTTCTTTTATTAAAAATTCAATAATGCATTAATATTCTTCAGTTATTATATTTGTATACCACTTATTTTTTTGAATTTCGGCACGCTTATGTTGTAGCAATTTAAAAGAATTGTTGAAAAAGCGTTGTAAAAATGTTGTAAAATGATGTTTTTAAATTATATTTCAAAAACGGCGTGGTCAATAATTTTTATTTCTTATTAAATATGGTTTGTAACTTTGTATTAAATAACATATTAAGTTTTTATCAAATTCCTTTGACACGTTTTCATTTTATTCAAAAAAATAAATTTTTCCCATAAAAGCCCGTGTTAAAATTACAAAACTTTGAAATCGTTTTTCTGAAAATTGGGGTGGTCAATTTTTTTTTTCCTCGTAAGGGCCGGTAAGGGCTCGTATTATTGGTATTGGATTAAATAAATATCTAGAGAAGTTTCGTTAAAATCCTTTGAAAAAATCGTTTAATCGACCAACTACCTTAATCTGTTTTTGCTCCAAATCCAAAAAAATTAGATTTAGGGCTGAGGTTAATATGAAGTGACTGTGTCTATCTGAATATTTAAGAAACTTCTATTTCAAATAGTTTAAGGTATTTAGAATTGTGTAAAATGTGGTTCTTGGATTCAATATTCAGTTTCTACAAGATATCAAAAAAATGAATAAAATTTTCTTCTTGAATCATGAAAATATACCCCTAGTATTATTACAATTGATAAGAAAATTTTACAAACAAGTGGCAATTTTGTTGTAAATAACAATTATTGCTTCCACCGTAATAATTTGTAACCATGGCGTAGGCGCTGGTAATTTAAAAGTTTTTAGTATCATATGTACATACATATACATATTATGTACCCATTGCAAGTTTACAAAAATTTTTCAGTGCTTGAAAACTAAGTTTGCGAAGCAGTTTTTTTTTAAATTTTTGCCATAATTAGGCACGTAGAAAACTACTAGAAAAAAAGTTTCCATCGAATTAGTGATATTTCTAAGCGTAATTTCAACATTTTGATAGCAAAAATGGAAAGTTCGCACCCAAGTTACCCTAATTCGAAAAAATTAAAGTAATTAGTAATAGTTCAATTGAAATACAAAATATTTCAAAAATCTTGTAATAATTATTGAAAATCCCTATAAGTAAAATAAGTCCAATTATTCTTATAAATACCGCATGTAAACTAATTAATCTATTATATAACACATTGACTATATATAAAAAAAAAAAAATAATTTTAAACATTGAAAATGGAAAACGGTGCTGAACTGTTTCCTGCTACATGCACTTGAATTATTGAATAAGAAGTTGATGGCATGGTATTTGCCGTAGGCATTTGAAAGAGTTCTTCCACATATAATTACATATGTATTATTTAAACCGCTTATAAAAATGAAGAAACATCAATTTCTCCATACAGAGATATCTATAGGAGATTTAATTCATTGCCGCACCTTAACTTCTTCCACCATAATTATCATGTACCGTAGAGACACACAACTTTATCATAATTTTCAATTTAAATCTGAGTAAATTTTGGTTATATTTAATTAACTGTTTTAATGAAATCAACTAATAAAAATCTTTTATTGGATTCATAAATAAATTTTAAAAAAATAAATAATAAATTAAAACAAATAATAATAAGTTAAGATGTCAACGAATTTCTAACTTTACTAGCCCATGTTTTTTAGTGAAATATGAAACATACCTACTGTAAAATTGTTAAATATTCTACTATTGTTCACAATTTCACACCAAGTCCTCAGCGTAAGTGTAGAAAATTGTAACTAGTGGTGAACCCAGAGTGTACCCGACACGGCTTAAGACATGTAGTCAGTCGGTGTCCGTCGCCGAACACACAGTGCATTGTAATACATTGTTAGACATTGTTACTTGAATTGGACAGGTTGGTCTGTCCCATAATAGGTGTTTTGTAATAGTGTGTGTGAATATGCACACTACTACAAAACACCAAACCAACACCATTGCAAACAGTGTGTACCTACACAACATAGTGGGGAGATTTTACGTCACCCACTGGCTACAAGTAGAACAGTTTGACAGACATTCTAGTTTGGTCCCTTGGTTCACACTTTACTGTTAATTCCAAGTAATATCTAACAATGAAACATAATAGATTTCAAATTTTTGACAGGTGCTCCAATTAATGTTAAAACGAAAATGTTTTTACCCTTTGTACTAGGCACCTGCTGGTAGTGTTAGGAATTGTTAAAGGATCCTAACTTTATCAAACCGATAATAACCATTCCTTAAATAAACGTGAAAATTATTCCTAAATACTTATGAGATTACATATGTAATTTTTTCATACGATATATATAGCTTCTGAAATATCAAGTAAAGTTTGCACTTTTTTTGTATACCATATAAACCGGAATATACCATATAAACCGAAAAAAGCTAATGATTTGAGGAAATGGCGGCTGATAATGTTAGAAAAATTTATAAAACACTAGTAGTTTGTTAGAAATAGCTGTGTCACTAAAAAAAAAATGATATCTCTATTATTAAGCCAGTGTTCCTCAACCTTCTTTCAGTCACGGCCCGGCAAAATCTCAGGTAATTTTGTACGGATCTGTCACCCAGAGCCGGACCAACAATTATTATGAAGGGGGGTTAACTTTGCTGTTGGTGCCCTCTCTGGAAAAAACGCCAAATTAAACATTTTGGCGCACCAATTCACCGTTTTGGCGCCTTCACTTGCGTTTTTAGCGCCCCTAATAACTTGCAAGGGGGCATGTGCCCCTGCTGTCACCTATGACAATTATCAGGTTTCTGAATTGCATTTATATTTAATATGAAATGTGGTTTTCCGACCATTTGGCTGACCATGTAATTCAGATAAATATCGCACCAAGCACTAAACTCACTAAAGAAATGCTTAAAAGCTATTCTTTAATTTTTAATAGAATTCTTGTATCCTGAAATCATTCCCACCGTTTGTTGGAATAACATTGGGTCGTGTAATATGAAATGTCGGTTTCCGACCATTTGGCCGACCATGTAATTCAGATAAATGTCGACACTTTCTCAAGCACTAGAGAAATGTTTAAAAGCCACTCTTTAATTTTAAATAGAATTGTATCCTGGAATCATTTCCACCATTAGCTAAAGTAACATTTGATCGTGTAGTATGAAATGTCGTTTCCCGACCATTTGGTCAACCATGCAGTTCAGATAAATACTGACACTTTCTCAAACACTAGAGAAATTACACTTAAAAGCCATTCTTTAATTTTAAACAGAATTCTTGTATCCTACAATCATTTGCGCCATGTAATTCAGATAAAAGAAATGTTTAAAAGCCGCTCTTTACTTTTAAATAGAATTTTTATAGCTTGGAATTATTCCCACCGTTTGTTGGAGCAACATTTAATCGTGTAATATGAAATGTCGTTTTATCATCATTCATTTTCTCATCATAATTGTAGAGTATAACTACAATAAATAAAAACTATTTAAAAAGTTATTGTTAAAGATATTATAAGTAAAATACTGAGTGCACATGTAAGATTTTAGATTATGATTTGAGCTTTTAGATTTAACGTAACGGCTTTTAGCAAAAACAGGTGAACTAGTATTTTTGAGGTAGTTTTCATATTTGATATTAGTATTTTGATTGGTCGAACCATATTCACCCTATTTCAAAATTTATCCTCAATTTTATAGTCAAGGCCCCTCCAGTAGGTCCGACCCTGGATTTGAGTACATTAGTAGAAAGATCTTTCAAAATGAAGGGCTGTGACAATTTAAACTTTTTTTCTATCTATTATAGTTTTCGAGTAATTTAACAAAATTATTTTTATATCCCAACTTTGGGAGTGGATTTCACCCCTTAAATGACGTTTTTGGCCGATAAAGAAAAATACATGTCTGTTATTTTTCTGTGTTCTACACACCTACCAAGTTTCATCAAAATTGGGAATTATCACTTCAAGACCTTTACTTGTTAGTAGTATTTATGGTTTTAATTTGGCAACATTGAAGTTATGTTAACGGTATAATTAATTTTGTTTTTTCAAACGATTTGTTATCTTATTGAACGTGAGTGTATCTTGTGGTATTTTCGCTGTTATAAAAATGTCTAAAAAATAGGTACTGTTATTATTGTTATAACAAATTATTATTTAAAAATCAAGCTTATAATGAAAGTGATTTTTTTCCGGTAATTTCATACCGTTTTATCAGTTCATATTACAAATAACGGCCCGTATGACCTATAATTGACACGCCATTTAAAAAAAAAAAAAACTAAAGGATATTTTTTTTCAATTATTTATTTTTTATATGTTGAGTACCTAAAGATAAAAACTAGCACAAAATAAGGATATTTTGTCAATAGATCGCGGCGTGGGAATTGCCGAGTTAAAACTAAATGGAAACATTTGAAACAAAAATGTTTAAGGATTTTTGTAACTCATTGTACTGCACACATCTTTTTGCGAATTGATAAGATACTTTTGGGGTCCGGCGCCGGTCCGTAAGCTATAACATTTTAATTTTTTTAACACAAAGTGTGGTATGGTCATAAAGTTATGTACGTTCAATAGGTAAAGTTAGTGAGTTTTACGGTACCTATGCACTTGAAAACTAATGTTTCATATCGGTGTTTAATGATGTGTGCATGGATATTGTAATTCACCTGTTCTTGTTGCGCTTGTTAGTGACTTGATCATTGATTGGTATGTGCGTTTGATTAGCTTTCTTTACGTTTCAATTTGAGAGCAAACATCTTTAAAAAAAATGATGTTTACAGGAAATTTTTACGAAGAAACTGACTGGTATAGTAATATTCTGGAATTTAGATTATTGAATAATTTTTTGAAGTGAAAATGTAGTCTACGCAAACTTTTTTTTTTTCGTTCTGACTGATTCTACATTCACTTCTATATTTTATTTTATTTAGTCCAGATTATGACTGAATTGGTTTCCACAGAACGGAATGTCTTCTAGGTATGTTTTCGCAGAATTCAACATTTATTTTTTACGAATAATACGCTCAGGCGCAATAGAATTAAGACAGCAGAAATATTGCAAACGTCATACAAATATTTAAAAAATCCTTCTCCAAAAAAATTTGATATTTTTCGGTTACGCTAAAACGGCGGTAATGGCTCGAGTTCGATAATTGCGAATTAAGGTACCATCACAATGTGATCGGCCGAAAAATAATCAATTTTCACAATTTATTTCCGATGGATAGGATGGGGGCATGGGGATGAATTTTTCTCACGATTAATACCACTATTTAACAATACAAAAATATTTTTTTTATTTATTTTTATTTACTTTTTATAATTATTATAATTTTTTGAAAAAAGTTGTCTTTAAAAATGGGCGAAATTTGGTGCGCACCATTGCGGCCGCAATTTTTATCTGAAAAAAAAAAAATATAGATTATCAATCTGTAGGTAAGCCGCTACGTTCCTATATGGGAGCTTTTTTCTTTTTTGAAATCTTCCTATTTTTTCCCTAAAACTGTAAAAAATTTTGTACATTTTATTCAAACTGCCGCCATTTTTTCAAATTTCAAAAAAAAGCTCCCATAGGTACATAGCGGCTTAACTACAGATTGATAATCTATTTGATTTTTTTTTTTTTCAGATAAAAATTGTGGCTGCAATCGTGGGCACCAAATTTCGCCCCTTTTTAAAGACACTTTTTTCAAAAAATTATAAAAATTATAAAAAATAAATAAAAATAAATTAAAAAAATATTTTTATATTGTTAATAATTGGTATTAAGGTCCATTCATATTTACAGACACTAAACGTAATAGACACGTATCGTGCCAGACACGACAAATATTATTTAATGCTTTTCTTATTGGATGTAATCATTTCATATTATAGCGTAACGTAAGCGCACAGACACGTACAGTGACAGACAGTATCCACACAGTATTCTCGAGAAGAATATTTTGTCTGTGCTGGAACGTGTCTGTTGACTTTGCGCGGCTAACATGAATGCATCTTTCGAAACGTACAAACAAAATTCCTAAAATTTCCTCTTCTAATTATAACGCAATTTCGGAAAAATCTTCAGTAGAAAAGTCACATAATGTTGTCAGATCTGCTACAATTTAATTTTTGTAATTCACTAATACATACTATACGTGCTATAGGTATAGTATCTACTGTCTGTGTCTGTCTGCTAATTGTCTGTGTATATGAATACTTTTGAAAATGTCGTATCTGCCACGATACGTGTCTGTGACGTTCAGTGTCTGTAGATATGAATGAACTTTTAATCGTAAAAAAATTCATCCCCATTCCCTCATCCTATCCATCCAATGATTATGCCTCAATACGATCCTTTTAACAATTTGATGCTTAATTAGTAAATAATTGTAATTAGGTTTTTGAAGAAAAAATTTTTTTGTCATAAATGGAAAGATCATATATAAGTTTTATAAGAAATCTCTTTTTATTTTATTTTTTTAAACGTAATAATTAAGAAATGATATTAAATTAAAAATTTCAAACTTAGAACCGATAACGGGCCGATAGTTCACGAGCGCTTATGTGACGTAATAAAGGTTATATGGCCTGAACATAGCTACGTTAGCTACATTATTGTCTTTTTATTTTCAAATAGATTATAGACCAAGAATTACTGACTGATTTGCGATGGTCATTTCAACACGCGTTAAATTAAGAAGATAGAATCTTGGATACTTACTCTACACATAAATTCAGTTCTGGCAAGCCTATTCGACTCAACCCGGCCGAATAGGCTTGCCAGAACTGAATTTTTATGTAGAGTAAGTAGTATTCAAGATCCTATCCTCTCAATTTAACGCGTCTTGAAATAACTATTGCAAATCGGTCAGCAACTCTCCTACTATTATTGTTGCTATGAAATTATTGTTACTATGAAATTATTGTGGCTCTGAAATTCTTGTTTCTATCCAAATTATTGCTTGCTATAAACTTCACTGTCGAAATATTGAAACTAAAGAAATATCGAGCTTGTTTTGTACTACTTTGTGATAGCAATACAAAAATAAATCCGGAAAAAATGTCCCTCAAGATTTTGAACGTCGAAATCAATGAAACAACCATCAATAATTTTTTCTACTAAATTTTAATAATTTTGACACTTTTGACATATTACCTTTATGACGTCACAGACATCGCGATCTTTTGTAGTGCTGTTTTTAACCAAATGATATTTTTTAAAATTTTTCAAGTTTTAATTAATTTATTATTTATTATATATATCATTTTTCAAAAATTTTTCGTATCGATTATCAATATTATTTATGATGTAGAATTGAAATAAAATAAAAAAAAATGATGTCGTGTTTTTCCCAACTTACTTCAGTCATTTTAATGAAATTACACTTAACCTTTTTAAAATTCGCTGTATAGGTACCTATGCAAATAATATAAAAAAAATTACTTTTATCGAAAAATTTGTTAACTTGGGATTTTCCTTACATTTGTTTTGATATTATACTTATATCTGCCTCTATCTCTAACCTCCCCCACTAATACATTATTCATTTCATTTTTATAATATAAATAGCTTCGCCTAAAAGAACAGTTTTTAGTTGTGTTTTTCACCTGAGGATGGCGTAATGGCCGAAAGTCGACTCGTGTTTATACGATTTTTGTTGTGAAAAGTGACAAAGCAACGATCCCATGTTTTAAAAAAAAATTTTTATTTTTTATTCAAAAACCCAATTCAATTAGATTTATTTAAGCAATTATTTATTTATTTTATAAATTATCAAGTTACTTTAAAATGGTTATCTTTCTAAAACAAAAGAATGCTAAATTATTTTATTGTTAGTAATCATTTTCATTATCAATTTTATCAATATTTTCTAATTGCGTTCTATTTTGACTATCTAATAGATTTAATAAAAATAATTTAACTACTTAATACAGAGTCTCAATAAAGTTCGTAGCAGTTTACTAAATATGTTTATTTATGTATTATACGGACGATTAAAATACAATTATTTAGTAATGCTTTTGGTCTTAAGGCAATCTTTCAAGTATTTCTAGAACTTATCGTAAAAGAAAATGTAATACTGTCGCTAAAAATGTTTCTTTTTTATAATTTCATACACAAAAAATCACTATATATTTAAAAAGTCGCCAAACGCGTGACGGACACGTATTAAATTAGGGTTTCTCAGTAACAAAAATTTTTCACAGCTTTCAGAATAAAAAGTATACGTATAATACCATTAAGTATATTTTTTACGGTTTAACATAAAAATAAATAAATAGATTCAACAATGTTGCACATTTGCTATTAATGTTACTATGAGGATCAATACCTTAATAATTTGGCTCCCTATATCAAGCTTAGAGGAAAATATTTTCTTTAAGAGTCCTGCATATAACCCAACGAATGAACATTTACTTTCCCTCGTTTTAAACATTTTCTTATATCAAAACATACATTCATGCAAAACATCTATTTTCTTTATTTGAGAACTTCAATAATTTCAGCTGCTTTTTATCAAGTGCAAATATCAACATATTTTTGAAATTTCTTGGATTTATGGTTGAAAGACTACAAAATGAGGGAAGACAAGAAACCTCACTTGGAAACTCAATATTTTACAAACGGGGCTTAAAAATGGAAGGTGGTAAAAGAAACCTCAACTTTAATTTTAAGAACCCTTTCTAAAAATATGCCACACGATGTGGTACGTGAAAATAGTATATTGTACAATAAGTGGGAAAAGAGGCTTATTTCTCACGAATATGAGTTTGTTGCGCGAGCCCGCAGGGCGAGTGCAACAATTCGTACGAGTGAGAAATAAGCTTTTCCCACGTATTTTGCACTATACTTTTTCTACGGGCACATTTTTTTTCGTAAAATTTAACATAAATAATTAAAATAAAATTTAAATAAGTAGTAAAAATTTTTTAAATTTATAATGTCAGTGCTAAGATGTCCAAATTTTTGCCAAAGCATACTTTGAAACTATGGAAACAATAATAAATAATCAACATACATATATGTATATTTTTAGTATTATTTCTATATATTATATATTAAACTAACGGAACAGCCTACTTTTTTATTATATTAAGGCGTGGGAAATAATTTCCCACTGTATTTCCGCACAGTGTGGGCAATTGTTAATTTTTACATATAGTTAGCCGTGCACAAAATGTTACTTTTAGTAGTAGGAGTAGAAAAAAGTTATTATCCTCATTTTCCAATACGGGAAAATATTTCAAGAAATTAAGACAAATTTTTTGTTGTGTATTAATTACAATCTACGCCTATAGCATGTACACTTTTGGAGTTATGACAAATGAACGGACAGACAGATATGACGAAATTATAAGTATTTGGAGTCCTAAAAATGATCAAATTAGTATATTTGCTGTGTTCATGGCGAAGGTAATTTTATTCATTCATAATAACAGTACTGACATTTAAATAAAAACAAAAAAAAATGTTAAGTTCAATGTGAAAGTGGATCTAAGAATGTTAATACCATACAATGTTCATAGTCAATTACAGGTCATTCAAATGTCATCAACGTATTGTACAGTTATGTGCTGTATAACGACTTCGTTTCAAAATCCGCTACATTTAACTATATCTTCTACTAATTAAAATTCACATAGTGTTTGAAAAATTATCAAATTGGATCGGCTGGGACTCGAACCCGGATTTCTTGGTTACTATAGCCAAGCACCTTACGCATTAGGCCACCGACCGCTTGTTTAAGTGCCATTCCAATCTGATAATCAATCAAACACATCCTCTCTTTAATGCGAGACGCAGTTATATTTCTAATTTCAAATATTATCGAGTGCCTGTAAAACATTATTAATGTATGACGAACTTTTGTTCGCATTTACATATACACCAATGTTCCTACGTTCACTTGATGTCCAGCTTAGCTGATACCTGAACACTCGATTTACTTTGGCATGTATGACTAATTCATTATGTTAATTAAAATTCACATAGTGTTTGAAAATTGGTATTGCGCTTGGCTAGTAACCAAGAGATCCAGGATCGAGTCCCAGTCGATCCAATTTGATAATTTTTCAAACACTGTGAATTTTAATCAACATAATGAATTGATCATACATGCCAAAGTGAATCGGGTGTTTAAGTATCAGCTAAGTTGGACATCAAGTGAACATATGAATATTGGTGTATGTGTAAATGCGAACAAAAGTTCGTCATACATTAATAATGTTTCACAGGCACTCGATAACATTTGAAATTAGAAATATCTTCTACTTATTTCCAAAAAAATTTTACGGAAAAAGTGACGATAAAAATGTAATTTCATTATGTTTTCATGAATTTATTATATGAGCCGTTTATTTTAAAAGTAGGGCAAGTCCATATTTTGTTATTGCGAGATATTTAAGGGTTTGCGTTTCAATAAATTTAAAAATATTGGTAATTATTAATAGACATATTTTTTGTATTTTGTGGTATTAGATAATGTAAGTTTATAATCCAATAATGCTTATAGTGCTGGCTAAAAAAAATAGTGTTTTTATTATAACTAAAAGGACTTGCCTCACTTTCAAAATTAATGAATTATTGTAATCGTTAATTTAAATAGATAAACTTTCAGTTGTATCATTTAAAAATAAACATAATCAAAACCTTTCATACGACAGTTCAACTTCAAAAGCACGTACTGTGACATTATTACCCTCTGCCAGAGCGTTAGTAGTAGAAATGAGTGTATGAAAATTAGTATGTACTTTAAAAGGGCGACTCACCCCACTGCAGTGTTGCTTAAAATGAATTTTTAAAATTTATTCTAATTGTTTTAAACTATTTTCCCAGAAGAAGTTTTTAATTACGCAAATTGTACGATTATGTCGACACAGTCACCCCCGTAGTTAACTACCCCTGAATTTAATATTATGAAATTGAACAGGTCGATTAGATTTTTTTGTGTACATTTGAAATCGGTAAATAAAACTTTATTATATTTTATTTTTTTACCCCTATTCACAAAATCAATACCTAAATTTTAGCCCCAACTATCCCTGTTGGCGTAATTTGGACAAATTACATATCAATAGATAACTTTTTAAGAAAGAGCAATATCGCCAATTTAAGTTTTTACTCTATCTCTTACCGTTTTCGAGATATTTGAAAGATTAAATTTTTACCCCAATTTTTGAAGGACGTAAAAAACGTTTTCCGCAAGTAAAAAACATACGTGTTACTTATTTTTAGTGTTCTCCAACATATCTAAGTTTCATCAAAATCGATAGGTCCGGCCTCGGGAACTTTACTTGTGAGATGGACTTGCACCACTATCAAAATAAACATATTTACAATACTGTTAAGAACTAAAACTTCAATCTTCCAGATATTAGGCTTCTGAATTTTTTTGACTATAAATTGTTGACAGATAAAAAGATCATACTAAGTCTTATCTATAACTACCATTATCTTCATTTTTTTCAAAAATGGACTTGCCCCACTTTCAAAATAAACGGCTCATATTTAAATATTATACTTTAATAACTGGATTATTTTACCCTGGATAAATTAAGAGTTGCGTGTCTTTTATCTTACAAATCTTTTAACGATTAAATATAGAAATCATAGATACTGTTATTACCACAGTCTTTTGCCATAGACTTCCCTCAGGTTGTTACGAAAACCAACCATTGCCAATCCTTAAAGAATATAGGCTCCAACTGTCTTCATCTTGAATCCCACTGTTTTTTAGAAATTGAGCCTTAAACTCCTACAGATTAATTTACTAATTTATTGAATTTAACATATTAACATATTAACATATAGCACAACACTCTTCTAAAACAATGTAGCGACTGCTGAAGTCAGCTGTGCATTTTATTTATAATTTTTTTGTCTTTTACTCGACAGATAGCTTTTCACTCTTTTTAGGTATGTATTAGTAGAGCAATTTTTCTCCGTTAAACAATACATGACTACGTAAATACGCACCTGTACGTAAATAAATGTATAAATGAATTTATTATTCTTATAAAAATTATATGCTTATTAAAAACAGTTTTAAATTTAATAACTTTTTAATTAAGTTTTCCTTACCACACATATGTAACTAATTTTCTCAAATTATAACGATATTGTAGATATTAATGTTATTTTAGAACAATAAAACTTGATTGATGTGGTTTTAAATACCCTATTAGTGCATTAAATTTATGAAAAGGCTAACTTTTACCACTTTAATTGATATTTTAATAAATATGTACATCTACTAAAGCTAATTCTTTAAAAATAAAAATTATTTTTTAGATTAAGATACATGTTTCAATTTATATAATCATTATCAAACATTCAGAAAGTCACTTCAATAAATTTAATAAGGTAGTGCATGCATTATCATCAGTCTCTGTATCTGTCAATTCAATTCGTATGTCTATATGTCCCTAAAACCTTCCAGGATGCACAACTCCCGCAAACCATTTTCTGAATTCCATTCCAATCGGTGCACGCGCAAATGTGATTAAATGTCGACATTTTCTTTACTGTTCGTCCGATAAATTTTGAGGGAATTGTTGGGAACTAGTTGAGGAAATTTCATCCTCGATATTAAAAGATATTTCGATAATATATATAACTTGAGAAATTTGAAAATTCATCTTTATGACGTCATCACGTATATTTCGTCGTTTTTAGGCGATTATTATTGCTAATTATTATAAGTTCTGATATCTAATACTTTTTTTTTTAATTTTTGGCATAATTTAAATTGTAAAATTGAAAAAAATAGTTTTAAACTAAGATACCGCATTTTGGTGGCAGAAATAATGACAGAACTGTAGAATTAATATTGATATATTATTAGAATTTTACCAACAAAACTAAGGAATTCATCATCAATATATTAAATAATAAACAAATACTTTACTTTGCAAAATACCACTTTTATTTGGTATATTAAATAAAAGTGGTATTAGTTAAAGTGGTAAGTTATTTAAATAAAAGTGGTATTTTGCAAAGTAAAGTATTTGTTTATTATTTACAAATATGGAATACCATAAAGTAACGCTCAAATCTATTAATATTAATATATTAAATATCATGGAAGTTACTTCCTAGCCAGGGCCAGATTAACCACTAGACCTACCTAGGCCATGGCCAAGGGGCAGCAAAAGTTAGAATTTAACGTTTTTTTTTTTTTTGCTCGTCATTTATTTTTATGGGGAAAAGTTCTAAAAAAAAAGTAGGAAAAATTAGATCTTTTTCCTTTTTAAGCAAAAGGCAGGGGTGGTATTTTTCACGGTGCCTAGAATGGCACTTAGGGTAAATCTGGCCCTGTTCTTAGCACTACCACACATAAGAGCTAGTAAAAATTAAGGACAGGCAACAGAACTGCAAACAGTGCTAACGACCATGGACGCATTCACTGAAATGATTTCTAATCAACCTCAATTTATTTCAACTTTTGAGGGTGCGAATGATGCTGTTTCATTTATCTTTCTTGTGGTTCTAGTAATATTCAGCAACGATTAGGGTTGCCAGCTGTAGGATCAGGTTTTGTAATAAATCTCAGAAAAAAAGAAATAGGATTATCTTTTCTTTTTAATTTGTAAACTTTTCTCAAACCGGGAAAGTATTATAAGCCACCTGCAAAAAAGAATAAACTAAATACACTCTAAGAATTTACTCTCTTGCACGTTGATCCACTGTTTAATGTACAGAGCTACTGTGCTCATATAGAGTCACGCAGTAAATACATTTCACGAAAAAACACAGTATTATGGACTAAATTTTTGTACATGACCATTAACGTTCTAAAAGAATTGTCGAATTGTGACGCTGAACTGCAATTGCTTGTAACTTGACTAACATACAAGAACTAGGTAGCAAGAACAGAGTTTCTCTGATATGGGTACCAGGCCACGTAGGAGTTGATGTCAATGAGAAGGCTGACAAACTTGCAAAGCAAAGTGCATTAAAAGATGACTACAGCCCAGAACCCTACTGTGGGATAACGATTAAAACCGCTAAAGGGGAAATTGCTGAAGCCATGACAAACGAAACAACTGCAGTTTGGAGGAATACTGCAGAGCAAAGACATGCGAGGCTTATGATTAAAGGACCTTCCATGAAGCTATCATTCGAAATTCTACAACTGGATAGAACGAAGATGAAAGCTGTAGTGGGTTTTCTTACTGGACACTATCATTTAAGGAAGCATCTACATCGAATGGGAATATATAGAGCAGAACCAATATGCAGGAAATTTGGGGTGGAAGATGAAACAGTCCACCACATTCTATTTGAATGCGAGGCATTGGCTCGCATTAGGCACTCAACACTGGGATTGGGTACAGAGCTTGAGACTATTCATCGGGATCCCATAAGGGCCCTAATTGACTTCATCAAAGAAGCGGGCCTCTTACGCATAACTGATGAATAAATGGGGTTATTGCACAATATTCCAATAGGAATCAGTGCATGGGCTGACAGGACCCCCCCCCCCCGCCCGTAGGAAGAAGAAGAAGAAGAAGAACTTGACTAACAAATTAATAATTACCATAATTTTTAACGAAGTATACATTTTTAGGAGAACCTACTGAAACTCCTGGACATGGTGCAAAGCGACAATTCCAAATATTCCGACCACGCAGTAACCTTAGTACCGACAGTAACATTCACCAACTATTACATTATAAAAGTCATTAATTGTTAATTTTCTGTAGCGTGCGTGTCTCATTCGATTTTACTTTCGAAATCATTATTATATTTAAACGACAGCTTGTGTATGATGTCTGTTTGAAATTGGTAGGCACCCAATAAAATTATTAAATTACCACTTTAATCACCTGCAAATTGATCGGTAAATGAGGGGAGAAGACTGGATGTGTAGCCATGTAACTAATCCACGTAATGAAAATGGTTATGTCAAGTTGCTGTTCAGTTGATTGTTCTTTATTAAAACAAGGTCACTGGGGTACCAGCTAGTTGACAATGTCCGTCCTTCTAATAAACAAAGTTGTTGTCACTTGATACGCTTGATACTTACACACATACGCATGTATGTAGCTGTGATTGGGTCTGTCTGGCCGTCTGTTATCAGTATCATATCAGTACCAAATGAAGTTGTTGTTAATTGACGGTACTTTCTCATGCGTTTCTCATATTTTAAACATATTTATTGCCTGGCTAACAACTTATTAGCTATTGGTTTTCAGTTCAATAGTAAAATAAACCGTAGGTTTTCCAGTCTAGCATGTGTGGAAGGAATAATTTTAGAGAGAATCGAATAGGCGAGCATGTTAATCCTTATCTTTACATATAATAAAACTGTAACGGGACCGTGTCTGTACATGGAATATTTTTTTAAAATTGTACTGATACTGTAGTTAGTTACCGATTTAGATATCAAAACAGTGATTTTTTAAATTTTTGTCTGTCTGTCTGACTGTTGTCTGTCTGTCGGTCTACGCATCACGCAAAAACTACTGGACGGATTTTGATGAAATTTGATCTGGTGTTAACTCATTGGCTGTGTTCGAGCAGAAAAAATTCTTTAAGCGCTTCAAGCCGCTTCATATTGCTGACTAATTTTCTGCCAGGACAAAAATCAAGTGACACGTAGTTCTGTCTTAAACCAATTTTAATTTTACTGCGATAAATTACAAAATTCTGCCATATTGTTGTTTACTCTGATGATTCTTCAATAATATGACCTATAATGTTATTCATATTGTGTAAAATATAAAAGAAATAACAAATTTTCCTATGAATAACTCTTATTGAGGTTATTTTGTTTAAATATCTACGACGACATTTTGCTTTTTGGTGCTTTGTTATTCTTAGTAAATCGCCATTTTGCTTTAAAGCGCTTTAAAGAATTTTTTCTGCTCGAACGTAGCCATTACATGCCTGGATCAATGCACAAGATACTTTTTATTGCGGGAAAGTACAAAAATCATTTTGAACGTGTGGACGCATTACGCAAAAACTATTGAACGGATTTTTATGAAATTTGGCGTCGTGATAACTTATTACGTGGATCAACACTTAGGATACTTTTATTACGGAAAAATGTCTCGTTCCTTTGAGAAAAGGCAAAAAACCTTTTTTGATTATGTGCATGCATTACTCAAAACTATTCTTCAATGCAAATTCTTTATAATTATTACACTTATATACTTCTCATTGATTTTATCTGCGACCGACGTCGCGGGTACAGCTAGCTTTTAATAAAGGTAACCACGAGCGTTCAGCGATTCAGAATTTAAAAAGGAGTAAAGATGAAGAAAATATTTTTTTTATGAAACTCCGGCAGGTGCCGGCGTCCCTATTAAAAATGTGATTAACGTAAAAATAATAAAATATCACAAATATTTTTATAAAATTTTTCTCTCTCTAAAGAAATGCGTTTATTAGTCTACTAATTTATTACGCAGCATTTGTCGTGTTAATTACGTTTATTACATTTTTAATAATGGTGTCGAAGTTTAACACTTTAAATGATTAAGACGAGTTAACTCGTCCTGCAATATGGCGGCTCAAAATACTGTAATATGTATATATTCACTGGTACAGGTGCCGCCATCTGTGACGAATTTTCCGAAATACGGTATAATTCTAAATAATGTTCAATTTTATCAACATAGTTTAGTATAATAATTATATTTTGTAAATTCCTAGGGTTCACTTTTTTGATGTTGGGATCTTTGATTTTTTTTCTTTTTCTTTTTTTTTGTAACCTTATCCACTGTACTTATCACTGGCAGTAAAAAGTCCGGCATTTTGAGAAAAAAAAATTTTCCATATGGTTTGTTTAAAAGGGTTAATATAAAAAACAATATAGGTATATTTGCATTCCTTTTTAAATTCCGAATTGATTAAGAAAACGTACTGTTTGAATAAGAACTTTGAATTGTTACGGTTATCTTAAGCGAAAGATGGCCGAATTTTAACCTGTCTTCTTCGTCCTCAATTTATCAAAATTTTACCGAAAGATACATAAGAAGTAATCTGACTGAGTGATGCGTTACGTTTAAAATATAAGAATTCATCTTTATGACGTCTTTACTTATAAAATTTACTACCAAATTGCTAAAATCCATAGTTTAAGAAATAGGAATACCCTTTTAAAAATGGATTTTTTTATTTTTCAGATAGCGATACTTTTGCTAATTATCGCTACATCATCTGCAGACGAAGGAACTAGTAAAGGAAAAAAGTCTTCAAATGAATCGAGAGATAAAAGAAGCAATATAGAATATACAGTAACGCACAATTATCCAATTGGTTCGTCGTTTCGATTGGAACGGCGAATTTCAACGGGACCCGTAAATGCACAAGCACATACTCGTCCTTCTCAGCTCAGTGCACAATCGCGTAGTAGCCATGTTGCTTCTCACACTACGCATAGCCGACGAGCACGTCCAAAAAATGCAGTTCCTCCGTACGCGGTACAAATGGAACCTTTAGTGCAATATTCACAACGTGACCCTCTCTACGATGGACAAAGAAATCCCACACCGGAAACATCTGAAAATCCTGATTTTATTAGTGATAATAAGATATCCGCGAAAAGTGATGACTTAGTTCCGGAACAGACTCATTTGCCATTACCACATTATTATCCCCCTCCTCAATTACCCTCGCTAGTCAACTATGGGCCACCTTTACAACAACTCCAGTACAGTGAAGCGCCAGAACCTATAATCGAAATCATAATAAAAGAATCCAATGAAACTTTACCCCCTCCTCCAACTCCTCCTCCGCAACCGCGCAAAAAAGAACCAGTACATGTGTTTTATGTGAAATACAAGAAAGACCCATACGGTGGCAAAAATAGTATCATTTATGACCCGCCAATACCCGCAATAACACCGGCCACTAATATCCACGATGAAAAAGAAGAGACGTATACGCACGCTCCCGAAAAAGAAGAAGTTTACACTGTCCGTCCACCGACCACCACATTGAGGACAATCATAAAACCTGATTCAGAAGTATATCACACCAACAGCAATGTTCACGTCACATTTGGAACTGAAGAAAAATACCACCACGAGAAAAGTGGTTCCGAAAAACATGAAGAAACCGCTCCAGAACCATCTCTTGCCTTTCCCGGTTTGTCACGACCCCCCTCACACTTTCCACTATCTCAGGTACAAAAACGGCAACCTCTGCAAAATCAACAAGGAAATTTCCAAAATTCGCCTAGTAAATTTCCTGGAGGAGCACCGCCAAGTAATCAACCTTATTATCGACCATTCCCGACTGCATCACAGTACTCAACAATTCAATTTGTTCCTTCAGCGCCACCATCGTCTCTTGCAAGGCCACCAAATCCACAATTTCATGGCCCACCGGGACCACCACGTCCTGGTCCACCTCAATTTCCTCATCGGCCAAACTTTTCCAGTTTCCACCGACCTCCTCAACCACCTTTCTTATTTAAATCTACTCCGCCAGCATTCCATCAAGGATTACCCCAAATCCAGCAACGACAGCCTTTCAATCAACCTCCTGTACAACATCAATTTCCTCCTTTTAATAGTCACAACAATAAACCACCATTCCCGCAATATCAGACTATCAAACCACAAACCACATTAAAACCTCAGACATATCAAACTATCAAATTGAATGAATCGCCTACGAAATCTCCAATCTTTCAAGAAACAAAATTTGACCAGAGTAGGCCAACAAATCATAATTTAGGCCAAAATCAATTTCATTTTAAACCACCATTGCATAATCAACATTTTCAATCTTCGCCACCTCCCATAAATCATTATCAAAATTTGATATCAAATGAACAACAAAAACCTCCACAGTTCAATAATTATCAACCAAACCCTCCTCAGTCATCAGTTTTTACACAAAACCAACAATCATTCCAATATTTCAATCAATACGTTAATCAAGTTCCAAAAGAAACACCAGCCCACTTTAATCCACCAAAATATCACCAAAATAATCGATTCCCGTCACAAAATTCTCAACAACCAATCAGAAACTTTCAACAAACGCCTCAGCCACAACAAGAAAATAATAATAATTTGCAACTCTCTCAGCAACAAGTTATTCCTCCAGGTGGAGAACTTATAAAATCCATTCCAAAATATGAACAACACTTATCTATACCAGTGCAAAATAATCACCAGCCCCAAAGTTTACCTCTAATTCAACAAAATCCAGATTTTCAACAACCAGAACCACGAGCTCCAAACCATAAATACAATCAAGATATACCAGGACATCAATCATCAATAAGTCATCATACATTAGAACTGTCACAGCAGTCACTGGCACAGCAACAACAACAACATCAGCAGCAGCAACAACAGCATCAGCAGCAGCAACAACAACTTCAGCAGCAGCAACAGCAACAACAGCAACAACAACAACAACAACAATACAATCAAAATTTACAAAATTTACAGAATCTTCAAAATTTACAAAATCAAGAATATTATAATTCACTTCAAAATCAACAAATTCAGCAAATTCAACAAAGTTATTCCACTGAACATCCCAGACATTCAACATCAAGCGACAATTCATTTACTAAAACGACCACTTATCGTACGACAACATCTCAAAAAGAGATCAAACCCCAAACTGAGAAAGGAACAACGACCACTAAAAGACCAGTAGAATTTGATCTTCCGGATGAAGTTCCTGAAGAGTTACGCCAACAATTATTGTCCTCCGGCATTCTTAAAAATGCGCAAATATCAATTTTAGATTACGACAAAATTGGCGATATTCCACTGGACGCACTACCACCAGAACAACTCGCTAATTTCTACAGTGCCGGTGGCGCTCAACAAATCTCTTCCGGAAGTGAACCTGTCCCATCCGTGGTGAACACCAATGGCGAGGCAGTATCCGACCAAGCGGTAATAGATGAAATTGAGGGTGCAAATTCTGACATCCAAGAAACATATGCATTACCCTTAAAAAAAGGTGTAGATATGAAAGTGGTACATTTTGATCAAAATTCCCCGGAAGGTCAAGCCATTCCAAACAAATATGTACAAGATGACGCAACGGAAATAGACCCAGTTGTACTTAATGATGAAAAATACACAAGATATTTACCGCTGAAAGTAAGTGGGGCACAGTTCCCGATTCCAGACGTAGACGAGTTAAAAGGACGAAATATTACGAGTGTAGTCGTATTGGCACCTGTTGATTATGAATTTACACCGGGCGTTAGTACAAGTCACGAGAGAGCCGAACGAGAAGTACCAATCGACGTGAGGGCTAATGCAAGTAAAGCCTTACAAGAATTACTTAAAAATCCAACAAAAGCCAATTTCAACACATGGCTAAAGCAGGAAAGTGAAATTTCAAATGATAGACAAGCTGTCATTCTTTTAGTTACTGGGTAAGACACAATTTCGAAAAGTGAAAATAAACTATGACTAACATTTTCTTTTAATTTCCAGAGAGAATGCAACAGATAAAGAAATCTTTATGTATGATATTGGAACGAAAAAAGTAAGTCGACTTAGTGGTGAATTATCGGCAGCCTTTGTGGAAGCCGCGGAAACGAACGCTGGTGCTAATATTACTAATAAAAATGAATCAATTCCTACAGTAGGAGAAGTTTACTAAATTATTTAAATATGCTCATTCAAAATTAATCGGACATTCTTACAAAATTAAAAAAAAAATATATATCGAAAGTATTGATTTAGAAGTAAAGGTCCCGAGGCCGGACCTATTGATTTTGATGAAATTTGAATATGTTGTAGAACTCTAAAAAGTAAGTGACATGTCGTTTTTTATCAGTGGAAAAACGGTCTATAGAGGTGATATCACCCTTCAAAGATTGAGGTAAAAATTTAATTTTTTAAATATCTCGAAAATGGTAAGAGATGAAGCAAAAGTTTAAATTGGGAGTTTTTTTTTTTTAAAGAGCTTTCTATTGGTATACAATTTGTTCGAATTACATTAAGGGGGTGGTCGGGGATTAATTTTGCGAAAAGAGAGTAAAAAATAAAATATAAAATTTTGTTTGCAGATTTCAAATCTACGTAAAAAATCGAATTGAACTGTTTTGATCAAATTCCTAATATTAAGTCTAGGGGTATCTAACTAGGGAATAACTGTATCGATATAATCGTACTATTTGAGTAATTCAAGAACTTCTTCTTCAAAGAAAATAGCTTAAAAAAAATTAAAATAACGTAAAAATGAAATTCTCGAATTCAAAATTGAATTTGAGCAACATTGGACGGGGCTGAATCACCCTCTTAAGTTACATACTAATTTTCATTCGGGAATTTCATTCTTACGTTATTCTATCTATCTTAAACTATTTTCCATGAAGAGGAAGTTCTTGAATTATTCAAATAGTAGGATTATGTCGACATAGTCACCTCGTTGTTAACTACCCCTAGACATAGTATTAGAAAATTGACCAAAAACAAATTAATTAGACTTTCTTACGTAGATTTGAAATGTGCAAACCAAAATTTTAATATTTTATTTTTTACCCTCTTTTTGCAAAATTAACCCCCAGCCACTCCTGTTGATGTAATTTGAACAATTTACATATCAATAGACTGATAGCTCTTTAAAAAGCCATATCGCCAATATAAACTTTAGCTCTATCTCATACCGTTTTCGAGATATTTGAAAAATCAAATTTTTACCCTAACTTTTGAAGATCACCCCTTCAAACTATTTTTCCGGAGATAAAAAAAAAATACGTGCCGGTTAACTTTTAGTATTCTACAACATATTCAAATTTCATCAAAATCGATAGGTCCGGCTTCGAGACCTTTACTTGTCAGTGTAATATTTTACACTTAATATTGATTGTGCTAGGCCTGCGTACACCAAGAAAAATTTTAGTTAAGGTGATTTTATTTTAACAATTTGTGAAAACAGTAAATTATATTAGGATTCATACTTTCATGCGAGCCATATATTTCATTTATATTCATCGTATTTCATTTATGTTTCACCGTAGGATACTTTAAATTATTTAAAGTTTAACCTTTTATCGCTTATCCTTAAACCCTGTGTATAATAATCGCTACCTGTATCCACAGTTTACCTCCGCAGGAAACTGTTCGTAGATATAGAACTTCAAAGTCATAAATAAGACGGTAAAAAAAGCTAAATATTTTATTTATAACCTTGAAAAAATAACTCAAATTGTTTTAAAAATAAAATGCAAGATAACTGCATGTTATTTATTTAAGGATTAGTGACTAGAGGTTAAAGTGTGTGTGTACTTAAGTTATTGTACTTTTTAATATTTATAAAAATTTGTTTTGTACAGTAATTAAAAGTACGAATGTGATTATGTAACATATGTGTATAATTTTATACGAATAATTTTGTATCTTCTTTTAAATAAAGAAAAAAGCAATTTTTCGTTCTGACTTATGATTACAAATACATATACCTGTCTACATACCTAAGCTCTGTGCCTAAGATTCTCTCAGAAGGATAACGAAAATAAGTGAGTGTTTGAAATAAAATTGCCTAAGATACGCACAAGCTCCTACAAGGATTGGTAAGTAAACTAATTTAATGTATAGACTTTTAAGTTGACTTTCAGTTACCTATAGAAGAAATCTCGAAATCTTGGGGTTTCGTCTAATTTTTACAGATTCGGCGAGAGGGGGCAGCCGGAGTTGCAGCCCCGCGGCCCAGTCTTGAAAAGGGGAAGCTGTCAATTGGAGGTTCGTTCCAATCGACCATTCTGACTATCAAATGGACGTTAAAATGGTCGATTGGAGCAAACATTAAAAATAATATAAACACTATATTTTTTAAAAAAAAAGTTTATTCCCGGGGCCCGCCATTTCTTTCCACGGCTCTGGATTTTAGCTTGTTCTAAGACTACGGTTGAATCACTAAATCTCGACGGGACTCCCGTCGAGATTAGATTTAGTAAATAAATAGATATGAAACTAAAAAAAAAATAATAATAAACGATTCATCAAAAAATTTTCTTATTAAGTTATTAATAATCGGGGCTGATCGATTATTACAAGTAAATAAACCTTTTTAAAATTGAATTCATTATGACATATCTCCACGTTTCAAGGTCACTACAATCCGAATCCATCATTTTTAGCGTGATGTCTGTGCGTGCGTTCGTTAGTTCGTTCGTTCGTTCGTGAATTTTCTTTCGTCTCGCATATCTCGAGAACAAATGATGATATCGACTCCGGATTAATTTCATCAATTGCGTAATTAAAAAATGAAGACAAGATAAAGTTTTCAGCAAATTCGGATTAGTGTTTTGTTTTTTATAATAAAAAAACGAAATTAATTTTATTAACATGACATACATTATATGGATTTTTTACCATGTCTTTATTATATAATTGCCTAAAAACTTAATTGATGTTAAAAACGCCAGTAAATAATTACAAAATTAAAAAAAAAAAAATAATAATAATAAACGAAATAAGAAACTTGAAAAAATTAGTTTTTTGCCAAAATATATTTTGTCTCGCATATCTTGAGAACAAATGGTAACATCATTTGTTTAATAAGGATGGAGCTCCCACCCTTATATACAGAAGGCGAAGCCCCCGGTATGGTGCAAGGGGTCAAGCCTCTATCGGGGGCCCAGGAGAGGAGTCGCCTGAAATGAAAAAAGAATTATTTATGTACAGTAGTCTCTAGTCTTTAAGGACACCCAATGGGAAGTTGACAGTGTGGGTAGATCTGTCCCCCAAATTTTTTTTTTATTGTTATTGAAAATTTTTATCTTTGTACAAGAGGATAATTTTGGTTTCACTGATATGCAAACGTAAATCGCATAATTTTTACATTCAGTTTCAGTTTCATACCAATTAATGATAAAAAAATCAATATAAACAATATTTTCTTATTTAAATGTACACACTAGGTCCTGCTCTCGATTAATATCCAATTAATGCTCTAGTTATCTAGTATAAAATATTGCAACACCATTTCCCATTAAGATTGAAATGAGCTAAATTCATAATAAGTAAGCTTGCAGTGAATATTTGGTAACTGTTTGCATTTGGCCTATTCGGTCGAATACCAAATACTGAAAGACTATTCAATAAAAGACTCCATAGACAAAAATAAAATAAAAATACAAAGTACAAAGTACAAATATGTACCGCATTTACCAAATATCCGGCTATTCGACCATAGTGCAGGTTGAATACTCGGTATTCAGCCAATGACCGAATAGGTTATGAAAATAACAAAAATAGAATTAGAATTAATAAAAAAATATAATGACGATGCCATGCACGGCTATTCGCGCCATCCACCGGTAACAGCCCTCAGTTTTAATTTAGAAAAAAAAAGTAATAATAATAATAAATATGTATAAAGTGTTTTTTTCTTATAGTTACTACGAAAAATTCTCATATTTTAACACTTTAAATGATTAAGACGAGTTAACTCGTCCTGCAGTACCTATGGCGGCTCAAAATGCTGTCATATGTATATATTCACTGGTACAGGTGCCGCCATCTGTGACAATACGGTATAATTCTAAATAATGTTCAATTTTATCAACATAATTTAGTATAATTTATTTTTTGTAAATTCCTAGGGTTTACTTTTTTAATGTTTAGATCTTTGATTTTTTCTTTTTCCTTTTTTGTAGCCTTATCTATTATACTAATCACTTGGCAGTAAAAAGTCCGGCATTTTGAGACAAAAAAATTTTACCATATGGTTTGTTTAAAGGTTAATTGCTTTCAAAAATTTGGATAATTTGTTTACATAACTACTAAATATGTACAATTTTTACACTAAAAAGTAAATATTGGAGCCTATATTAGTGACATCTAGAATTAGTGATTCGAAAATGAAATGAATACTAAATTAGTGAGTTTGCGCAAATCAGAATAGTTCTGAACAAGTTCTAAAACAGTTCCGAATTTAAAAATAATTTTTGAACAAATCTAATTTTTAAGATATAATAAACCTGATTGTGAACTATTCATTAATGATCCTAATGAAATTTAGATATTGTGCCACAAAAACTGATCAAAATTATCTAAATCCTGAATGTAAATTCATTTATTTATTTCGTATTTATTTGTGATATAATAAAATATAAAAAATATTTTTAAAAGTTAATGGTCAAGGAATTTGAAATGAAAATATCGAAACTGAAGGATTTACCTAAAAATTAAAAATAGAAAATGCAACACCCTGCTTCTTGTCACATAAATTTCAATTTAATTTGACACATCATCGCTGCATCATACAGTAGTTGTTATTTTTATGTTGGCACGGTTGGCACTAGTGGTACTACCGTACTAGTTAATCATGAAGCTAGCAACATAAAGTACAGACATTCAAGTGATCTGTCATAATATAATTAAAAAAATTAAATTTTGTAGTTTTATATTTAATTTTAGAAGTAAAAAATGTCTGTAATGGAAGGATCTTTAAGTAAATGGACGAATGTGGTTAAAGGATGGCAGTATCGTTGGTTTGTTTTGGATGAAAGTGCCGGTCTTCTTTCATATTATACGGTAAGATTTTATTTATATTTATTTATGTACAGGTGTTGTTTTTTTTTATTTTTTGAAATTTATCCTTGTCAAAAAATTAATCCTATTTCGAGATAAGGGAAATTTTTTTGAAATTCAAATCAACAATTTTATCTCTAGTTATTCTGTTATTGTATTATTTAAATTTGTCTCTTATATTTCAAAATTTAATTTTTTTTTCACTTATGAATTTTGATCTTAATTGTTTTTTGTTCAATTTTGGGAAATTTTAGGAGTAAATTATGTTACAACGCTTAGAAATTAATCATATTTATTGTATCTTTTCATTAGTGTATGCCTTGTTGTAAAAATCGTAGAAAAGGTAGAAAACTAAAATCACATTTGGAATGAAAAGAAAAGAAAAAAATTTTGGGACATGGCAGTTTGGAGAAAGAGCTTGTAGCGAGTGCAAGAAAATTATACAGAATTGTACCTGAAAAATAATTTCGAAATCAAACTATAAGTTTTTTTTTTGTTTAATTTTCTTTTAGAATACTATACCATTTGTGCTATCGTTAGCCGTTGCTTCCATTTTTGTAATTTTTGTTGTATTTTTGGGCCCCCAATTGAGAGTAGATAGTATGTATACATTAGAACATGAATAATACTATTCAGTAACATTGGAAATGTTGCCATTCCGCCTAAAACAAAATTTTTACATTCATTTTGAGTCGTGTGCAATGTATGAAACCAAATTGTTCTAAAAATATCGTCTTATGGTTTACCCGCAACATATTTAGCCCCTAGCCAACTTAATAGTAAAGTCGAAGTGTGATGATAAACGTGTAATCCGGAAATTTGATTTTTCTTTTTCCGTAAAACGAAAAATAAAGTTTCAATTAGATCTAACAATTTCAACATAAACAACCACCAGACAACTTTTGCCATTCGCATCGGTTCCGGGTCAAAACTGTAATCGACCGGTTGACATCCCCATGAATATGTGGTCAGCCATCCACTTGTTAATGTCTAAAAGACCAATTTTTCGAAAAATCATAAAAATTCAACGGTTTAACTTACATAAGATACTTACGTAGTAAAAGATTGCTGTATTTGCAATAACTTGAAATAAATTATAGAAGGCTATGACATTTTTTAAGTTATATGGTTTTTTATTGGTCATATATTGTGGTCCAACTTTATAAATAATAATTAAATATGCTGCTATAATTGCGAATAGGGGTATCGGACTCCACATAAACGGCCATTCTTTGACACGTTCATCTAAAAAAAAAGAAATTTTGAATTTATTTGTTAAAAAAAAGTTTTTTAACCCATTGAAGACAGTTGAGATTTAACTATCATTATAAGAAATCAGAAATTTCATAAGTATTTTAGAATTTTCGAAGAAGCTACTCGGGTTATTCAAGTTGAGATAATCAAAAAGAAGATGATTTTCAGAAAATTTGTTTTATTTCAAAAATTAATTAATTCATTTTGAAAAGTTTCCAAGAGTTTTAAACAAATTTAATAAATAGAGAAAATGTGTTTCTAGTTTTGAAGCCAAGTTAAATAATCGCCGCTCAAAACATAGAAAGGAAAGGGTAAATAATTTTTTAAGATTTTGTTGTGAATTAAGTATGGGACCAATCGATTAAACAATTTTTTTCTCTTTGTTCAGCCAATTTCAAAAATGTATTTATTCTTTTATTTTAGTAGTCGGAAATTTTGTTTTAAAATTTTGCTGAGTAATTTTTTCGTAATATTATTTTCATTCAATAAAAGCAATAAAAAATTTGGTTTTTTTGTGGCTAAGCCAAACTAATTAAGCTGAAAAAAAATTAAAAATTTTAATAGATATATTAAATTTTTTAACGCCTAGTGGTTTTTGATACGATTACTAAATTATTATTTTTCACTGTTTGAATTTTTTTTATTTTTTAGTCTAATCAAAAATATTTCTTACCTGTTAATTTATAAAAATAATATTTATAGTTATCGAAAAGTGAATTTGCCATTTTTTTACGTTTCTGCTTTTAATTATACTAATTCATATTTGTAGATACCCCCTTCTGCATTTCAGGACTAACTTAAAACTAAACTTTGAAACTCATCATGGCTAAATTTATTCTATTTGAAAATTTTTCTATACCTGACTTTCTTTTTTTAAATTTTATTCTGTGAGAACTGCAATTATACTTTATTTTTATTTTGTTATGTAAATTGAATTGAAAATTATATATAATGTGTCTCAGAACAGATTTTATATTTTTACTTGTATAGTAAAAACCACGTAACTTGGTAGTCTGCAGAAAACGAATTTAATACGTGTACGTAATGACGCGTTATAGCTATAAAAATAGAGAGGACGAAAAAGAGCCATATTTGTTATAAATATGTCTCTTTTTAGTATGATTTGAATGTAAATATTTGTCAAAATATTTATTTCTTACTCGTCCCGTATTTCCCAATATACTTATCTCTGTCTTGTGCAAATAATTGCCAAGCAACGTGGTTTTACCTATACTTGTAAAATAAACATTTTTTTCACTTTTAAGAGTCTCATTGTGTATGGATTGTGGTTTTGTATTTAAATTAATGTTGGTGACCGAGCAATTTTTTTAAAAAAATTATTCAATTTTTAAATTTCCGTTCTTTTGTTTAATTAATGGAATTTTTCTTTTTCCCATTTAAAATTTAAAAAGTGTACATAATTTTAATTACAATATAAAATTTCACGTAGATTTTACAAAATTTTAAAGGGAATATGTTTTGGAAATTTACAAAAATTGAAAATTTTCCAGTCGAAAGAGAAAATGATGCGGGGAGTACGAAGAGGGTGTGTGCGATTAAAGGGGGCCGTAATTGGTATCGATGACGAGGACGACAGTACATTTACGATCACTGTTGACCATAAAACTTTTCATTTTCAAGCGCGGGACGCTGAAGAGCGTGAAAAGTGGGTACGAGCTTTAGAAGACACAATTTTGCGATATGTTTCACGAGTAAGTTGTTATCAGATCCTTAACGCCTTTAGTGATGCACATGAAAGAAGAATTCTTTTGAATTAAATTGACTTAAAATATATTTTCTTCTAAATAAAAATGAAATGAACACTTCCTTTCTATCAGAAAATATTATGCATGCCAGTTGACATTGTAACATAGTCAAGACACCACTATAGATACTGTCAGCGGTAAAATATATGCAGACATTATTTAGATTATACATATACACCCTAAGCATAGGGTATTTGACTAAATTTGTGAAACAGTTTTAAAATATGTTTACTTATGCATTATGCGTAATGTCGAAAATCATTGGAAAAAGTTATTGCGTGATATTGCCTATTTTGCGTGAAAACATTCATTAGCGGTCCGTTACGTCACATTCTCTATATAGCAACAAGTATTTTGGAACTTTTAAAAAAGGAATTATATTTCTCTTACTAGAAAATCAAGTAAGGGCGTGGCTTATACTTAGCCATCTGGTGATAGATGGAAAAACTGCTTCGAGTAGCAATAGTTTATTTTAGTATTTCGTAATTCTAACCGCCAAAAGCTTATAGATTCGGTCATGTCTGTTATCGGCGATAACTCATCGCATTAGGTGGTCTACCTGCATTTGACCACCTGTTAATAGTCAGTGTCGGATTTTACGCAGGTTATAATAGACAGTGTCGTTTTTTTGGAAACTATTATTAAGATTTTTTTAACTCATATAGGAAGTAAGTTTCTTGAAGTCGCGACTCTAGTGGTAATATTAGCGAAGTATAAGAAAATGTGACGTCACAATCCATTTCTAAGTAACTGAAAAAATTTTTTTTTCAACTAGCTTTTTTAAATTATATATTTATTTATTTTTTAGATCATTTAGATTGCTTATACTCATTTTAATCACTGAAGGAGTTAAACAGAGTTGCTGTGTAAATAAAAAATAAAATTTTTATTTTTAGACAAGATGGGAATCCCATCAAACGCAGCCCTCCATTACAGACTTTGATAATAAAGTAGCCGAAGCTGATGCATATCTTCAAATTATGATAGAACAGGGAAAGGTATGTCTAACCATTAAAGGGTTAATAAAAATGTATTTTTTCATTTGTATTTTTTGATTGTAGATTATCGAAGACAAAGTTGCCAATATAGCAGATTCCGATGAACAAGAAAAATATAAATTAGTTTTAGACCAAACAAATGTAAGTTGTGGTATCGAACTAAGTTCCCAAATTTTTGACTTGTGTTTTCCCGTAGAATTAGTAGAAATAAATTTTTTTTAATGATGCTAATTTTAGATATTTTTTTAGTTGTTATATAGGGTGTACCAGTATAAATGGGACGTCTTAATTTTTTTTGGAAAGTAAGTTTTTGTACATATTCAATGAAATATAAAGTGAAGATACTAAAAAGAATTTTTGGAAAATTGGAAATTTTGTTAACTTGATTAGTTTGTCTGCTGCCATTTTTTTATGGTTAGTAACCTTGCTTTACATCTCAAGAAAATTTTATTTAGTTTTAACAGTTTGAAAGATAAACTTATTTAGATGTAGTTGTGACTAACTTCGGACTAACAGTTCTTTGTAACAAAATATGAAGTTTGAAATTTGTTTCAGAGTAGATTAAAGATCAGTCGAGCCTTTAAAATTCTTCAAAAAGTATTCTTCAAATTTACTTTAAATAACTTTTAATGATTGAAACAGGGTATCCACTTTCTTTCAATCAGAAAAAAGTTAGGGAAGGTCAGAGAATTCAAATATGTCAGTGTGTTATCTGAAAACGTGACGAAAATTTTTTTAATTGCTTATTGATAATAAGCGGGTTGACAGTGCTTAAAAAATAAAAAAGTAGATTTATTAATGAAAAATTTAATTTTATATTAATATATATTTTCACAAAATACATCTTATTTTTAATTAAATTTTTATTTAAAAAAAACTATTATTAAATTTTATTACGTCATCGTTTGGTAAGCAAACAAATTTAACTACATTATGGGTAATATCATCACTGACTAATATGATTGCAGTTGTAGTAGCGTATTAATGCCTACTTGTCAGTTTCCGATATAAAAACGGTTATAACGTTTCACGTCAGAAATTAAAATGACTATGTAGGATTAAAAAATTCCAAGTGTGTGTTTGACACGCATTAAGACAGGGTTCCTAGAGTTTAGTACTTTTTTTTATTATTTATCGTAAAAGTAAGTAAATGTATTCGATCGCTAGGCTATATTTTGTGAATTTAACGCACCTATATTTTACCTTTGTAAAGTATAATAGTAATCTAAAATTAGACTGTCTGCAACTTCTTCTGCCTGAAAGTTCTTACGAAAAAGTACTATTTGTAATTTTTTGAGATTTTTTTGAATTTTAGATTTCTTTTTTCACTTCCGTAACTTTCTAAGTTATCGATCGAAGTGATCCAAAATAATTTTAATTGAAAGTGTGACAAACGGACGAACATGATGAAATTATAAGGGTTTCTGAATTTCTTCGGGACCCTACAAAGAGGTAAAATAGTACAATAAAAAAAATTATGTTTCAGTTCATAGAAAGGTAGATAATTAGTTTTAGAAATTAAACGTGGTAAAAGAAACGTCCACCATACTCCCATCTCTATGAAAGAGAGAGAGGGGAGGGATGACTTCTGTTTAATGAACCGTTACATCACCAGTCATTTTAGCGCTATTTTTGAAATTGAAATAATGAGTCGTTTTTTATTATATTAATTTTTTTTAACATGGTGGTCACATTACTGGAAAACCTGGAAATGTTAGGGAATTCTAAACTTTCTGGAAAAGTCAAGGAAAGGTCAGGGAATTTTACCAGAAGACTGTAAAAAATTGATTTTTATAATTTTGTTTATTTAAGGATAAAATTTCAATCAATTTTTCACTTGTTTTGAGATTAGATTTAAAAATTGGCGTTGGTTTTGTTTTTTTTTAATTAGTCATTTACTTTTTTTAAGAAAAAGTGTTAAAAGTTATTGAGAATTTTTTTTTTAGGTTTTTGGGATAAAGTAGGGTCGGCATTTTTCACAAAATAGTCAGGGAATTTTTTAATAAAACTTCTGGAAAACCTGGAAAAGTCAGGAAATTTGATCTTTAAAAATCTATGGCCACCATGTTTAAAATTTATCAACTCGTCTATTAGATTAGAATTATTTTCCAGTGATTTTAAACAAGCGACACAAGTAATTACAAACAGAAACAACTAGTCAAAGAAAATATTAAAAATTGTCAGGAAAACTTTAGAGTAGTTTTCTTTCATAAAAAGAAACACTTTGTAAAGTGAAAATTTAACTTGTATTCCTTCTGTAATCATCGTTCCATTTCTATTGATCCACCCTGTATATAATAACATTTTAGTGTGCGTGTTATAACAGACTATTTTTACAGAATAAAAAAATTCTAAACAAAATTATTTATTGTTTTAGACAATGTTGGATTACATAAAACATTCAATCGTACTACTACAAATAGCAAAGGTAAATACACTTTTTTTTGTCTCTTATCAAAAATATAGAAATTAAATAAAAATATTATAGTAAAAACCAAGAATAATGATCTAAGATGTGCAGTTTTTTGTTATATTCTTACAAACATTTTTTTCTATCCCGGTTTTAAATTTTTATCAACACATGGTTTAAAATACACTTTTAGCTCCGTAACTACTAAACGGATTTTGTTCCGATTTTCACGAATGGATAAAGTAATTCATAAAGAAGATTTATACATAGACGAATAAATAAATTTGTGAAGTAACTGTTAAGCAAGTTTGTACACGTTATGGTACAAATTATACGTAAAAAATTACCTTTTATATTTTAAACAAAAAAAATATTATGGTATCATGGCTATAATAAAAATAAATTTCAGAGGCTTTATAAATTACGTTTACTGTCTATGAATAAATTAGTACTGCCATCTAGTGTATAATAGTAAACTGACGTTCGATAAGTTCGAATCGACTAATTCACTTTCAAGATGCTTTTAAAATACCGAATGTTACTTGACTATCTATAAATAAATTAGTACTACCATGTCGTCTAGTGTTACAATACCAAATTAACGTTTGATCGGTAAATCTACTAATGACTAATTTACTTTCAAGAAGCGGCTTTATTTCTGCCTGTACTGACATCTGTTGGACAAGTAACATTATTAAAAAATAGTTTTATTAAACCAAAAAATAAAATAATTAACCAAAAGAAAAGGTTATTACAAATGGCATGAAACCATGAAATATTTTTATATAAAGAAGCTTCCTGATATTCGTAATATATTTTTTTTTAATTTATAAAACTACTCTTTAATAAACTGTATTATTAACACTTTTAGTCCCATGGCTTCGGCGTCCGAAACCAAACAAAACATCCCCAGAGGCCAACCGTGATCAATGATTAATTGATTAGTTGGTTATGCATTATGTGTGCGATGTTTATGATGTTTATCATCATTCATCACACGGATGTGTTCCTACTCACACAAATACATACCAATACACACTACTCTTTTGGTTTCTATGTATAAAAAATTTTAAGATAATTATAATATTAAATTTATAATTTATATTTAAAAAAAATTGATTTGAATGTCAGTGTATATGTAGTATGTGCGTATCACGTACGTATGTTTACAGTTTTACACATACATGTTGATCTGTGTTGAATCTATTCAGTGTTTGAATCATTTTATTTTATGTATTTGTTTATATAAAGTTTTTTTTTTTTTTAAATATTGTCGGCTTCCGGGGAAGTTTACTATGAAAGTGCTCGGGTCTCATAGTGTTAATAAGATGTAAAACAGATCAGCAGATGTCAGTGCAAGCAGAAGTAGAGTAAATCGCTTGCAAGCCGCTTATTTTCCTTCGGAAATTGAAACTAGTTATTAATTCCAATTATATAATATATAAAAAAGTAATGCTCGATTGATAAATCTACTTATAAATAATTTTTTTCAAGACACTTTTATACTTTATTATAATATCGAATGTTATTTTACTTTATCCATGTACAGTCTTGCACCATACTGGGTAAAAAGTAGAAAAAATAAATTTAAACAGTAACATTTGGATGAATATTATGGATTTTATAACGGATTTTGTCAACAATTTCGCTGGGAATTCCGAGACTAATCGTCAGATAATAAACGAAAAAGATAGTTGTCACGATATTTTTTCCCACTAGAAGGTCACTATTCTTGGTTTCAATTACATCTATTTAAATGCAAATAGGTCACTGATTTTCGAACACTCAATTTTCGAATAATTTAATTGCACATTCTTACAGTCAAATAGTCGAAAACACCATTCTTTTAGAATATTTAACTTTGATGCACTTTAAAGATTGAAATATTCAAATTTCGTGTAGTCAAATTTTTTTTAAACTAAACCGTTTTATAACCTTAAAATTAATTTTTGTGGTTTTATTCAAACTGAAGAAGGTGTGGAATCAATAATTTCCGAAAAATCAGTGGTTTACTGTACAAAAAAAAGTGATTTCAAACGTGGATTTAACAAAAAATTATTTATTTAAAGAATACAGCATATCCTGTGAATGGTATTTACCAGGGTCCCACTGTATCGTCGGCTGTGGGGTCCCCAGTACGTAATACAGGTAACTAACCTTTTTTTCTTTTAAATTCACTTCCAAAATATATTTATTTAGACACATTATTAATATTTGTCTTAGATGATATTTTTGTATTTTTCGATGAAATCGAAATATTTTCAGACTTTACGTCCAGCTCCAGTCAGATGGGAGTTCAAACAGGTATTGAACTTGCAACTGATTGTATAAGTCCTCGCAGACAAAGTAGTAATGTACTAGCTGGTAAGGATTTATTAAATAATCGTTCTTTTGCCTCTCCTCTCTGCGACAGTTCAGTTTTTTTGTTGGCTGTCTTAACTTCGATCAACGAAGTTCAATCCGTTAATCCGTTTTTATTAATCGTTTGCATCCTAGTTTATTAGTTTTGTTTCGAGGAAAATTTCTATTAGCTTGTATTGCTCTGTTTTCTTTTTAAGTTTTGTTTTTCGAAAAATCGAATTTTACGTTATGGATGATCTGATTGAAATAGGTACAGCAGCGAATTTAATAGTTCCAGAAACATCGTACTCTAGTTCAGAGGGTGAAGATGATTTTTACGATGCCAACGATTCGCCATTTACGACCCAAGTTAATAGTCCCAGGTACGTGAATTTTTTTTTAATAAAAAAAAATTTGAACTTAATAACGCCTAAACGTGTACTAACGTCTAAATATGTGTTCTTTTATCCCCGCAATAAACCACTGAACTTTGTCAGTCCAATCGATTTTTTATATACACCGGAAAAAGTTAGTTTTTTTAATCAGTGTACGTCTAAGCGTACATTAGAAAAGATTTTAAAATAAATTATTCGAATTTTAAATAAAAAATTATATTATTTCCGAGTTGTATACTTTTACAGGAAACCACAGCGATATCATAAATAAATTTAGTATATGAAACAAAAGATAAGAGTTCATTAATTTTGTTAATAGTACAAGATCCCGCAGCTGATTTCTGCAGGTATCTGTTTTTTTTAATGAAACTTAATTTAAATGAATCCTTAATGGCAGTGTAATAGATTGCTCCCGGGTTGCCTATCGAAAATTAGCCGCAAGTACCTTTAATTGGCGTCATAAGCGAATAATCGGAAAATACATTTTTTGACGTTTTAAAGTGTCAAATATTTTCAAAGATTTTTAAAATTTACAAATTTTTTCTCATAGTAACAAGAAAAGTAAATAATTTTTTCCTAGTTACAAATACAAAAATAAGCCAAGAGCCATTTGATTTGATTTTTTAATTTTTTTATTTATCTATAAGTATATCTACAATATGTGTATATTGCTTAATAAAATCATCAAAACATCAGTTTTTAATAAAAAAATTACTAAAGTCTGGGGCAGTGCCTCTGTGCCCCCGCCAAGACGAGACAAAACAAAACAAACAGAGCACTGCTGTATCTTTTCTCGAAACAATTCAGCCTATTTTTGGACCCTGATAACTTCGGTCTGGGTAATACTTAAGAGCTCAAGTTGTCAGGATAGAATGTAGTCACCAGTCTTCGGAAATGTACCAAATTTCAATTTTATAGCTCTATTGCTTTCGATATTATTAATATGTAAATTTTATTAAATTCGTCACTGATGATCAACAAAATTATAGAGTACTTCCCGAAGTTTTAGAAAGTTGAAATTTGGTCTGTAGGCTGGGTTTAGCACACAATTAACGAGAAAATTAACAAATCTGTGATTTTCCCTCTTTAGCTTCTTATAAATAATAAAACACATTGTAGATATACTTATAGATAAATAAAAAAAATTAAAAAATCAAATCAAATGGCTCTTGGCTTATTTTTGTATTTGTAACTAGGAAAAAATTATTTACTTTTCTTGTTACTGAGAAAAAATTTGTAAATTTTAAAAATCTTTGAAAATATTTGACACTTTAAAAGTCAAAAAATGTCTTTTCCGATTATTCGCTTATGACGGCAATTAAAGGTACTTGCGGCTAATTTTCGATAGGCAACCCGGGAGCAATCTATTACATTGTCATTAAGGATTCATTTAAATTAAGTTTCATTAAAAAAACAGATACCTGCAGAAATCAGCTGCGCGATCTTAGACTATAAAATTATTTGTTAGACTGACTTTAATGAGAAATAATATACTTACAAGCAATGCATCTTAATGCATACGGTACTTGACTGTGTGCAAAAATTGTGTTAAATGTTAAATATTTCAATGAATCATCATTAATCTATAATTTTAATAGTAAAACGTAAAAATATTTGATAATTATTTAGAAATTTTATTTTGAAGATCGTTAATTTTCAACAAATAGCTGAAATACGCTATTACTTGCAAATGACGTCATAATTTGTAAACAAACATGTCGACACTAATAATTTCCAAGTGAAATTATGTTTTATTTTCAATATTTCTATTAGCTTCTGTATTCAAATAATAATCGATCAGAATTCAAATAAATACTTGCATTTATCTTGACATCCTATGAATATAATCAAAATTTTGAGGTTATAAAGATTGACTGTGATGTTTCTTTGTCTTCAAATTGTGACGTCGTTACAATAAGTTGTTTTTCACGGCAGATTTTTCATTTAAAATTGAACAGTTATTTGATCATTTTTATAAAATTCATCAAAATCATTTATTTGCAAAAACAAGGCTTTTAGAATAGTTTTTTAATTTCAATCAAATACTCTATTGTATCTTAACATCAACAACTCTCTGCACAAGTAGAAGTAAGACTTAACTGTCTTTTCTACTATTCCTAAAATTAATTTTTAAAAATTACAAAAGAAAACGAGACGCACGATTAGTGTGCAATTTTTGTTTTATTTTGAAAGCTCCCCTCAAAAAAATTTAGGTTCAGAAAAACATTGATTTTTAGAGAACTTTCAATAAGACACACTTCTATTCAATAGTAGCTTTGAAAAATGTAATATATAATAAAGTAACTAATTTTAAAATGATTAAAATTTAATTTTTTTTCTGCAAATTTAAAATTTACAAAAAAAGGAAAATGTTTATTACTCTTTGACAAATACTAAAAGGTAGAGAAAATATAATTCCCATTTCCTTGTCAAACAAGAAAATATCTGTATTATCATCTAATTGTACATTTCCATCCGTTTCTAAAAATACTTTTAATTTGATTTTTTAATTTTCTTTTTTTATGAACTACATAAAAAAGCATTATAAGCAATAGTGGCAAGATGCAATTACCATTTTTAAAACTGTGTCAACATAACGTAGTGAAACACATTATTTCTCAGCTGATTTTGCACTGACACAAAATCAATACATTTACTTGTGTTTATATTTATTCAAATTAGTATGGGCAAAATGCTATGGATGGTGAAGCTATGCGATATTACCAAATGATAAATGTATTTGTGATGTACAGGGCGATTATTTTTAGACACGATTTAATTGATCATCAATCGTAAAAAATTGAAAATGTTTGATTTTTTTTATTTAAGAAATTGCAAAACTTTTTTTTTCTATTTTTAAAACGAAACAGATTATTTCCGGTCATTGCAAAAGCATCTGCAATATATGAATAATTAAATATTCCATTTATTCGTATGTGTCTCTTATGGGCATTCAATTTCACAACCATTGTCTTTTATGTTCTTGTCTTAATTGTAAATATTTAATGATACACTTTAATATACATTTACATTGTGGAAAAAATGTCATAAACGTTAGTACATATAATAGAGAAAAACTTATGAGTTGTGTGTTTGAGAAAGAGTGATAGTTGCTTAAAAAAAAAGTAGTGTATGTACAGTAAAATACAAAAGAATTGGAACATGACAGTATAGTTGCGTTACAGCATGTTGTGTGTGACAGTTCACAAACTGTTTTCACATGCGTAACTCAGTACAATTTGTACAATTTGTACAACGTTCTAGCATAATTTTTGACAAGTTATCAACTTGTTTTAAACTGTCAAAATTGTCTAATGATTAAGACTGCGGTTGTTTTGAATACGCAAAAATATTATGATGACAATTAACATGGATAATATTTTCTGATGGAAACAAAGTGTTCATTTCATTTTTTATTTACAAGAAAACATATATTATTAAATATGTGTTGCTACCACAAAGATTATTAGTGAAATTTCTAGTATTGATAGTTTTTAATCAAAGATTATATTATTAATAGATTTGAGCGTTACTTTGTGGTATTCCATATTTGTAAATAATAAACAAATATTTTACTTTGCAAAATACCACTTTTATTTTTGAAACTGTGACAATATTGTTTCGAACCGTTAGTTCATTTTCAAACAGTTAGTTCATTTTCAAACAGAATTCATTCAAACAGATTCTGTTTGAAAATGAACTAACGGTTCGAAACAATATTGTCACAGTTTCAAAAATAAAAGTGGTATTTTGCAAAGTAAAATATTTGTTTATTATTTACAAAGATTATATTTCTTAACCTGGCATGAAAAATGTAGAAATTTGAGTTTAAAAATTGTTTTCATGTGCGCCATTTAAGCGATTAAGGGGGACCACTAGTGTGACATTTTGAAAAAATTGGGAAAATTTTTTTGCATGCTCCGATAGTCTACACCTTTAAAAATAACATACTAAAATTTCAAGTGCATATCTCAAATAGTTTTTGAGTTACAGCCATCCGAAGAGCGGATTCTGATTTTCATTAACTTTGAGGTATTGAGAAATGTATGAAGGTTGATAGTTCGGGATTTTCCGGACGTGGCTGCCAGTCACATGGTGTGAAGAACCTAAACCCTGGCACATTTAAAGGACTCATCTAGTTTTACTATGACCGTTATAATGAGTACATCGTAAATAATTTTAGTCAAAATTCTCAGTGATTAAAACTAAAAGGTTAAATAAAGAAAAACTACATTTTTCAAATTTGCTGCAGTTATAACTCGAAGACAAATCATCCGACCGAGTTGATTGTTATTGCAGCTTCTTTTATATACGCTCCTCCGTGCCACGAACTTCCAGTTTTCCGATCGAATAAAAAATGTAATTTTTGCAAGCCAAAAATCGTCAAATTTTCACGCAAATTTTAAAACTTTTTTTTTAAAAAACTCCGCCATTTTGTTAAATTTCAACTTTTTTTTCAACTGAGGTTCATGGCACAGGCCAAATACAGGCAAAACCTTGTAGTTTAATAGGCTTTTTGGTTTTTTTTAATTTCACACACTGTGAAGGTCGCTATCACTGCAGCAGTGGGGGAACTTTTTTTTTGAAGCCTTGGGAGATCGTGAATAACTCACTGAATTTTCAATTTTTTGGTCCAAAAATTTTATCATGAATTTATTATATATCAACGAATATATCCTTAAAATATTAGAACATTCCATACAGTAGTTTTCTTTAAAAAAATTCTCAAAAATCACCTTTTATTCAGGCGTTCACACTAGTGGTCCCCCTTAAATAATTGATTTGGTTCGGTTAATTCAGTACAGAAATTTGTTTTGAAAAAAGCTACAAATTGCTAAAGCTGGTGTTAAAATGTTACAAGTATTCAGATTCCAAAATTTTTAGTATTTTAAATATATGCATTTTGTCCCTCATGCGGTTTTGTTCTTCATATTGGGCAAGTCCATTTTAGTCCATTTGAAAAGTTGCCTCGTAGTAGATATTCTTCCAGTACACACTTATTTTGATATGTCGCACGCAAAGACTGAACAGTGTTTTGTAGATGCTCCAAAGCAGATTAACATTTTTCGTCCTCTACTCTAACCTTCATCTGAATAAAAGTTTCATCGAAATCTGATTTTAGGAGTTTTTTCTTTTACTGTTTCTAAATCATGTCCTCTCCAAATATGATTATTACCAGTGTTATGCTTATCTAGATAACGTCTTTAATAGTTATCTAGATAACGTCTTTTAATATTTTTAAAAGAAGTTATCCTTTATCTTATCTTTCTATTAAGCAAAAAAAAAGATAAAATAACAAAAAATTCATGCTTATTTTTTCTGAAAAAATGAAATTAAAACTGAACTAATCATTTCTCCATATGCACATTCTCTGGAAGGGCCCCCATGAAATGTATCATTAACGGATTTTTGACTTTTGTGTGCTTATGGTATCCATGTGATATACAAAAGCAGGGGTAGCTACCGCCGTATCAGCCGTATCAATGATACGGGGCCCCCGGGTTAGAGAGGCTCCTAACGTGTATAAGCAAAAATTAGTAAAATGTTATTCACAATGTCATTTAATCTCGTGCTTTCCGGGAAAAAAAAAACATAAAAAAAATGTCATACGTGCCTATAATAGAGTTTTCACTTCAGAAATGACAAAAGTCAAAAAAGCAATCTCTTTTTTTCCCGGGTTAAGGGTGCGCCCAAAATTTGGCAACATGGGTAACTTAAAAAATGAGACTTCGATGGAGCAGGAACGGCTATCAGACTTGTCACTATTGTCTATAGAGGCAGAAATTTTAGAAAAACTGAAACCGTCTTCAGCGATAGATGATTTAATAAATCAATTTGTCGAAAAAAGGCACGAAAAGTGTATATTTAATTTGAATTGTTTGGCTAGCTCAATTTCTAGGAGGAAGCGATAACTTATAATCAATAAATATTTATTTTAATTTAATTTTTGTGTCTTTTGTGAGAAATCTTTACCCTTCATTTGGGCTAATTGTGATACAGGCCCCCTTCAAGGCTCGTTACGCCAGTGTACAAAAATTATTTTTATTTCAATAAAATATTGCTTTTTGAAATTTAAATAAGTTTTGAAGTAAAAAGGTCATCATAAAAAGTATTGAGAATTGGGTATAATTATTAAAACAGTAAACCTAGCGTATTATTTTTGTAAATATTATCTTATTTATTATCTAAAATTTTATTTAGATAACAGTTAAATTATCTATTATATTTATTTAGATATTTTAAACTAGGTTATCTATTATCTGTTATCTAGATAATAAAATTCGATGTTTTACCCAACACTGATTATATTACTATGTTCAAATTTTTCACGCGGTACTGTAACTTGATGGTCGATTGATATTTTCCCTACATTAACGTACACATATGTATGTATCTTGTCGGTACTATCTGTGTGATATGTATGTATGTGTGTATATGTATCACAGTTTTTCATACATCTATTTACTCTCTTAATAATTTTCACCCTCTCTCTGTGATTCAATAATACGGCGTCGTTGTTTGGATCAGTCATCTTCGACATACAGTTTGTTACTCAGGCAATTGTTAAGCAATAAATCGTGTTTTGATTGTATTTATACAATAAATTTTTATATAAACGTATTTTTTTTGGTGCAGTTTCCGTGACAAATTTTCTATGTTAAAGTTTATATCGAATTTTACAGGGTAAATTATAATAATTTTCTTGTATTCAATTTTGAATGTTGCAGTAGTTAATCTTGTGTGCATGCATTTTCATGCCAAGCAGTTTTGAACGCAATCAATTTGAAATGTAAAAATCATTATTTTCGCGAATTAAATTTTATTAAATCAAATGTAATAAAAATTTTATGTTTGCATCTGATTTTTACGGTTTAAGTTTTTTTTTTATAGTTTATTTTTATTGCGTTCCTATTTTTTTGCACAGTAGTGTATAACTAATAAGGAAAATATATAAAGGCTAATCATGAACATATTTGATCCCAGGGGATACACACTTCTAAAAAATTTCTTGATATTGGAATGTAATTCGTTTTGCTTTTCTACAGGCAGCTTTCTTTAGAAAACTGAAGTTGAATATAGCATTAAACTACATTATCTGAAGTTGCAATTTAAAAAATCTCTCAACTTTTAAGCTCCTAAAATACTTTGAGATTTATAAACATTGTAGTTTTATAGCAGTGTTTCCCAAACTTTTTCTCTCGAAACAATTTGTACGAAATTAAGAAGGGAGGAGTACCATTTTTCACACATTTTTGGTCACATTATAGTTTTCAAAGTTAAAAAATATTAGAATATTTTGCAGGAACGGATTTAGTCTAAATGCCGCCCTGGGCACCGTGAAAAATGTTGTCCCTGGAAAAAAAACATCAACTTTTCCCTAAATGAAATAAATGACGAGCAAAAAAAGCTACATAAAAATAGCAACTTTTGTCTCTAAAAATAAGTGACGGGCAAAAAAAAAAACCATCGAATTGCTACATTGTGTTCCAAATTTTGCTGTATTGGGCACTAGCCCCGCGTATCCCTAGTGTAAATCCAGCACTGATATTTTGGAAGAGGCGAATTATCTGTCAAAACAAAATATACCTCTAGTTTTACGTCTGGGATTAGTAAAAAGAAATCATTATAAAAATGATACTTTCCAGTTAGGATACGTACAGGTTTTATAGGATTGTATAGTTAACATAACCTAACATAATCGATAAGGTTCGACCCAAGGTTTGATTCCAAGGTTTAAAACAATAACTACTTCTGTCACCAAATACTGTTCGGTACACAGTTCGGTTAAAAATAAGTGAAATAAACTAGTTGATCGCAGACGCCCGATTTGGATTTCGTTTGTTGGTCCGGTTATCTAATCGAAAATCACTGCATAACTGCGATTCTGATTTCGATAATTGATGACTTACACGATATAGGACTAGTAGAATTTGTAGGTATATGTGTAATAATTTCTGATTTGACGAGTAATTGGAATCAAAATTGGACTGGTGCGGTAATCTCTGATCAGATAATCAAACCGGTTATTGGAATTCAAATCGAGTTTGTGCTAACGTTGAGAACAATATTGACAGATCAAGACAGTTATAATTTTGAAACCTTGGTTACTTTTTTTAAAAAAAATTTTCGTATAAAAATGTAACTTCAAAAAAAAGAAAAATTCGATTTTTTCATCCTTTGGGAATAGATCAGTTCATTTATTCATCTACTCAAATCACTTTTTCAAAACAATAAACCAACTTCAACTATTAAAAACATTATCACTAATATCAAAGTATCTATAAACAGATTTGATACAAGTATAAAATTTTCACATAATCCTGAAAAAATTTACAAGGTTCAGCTAATTAAATTTTCTTTCATTCAGTATTTTGTTATTTATTTATCTATCTAGCATTTTTCATTTTAATTGTTCAAATTTGACATAATTTTTCAAATGAATAATTATTTTGTTTATAGTGGAATCCGAGTTTTCGCAAATGAAGAATATCCGCAGGCAACGAAAAATAGTTCCGAGAAAGCGGCTGCGTTGGCCCAGTATTCGCCAAGTATTACGCCAAATTCACTAGCAACTGACACGGATCAACCGAATAACGTTAAATCTAGGGATATTGTACCAGTGAAAGACGACGGTACTTTAGATTATGATGGTAAGCACAAAATCACGAAAAAATCGATTGAAAAATTTCACGGAGATAACAAAAAAAGTAACGGTCCCAGAATAGAACCTTGCGGTACTCCTTTGGTTCTAGAAAGTTACGATTGTTACTTCATTATTGTTAAGCGCATTTGCAAAAATTCGCGAAATTTTTGATAGTTTTTCCCGCCCATATGAATGCTATTAATATTTTAAAATATTTCCTACAATTTTTTTGGTAAAGAATCAAAATTTCCATACAGCTTTATACGAAGAAGATGTGGAAGAAGACAGCACATTACTGGAATCCAATGGATCCGTCATCAGCCACCTTATATCCCAGATCAAAATTGGAATGGACTTAACGAAAGTTGTACTTCCAACTTTCATATTAGAGAGGCGATCCCTTTTAGAAATGTATGCCGACTATTTTGCACATCCAGACCTCTTCGTTAGGTATTCAAAATTATTTCCAAACAATCTTAAATTTGATTTTCATTAAAATCAATTTTTAGCATAGCAGAATTAAAAGATCCAAAAGATCGTATGGTACGAGTAGTGAAATGGTATTTATCGTCTTACCATGCCGGCAGAAAGAGTTCCGTTGCGAAAAAACCATACAATCCAATTTTAGGTGAAGTATTTAAATGTTACTGGGATATTCCAAAAGAATCAGAACAGAGTACAGAGCCCCAGAGTCCACCAACACCAGACAATACACCGGTAGAAGATGGTCCAGTGCCTTGGGGTACACGAGATCAACTCACGTTTGCATCTGAACAAGTCTCACATCATCCACCAAGTAAGCTTTCATGAATTTTTTTTTAACAAATTTTCGAATTGTAAAATTCAGCTATTACGGCCATTGTCATGACGCGACTTGAGCCCGAGCCTATGAGAGAAACTTGTTTTGAAGTCCCTGGAAGTCTAAAATGTGTATATATGTATATATGTATTTATGTATCAGCACAATAACTCTCGAGTAAAACATTCTATTTTTATGAAATTTGGTGAAAACGTTGGAAATTCAAAAATCTTTGATGAGTTCTTCAGCCAGACACATCTGATACCCGGAACATGTTTTTTTGGGTACTTTTAGGAACAACGTAAGTTTTTTGCCAAAATTTACCTAAATTCAAAAGTTTTTTAAGGCACTTTTTTATACCATTGGAAACAGGAGAAAAATATCACATAAAAGTCATCCAGCCATTATTCTGTGTAAACTGGTTTCCAAGAAAAACTAATTTTTATAAACGGAAATTCGCTATGTTATGCAGGATGCTGGGACAGGGGTATTTTTGAATTGTTGTAAATTCTAAAATTTGTTGCAGTATCAGCCTTTTACGCTGAACATTACAATAAGCGGATATGCTTTTGTGCCCACGTATACACAAAATCAAAATTTTTGGGACTTTCCGTGTGCGTGTACAATATTGGAGAGGGCCGAATACATCTCTTAGATTATGACGAACAGTACGTATTAACCTTCCCAAATGGCTACGGTAGATCCATATTGACCGTACCGTGGATCGAATTGGGCGGATCCGTGAAAATCGTGTGTGAAAAAACCGGCTACTATGCGCATATAGAATTCTTAACGAAGCCATTTTATTCAAACAAAAAACATCGTGTCACCGGAGAAGTGTTTGGACCAAACGACAAAATCCCATTCTTAAAAATCGCCGGCGAATGGAATGGAGTTATGGAAGCGAAATGGAGTGATGGCGTAAGTCATATTTTGCCACATAAAAAATTTTGTTGTAAATTTTATTTTTTTCTTTTTTAAAGCGAACGGAAACGTTTATAGATGTCAATAAAATGAATGTAGTTAAGAAAAATGTGAAACCAATCAGCCAACAAGAAGCGAATGAATCTAGAAGACTATGGAAAGAAGTCACGGCTGGCTTAAGGTTTAATGATATCGATAAAGCGTCTCAAGCCAAAGCGGAATTAGAAGAAAAACAACGGAACGAAGCGAAAGAACGTTTACGAGCAAACCAAAAATGGGAAACAAAAGTAAGTACTCGCGAATTGATTATTCTAGAAAATAAATTAAATATTTTTTTATTTGTTTTATCAGCTGTTTCATCAAGTTGGTGAACATTGGTACTATGTAAAACCGTTGACGCAGCGTCTTTCTAACACGTCAAATACGTCAGTTACAGATAATTGTAATAACAGTAATTAATTTAAATGGGAGAAACCCGTACAGAAGACATATTTTCTTTTTTTCAAAAAAGAAAACCGGAGCATTTGTTAAAAATATTTTTTAAGAATATACTCTGAATCATTGTATATATATATTATATTTGTAGAAAATACTTTCGGAATATAAGAAATTGCAGTATTTTTTATTTTTTATTTAACAATTTATGTTCTTTCTGAAGCAATTTCGGGTGGAAAAAGTATTGAAAATGAAATTTGTCTTTCTGATAGTACTTACCCATTTTGAAAGTACAATAAGATTAAAAATACTAACTGATACAGAAATTTTATTTCGGATTTACCGAAATTTTTGACTAAAGCCAGTAATGTAGTAAAACCAGCCATTATTATCCTATTTGTTAATTTTTGAAAATAAGGAGAATGTGGCTTTCGATACTAATTATGTATAGATAGTATACGTTTTTGAGTGTAGATTTAAAAAAAAAAAATTATTTCATGTTTTCATTTCAAAATATTTTAGGAATGTTGTGAAATTTCAGGTATTTTAGGTTTTTTTTAATAATTTACGTTGTATATAAACAAAAACTCTAAAAGTGTTTTTCTCGGATGTCCATTTTTTGAAGCGGCTGCTGTAAAAATGGGCTTCCGAGTCTCAAGATGAACTCAGCTACACCACAGCAACAAATAGTCCAAGCAAATTATTGATTAAAACCTTGTTTTTTTGTCAAAATTAGTACCTGGAAGGGAAAATATGGAAAAGATAGGAAAAAATCCGTAGAATTCGATGAACTGTTTTTGGCCTTCTTTGGTCGCTGTTTTGAGGAACTTCTCCAATGATTCAGCTCATCGAATTTTACGGATTTTTCGATGAGCTGAATCATTGGAGAAGTTCCTCAAAATAGCGACCAAAGAAGGCCAAGAACAGTTCATCCAATTCTACGGATTTTTTCCTATCTTTTCCATATTTTCCTTTCCAGGTACTAATTTTGGCACGTAAAAATTTAATTTGCTTAGACTAAAAAAAAAAATGTTGTTAATAGTGGTTGGTTTTAGTTTAACAGACAGTTTTAGTGGCTTTGATGTGGTTCAGCAAAAAAGTGATTCGAAAGTGGTCGACTAATTCAGACTAAGGAGTAAAAAAAAAAAAAATTAAAACCGGATAAAAATAACACGAGTTTTCACGGAGACTGCTTTAAAAATGTAATTTCAAGAAAAACGCCTCTAAAATCTAAAATATTTGGATATTTACTCTGAAATTTTTACGGAAATGTTTTGAAATGAATATATGAAATTGAAGTACGATTTTCAAAAAATGTCTAAATCAGGCGGTAACCTTAAATTAATTTTTATTTTAAAAAAATGGTTTATTTTTTTTTTATTGAATAAGTTGTTTTTGGTAGACAGTTAGCAATTATTTTATTCTATGAATAGATTAAAACTTTAGGAAAATTTTTTAAAATCATATTAGTCAAAAATTAAACTTTTGATAAATTTATAAATGTTGAAAAATAATAAAATTTGTTGAAATTACCTTTCTTCTCTTTTGAATTATAAATATGTAAAGATTGTTATTGTAATTTTTTTTGTAAAATTGTAAAATAAGTACTTTAATCTCTTAAGATATTTTTCCAAATTTATTGGATGCGAATTGAGTGTGCTTGTCTCGAAAAATAAGAAGAGTAAGTGTTGTAGCAATACTTTTTTTAAATTGACCCTGTGTTTAGTCACACAGGATTTGATAATCATAAAAAATAAATAAATAAAAATTTAATATAACTCTGAAGTATCGTAATATTATTCGATTTTCTTAATTTAAAAAAAATAACAATAAAACTTCCTTTATTAATAAAATATAATATTCAAGTTACAAGAGCATACGCTAAAAAATAATTTGGCGCCCAACGTGGGGTACTGAATTATTTTTTATTAAGTCTGGTTCTTTCTGTAACTTGAATATATAAATTCTTTTTTAAATTGAATATTGGAGACTTGGAGCTAAGGTCCCTAAATATGATTGTTAATACTAAAAAAAAAATACTTTTTATACCTGTTTAAGACATTGGGAAACTTATGAATATGTCGAAGTCAATTGTTTTTCATAGCTTTTGTCGCATCTGTTTATTCGAGTTGCTAATTGTCTGTCAATTTATTGTAGAAATTTTGAAAGTTAAAAATTTTCGCATAATAACGAATGGATTAACTAAAACGAATTTTTGAAGCGTTGATTTGTATAAAATAAACCTGAACGTAACTTTGAAGTCAAATACAAAATTTTGTTTTTAGCTTGAGTATATTTAAATAGAAACAGGCCATAAAAATAGATAAACGTACTATAAATAGTATAAAATTAGGGAATTTTATTATTTTAGTAGAAATAACGTACAAAAAAAACTATAAGCGTTGTAGTTAGGTATAATTATTGATTTAATTTGTAATTAATTAATTGATTAATTAATTGCATTTGACTTCAATTTTTTTCTTTTTTCGTTGGAAAAAAAAATTATTTGAAATTTTGTACATATTAATAAAATATTAATTGTAAAATTTTTAATTATTTGCACATAAAATTAAAAAAAAATGAATAAATAATTTTCACAAAATGTACGTCATCGTTGTTTTTGTTATTCATGTTTGAATTTCATTAGGTATTTCCACAGGGTCCACAGATAACTCCATGGGAAAGAAAATAAAAAATGTTAATATAAGTTTATTCAAATTAAATCCATAACTGTTTACGAACTAATCAGAACTATATTTGTCAATTAAAAAGATATTTTTATCATTTTCAGTTAATTTTTGCAAACTAACGACTACAACAACGTATTTTATCGACTGATTTTAAAATTCGGTCTTGAACTTGAATAATTTTTACGAAGGCAAGTCAGCTAATATCTTTTTATTTTCAATAATTTAGAAAATTTGAATCTATCGACCTAAAGCAACATTAATTACTAACAATTATTGGAAATAAAATATATTCCAAATTTTAATGATTTCGTTTTAACCAATTACCCAATGATTTAGGAACCGGATATTCAGGACCCCAATAATTAGAGTTGAATTCCAGAAAAACAATTTATTTTTTCATTAGTCAAATGTACATTTCGGAACATATGTCCCTTCTTCAGTGACCTATTTAACAATTAAAAATAAGTAAGTTACAATTGTGTTAGGTGTTTTGTAAAAAGAAAAAAAGATTGACAATGTATTTTTTTTGTCAATCTTTTTTTCTTTTTACAAAACACCTAACACAATTGTAACTTACTTATTTTTAATTGTTAAATAGGTCACTGAAGAAGGGACATATGTTCCGAAATGTACATTTGACTAATGAAAAAATAAATTGTTTTTCTGGAATTCAACTCTAATTATTGGGGTCCTGAATATCCGGTTCCTAAATCATTGGGTAATTGGTTAAAACGAAATCATTAAACTCTTGAAATCCCAATTAAAACTACGTTGATATATTCCAAATCCTGAGTGGATTTAGTGGTTAAAAACTTCGCTCTTGTGAGTTCGAAAGCGATCAGGGAAGATCCTTCAATAGACAAAATTGTCAAATTTGTGCTTTGATAACTACACGATGCCCTTTGTTTCACAGAAAATCATCTGTGAGAGGCACAGATTTATTAACGCTTTAAAATTTTAAATGATTAAGACGAGTTAACTCGTCCTGCAATATGGCGGCTCAAAAACCGACAACAAATGAAAAACATTCGTGAGTGTCCGAAACTGTTCGTTCGTGTTTGTTCGCTTTCGTGACTACGTTCGCTACCATTCGTTTACGTTTGTTCGCATTCGTTCGCGTTCGTTCGTTATAATTATGTAAACGCGGCTTAACGGTGCAAGCTCTGTTACGTAACGTTAGGTACCAAACAGTTGATAAGTTTCACTTGACGCCATACAGCGTTCGAAACCGTCAACGTGTGAATAAATTTAAATCCCATACAGAGGAAAAGGAAAAGATTTGCAAATGATCATTATTGATTTTTTACAGTACATTGAACTGAATTTTTTTGTAATAAAATAAAAAACTGCATTGATGTGGGTACTTGTGTGCGCAATAGATAAATCCAATGTCTGCACGTACATACGACATCATACATAATATATTGAACAGGTACAAATCAATCTATACAAGCAAGTTATTGATATTAATTAATTATTATGCAATATGGTAACCTGTCTATTTCATGGTCAAATAGAGATTATATTGGTTAAGCTTAGTCATTTTTCACTGTGTATATTAAAAATTAACCTTGAATCTCTAGATTTTCACATAAAGGGATTTTCCAATTTGAAAAAAATACGTTTAAACACATGTAGCGACTTAACTATATTTAGACACACCTATTGTGTTTATGTACTGATGTTCATCTAATTAATTTTTTATTATGATACAAATAAAAGTATAAAATCTAAGTGATATAAATTTTACAGTGACGGTAACAAAACAAAACATTTTGATTTTTCTATTTGGGAAAATATTTTAAATTGTTGTATTTAAATCTCGGTTTAAAATCTCTGAGGTTTCGTACGTCCGACAATTGAATGCATAAAGAAATTAATTGAAATTAATTACGTCCGCATTACATGACTCAAGTTTAATTAATTTGTTATATATTAACTTTGATGATCATATTCTGGTACACAAAACGCCAAACTGGTACATTATTTTGACAGCTAGTACACTTTATTTGGAATTATTGACGTCCTGTGACGTGGTGTGTGAGTTAGTAAGGTTTAATTTGACATCTTATTATGTAAATGGCCGTCAAGGTGTAATATTTTAAATTTTCACTAATACATTCAAGACTGTTTTACACATTAACAGAAAAAAAATAACCCAAGTTGTGTTATTAACACCTTGATGGTTATTGACGTTATAAGACGTCAAGTGAAACTTTACTAGCTCTTATACCATGTCGTAGGACGCCAACAATTCCATATAAAGTGTATTAGCTGTTAAGATAGTGCACCAGTTGGTCATTTCGTCATAGTTCTTCATGATCGTCATCGTACTAACTGTATTAACACTCAAGTAAATGGTGAGTAAGAGAAGCTGCAGAAGTGTCACCATTGAAGATTAAATAAATTTTGTAATCCACGATTTATCAAAAATTATAACTATACAGCCAACGCTATATAAATGCAACAGTCGGAACTGAAAACCCTTTTTTAAATGCAATATCGCCCTCTATTTTTACTTTCGTTTATGCATGCGCAATATCCTGCGCAGGTAGTAAAAAAATAAAATCACGTGACTACCTAACCGTAATTATGCCATAAAAGGGGAATAATACAAATACACGTCCAGGATGTTCAACTTGACTCGGCGAACATAAATTCGAGAGGGACTAGAAATGTTACATTTATTAAATGACTTTGAGCGGTATATCTTCAGCGTGTACACTTATTGAGGTTGCATTTATATAGCTTTAACTGTATTTCGATTTTATTTAAATCTCAACTTGAGGAGTGTTCATAAACCAGGTGGTTTTATTTTGACTCTTTTGAATTCTTCCCTCCCTTTGACTTGGAGTTTTCACATTTTTAAATTGTTTGGTTTAAAAACACGAACTTTTAAATTAGATTCTACATAAATAAAACAAAATTTGTTCAATGTGGTCAACATTATATAATTTAATATAATTTTCATAAATTAAAATATTATGGTGGACGTGTTGGAAAGTACAGATGGGTTGGTATTTGTTTTCCTTTAAAAGAGTGTTTTTAAGGACACACAAGTGTGCATTACTATAAATTCACAATTATCGAACGCTTCAAACTGCAACGTGGTATTGAAAAATCATTATAGCTTTTATTCTGAACAGAAATTTTATGCAAACTGCCACTGATGTGTTTTTATTTCTAAGTATTCTTAGTTTTTTAACACTTTAATTAATTTATATTATTAGATCTTATTGTATTACGACAGAAAATATCCCTGAATATTTTTGCAGTAGTGAACTTTGTGTCTGTGAAAAATTATAGCAATTGATTTACATAAATTTTAAGTTAATTTTTTTTGTAGGTAATCAAATTTTTTGTTAGAATCTCTTCTTTAAATTGAAAGAGTCGAAAAAATTCTAGATATTTTAATCTTTTAACATCCAAATTCCAAACACTTATTAGGCTCTTATTAGAAATAAGCGTTGAATAGATCCAAGAGCAAACGAATATTTAGCTTAATTTGATCATACGAAATGAATCAATATAACACGCTAACGGTCATAACTTATTATGACGAAACGTTCAACTGGTACAGTGGTACACTATTTTAATAACTAATACATTTTATATTAAATTGTTGACGCGGCACAGCGTTGTATCGCAATTAGTCGGGTTTCATTTGGATTTGACGCTCTACGGCGTTCATGATCATGATGATGTGTTGATAATTATTATCCAGAGACAATGAAAGAATCGGAACTTTCACAACATTACTTAGTGGACTACCCATTTCTTTAAAATTCAATGAAACTTTGTAATAAAGAACTTGAAAGCAACAAAAATATGAATTGGATATCATGTCTGATCTAAGGTATCTAAAGGTTTAAAACCTCAAATATGAAAGACTTTTCCATCTTTTCTAACCTGTCCCCCTCATCATGTATCATTGCGTTAGACAATTACCCTCCCTCCTCACTTTTTACGTACTTATTTTATGGATAGTGCGTTAAAAAAGAACGATTAATTGATTAATTTGATGATGATTAATTTTTTAAGAAAGTAGTGCATGCAATAACCAAAAAATTTAAGAAAGAGCTACGTTTGATTAGACCAGGGCTTCCCAAACTGTGCGCTGCGACGCTCCGGGACGCCAGAGGCACTGCAGTTGCCTTGCTAAAAAAGGGAAAATAATGTAAATAATTAATTGTCTTTGCTTTTTGCTCGTCAGTTATAATTCGGAGAGCTTTTTCCCATTCTTCCGGAAAAAAATAAGGAAATAGGAGAAAATGAGTAATTCTGGACGACTTTGTTTTTTTTTTTCCTCGTCAATTTATTTCTTCAATTAGTTCTTTTTAAGCAGAATAAGGAATGTTTTTTTGTTTATCATTTTTGAGAGAAATTAAAAAATCCGAGTGAAGGGGCGACACCGGACATAATTAGTACTTTAAGGGCGGCCCGAGTCTAAAAAAATTGGGAAGGCCTGAATTAAACCATTTTATAAAAAACAATGTCAGCCCTCAGTGCGTCTGGGACCGCAACCCTACCCCGCCATGCTCTCTACGAAAAGATTAAGGAAAGTTTTAAAATCTTCATATCAGACGCAATACTGAAGAAAAAAACAACAATACTTTATTATAATTTATTAGTTACCTAATAGTAAATAATTAAACAATTTAAATGTCCAAAGGTTACTATTAAGGTGGGGTCCCAAACATACATAATATAATTATAACTCACCTCTGCAAAAGGTACATTACTGATAAACAGTGTACATGCATACATGTTTTTTATACAATAAAAATTTTAAGAAAACATTTTCTTTCCTAATAATTTACAAAATAATTAAATTATGAAAAGATTTTTCCTGTTAATAGAAATTTTTCCAATGGATTATCCACTTTTTATTAACGATTTTAACGTACATGATGGGAAAATAGTATTAGAATAGAGCACCACCCAATATTTCCGTTCTCTTTTAAAAGATCTTTCGTCTTTTATTTAAGTGTTATCATGTCAAGGTTGCGATTGTTCAGGGCCGCGCCAAGCGGGGGTGTTAGGGGTGCCTAGTACCCCGGCGGCAGGCTTTGGGGGCGGCAAATAAAATATAATATTATTACTATTTTTATGTGGTAATTTTGATGACACTTAAATGTTACCCGCATTTTGCTTAAATACTTGTCTATTATGATTGTTGTGACCCGTCGATAATCCGATTATTCCGATTGTTGACCAGCGACAACAATCATTTGCGCGGTAATCGGCGAGATCAAACGGGATCGGGATCGAACATGCTCTTGCACGCTTTAATTTTATAAAAACCGTCGTTGAATTCTACACATAAAACGTTTATCAATCTTGCATTTCATTAAAATAAGTATGTGTATATATAGTAAGTAAACTGGTAGCCGGGAGGCATATATTTTATTATCAAAAATGTATTACAAATAAGTTTGGCGTTTTAGGCGCGGCAATTTTTGTTTTGCACCCCAGCGCAAATGTCCCTTGGCGCGGCCCTGCGATTGTTTATAAAAAGGTAGATATATTAAGATATTATACAGATGTATGTACTATTATGAACATAATACAAATACATTTGCACAGTAATGTGACAATATAATACATATTACGAGTGTATGAGTTTATATTTAAATAATGTATTTATCTAAATACGCGATCAAGTAGATATGCCGGCTATAAAACGAGTTTTTTTTATACGTCTATAAAAATTTTAAATCAAAACATAGGTACACACTCCAATTGAACTGAATTTGATGTATGGAGTGAGCACTTTTAAATATTTTATGGGACGGTTGTGAAAATTAGGTTAATCCAATATTCAAAAAAGGCATAAAAAGGAAATATAAACAATCAACTTCGTATAAACAAATCTATTTTAAGGTAGTTGGTCAATAAAACGATTTATTCAAAGGCTTTTAACGAAACTTTTCTAGATATTTATTTAATTCAAGACCAATAATACGAGCCTATTCCAATTAAAATTGACTACCCCAATTCTGAGAAAAATGATTTCAAAGTTTTGTGATTTGACAGGTTCTTATGGGAAAACTATTTTTTATTTTTTTTAATAAAATGAAAACGTGTCAAAAGTATTAGATAAAAATTTAATGTTATAAAATACAAAGTTACAAACCATATTTAATAATAATTAGTACTAAAAAAGACGACAAGCCCGCAAAAAGCAAGTGATAAAAATCACCACATAAAATTCAGCATCAAAAAGAAAATAAATCAAAAATTAAAAAATTAAAAATAAACAAAGAAAATAATAGAGGTCACGTTTGACTAGTGTCGATTATATTAACAGTCATTTTCAAAAACAGCAGACCCTAAATCGTAGTCAATAAAACGTAACATTTAAGAGAACGTTTTGAAATTGCCAAAGGTAAAAATCTTTTTGTATCTGGTGTGAAAAAACAAATTTTATCCACATCATTACGAAATTCTATGGTTATGTTAGAATTAAATTACACTTTAAATTTTAAATTTAAAATGAAAAGAAGAAATAAAAATTATTCACTACGCCGTTTTTGAAATATAAAATTTATAAACATCATTTTACAACGTTTTTACAACACTTTTTCAACAATGCTTTTATATTGCTACAACATAAGCATGCGAAAATTAAAAACAATAAGTGGTATGCAAATATAATAACTGAAGAATATTAATACATTATTTAATTTTTGATAAAAGAAAATTTTTTCGCTGAGCTATACTTTTGTACCTAACTATCTCAGAGCAACTACGTTAAGAACTATTATTTAGAATAGTAATATAAATAAATATTTTTCCTTTTTTTTTCTTTACTTGCGTAAACCATCAATTGCGATCGATCGATAGATCGTAAAGCGAAAATTGGTCAAAACCTGTCTTTATGTATTTTCAAACTGAGATAAGGATACAGTAAAACAGAAAAATCACAGACCATCTATTCAAATTTCAATGCTCAATCAAATCACCCAAATTACACAAATTACACAATTCAATTTAATTTTGTAAACATTAATTTAAAATAGAGAAAAAAGTGAACTTGATGACGTCATTACGTACCTATACAAAATTATTTTAACAATTCCAAAAATCCTAGTTTTGATTACAAACATAAAACTCAAAGCTAAATACAGGTTTTTGATACTGGTTTTTGCATTTTTGACAAAATCAAAATTGTAAAAACAACTGAAAAATCACATTTGGAAAATAACTCACACCTTCTGAACGAATTTGGCTAATTTGACTATAAAAATGGAAATTCTACCTTCAGCTTACCTTTCATCAAAACATGTAGTTCATCTCATTTCTGCAGTCACTAATTTAAAGAAAAAATCTGTATCTGAAAAGCATAACACTGTAACTCTATTTTGCACAGTTTTAGCGAATTTCCAGAATGTAATTCAGCTATTACAACCACTGCCATAACACGACTTGAGCCCGGGACTATGGCAGAAATTTGTTTTGAGGTCCCTAGAAACCGAAAATAATTTTTTTGGTCTTATCTTAAAGTACATACAGTTATGCATGTTCTCTCAAAATTTCAAATTGAAATTCGAATTATTACGGTCGCTACGACCACGGATTCAATCTAAATACAAAACTCTATGGATCGATTGGCGCCTTTTGGCGGGATGTTATACCACTTTACATTCAGTCTTTCCACAACCAGTGAACGTATAAGATCAATTGTAATCACCACAGTATCACATTTTTGTTGAAACAATGATTTGAAACAATTTTGAGACAAACTTTAAACACATATGTATATCTCGAAATGTTCTTTTTAAGAACTGTACCCACTCTCAGAGGGAAAGTTTCCAAGCTATAAGTTTGAAATTTTGACAGAATATTCTTTATTCCATTCTCCATGTACCTATGGAAGCTTTTTTTTTTTTAAATATTCCTATTTTTTCACACGGAAAACTGTTAAAAAAGGCCTAAATGTTGTACTTTTTATTTAAACCGCCAAAATTTGTTCAAATTTCAAAAAAAAAAAAATCTCCATAGTAACATAGCGGCTTATCTGCAGATTGATAATCTATTTGATTTTTTTTCGGATGAAAACTGAGGCCGCAATTTAAGGTACCAATAGCCGCCCTTTTTCAAAGACACTTTTTTTTTTAAATTATAATAATTTAAAAAAAATGAATAAAAAAAGATTTTTGCATTGTTAAAAAATAGTGGTATTAATCGTTAAAAAAAAATTCATCCCCATTTCACCATTTTTCGACCGGTTACACTGTGAGGCCGGGCGCACATTGAGACGCAGTTAACGCAGGCAGGGCAGCGCAGTTTCTGTGACTCGTGTTGTAGAACGGGATAGCGAGAATTGAAACACAGAGCAGAGCAGAGCAGCACTGCGTCGCACGAGACCGATGTGGCACTCGTGAATGTGACACAGAAACTTGCGATGCTGCGCGACATTGTAACACGTTCTCGAGTTTTAGTTGGGTTTTATTCGTCGAAATGAAAGCAATTGAAGAAATTGAAGAAAAATAGTGCTTCTCTGCTCTGCTCTGCTTTTAAATTCGTGGTATCTCGTTCTACAACAAGATTCACAGAAACTGCGTTGCCCTGCCTCCGTTACCTTCTTCTCGTTCTTTCCTGCTCTGCTCTGTCCTGCCCTGCGTTTACTGCGTGACGCAGCTCAATGTGCGCCTGGTCTGATGGTACCTTAATACTTGAAAAATAATTCCTTGAAACGAGTTGTGCGTTGGATTGGAAGAACTAGTTTTCTGAATCAATTATAGCAGAAAAGTAGCTTATATAATAAACAAGGTTGAACACCAACCACTTTTCTGTGATGAAACATATTTTGGAGGAAGCGCCGGGCAGACTTGCAACGTTTTTAATATTAGTTTCAACACAATTTCCGTGCAAATTTTCAAATTATCTAACTTACATTATGTATAAAATAAAACAAATCTTATTTCGGGAAGACTATTTCCAAAACTATCAATTATTTTTTGTAATTATTATTTTTTTTTTTTTTAAATTTGAATTTAATGTTTTTTTTATGACAGTACAGCTGAACTCTTTTTTATGCGGTCTTTTTTTGTGCGGTTCTTTTTTGTGGGATTTTTTATGCGGTTTGTAAAAAATGGCCATTAAAATGCATAATGTGAATCAAAATCACGAGACAGTAAAAAACTTAAACAATTACTATAATAACTTTCTTTGATAAAAATACTTTTTAACGGCTTTTAAGCATTTAATCAATACATTGCATAAGAACATAAGGTTATTGCATCATTTAATTTTGTTACAGATGTATTTTTCAAAATTTTCATAATATTATAAAATTGAAATAAAATGTTTCTACGTGTAAATTAATGCTTTATCTTGTTTACAGAAGCAACTCCTAAGGAAATTTCTAAGTTTTGAGCGTTTTGAGTGATTTTTCGATGAAACTTTTTTTATGCGGTCCCGCCCAACCGCATAAAAAAAAGTTTTTTTGTACAATCTGGATCGAACTATACTTTTTATAGCTATTTATGATATTTTCGAATATATTTTTTTGTACGATTTTTTTTATGCGGTCCCCTCTACTGCACAAAAAAAGGATCAACTGTATACAAATCGATATTTTAATCCAAGAAATATGAAATTTATTTTTACACGGCAATCTTTACGTCGGGATAAACTTATAAAGGAAAGTGATCTCTTTAATTTGAAGACTAGAGCTGCTTCCGCTTCAGAGGAAACTTACCTACCCGTCGTTAATTAACCCTAGAATCATACGTACACGTCAAAACGACGAACGAACTTCTCTACCTGCTCCAATACTACAACTTGTTGGTACCTGCTTGCTGTGAGATTTCTGTTATCTAATTTATTTGTTGTTATAACACATATAAGACGTATTTATTTTGTTTATAGTCATTGTCGTTTGTTTGTATTGAAATAGTATCCGTCAAAAGGACGTCGATGTATGATTACGCGATGTTTTTTTTTAAAGATTTTGTACTTCACATATAAAAGTTTTCCTAATTTTTCTAAAATTTATTAAAGATATGCATGTTGTAATTAATTTATTCAATGATTATGAATGTGAAAGATGATTACAGCTGTTTGACTTATAGAGACGACATAATGCTGAAGTTTTAATATATTGAATCGAAAACTAAAGAATGCGTTTCAAGTGACTTAATAAAAAATTAAAAATTTATTTTGTGGAAAATATTTTAATTTTTATTATTTTTTGAGATCTTATTCGAAAAATTACTAACAAATTTTAGAACATTTACAAATGTGCCTTATGGGGAAATAACTACATATCTATAGGAATATTTATGACTGAGAAATTTCACATTCTGTAAAGTCACCCATTCCACTGACTCATAATAGGTCATAAATTAATTATTTGAAACACATGTTTTATGATACAATTGATGTATTTATCTATTTTTTAATTTTTATAATGAAAATATGCTTTGATAAAAAGATTAAAAAAATTAATAAAAATTTACATTAAGAAATTTTTCCAAATCCAATTTTTTTAAATATTTTATTCGCTTTTGTAGTATTGTTATGTAAAAAAGATGATTTTGAAAATAAACTCCAAAACTCTCCGTAAAAAGTCCATCCGTCAAAACGACGTCGATGTATGATTAACGTTTCTCGTAGACCAACGTATGATTCTAGGGTTAAATCGTATATAATTAAATGGATTATATGTTTCGGTTTTTTCAGTCTTGCAAGCCAAATCAGCATTTACTCTGCGTTTTATACGAATTTTCTCATTCTTGGTACACGCTGTAATCACTATTAAATCATTGAAGTAATAATATTCTACATACAAATGTACCTACTTACATACATACAAATGTATACAACAGCATTGTCAACTTACTCATCATCTCATATCTCGCTGTATGTGTCCATTACGATGTTTCAATGGAATTTTTCCTCCTTTTTTTGCGTACACAAAGAACTAAACAAAACAACAATTGCCATCTACGTAATTAATTATTGTTATTATTATTATTTGTGTAGAAACATTATAGTAGCAAGTGAAATGCTACGTATCTCCAGATTGTACGTTTCACTTTAATTGGCAAGTTCAAAATAATTTTCGAAAAATTTCTCACGATCTTATTTTTTCATATTTAATAAAAAAAAATCTAAATACTTTGATGGCAGTGTGTTGTTATTATTTAGCTTATTCAGGTATTTTTAATCTAAATTATAATGTTTTATCTTTATGTATAATTGTACAATTAATGGTTAGCAGAAAAATATGTATTTTCTATTTCCGGTAACTATTGTGAGTGCAAAATTAAAATTATGCATAAATTATAATTTTATTATTAACAAGTTTAGTAAATCCTATAATGAATAATGATATAAGACTACTCATTATTCATTAAAAAATGTCAATCGCACAAGAAGAGGGTTCAAACGTGCGGGTCACTGATTTTACTGAATCAAGTTGGTTGGGGGTTACTTTTATAAGATCTTGGTGAATTGGTAAGGTACGCCTTTCAAAAATAAGCAAAGAAATCGTATTTGAGATTTATAATCCATGTTATAGTCGTAGAATTCATAAATATTTTAAGTACAGTTCAAACTCCTAATAAAGTCACCAGAGGCGACACAAAGAGTGAGCGAAATGGGCAACCATCCTAAACCTCGCGTGTGCAAGAAAGCTGGTAGAACTTGTGAAGTTTTTCTTTCGGTCGTCATTTAATTTTTAGGAAGAAATTTTTAAAAAAAATTAAAGACGAGGGCTTCGCAAAAGTCATTTTGCCCACTTCCCATTTTAGTCCTGTGCCGTCTCTGAAGACAGGGGTGTATATAGACCAGGCCCTCGGGGGGTTGGGGAGAGTCACGCGGGAAATGAAAGAGCTAAAATTTTTGTTACGAGTTTTCCCTCTAGAATACAGTTGCAAAAAACGGGAAATCAGTAACTTCATTGACCAAAAATATTTTCTTGTAGGGGTCATGCACACCAGAAACTATCAATGTCTCCTTAAAAACTTAATGAGGACAAAATAAAAGACCGGTTAACCGGGTCAACAATCCGAAATTTTATCGATGTGGTGCTCAAAATTAAACAATATTATAGTGTATATTCTTAACTCTCGGAAAGGGGGATGATAACGCTTGACCCCCCCCCCACCCCGTTGTATATGCGCTTGTCTGAAGGTCATCACATAATTATCGTACATATACAAAAACAGATTTATTTTCGTACGCGAAAATTTTGTTTCAAAAATACAAAAAATACAGCTTTGGTGCGATCGGTATCTTCTTATAGGCTGCCAACACCAGTAGGATTCTATGTATCCCTTCGACACATAGTTTCGCTTCGAGCCAGATGTTGAATCACACCATCTGAATAGTAATAGTGCGACTCTCAATAGGGTCATTATCATGCAATAAAAATTAAACGTTTCGTGAACTTAGAAGGTGAGTTAGAGTGGGGGTATATTCAAGGATTGTATTCCCCCACTGGACAAATATGTCATTATTGAGAGCTTCTACTGTAATTAAAAACGTTCAAATTTTTTGATATGTATCATCCTTCAGTATGTATTTTCACAAAAGAATGTAATAATTCGTTTTGATTAAACGATTTTGATATCTCAGTGATTGTTTATTCAATATTTATTAATTATTTGCAATATTTATTTTGATTTGATAAATATTTTCCGTTTATTTTGAATTCTACTATAGGTACTGTATTGCTGTGTACTGTAGGTACCAATGAGGGAAAAATACTTAAACATTTATAACAATAAATTTTATGTAGTTAATAAGAAAATTCGAAAGTTTTTAAATTATTTATAATATTTATTTTAATTCAATAAATATTTTTTATTTAAAAAAAAAAAAAAATTGAATTAAGGGATATTCAGTCTGTGACTATAAATTCTGAAAATTTACATTATTTTCAAAATATGTCCGGCTTATTTTTAAAAGCTTTTGAATTAGAACCTCTCCTTATCAAAGCTTTTATCCATTTAACTTATCAACAAATACAATTTTCTACCCGCTCAGTTTGAACAGAAACATTTCTTTTTATCTCAATTAGAACTAAGATATTTTTATTTATAAATTTATAAACGGATTTTACAAGAATGTAAAATAGATTACTCAGAAAAATTACCTCAGTGTCACATGTTTTAATTAATGACCGGAATAAATCTTTTATCATGTGTCATTTCCTTTCCGATATTACTTAATAAAAATTAATAAAAAGTAAAGAAAAACTATTTATTAAAATTTAAAAAAAAATTCCCGCAAGGATGAATTTAACCACAGGATGATTAGAGGTGAACGAGTTCGAGGGAAAATTTACCGGAATAAATTGGAGTTCTAATTTTAAAAAGAACAAAATTATTGGAAATTCACCAGAAACAGCCATTGTTGTCTCTACAGGAAGTTTAATTACTATTTACCTGCACCTCCACCATCTTGTTATACACAATAGGGGTTTATTTTGTTCCCATAGAAAGCTTAGTTTTTCAGAATAAAGTTAGATTAAAACTCTTAGGCTGTGGTTACAGTGCGTCCGACTTTGTCAGAATTGTTAACACTGGCGTGTACGGCAGTTAACGGCCAAACAAACAACTCTATGTTATTAAATGTAAATGGTCTCAGTGAGACCGAATTACACTGGCGTGAGCGGTCAAATTTCACCGGCCACCGACCAAAATCAAATGAATTTGATTTTTTCGGCAGTATATATCAGTGTTATGTTGTATGATATGAATAAATATGTATAAATAATAAATTTAAAATCATATTTATCATTTTTATAATGGCTAACTTCAAAAATGCATCACTGCTTGCATGAGGCAGAGTCAAAAGTTCAAAAACGCATCAGACGCATCACAACGAGAAATCAAAAGTTCATTTTTGCATTTGATGCGTCAAAACAATGCATCAAGAAATTTGGTGATGCGTGTCCAAGATGCATGTAATGTGTATAATGTAGAATTATAACTACTTGCCATATTATGTAGGTATTAACACCAACAGGAATAATTCCGGAAAACAAATTGTTGAAAAAGATGAATGTATTTACCTTTCATTAAAATTGTTTAAACTATTTGAATACATCTTGCACTCAAAACAGGTATGTAATATTTTTTATTCAAATAATTTCAATATTTTCAATTTCAAGTAAGTTCAGTTGAAATTCAAAGATAATATATACCTATATAATGACTGTATTGCTATATTATCTACAGTCTATCATACTACATTATCTGTCTTGTATCTGTAGCCAAATCAGAGGCTAAATGATGCCAATATCCCGTTCAAAAACATCTAATGTGCATCAAATTTCAAGAGAGCATCAGCAGCGCATCATGTAGTATTAGACGCATTAGAAAAGTCATGATGCTGCATCGATGCGGCAAAATTTACATTTTTGAAGTTACCCAATATAATTTATTAGATTTATCAAAAAATTTGCCACATTTTTCCGCTAAATATAAGAAAATAGTGTAAAATTTATTATTATTACTTTTTTTTTCTTGCAAATTTCACTAACTTTTGTATTTTTTTATGGCAGGAAATTAATATTTTTAGTACAGGATTTTCTAAAACGTGAATTTGTTTTTCTGTTTTCATTTTATTAGCGATATAATTTCTAAATTATACTGAAATCAAGAGTCAATTTTACCGTTACACTGCAGAACACGGACACAATGTGACCACACAATTCGTCCGTGTATACACTGCCGAAGTCGGATGCACTGTGACCATAGCCTTACAACTAATGATTAGAAATTTAGGTGTGTTTAATAATTATGAAGAAATTTTCAATTTTATATTTTAATAAATTAACACTATTGCATTATTATAACATAACGAATTTATAAATTATAATATTTGCACGTATTATTTTTTAGCAAATAATTTTTCCATCAAATTTTCTTTTTTAATTTCAAAAAACTTGAAAAGTAAAGTGTTTTGTAAAATGCAATTAAGTAAGTATTTTTAAATGTATTTTTGCATTGTTTTTTACCTGTATCTTATGTAATCGTTTCTTTTTTTAACCCTAGAATCATACGTTGGTCTACGAGTCAAGTTAATCATACATCGGCGTCGTTTCGACGAATGGACTTTTTACGGGGAGTTTTAGAGTTTATTTGCAAAAAACATTTTTTTACATAACAATACTGCAAAAGCGAACAAAATATTTAAAAAAAATGGATTTGGAAAAATTTCTTAATGTAAATATTTATTAATTTTTTTAATCTTTTTATCAAAGCATATTTTCATTATAAAAATTAAAAAATATATAAATACATCAATTGTAATAATTATAGACCGGATGAAATAATTTTTCACAGGACCGGCTTAACGATTTCAGTGTAATACTGTTAGACTGTTTGTATTTATGTATGAGTCTGCTGCAACAGAAATAACAGAATCCTGAAAATTTATTGAAATTCAACATAGAGAAGCAAAAACTTTTTAGAAAAATTTTATTATGTGAGATTTATATCAAAAATAAAAAGGGGCCCCAAATTTTATTGAATTAAAGTTTTGCAATATTTATTTGTCTAACTAGCTCGCAGTTACATATAAAACAAAATTTATTACTTCCGTTCCCACCGACAGCTTTCTTTGAGTATCAATTGACAAACAAACTCCTTATCTCTTTTTAACTTTTTAAAATTTAATATATGTACCTTGTTTACAATTTTTTAAAATTTTTAGTTTTCTACATAGGTACATACACATGCAATGTAAATCAAGCAATATTTAATCTAGTTGTCCATTTCATTCAAACACATAAACAAAACATCATTTTGATGACATCGTACGTGTCGTACGTATAAATATGTACGTATGCATTATTTGTATTTAACCACAGATACTATTGATATTAGAATATTTGTATGGACCATACAATAGAAGTTTTTTAGATATTATTTTTTTGAAGCAAAATCGTCATATTGATTAACACCTTTTTATAATCTACAAACACAGAATACCTACAAACTATCGATGGTAATGAATATTTTTTAATTTTTATGTGATTTTTGTTGTAATTGGAGAGTATTTATTAATAAATGTTCTAAAAATATTTATACTAACAAATATAACATCAGTTAATCTAGAAAAATTTTAAATCCCCTCTTGTTTAACCATCCATATTCGTCAACACTTTTAGTCACTTTTCATTTTCATATAGATTGTGTATATAAGTGTATTCCCACTATTTATTCAATGCTCAAAAGTATATACAAAAAAAATATTAGCAAAAATGAAATAAATACCTACATAATATTTTATTAGATAACACATTATTAACGTTACATTTTTTTTTTCTTAATATGTATACTTTTATTTGTGTATAGTTTGTTGGCAAGATATACTAGTTTTGTATGAACATTTTTTAAGGAAAAATTAGTAATATTTTCTAAAACATATTATGTTAATTCGATTTAAGTTAATCAGTTTATGTATGTATGTATGTAAAGGAACATTATTTGCTCTAGCAGTCTCATACATAAATACAAACAGTCTAACAGTATTACACTGAAATCGTTAAGCCGGTCCTGTGAAAAATTATTTTATCCGGACTATAGTAATAATTAATTTATGAACTATTATGAATCAGTGGACATGTGTACATTACAGAATGTGAAATTTCTCAGTCATAAATATTCCTATAGATATGTAGTTATTTCCCCATTAGGCACATTTGTAAATTTTCTAAAATTTGTTAGTAATTTTTCGAATAAGATCTCAAAAAACAATAAAAATTAAAATATTTTCCACAAAATAAATTGTTAATCTTTTATTAAGTCATTCGAAACGCATTCTTTAGTTTTCGATTCAATATATTAAAACTTCAGTATTATGTCGTCTCTATAAATCAAACAGCTGTAATCATCTTTCACATTATCATAATCATTGAATAAATTAATTATAACATCCATATCTTTAATAAATTTTAGAAAAATTAGGAAAACTTTTATATGTGGAGTACAAAATCTTTAAAAAAAAATATAGGTTAATCATACATCGTCGTCCTTTTGACGCACACTATTTCCGTATAAAAAAAAACGACAATAGCTATAAACAAAATTTATATGTCTTATGTGTTATAATAACAAATAAATTAGATAACAGAAGTTTCACAGCGAGCAGGTACCGACAAGTCACAGTATTGGAGCAGGTAGAGAAGTTCGTTCGTCGTTTTGACGAGTACGTATGATTCTAGGGTTAAATTTTTTTTACTAGTCATATTTTTTTAGAGAAACTTGTTTATAAACATTTGTTGGAAAATATTTTTATTACTTTTGTGGTTTTTCTTAATAATAGGTAATAACGAATCAACTCCACACTTAATTGAAAACTCACTATTTTTCAATTATGATACGTGCAGACATTGTAATTTTTAAGATAGCTTATTATTTCTTATGTCATTTTCGTTCTTTTTACAAAACATTTCTTTTTTACTGTCATTTACGATGGTTCGTGGATTAGACCATTCTAAAATTACTTGACGTCGTTCCGGGGAAATAGTTGCCTTAGGAAAATTTTCAAATTTTACATAAATACTCATTATTTAAAATGTACTGATTAAAACTAAATTTTTTTTACAGTATGGGAACAGAGAAAATCGATGTAAAAATGTGTGCCGAAATTTGCTAAAACAGGGGTTTCCAAAGTGTGGCCTGTGAACTCCAAAAATGTGATTCGTGACGTTGGATCGTCTACAATCTCGATTTCATAGATTGTTTTTACAACATTTTCTTCAACATTTTTTCTTCAGAAAACCTTTAAAATTTGACTACAGTTAAATATTTTTTCGTTTAAATATATCAAATATCAAAATAACCAAATTTGTTCAGGAAATGTGGTTTAATATCCCAGTGTGATTTTTTTTTTTGTCTTTACAATTGTAATTTTGTCAAACTGAAAAAAAAAACAGTATTGAAATGCTATGAATAGATTCAAATTTTATGTTTCTAGCTTCAAAATTACAGTTTTTGGAGCTTTAAAAAAATTTAATATACGTAATGACGTCATCATGTTCAGTTTTCTATTTTTTAAGTTAATACCTACAAAAATGATGAGTCAGATCCAGGGCCGTAACTACGTCTTCAGGGGCCTCGGGACAGAAAGTACATTCGGGGCCCCTACGCCTCCTCGGACAAAAACAAAAAATTCTGCCAAAACAAAAAGCGGCGACTTTTTTTTTTTTTGATTGTCAGTCCTTTGCCGCCCTAATTTTACAGAAATACCGCCCTTAAAATTCCCCCCCCCCCTCCGGCAAAAATAAAAAGCGGTGACCAAGAAATTTACAAATTTGGAATTTCTTCTATTCTCTTGGGGGTCCCCTTTGGCTGGGGATCCTGGGGAAATTCCCCGGCTGCCCTATCCTAGTTACGGCCCTGATCAGATCTTTTGGCGAAATTTGGGTAATATGAGTGCCAAAACTTTCGGTATTGCTGAAAAAATTGCTAAGTTTGCTTAGAAAATGTGATATTTTCAAATTTTTCTGTTAGGCTATATTCCTATTTTTAAGTTATTATTTAGAAGAGGAGATCGACCAAAGGTCCTTCTGCGATCGACTAGTGCATCGCGTTCAATGAGTTAAATACCACTATTATATAATATACTTACTCCCTTTGCGTCCTTTCTTATTTAAATTTTTTTTTTGACCCGCCAAATACTTTAATATTTACAATTTGACTCGTCGACGTAAAACTTTGGAAACTCCTGAGCCCTTAAAACTATCTAGCCACCACCTTCGATTTTATTCGAAAATATTATTGCTAGAGCCACCTTAACGGCTTTCTTATTGATATAGCGCAATTAATTCAGAAAATTCTTATTTTTGGGACTGTTTGATTGCATGGGTACAAGAAAGTATTATTTTGTAACAATAAATTGATTAGAAAGGATCTACTAATTAAGTCGATTGCAGAAGTATTTCATTTTCATTTATACGACCCCGCTGTTACTTCACTAATTAGTGACCCCCGATCGGTAGTTTGAATCTTACTTACTAGTTGTATAGTAATAGACAGTGCCAGTAAAAGTGCCGCCCCCGGAAAAACATTTCTTAATAATTTTTCACCCTTTTCTACAAAAAAATAAGTGACGAACAAAAAAAAATATATAAAATAAAATAAATAAATAAATAATTTCAAATTCCACATTTTTTCTTCCCTAAAATCTGCCGCTCTAGGCTCCAGTCTACTCAGCCTGCTGGTAAATCCACCACTGGCAATAGACTATTTTGACATAAAAATTTAAAACCTAATTTATCAAGTTGCAGTAAATTATCAATAGAAGTTTTCTTTAATGTGCAGTACCTAAGTGTAGAAGAAATTTTTACGAAAGTATTGTTATTTTTCCGGATGGAAAAATTGAAAGTATGATAATTATACACGTCTGTGATTCATTTGTAAAAACTTTATATTTAGAAAACCATGGAATCATCAAATCATCACATCATCGAAACCTTGTTTTCTACATGTAATAAATATTTATTAGATACATAAATGTATATATGCATTTTCTATCCTTTATGTAATATGAGTCATTCTATTTTTTCTCGAGATAATTCTTTTGAAAAAGAATACTATTTTTTTCTTTTACTGATTATTAAAAATTATGAAACAACAATTTATAAAAATTATCTAGTAATTATTAAGCATGTCTATGAATAAGAATTTTTTTTGTAATTATTAATGATAACTAAGTTCCGTTTTATTAAAATTTACCGCTAATTATTCTTCTTTCTTGTTAGATTTTTTGATATTATTATTTTTTATAAATTAAAAGATGTTCCGTTTTTTTCCAGTTTCACTTTCTTAATTTTTAACAGCATTTAACCACAATAATTAATTATTCACTGTGTTCCCGAACTTTTCAATTTTATTGTACATTAGTAATATCTTTAAAATTTATAATATTCCGCAAATAAAAATGACGTACTACATCTTTCATGACATAAAGGTAAAAGTACTGAAACAAGATTTTGACTAGATCTATTAAATTTATTGTATACTGTGCCTAATTTTGTTTAATTTGACCGGAACTGCAAGTAATACCGGAACTGTGAATTTCCATTTCCAGTAATGTATCAGAATATGGGAAAAAATCATTTTGATTTAAATTGAAATCAAGAATGGTAACCTCTGACGTCATTATATAGTTTTTGTACATTTAGCTTTAAAATCACTACTGCTGATGATATGAAAACTACATTCTATATCAAAATAATTAGTCTTTTGCTAGTTTAGTCAAGGGAAACTGTTGTTGTGAAACATTGTCCTGTGAATCAGCGAACTGAAAATGAAAGTAATCTCAAAAAATTCTCATATATTACATTAGTAACAATTATATCCATATATTTTTGTTGACCACAAAAATTGTCCTTAAAAAAAGTAAATGTATCATATTTTTAGTAGAAGGTTATTATGTAGAAATTAGATTGGTACCAATATATCATAAACATTATACAAATATACTTCTTTTTTGTTGTATCGAAAATTTTTTGAGCCAAAGATAATTGAATATTAATTAAATATATAAATATACATTATGTGCTATATGACTGTGAACTGCTATTTAGCTATTTAAGATTTATTTAAATAATGTATTTGTAAAATTAGGAAATTTTTTTTTTAACTATTGACGTAATATTATAAAATTATCGACAAATTACAGTAGAATCTCGCGTAATTAATTGTAGGTAATTTAACTTTGTGAAAATCTATAATAGTTGTGGTGAAATATTTATTTTGTCAGATTTTCACTTGAAAAATTAAAATATTTTACTAACTTTCGGTTGATTAGACCCTCATTAGGTAAAAGTTGAACTGAACTAAAGTTTTATTTTTAGTAGCCAAAATTTGAAAATTTAAAAATTAAAGTGAGAAAGTGATATGTTCTTAACTAAAATTATGCTCAGATTGGTAAATTTTTTATAGACCAATATAAATTTTTAGAAGATTGGAGTATGTTGGAATATGGTATGCTAGAGTAGCATCATATTTTTATTTATTTTTTTTTTTCCAAAGAAGGATAAATTATTTGCCTTTGGCACCTTGTGATGCAATAAATCAATATGCTAATCAGTTTAGAATTCTCCTTAAATTCAAAAAATAAACAACTTAAGACTTAAAACAAAAAAACACAACTTTATTAACTGTCTACTTTTTAAAAATAAAAGTATTTACAAAAATTTTAAAAAATATATAACATTAAGACTTTTTTATATTAAGTGTATAATTTTTGGTAAATTATTTAAATAATTTAAAATATTAATTGTTTGAAAATGACGGCTAATACTACAACGGAAACGTTTATTATTGAAAGACTAATTGTATTTCCTGCATTAGCACCTAATAAACTACCCACAGTGCTTGTAGCAAGCACAGGATTATAATTTTGTCCATTTGGATAAACTTGCACTGACGACTGTGATGAGTATGGGTACGGATTCATTGTTGTATCGTAGTATGTTTTCGGATACCGCGTACCATCCGACATGTATTCGGGAACAAAACTTCGACCCTCCGGACGAATACTACTTGACGGATACGCGGCATCAATATTGCTACCGTGTAAGTAACTTCTTGCTCCAATGTGGGCAACTAACACGCGATAATTTCCTTCAATTGCACGAATATTTTTCGAGAGGAAATTTTGTAAACGATTTGTTATAACATATAAGTTTCCAACTGGGTCAATTGCAAAACTATCTGGCCACTGGAGGTACGTGGAATCTTTAGCCAGTAGTCGTTGCGTACTAATTGGTAACGATGTGTTCCAATATCCGATGGCGTTCATTCCCAAAAGACCGTAGTACAGTACGCCAAATTCGTCCATGATCATTCCATCGGTAGTGGAAGGTTTCATTCCTAAATCTTTAATGTAATTGGCAATTGTGGGTCCCGTAGCCAATTCTGGATTCCTTAATATAGCCGTACTGATGCTATACAGATGAAGACTGGATAGTGGCGTATAAAAAAGATCCCTTGATGGCCCCCAGGCTGCAGGTGCCAGCGCGATACCGTCCACATTAATTTCAGCGTTAACGGCTATATCGTTAATTGTGAATTCGACAGCTTCTGACGCAGCACGCATACTACGTGCTTCCCGCACTTTCCAACTCGTGTTGTTGGCATACGAGTACACAATAAGTCCCGGATCGATGGCACTGTTGTCCGTGATGTAAGCATAACGCCCGTTGTAATCATCGATAACCAGATCATTCAGAAAACTTCCATCGTGCAATGCAATCTCATTCGGGAAAACATATTCCCGAACTATCCTGTTCTCGTCGCTATTCAAATCGATCAAAATTAATCGTGGCGGACACGTAGCCTCTGGATTCATTTCCATCGTCGCCGTTTTACCACCATCAATCACCCACAACACACCATTCAAGTCCACTTCAACGCTCTGAACATTTTGTAACGCACGACAGTCCCCTAAACGATTCATCTCCCACGACGGGAATGGATTAAGTAACGGGGCCGTTTGTGTTGTCACATTGGGTGCCGGAACCCAGGTGAGCGTCGCTGGTACACCGTGACGCCATCGTGGGAGTGTTAAAAATAGTCGATTGTTGTAGAATTCGATGCCGGTGATTACATTGTTCTCGGGGATGTATTGTGAATTTCGAATTGCGCGTATTTTATCATCGGCCGATGGCCATCGATAGTCCATTAGATTCCATTCGAAGGCGACACGAAATTGCGGTCGGGGACGACGCCTTTGCGCGTTTGTAAATGTCACTATTGTTAACAATAATACTAACAGCAACAATGTGCTGGTTGTTGAGAGTCTTTTAAACATTTTTGTTCATTTATTTACCACAAAACACTTTCACTAAAAATTAAAAAAAAAAAAAACTTAACCGTTCTTACTTACTAACTGTGCGATATAGATATGAATCTAAAAGGTATATACGCTAGTACTAAATCACGACATGATGTAATTGGTTTTTAATACATGGAATGAGTCAGTCTGTTTGTTTGTTTGTTTGGTAGTTAGTGCCGGTGTAACAATACGTAATAGACGCACTTGTGATTGCAATTTTCAGTAAGACGTGGACGCTGATGGACAACTAAATAAGAAATAGTTGGAGAGTTTTGTTTATATACAACATTATTTGTGTATATGTACCCGCGCCGCCGACTATAAGGCTAGGGTCACACTGGAAGCGGGTACGTACGACAAATCACTCGCGCGTACTTGTACGTACACGTCAGATTGAAACAAATAATGCAAATGAACGAAGGTGGTCACACTAGATACGAGTTATTCTTGCGCACACTTACGTAGTCGTCAGTGTTAAAAATTGAACCAAAAAAGTTTGTTTTTTTCGCATTAGTCGTACGTGTAGAAGATAAAGAAGATAGGCAACTTACACCGCGTCTCCACTAGACATATATTATGTTAAAACTTATGTCGTGACATAAAAATGTCCTGTGGAGACGCTAAATGTTATAACATATTTTATATCATAACATATATGTCTTTACATATGTTATAACATCAGCTCGGACATATTTTCAGACATAAATTTGACGTTTGAGATTTTCAAGATGGCGAATCGATGAATTAACCCAACACTTGCGAGAGTTTTGCTTTAATTCTTTTTGTTTATTTAATTTTCTAAATTTTCTAGTCTTTGTAAACATAGAATTAATATTACAGCGTTAAAAATCCTTTTTCGCAAATAATAATACGATTTACAATTTTTAGTAATTAAATATGTTAAGACATAAGAAGCTCCCACAATTGATTATATGTTACGACATAAATTATGTTAAGACATATGTCTTGACATCAATTATGTCTAGTGGAGACCCCGTGTTAAGTAAAAGTAATACAATTTATTAATATTATTTGAATTTTAACGAATATTTCCATTTGTTACAATTTTTGTAACCAAACTACAATTTTATAAAACTTATTATTTGATAAATTTAGGATTCAATAGAAAAATTAATAATTCTCGTTTTTGAAAGGGAACAAAAAAAGGATACTATAACAGAGAAATTTGTAGAAAACTTTGGTTAGAGCTAGCGAAAGCATTAAAATTTCCTTCTATTGAAAAAACTTATTTTTGTCTCTTTTCAAATGTGGAAATAATTTCCTAAATTCACCACCAATAGATCTTCTATTGCATAATTTATAAACCCAAAAATTTCGATCAAATAATAATTAATTATATTATTATAGAGAAACAAATAATCTCTTAACATATTCATTTTTAAAATAAATTTACGTAAGTATAGGCTGACAGTGTGACTACTTTATCTGACGACAATAGTCTCACAACTACATCAGACAAATTAAGTCGTACGTACCCGCTTCCAATGTGACCTTAGCCTAAGTTAATAGTTATGTACTAACAGTAACAAAACATCCATAAGTCCATTCTTTATAATATCATATCTTAAATTAAATTATAATTTGTATAGTACCTAGTACAATTTGCAGCAAAAGTATTGGTATACTTGTTATAACAAAGAGCGAGTTGAAGTCGAAAAGCTTTTCTGACTAAAGGGAAATTACACCCTAATAGAGTAAATTTACTATTACTCACGAAACTGATCGATTGTGATTGATGATAAAAGGTTTTGTGGCTATAGACTCTCCGTTAAAAGTGGTAGCACGCCACATTTTTAGAAGTGTCAGATTCTACGATCAAGTTTCATTATTTTTAACTTATTGTTATGTATTAAATAACATTAAAAACATTTTACTCATATCTCAAAACTGATTCATTTGCTGTAAAAAGAAATGTATTTACCTATACGAAAACTGTGAAATTACTTGCTTATTGTACAAAATACTGTCTAGGTAAGCTATGTTTTTACATACAGCTGTAAAAAAATGGCTTTTTACACGCATGTATACGTAAAATACCACAGGTTACTACACTTTTACTAATTCTTATATTATTGTATATTACATTAGAATCTGTACAAAAATTTTACCTAGCAACTGAACGTTTACATTTGCTTTTAATTTTCAAATTCTACATAATTTTAATGTAATTGTATTTGTATCAAATTTTCGTTTATTGTGAATTTCATGTTAGTCATAGATAAAGTATAGTACGTAACTCGGTTGTAAGGTATATTACACACTCGCGCAATTACACACTCGTCGCTACGCGGCTCCTGCGTAACTTTTTCGCTCGTGTACAATATGCAACTGACAACTTGAAAGTTGCCATTTTTATTATAGCCAAATTTTGTATGATAGAAATGGTACTGGAAAAGGTTCTTTTCTTGGATGTAATAGAAATGTAGCCAAAAAAAAAACTATCGGCTGAAGTAGCCTCAAGTATATATGCATATTTTTACCGTCTAATTGACAAATTTTAAAAAAAAATTCAAAAATTAAACTTTGGTAAAAATTTTTTTTCCTCATTTATGTTGTTAATTAATGCATTAGATCAGTTTTATCGAAAAATTAATATATAGTCTCATTTAAAAATTTATAAGTTTGTATCATAGCTCGAAAACTATAAGAGCTATAAAGCTCCTGACTATAGCAATCGGTTGCCCCCGTCGGTATCTACAACTTTTATTTGAACAGTTTTTCGATTAAATCAACGGTTTGGCTGTAATAAAAATAGGAACTCTCAAAAAACTCACACGGTATACTATTTTTTAGTCTTGCAAAATTAATTACTTTTGTAAGTTTTATTATCTAGATACTCAGGAGGTGTGCGTCCCAAATCGAACTGAATCAATTAATCAAAATTCAAAGCTTGTTTTCTCTTACGTACAGGAATTGCGCGAAAGTGGTTATACAACTAAAAATTTTTCGAGAACTTTTTTTTATAGAATACCGTATTGTTATCCACTTTTGACTCGTGTTTAAAATTTCAAATCTCTATAGCTTTTCGATTACAAGATTTGTAACTTGTGAACCCCCCAAAGCGAATTAATAAAAACGTGTTAAATGGTGGTAGCTTTCGAACTTGCAAGCATCTGCATTTCATTTCGTGACACTACTTACTGGAATACTTACTCCGTTCATATTGATTGTTTACTTATTTCAGATAAACAGCTTGTGAACTTAATAGGTCCAAAAAAAGTAAGAATAAGTCTGTTGGGGAGGACTAAGATACTTTGTGAAAGGTATTTAGCCTAGAGATGTCGATTCTCCAAAAAAATATCGATTTTTGGATCGATTTAAATCGAAATCAAAAAAATCGATTAAAAAAAAAAAATCGTTTCTGTGAAATCGATCTAAAAAATCGAAATTGTGAAAAGTTTAATAAAATTAGCTGATAATTTTTGTTTAAGGGACTTACTTGATAGTACATAGGTAATATCGGTAATATCGTGTAAAAACGCCTAACATTATATTTGTAAAGGCGATGAATGAGTTAACTTTTCAATTATAATTATAAAAAATAAGGCAATTGAATACGTAGGACGAATACCATGAATTAAACCAAGTTTATTCAAAAATTTCAAACAAATTGACAAAAAAAATGTTTTCTAAATAAGTCGCTTTTGTAGGAAAGGGATGGTCGTTTGCACACATGTTTCTTTATAGAATTACTATTAAAATGAAGTTATTTTTGGAAAAAATCGATTATCGATCTCTTACTTTTAATAATCGATTCACGAATCGATTCAAATGAAAAAAATCGAAAAAAGAATCGATTTTTTAAGCTTCGATTAATAATTTTCGATTAACCGATTTAAAATCTACATCTCTAATTTAGCCCCGCTTTTAATGTAATAAAAAATTACAAATAATATTATTTATTGAAAGAAACTAGACTGACCAATCAAAAGTAAACCATTTTTTTACAACCAAAACTTTACAATTTAACGTCTTAAGTATTTTTATGGTGGGACTGCTGTGTAAAAGCAATTTATATTACAATTTATACACTTATTAGTTCTTCCCTGCACTCTCACCATCATTACATCGTTTTAGCTTTTATAAATTTTTTTCACAATTATATTATTCGTACAATTACTTACTGCCACATTCCTTTGAGTTACTGATATGAACTATACTTAGATTTGTAAAGTAATAAAAAATAAATGATAATTTAGAATCCAGGTGATCGAATCATTTTGAATTGTCAATAAAATAAATAATAATAATAGATATGAATAAAAAATTTTATGCTCTTGGCACAGTTGTGTTAAAACCTTGAAACTTAGGTTGTCAAAGTGTTTATAACTTTTTTTACTCACTGTACATGGTTAAGATCGTGTTTGACGAACAAATTAATAAATATTGTGCGCTACCGTAGAATTTTTGTGTACCTATTAGAAAAAATTAATTTTTTTTTTTTTTTTTTTAGTTGCATTAACTAAAAAATTTTTGCTTATTTAAATATTTTTACAGATCTGAGTAAGTATGTAATTACATACCTATGTTTTGATAGTTTTTAATAAATTTCCTTGTACAAGATTTTTTTATTTTTTTACTAAATTATGAGAAGATCTATTTGTATTGTGTGAATTTCTTTGAGACATTGTATTTTCTGCAGACATATCATTATGTGTTTGGAGTGTCAAGTATCTCATTACAATTATTACTAACCTAAATTTGATGAATTTACAAAAAAAAATTAAAAGTACCTATTTATGTAGGTACGCGAAATTATTACTTTAATTATATTTATTTCAAATTTTTCCATAAAAATTGGTTACATTTCCAAGAAAATTTTACCTTGTTTCATTCTGTACTCGTTCATACACATGCCTATGGAAGAATATCGAATTTTGATGTTTAAGAATTTCTTGATGTTTTCTTTCTTTTTATTTTTTAGTTTACATATTTACTTATATATTGTAACTTGTATTGCACATTATATTAATTAAGACAGAGATATACCTTATGACACCGATAACGTACCTAGAAATTGGACTGACTCGGCAATGTTGATCCTATTTAAGGCCGATCCAGACGCAACGTCTTATCTGAACGATAAAACGTTCATGCAAGTCGTTCGACAAAACGTACAAAAATTAGTGTGTCCACACGTCTCCAACTTATCGTTCAAATTTCAGTTTGACGACGTTTGTCATGGAGGAAACACTTCTTTGGGCACTCTATAGTGTTCGCATTTTAATAAAAAATAAAAGAAAAAATAGAAGATTAAGACGGTCTAGGCAATGGCTCTTAAGAAGACATGAATTTTCTTATGTCAGACTATTACGTGAGCCTCATAATGAAGCAGTTGATTGGCGTAATAACCTAAGGATGGACACTGAAACTTATAGACATTTATTAAACTCTTTTAGTAGATTTAAATATTTTAGCGCATTCTTTTTTGTAAACGATTCGTAAAGACTTAATTCTTTTTTACTGTCTCCTTGTTATCCGTTTCGTCAATGGCTCTGTATTTTTCAATAAGGGCTTCGTATGCTTGTGACTTATTATTCTGGTCACTGTACTCTGGGCTTTTAACTTGCCACAAGCAAGGAAAACTCCTATAAAGGTGAATAAATTCACACAAAAATTGACGGAAGCATTGGCGAAGATTAGACATTATAAAATAAAATGAAAACTATAAAATAAAAAACAAAATTTATACACAAAATGTATAAATTTTTATTTTGTAAAATTTTAAATTTTTAAATTAACGGACACGAAGCAATAGAATACTACGATATTATGTATAAAAATACTACAAATCGTTTCGATAAAACGAAAGTCTGTCCAGACGCACCAACTTGTCGAACCGATTTTCATAAAATGATGCAACAATTAAAATCTTCATAAGCTTATTTTAATAAATGCATTATTTTTCATTACCTAATAAAATAATTTAAGTAAATTTTTCCTACAAATTTAGTAACTTTTAGTAAATTTTACATTACAATATTCGATATAGAATAAGTTTATGCCGAATTGAAAAAATAAATTTGTAATACGTATGTTTTTTTTATTAATTAACGTTAATCATGTGACGTATTTAATGAATGGCCCTCACAAAATGTTTTAATCGTTTCACACCTAATGCCACTTCTTTCCTAATATTTTGTCTGCTACTAATTCTTCTATCAACTGTGATTTTGGAAGCTTCAGTTACTTGTACAGCTTTCATGAATTCTGATCTAGTTTCGGTTGCATTTATCAAACCAGGTGGTACTACTCTGTTTGATTTCAGTACCAAAGTTTTCTCAAATACCGAAAAATGGATTTTCACTGTAGTATAGATCATACTATTTGAAACAGTATTTGAGATTAATTGATAAAATAAAAACTGTGTTAAATAAATTTTAAATTTATTAAATAATAATTTACTACAATGTATGCATTTTCATTTTTTATCAATATTCGTTCTATGTCCGATCATAATGAGGATGTACTGGCTATCTACCATCATATAAATATAATAGATATGTAAAATTGATAAATTATTATTACACCTTTGTAAATATTATGTAGATTATATATTAATTTACACGTGTAAACGCACATCACTGATTTGGTGCGTTATTATGAAGTTAGATTATAATATGTATAGGCAAATATGTAATGTGTATTGTATACATATACAATAATTAATTACCTACATATATTACTGGGTCAACATCGTATTTTCCGGTACCTACCTAATAATTAAATTTTTTACAGTAATCAATACGGTTAATTGATCTAAAATATGCTATTTTTACTTTCACAGAAGTACCGTAACTTTTTTACGTTCATAATTTTCAAAAGTAATTTCATACTTTATCCGCCTTTTTTAATGGTGTTATATTTTGGTGTTCTATCAAGCCTAATTCAAATATCTCAATGGAAATTTTATTAGCATTTTGGTCATCTTTTAAACATGAGTTTCATGTCAATTCATAATTTCAGTAAAAATCTTTTAAGAAAAAAATAAAGCCGACTTCAGAAAAATAATGAAAACATTGAAAAGTATGAAACAATTATGCCGTAAATCAAAACGTAACTATAAAAATTGTTGGCGCCAAGTCAACTTCCGCAGTTTCACCTACCGAAACGTTGTTACAACTTTATTGCTTCAAAATGATCAACTTGGAAACACCAACTTCAAAAACTGCCAAATTTAAATTTTATATTTATGTATTGATTTATGGCATAATTGTTTCACATTTTTCAAAGTTTACATTCTTATTCTGAGCCCGTTTTTTGTTTTTCTTAAAAAATTTTATTTTCCCTTTTTGAGTGGTCTTAACCTTTTAGTAAACATGATCAGCTGACCACCGATAAGTACCTAACAAGTAACTAATCAATTCCTGTAATACTAATCAGAATCACAATATATGTGCTCTTCGTCATTAAGGAGATCCTTGGCATACTTCCAAAATGCATGGTCAAATTCTGATCGAATTCATATGGGATCACCTAGGAAGGACATTTTTCAAACAAAAAATAATCACCCCAATCGGTTTAAATAAACCGAAGATATACGGAATATATACGGAAAAAAATTTGCCCGAATTAAGAACTTCCTCCTTTTTGGGGTTTTGATTTTGATTTGATCTTGAACCTTACGTGGCCTTCACATCGTTTTCCTACAGATGTTTCGCTTCAATTCTAATAAAAAACAACAAATCCAAAAATGAATGAAATCAGAGGAGTACACCGGAAGACCTTGCCTTGAAAGTCTAACAGTAAATAAGTTAAAATTACTGGTACAATGTTCAAGGCAAAATTTATAGAGTAAAAGAAGATTTGATATTTTTAAAATATCTATTTCTTAATACAAACTGATGGACAAAGTATATTGAGTAAGATTCTTTGATCTCTGAACTCTATTGAAAATATATTTAAATCGGGTTTAATACTATATCTTTTGGAAATTTATTAAGGGGGGAGTTCAAATAAAAAAGCAACTTTTTTTATTTATGATTATTTTGCTTGTTGAAATTTTTTCAAACTAGGGAGGGTTTCAAACAGAAAATTTTGTTTTTGAAACATTCATTACTGTTCCCTGTGGGGGGAGGGGGCCTTTTTTTTACAAGTTTTTAAGCGTTTACAAGGAACGCTATATCTCAAAAAGTAATGAAAATTTTTAATTATTTTTTCATTATTTTATTCCTAAAGGACCTGTCCATAAAGCTGAGTATGGGTTTCAGGTAATTTTAAAAATTAACTATAGAATTGTAATTCCAAACTTTTAAAAATTATAAAACCCAATTTTCTATTAAAAAAAAAATGTTTAAAAATAGTTACAATTGTTCAAATGGGAAAAGCTTACTCCACTTTATGCGCAATATGTTTATGAACAAAATTTATAAAAAAATTAAGTCTCTATCTTTTCTAGAACTTGAGATATGATTTTCCTTGTCGGGAAAAACACAATTTTCGGGAAACGGTAAAAAACAAAAATAATAACAAAAGAAGCGGTTTACTCACTGTGACAAAATACGTCTACAAAGGCATACAAATAAAAGAACATTATCTCAGCGCATATACTATAACTCATGTACACACCAAAACTAAATTTACTGATCAAATCGCGAGGAGGGGGGAGCGAGCGTTGTCTTCAAAAGAGCAGCAACTTGGCTGTGCAGCGGCTCACAAATAAATATTTTCTACTTGAAAAAAAAATTTTTGGCCATGTTTTATATATCACCGTGTTTATAAAGAACACAGAACAAAATAAAAACAAAAAACGAGATTCGAAAAAAATTAGTTTATTAGCCTTTTATGGCGTGAACTCCCCCCTCAAAGTAACAGTTTAAAAATTAATTCAGAAATACCCTGTATAAGTTACTTAATAAGAAAAACTGGTTCCGATAAGGTTCCATATTTATTAGTTTTTCGGAATTTTTCGGATAAAATATAATATCCGTTTATTACAATATGTATGATGGTAGTCAATTACGTAATAATTTGGTGTCTTTACCTCTTAAAATTATGAACCAAGTTAACCGAAATAGTTTCCATTGAAAGTTTGTACATCATTTGTATTTTTTTTTTTAGATTTTTTGGAGCTACGATTGAAAAGTTAGAGGAAGTACACATTGGATGCCACTTTAAAGCTCAGAATTTTGTAAACGAGACTTAAATAGAAATGAAAAATGATAAAGAAGCCTTCTTTTTTATAGATCACACGATGGAACTCATGGGGAGACCAAAAAATTTTTTTGGTTAATTCATATTAGTTTTGGTTTTGGGTTATCGATCTCCATATTAAATTGCCAAAATGAGGCAATAATTGAGCTGTGATATACAAACGGACAGACAGACATAACGAAAATGTTTTTTACTTGCTATGGGACCCTAAAAAACGGTATTACTTAAGGGATCATTTTAACAATAAGCCCACAGGAGTAACTTAATTCATTGAATTAATATAATAGTCATAGAAATAGGATATCTAAATTATAAATTGAAAGAGTTTAGTTGTGGTTCTAATTAAGTACCATTGAAATTAATTTAATTAAATATATACGCTAATAATTGAATTAAAGGAAACTTAATAAGGCGGAACACCAATTGACAACTAAGACACGATAGCAATATCAGTAAATATATATAGCTATTCAGTTATATAAGAAAAAAAAATACAGTATTCAATAACACTCAACTATTTAATAGAGTTTAACCACGAAAGTTGGAATAAAAACTATCCAACAACTGATTAACTTCACCTTTATGTTGCGCTGATAGTAAATATTAAACGTAAATTTTGTAAATTGTAAACGTCTCTTAAAATTGAAGTTGAGAAAAAATTCGGGTAGTGGAAAAATTTTGGTCCATATACATTGATACTTAAACGGTATCAATGGTTGGTGGTTGATATAGGGTATGTTCTACATTACGAATTTCCATATTCTGAATTAAGAATAATAAATATTTTAAATACGATCATTATATAATGAAATATTATAAATTACCTTATTATTTATTTAATTTATTAACAACAAATTATTTATTCTTGTCTGCGTCCATCCCATGTAGGTATATTTCAGAAAAATTCAACTAAGAATTCAAAAATACTAATTCAGTTTAAAAATAGTATTAGCACTTTTAACAAATAAAATAATTGCTTTGCCAAATTATTAGCGACAATTTAAATTAATTTGATTTTAGCATTTTTTTTTAGCACTACTTATACAGATACCACTAATTTAAGTAAAACAATCACGTACCTACATTAAATTTATTACAAATATATTAATTTCAGTAATTTAATTTTTACCGATTGAATAATTTATAACATCTGGTACACACAGAAAAGTAAGTATGGACTAACATATGTATAAGTATTTTAAAAGGACCTTTTTCGTTAAAAAAAATGGACTCCTGCTGGGATTAGGGATCAATGTTTGATATTTTATTACAGTCAATCTATATGGATCCATTCTTTTAACACTAACCAAAAATTCTAAGCCACATACTTATGTACCTTTATCGTATACAATATTTTTTCACCTCAATAAACCAGCGTTACGGCCCGGTAAAATATCGAATAATTTTGTGCAGTTCGGTCACACATAGGATCTCATATAATTATATGACTATTAATATATTAATAGTTTTCTAACCTATATTTAATAAGAAATACCGTTTGCCAACATTTGGAATCACTGGAATCATTTCCGCCCTTAATTGGAATAACATTAGGTCGTGTAATATGAAATGTCATTTTCCGACCACTTGATCGATCATGTGGTTTAGATAAATATCGACAATTTTTTAAGCATTAGAGAAATCTTTAAAAACAATATTCTTTAATTTTTGAGTAGAATTCTTGTAGTTTGGAAACATTTCCTTCATTAATTGGGATAACATTAGGTCGTGTAATATGAAATGTCGTTTTTCGACCAGTTGTCTTACAATGTAATTCAGAAAATTATAGACACGTTCTTAAACATTAGAGAAAAGTTTAAAAGGAATTTTTTAATTTTAAATATAATTCTTGTAACCTAAAATTATTTCCGCCATCAATTGAAATTGTAATATGAAATGTCGTTTTCCGACCATTTGGTTGGCTACGTACCATGTAATCCAGATAAATAACGACACTTTCTTAAGCATTATAGAAATGTTTAAAAGCTATTGTTTGATTTTAAATGGAATTCGTTTAGACTGAAATCATTTCCGCAATTAGATGGAATAACATTAGGTCGTGTAATATGAAATGTCGTTTCCCGACCGCTTGGTTGACTACGTAATTCAGGAAAATATTGACACTTTTTTAAGCATTAGAGAAATGTTTAAAAGCAATTCTTTAATTTTGAATAGAATTCTTATAGCTTTGGAGTCATTTCCGCCATACAGCTTGGAATCATTTTTGTCACTAATTGGTATTTTTTATGTTATATTAGGTACAATTTTAATTTCAGAATCTCGATCAATCAAATTTCTCGAATCAGAGAGAGTACTAATACACATAGGTGATTGAATGGGTGTCCGGCTCGGACACCTGTCGAGCGTATAGGATCGTTGGTGTAGTGGTTAGCACGCCTGGCTAGTTACCAGGAGATCATGGGTTCGATTCCCGGCCGATCCGGATAATTTTTTCAATCACTTTGTGATTTTTAATTTATTTATATTAGGTAGTTACTCTATGCGTACTGACAAAATTTCAGATTTTTTTGAATTTTCGACTTTTTACGGTTCCCTTGTGAATCAGTAAGTTACATAGTATACATATAAGTTGAAGAATATGGTCAACTGGTCACAGTTGACCATATTCATTTCCAGAAACACAGTTATTCATGTCAAATATAATTTTATTGTCATACTCATTATTACACACCAAATATTTTTCATCTATTCTAATTATTTTATTTCTATTTCAATTTTGATTTAAAACAAACAAGCAAAGCAACCGTTTTTTGCTACTTTACATAAAATAAATGTATATTTTCGACGTCACGTTCAAAAAGTTGGCCATGATTCTGCAAAAAATTATTATTCTTTGTATTTGATTCTTTTTTTATGAGTAGATAATTAATTTAAAAATCTAGATGGAAATTTTTCTACGATATTAATTAGTTTTAACAATGAGTGAGTATCTGTTAGCTCAGTTGATTTTTATTTCAAAAAATTATGTTTAATTATTTTATTTTAAAAGAAAAAATTCTAAATATTTATTATAATTTTCTCTTTTCTTGTAACCAATTATACTGTGTGAAATGAAAAGGGGATATATTGAAAACAATTTCATCGATTGTAGCCGGTTCAATGAAACTTTAATGATTTTTTCTTGACGCAATAATATGATTCCATTTTTGGTTTAACCCAGTTGTATGTATATTTCATTGTTCTTTTTAGCGAATTTCCAATTTGGAAATTCACTTATTACAGTGGGTGTCATGGAACGACCTGAGCCCGGGACTATGACACTGTTTTGAGGCCTCGAGAAGCCTAAAATGACATTCACTAAAATTTATATATTACAACAATATTTTTTTGGGATATATAAATTTCACGAAGAATTTTTTCAACCTTCTCCCAAATTGCGTGGACTAGCTTTATAGAAGGATGGACATAATGAAACCAATATCTTCTATTTCATAGCTTTTCTTTATTAAAATTGCCAAAATATTTTCGATATGTTTAATATCATCTTCAGTGGCTAAACATCAAAAAAAAAAATTTTTACAACGTAATAATAAACAATAACATCATTTTTATATATTTACAATTCTTCGTTAACTTATACTATTATTTTTTAGGTTATAAGCTACATATTGGATAGGAGGATTATTTATTTATTTTTGTAAAAACAACAAGAATTTGTGATTTAGTTGATATATAGGAAATTTTATGTTTGGAAGAATATCTATTTGTGTTAACGAAACAAACAAAACCTATTTTTTAATATTAGCGGATTTGAGACAGGACAAACTGAAACAGTATGTATATTAAAATATTAAAAAATTTTTTTTTTTACAATCTTACTCACCAGAAATTATCTAAATTTCAGATTGTCATTCTTGGATAACAACCAACCATACCAACAATCCATTAGAACAATTTAACTAGTTTTTTTGCATTTCACATGGAAATTTGTCAATCGAAAAAAATTTTTTATAAAATAATTACTTTAATTTAAAACAATTAAAAAAGTCAAACATATTTAAAATGTAAAATCAAAAAAATTTCAAGAGAATTTTTTTAAATTATCACAGTTTGTACAATGTACTCCTCAAGTACATTGTTATTGGTATGGTAGCACAGTGATCAACTGAACTAAATTTGTAAATTTTTTGTTTAAAGATAAATTTCTCGAAAATTCTAGACAAAATTAGTCCGGTCTCAATTTACATATTGGTAATGTGTTTATTGTTTATGTTTTTTGATTACAATGTATTATATAAGCATCTTTTGGAAATATTGTTTATTGATTTCTATTATTATTATTATTTTATTTTTTTAATAATCGGTAAATAGGCATTATCTAGAGCTAATGATTCTATCTGCTTGTTGCAATTTTTTGATTCATTCAGTTTTATGTAAAAACCTTCACTTAATAATCTTTTTTGGTATTTATTTTCTCTGTCTAATATTTCGACTTGGTCGAAATTAAACCTGTGATCATTATTTATCGAATGTTCAGATAATCCAGTTGCCTCTTTGCCCCTTTTTATGTCATATTTGTGTTGGGCTAATCTATTATTCAACGACTGTGACGTTTGTCCATAGTATGATAATTCGCAATCTTGGCAGTTTATTTTATATACTACATTGTAATCATGTTTTATATCTGTTTTTACTCTTTTTTTAGTGTAAATGTTTGAAATTTTATTGTTAAAAGAAAAAGTTATTTTATTTTTGCTATTTTTTTCTATTATTGGTTTTAATTTCTTAGTTAAATTATTATAGGGTAAACAAATTCTATTTTTATGTTCATTTATTGTATCTACATTAGTTTTTGTTGTATTATATGCTAAATGTATAACTTTTTCTTTTATCATGTTAATTAAATTTATAGGATAGTTATTTTTAGTTAGAATGGAAACAGCTAATTTTATAGATTCTTTTCTATTTTTTATGCTACTTAAATGTACCGCTCTATGCATTAGATTATGTATCATGTTATTTTTTATGTATTGTGGATGATTCGAGTTGTAATTAATGATTCTGTCAGTGTAATTATCTTTTTTATGCCATATTGTGTTAATCACGTTATGCTTATCTTTTTTAACTAAGGTGTCAAGAAAAGCTATTTGGTTATTTTCTTCTATTTCAATGGAAAACTGTAAAGTTGGATGATAATTATTAAAACTATTTTTAATATGTTCTATTAAATTTTCTGGCGCTACTGTTAAAATGTCATCTACGTATCTATAGAAAAAAGCTGGATTCCATTCTTTGACTTTTTTAATACTGGCAGCACAAAGAAAATCCATTACATACGAAGCAATGATACTGCTAAGGTTCCCACCCATTGGGCAGCCAAATAACTGTTTATAAAATTTATCCTGAAATCTAAAAACATTATTTTCGAAAATTAACTCAATTCCCTCAATAAATAATTCTCTATCTATATCTGTAAATTTTTTTATGTTGGACCATTGTTTTTTAATGACAGCTATTGCTAAGTTTAGAGGAATATTTGTATATAAAGATTTGACATCCAATGAAAAAATTTTTTCATTAGAATCTTTAAGTTGAATGTTATTGATTTTCTTTACGAAATCATACGAATTTTTTATGGAAAATTGACTATTTTCAGATTTAGTTAATATTTCAGAGAAATATTTTGCTATTCCCTGTATAGGGGAATTGATCTGGCTAACAATTGGTCGTAATGGTATATCCTTTTTTTGAATTTTTGGTAAAAAATAGATTTCGGGTAAAGTTTTTCCTGATTTTTGAAGTTTGGTCTTCGTTGTGCTGTCAATATATTTATTTTTGTATAATTTATCTGTATATAGTTTAATTTTTCTCAAAATATTTTCATTTGGATCTTTTCTAATGTTTAAATAAGTTTTTTTATTGTTTAATTGTGTCATAGCTTTATTAAGATATTCTTCCTTATTTAAAATTACCGTTGAACCACCTTTGTCAGCTTTAGTTATTATAATTTTGTCAGAATTTTGTTTGATGAAATTTTTGGTCTGTTTATGGCAATCGTTAATGTATTTATGTAAAGGATCAATATATGATTTTTTATTAATATTATTAGTGAGGCTGTTTATTAACTTTTCTTTCCAAATCCTTTGTTGATTTTTTGGAAATTTGTCAATGTTAGATTCTATTGATTTAATTATTGATAATATTGTTTTGTTTTTATTTATTTTATTGTTGTTAAAATTGTCATCAATCATGAAATTCGGACTTAATCCTAATATAAATTTAACCTCTTTCGGAATTATTACGTTAGATAAGTTTTTTACCCAACCCTCATCAATGTGTATTTTTTCTAATAAACTTTGTTCAGTTTTGTAAATTTTATTTATTTGTTTCCGGCTGGTATACGAATCAACTTTGTTTTCAATATGTGACGATGCCATGGACAGACCAACCATATCATCCTTACTAATCAAATGTTGTAGATTATTTTTAATTTTCCTGTTTAAATTAATTAAATTTTTTTGTTTAATATAAGAATCTGTAATAATTATTTTTAAGATTTTTAATGAAAAAATGTTCTTTGCAGAATCTAATTTCATCAACGTTTTCCTATCCCAATATGGCAGGCATAACTTAATATTATTTTTTATGAATTCAGGAATTATTCCCTTTCTTTTGTATTGTGTCAAACAAGCAATATGATTTTTTAATTTTGTAAGTTTTATGTTCACAAATTTGTTAATATATTTCCGTACATATATATTATATTTTAATTTGATATTTTTTAGGTTATTCATATTAAATTACAACAATATTTTTTTGGGATATATAAATTTCACGAAGAATTTTTTCAACCTTCTCCCAAATTGCGTGGACTAGCTTTATAGAAGGATGGACATAATGAAACCAATATCTTCTATTTCATAGCTTTTCTTTATTAAAATTGCCAAAATATTTTCGATATGTTTAATATCATCTTCAGTGGCTAGACATCAAAAAAAAAAAATTTTTACAACGTAATAATAAACAATAACATCATTTTTATATATTTACAATTCTTCGTTAACTTATACTATTATTTTTTAGGTTATAAGCTACATATTGGATAGGAGGATTATTTATTTATTTTTGTAAAAACAACAAGAATTTGTGATTTAGTTGATATATAGGAAATTTTATGTTTGGAAGAATATCTATTTGTGTTAACGAAACAAACAAAACCTATTTTTTAATATTAGCGGATTTGAGACAGGACAAACTGAAACAGTATGTATATTAAAATATTAAAAAATTTTTTTTTTTTACAATCTTACTCACCAGAAATTATCTAAATTTCAGATTGTCATTCTTGGATAACAACCAAATTGGATATTAACAAATTTGTGAACAATAACATAAAACTTACAAAATTAAAAAATCATATTGCTTGTTTGACACAATACAAAAGAAAGGGAATAATTCCTGAATTCATAAAAAATAATATTAAGTTATGCCTGCCATATTGGGATAGGAAAACGTTGATGAAATTAGATTCTGCAAAGAACATTTTTTCATTAAAAATCTTAAAAATAGTTATTACAGATTCTTATATTAAACAAAAAAATTTAATTAATTTAAACAGGAAAATTAAAAATAATCTACAACATTTGATTAGTAAGGATGATATGGTTGGTCTGTCCATGGCATCGTCACATATTGAAAACAAAGTTGATTCGTATACCAGCCGGAAACAAATAAATAAAATTTACAAAACTGAACAAAGTTTATTAGAAAAAATACACATTGATGAGGGTTGGGTAAAAAACTTATCTAACGTAATAATTCCGAAAGAGGTTAAATTTATATTAGGATTAAGTCCGAATTTCATGATTGATGACAATTTTAACAACAATAAAATAAATAAAAACAAAACAATATTATCAATAATTAAATCAATAGAATCTAACATTGACAAATTTCCAAAAAATCAACAAAGGATTTGGAAAGAAAAGTTAATAAACAGCCTCACTAATAATATTAATAAAAAATCATATATTGATCCTTTACATAAATACATTAACGATTGCCATAAACAGACCAAAAATTTCATCAAACAAAATTCTGACAAAATTATAATAACTAAAGCTGACAAAGGTGGTTCAACGGTAATTTTAAATAAGGAAGAATATCTTAATAAAGCTATGACACAATTAAACAATAAAAAAACTTATTTAAACATTAGAAAAGATCCAAATGAAAATATTTTGAGAAAAATTAAACTATATACAGATAAATTATACAAAAATAAATATATTGACAGCACAACGAAGACCAAACTTCAAAAATCAGGAAAAACTTTACCCGAAATCTATTTTTTACCAAAAATTCAAAAAAAGGATATACCATTACGACCAATTGTTAGCCAGATCAATTCCCCTATACAGGGAATAGCAAAATATTTCTCTGAAATATTAACTAAATCTGAAAATAGTCAATTTTCCATAAAAAATTCGTATGATTTCGTAAAGAAAATCAATAACATTCAACTTAAAGATTCTAATGAAAAAATTTTTTCATTGGATGTCAAATCTTTATATACAAATATTCCTCTAAACTTAGCAATAGCTGTCATTAAAAAACAATGGTCCAACATAAAAAAATTTACAGATATAGATAGAGAATTATTTATTGAGGGAATTGAGTTAATTTTCGAAAATAATGTTTTTAGATTTCAGGATAAATTTTATAAACAGTTATTTGGCTGCCCAATGGGTGGGAACCTTAGCAGTATCATTGCTTCGTATGTAATGGATTTTCTTTGTGCTGCCAGTATTAAAAAAGTCAAAGAATGGAATCCAGCTTTTTTCTATAGATACGTAGATGACATTTTAACAGTAGCGCCAGAAAATTTAATAGAACATATTAAAAATAGTTTTAATAATTATCATCCAACTTTACAGTTTTCCATTGAAATAGAAGAAAATAACCAAATAGCTTTTCTTGACACCTTAGTTAAAAAAGATAAGCATAACGTGATTAACACAATATGGCATAAAAAAGATAATTACACTGACAGAATCATTAATTACAACTCGAATCATCCACAATACATAAAAAATAACATGATACATAATCTAATGCATAGAGCGGTACATTTAAGTAGCATAAAAAATAGAAAAGAATCTATAAAATTAGCTGTTTCCATTCTAACTAAAAATAACTATCCTATAAATTTAATTAACATGATAAAAGAAAAAGTTATACATTTAGCATATAATACAACAAAAACTAATGTAGATACAATAAATGAACATAAAAATAGAATTTGTTTACCCTATAATAATTTAACTAAGAAATTAAAACCAATAATAGAAAAAAATAGCAAAAATAAAATAACTTTTTCTTTTAACAATAAAATTTCAAACATTTACACTAAAAAAAGAGTAAAAACAGATATAAAACATGATTACAATGTAGTATATAAAATAAACTGCCAAGATTGCGAATTATCATACTATGGACAAACGTCACAGTCGTTGAATAATAGATTAGCCCAACACAAATATGACATAAAAAGGGGCAAAGAGGCAACTGGATTATCTGAACATTCGATAAATAATGATCACAGGTTTAATTTCGACCAAGTCGAAATATTAGACAGAGAAAATAAATACCAAAAAAGATTATTAAGTGAAGGTTTTTACATAAAACTGAATGAATCAAAAAATTGCAACAAGCAGATAGAATCATTAGCTCTAGATAATGCCTATTTACCGATTATTAAAAAAATAAAATAATAATAATAATAGAAATCAATAAACAATATTTCCAAAAGATGCTTATATAATACATTGTAATCAAAAAACATAAACAATAAACACATTACCAATATGTAAATTGAGACCGGACTAATTTTGTCTAGAATTTTCGAGAAATTTATCTTTAAACAAAAAATTTACAAATTTAGTTCAGTTGATCACTGTGCTACCATACCAATAACAATGTACTTGAGGAGTACATTGTACAAACTGTGATAATTTAAAAAAATTCTCTTGAAATTTTTTTGATTTTACATTTTAAATATGTTTGACTTTTTTAATTGTTTTAAATTAAAGTAATTATTTTATAAAAAATTTTTTTCGATTGACAAATTTCCATGTGAAATGCAAAAAAACTAGTTAAATTGTTCTAATGGATTGTTGGTATGGTTGGTTGTTATCCAAGAATGACAATCTGAAATTTAGATAATTTCTGGTGAGTAAGATTGTAAAAAAAAAAAATTTTTTAATATTTTAATATACATACTGTTTCAGTTTGTCCTGTCTCAAATCCGCTAATATTAAAAAATAGGTTTTGTTTGTTTCGTTAACACAAATAGATATTCTTCCAAACATAAAATTTCCTATATATCAACTAAATCACAAATTCTTGTTGTTTTTACAAAAATAAATAAATAATCCTCCTATCCAATATGTAGCTTATAACCTAAAAAATAATAGTATAAGTTAACGAAGAATTGTAAATATATAAAAATGATGTTATTGTTTATTATTACGTTGTAAAAATTTTTTTTTTTTGATGTTTAGCCACTGAAGATGATATTAAACATATCGAAAATATTTTGGCAATTTTAATAAAGAAAAGCTATGAAATAGAAGATATTGGTTTCATTATGTCCATCCTTCTATAAAGCTAGTCCACGCAATTTGGGAGAAGGTTGAAAAAAAAAAAAAAAATTCTTCGTAAAATTTATATATGTATACGTGTATGTATGTGTCGAACAAAATATCCAGTTTTTAAGAAATTTGGTGAAAACATTGAAAGTTCCATATCCTTAGACGAGTTCTTCAGCCAGTCATGTCCAATGCCCGAAACCTCGAAAAAGTAAGTTTTTGGATAAAATTTGCCAGAATTCAAAAGTTTTTCGTAATTTTTTTTACACCATTGTAAAGAAGAGAAACAATTACAGAAGATACGTTTTGAACCATTATCCTATGTACCTAGGTGTGTTTTCAAGAAAAAGTAATTTTTATAACCGAAAATTCGCTATGTTATGCAGAATGTTGCAAGAGGCGGTATTTTTATATTGAAAAGTTTGCATGGATTTATACCTATGAATCGATTTTTTAAATTTTGATTTACGTCATAATACCACCATCGAATGCAAATTTTTAAACATTAAAAAATAATTAAAACATCCATTGATTTGCTTCTGCAACACTTGAATCGCAGACTGAGCTACAAAATAATCGACCAACAAAATAGTCTACCGACAAAAAACCGACTACCAAAGTAATATTTGCTGTTTTGCTGCTCACTACCAATGAGTATAAACATTTAAAAAAAAGTTTTATTGATGAAAAGTTTTGTACACTGACGGCTAAAAAAATCCTAATCTAATTCTAATTAATGAAATTAGAAATAGATTAAAAATTTGATTTATATATTCAATTTTATTTAAATCAAAAAGGAAAAAAGTCGTAGAAAAAATATCGTATTTTACTCGCTTGCAATGGCTATTACTCACTCAGATGCATTACGACACTCGCCTCGCAAGCTCGGCTCGTGTCGCAATTTCATCTTCATGAGTAATAGCTATCATTACTAGCTCGTTGAATAATATACTATTCTTATATAGTAATATAATTCATCTAATTTGAATTGACAAACATGAATTAGAACTTAACTTGATTTTGTTTCATTAATGTTCAAATAGTAAAAAATTCGTATTTTACTCGCTTGCAATGGCTGGTACTCACTCAGATGCATTACGACACTCGCCTCGCAAGCTCGGCTCGTGTCGCAATTTCATCTTCATGAGTAATAGCTATCATTACTAGCTCGTTGAATAATATACTATTCTTATAGTAATATAATTCATCTAATTTGAATTGACAAACATGAATTAGAACTTAACTTGATTTTGTTTTATTAATGTTCAAATAGTAAAAAATTCATATAGTACCTACATATAAATGTAATTTAAAAGTAAGAGTAAATTTCCATATACATATTATGTAGCTCGACTAATTTTAGTTAAAACAAAGATATTATTTGCATCGTACGTTAATTAACACTTAATTCCTTTAAATCAATGTCATGGGTAATTTCATGCTCGACTGACAGTGGGAAATATCGAACAAGTCGTTAAATTTTTTTATAGCATTTTTACCATTTTTTTTATCAACATTGTTAATCATACAAATATAATAATAAAAAATAAAAAGAAAGAAGAATTTTTCACTTGAAATTCATTATTAAACACTATATTTTAATACAAGAAATTTGTATTACGTAACTATAAACATTTATTGTATATGCAACTGCAGCATTTTTAAAGTTCCAAAAGAAATATCAGGAAACCTTTATTATTTCGTCAAATCCGTCCATCCTTCTGTCATGCCCTCATTAATTCCTGCATCTTTCGACCTATGAACATGTTAATGAAATATTGAGCTTCAAAGTAGTTTTCTCATCCCATCCTCCCTAACTTTTAATCGTGAATCCAATAAATTTGAGAAAGGTATACGTACTAGCGCTTACTAAGAATACCTAAATAAGAGTATTTTGATTAAGTTGTATCGGTAGCTTTTGGATATAGGGACAAACAAATTTACAAAAATTCAAATACCTCTGTCGCAGCATCCTGCATAGTAGAGAACCTTCGATTAAAAAATTACTTTTTCTTGAAAACATGCTTACATTTGATAATGGTTCAAAAACGTATCTTATGTGATTTTTTCGTTCTTTGCCATGGTATAAAAATTTGAAAAATTTTTTAATTTTTGCAAAAAACTCATTTTTTGAAGTTTTGAGCATCGAACATGTCTAGCTAAAGAATTCAGTCAAAATTTTTGAACTTCCAACGTTTACGCTAAATTTCGTGAAAACATATACACATACATTCGTCATAGTTCCGGGTTCAAGTCTCACCATGACTGCAGCTGTAATAGCTGAATTTTCCTTTCAGAAATTTGCTAAAACAAATTTGAAGTAGAGAAAATGCTTCCTACTACATAAAATTTTGCATCGGGGTATGCTTCAGTATTATAAAACATTCCCCAAAAATTCAAGTTTAAATTTTTAAGGGGAATACTGAAGGACTAATAAAATTTTCATTTCTTGTGAAAAACTGCAGAAACAGTTCCAAGTGTCTTATCATGTGGAGTATCGTTAGAAAAATCTTTTAAAATAAAGTTAATGTTCCTTTGACCATTTTACATTTTTAAGCCTTATTTATGAAATATTGAATTTCAAAATTTACGCGTTTCTTTAAAATATATGACAAAGTAAATTATCACTTAATTGACCCTTTCAGGAACCCTGAGAACTCTAACCACTAATGAAACCTGACTTAATGTGTGCCCAGCACGCACTTTCTAATTTCAATTTTTAGTACTTAGCCCTCAACAGTGATATTTCTAGAATCACCATTCAAGTTAGTTTGATGTGGATAATCACAAATCAGTAGGCATACTAGGGTAAGTGCGGGAGAGATGCCGCAGTAGCCATAGTTCGTCCGTTGATTGATAGATAGCGCTATTAATGGATTGTATGTTTAAAATAAGTTACCTATTTAAGCTGTATATGGTAACATTTATGATTAGTCCATCAGTTTAGCAATTATGCAACTTTTTATTATTGAAAAGTAAGTTTTTTAACATAATATTTTATCAAGCATTTAATTCATTAGAATTTAAGAATGTATATTTCATTGTTTTAGTGAAAATGAGTCTTGTTATTAATTTAGGTATATTTTAAAAGTACTATATAAAATCTTAGGTTAGAATTCTGCACTATGCTTGCTATAGCAACATGCGGCATCTATCCCAACAAAAAGGAGAGATGCCGCATTTAAAGTTGGTATAGATGCCGCATTATATTACATATTAAAAACATAGACTTATATCTTAATTATACAATTTGCATTTCTTTGGACTGTAAATTATGCCACGTAAATATAAAAGATCCGTTAATGAATCAGGAAGACCTCTAATATTAGTGAAGATAACGAAAATAATGATGACTGCCTGTGTATTAGCGAATTTCCAGAATGGAAACTCGCTATTACAGCCACTGTCATGACACGACTTGAACCCGGGACCATGGCAGAAATTTGTTTTGAGGTCCCTAGGAACCGAAAATAATATTCACTCAAATTATATATATATATATATATATATATATATATATATATATATATATATATATATATATATATATATATGTATATATATATATGTATTTATATATATATATGTGTCCGCACGATAACTCTCGAACGAAATGTCCAAGGTTTACGAAATTTGGTGAGAACGTTGGAAGTCCAAAAATCTTGGATGAGTTCTTCAGCCAGACACGTCGGATGCCAGGAACATGGTTTTTGTTCTTGCAAAAAATTAGTTTTTTGCCAAAATTTCCACTTATTCAAAAATTTTTGCGAATTTTTTTTACACCATTTAAAAGAGAAGAAAAAATTACATAAAAAAGGTCTTTAAACTTTTTTTCTATGTCAACTAGTTTCCGGAAAAACGATGTTGTTTATAATGTGATCATTTTATCGTATAAAGTGTGAATCTAAGCACAGTCTAAGAACATATTCGACACAATATGGATATTTTGTATGTAAAATACATATGTATGCATGCTTTTTGATACGATCACATAATTGTGATACATGTATAAGGGTACAGGACCATTTCATTATCCGTACTACCATTATGCGTACGGTTTGTGTGTGTTGTATATACATATACAGTCTACGTGAGAAAATTTTTAATGTAAACAAAGATTTTTATGTAAACAAGTATTAAATTTTTAACATATACAGGCGATTATTTTGAAAGTTAACATAAATATATGATAAAATTTCCAGAATGGAATTCAGCTATTACAGCCACTGTCATGACGCGACTTAACCATGGCAGAAATTTGTTTTGAGGTCCCTAGGAACCGAAAATAATATTCACTCAAATTTATATATATATATAAATTAAATTATTAAATTATTAATAAATTATTAGAATCCAACTGCAGGTAAAATGAATAATGAAAAAATTTTTTTTAGCGACAGCCTGCATATAAATTATTAAGAACGAACTAAAAGAAAGAAAATTGTTCTACATGTTTCAGTCATTTAAATGACCACCTTCAGGAAAAATCAATAATTAATCAAATTATAAATCAATATATATATATATATATATATATATATATATATATATATATATATATATATATATATATATAATTGCATATGTATTTAAATATATATGTGTCCGCACGATAACTCTCGAACGAAGTATCCAATTTTTACGAAACTTGGTGAGAACATTGGAAGTCCCAAACCATTGGATGAGTTCGTCAGCCAGACACGTCGGATGCCAGGAACATGGTTTTTGTTCTAGCAAAAAATTAGTTTTTTGCCAAAATTTCCACTTATTCAAAAATTTTTGCGAAATTTTTTTACACCATTTAAAAGAGAAGAAAAAATTACATAAAATACCCCTGTCGCAGCATCCTGCATAACATAGTGAATTTCCATTTACAAAAGTACGTTTTTCTCGGAAACTAGTTGATATAGAGTAATTGTAAATAAAAAAAACCTTCTTTATGTGATTTTTCCGCCTCATTCCGCCAAATTTTTTTCACGAAAAATGTCCAAAACCCCGTAAACGTTTTCACGAAATTTCTTAAAAATAAGATGTTTCGTTCTTGAGTTATCGTGCGGACACTTAGTAAACATATATATAAATGCGTCCGCACGATAACTCAAGAACGAAACATCTTATTTTTAAGAAATTTCATGAAAACGTTTACGGGGTTTTGGACATTTTTCGTGAAAAAAATTTGGCGGAATGAGGCGGAAAAATAACATAAAGAAGGTGTTTTTATTTACAATTACTCTATATCAACTAGTTTCCGAGAAAAACGTACTTTTGTAAATGGAAATTCGCTATGTTATGCAGGATGCTGCGACAGGGGTATTAAATGTTTTGAAAAGTACTCAAAAAAAAAAAAAAAAGTTGACTGTTTAAGTTGTATAAAGTGCCAAAAATGGTTACATATAGCATGCATCATGTATGGAGATGTGTGTAAAATGCAAAATTTTTAATAAGAACTATCCGGCGTCTCACTTTTTTTGATGCGGCACCTCTCCCATAGGTGTGGGAGAGACGCCGCTTTGCAGGCTCTACAAAAATGTTAATTATGAATTCGTTATGACTCAAAATTTAAAATTATTTATAAATAATTTTAAAGAACAATGTTTACATTTATTGTGTACCAAATTTCAAATCAATTAAATGCATACTTTAAGAATTATCAAGTGTTTTTAAAATGTGCGGCACCTCTCCCGCATTCACCCTATATATATAATTGATTAATAATTAATTTTATCAGAATAGAACACTATATAGGATGTACTTCACGCTTTGAGATTTCCGCAACAGTTGTGAAGGTTGCTATTGACCATTATTTTGATGACTTGATGATAAGCAAAAAAAAATATTTTACCAGTTAATAATTAGCACAGATTCTCGGACAAAAAATTTAGAAAACCTTAGATCAAACAAGAAAAACTTAAAGTACAAAAATTATAAATTATTTTTGCAATACAAAACGTAGCGTTACCGTTGAAGATTGAAATTATTTTTTATATTAATGAACAAACTATTATTATTACTTATAATTATTTAAAGAAAATTAAAAACTATGTGCAATCAATCCACACGCTTTAAAATCAAATAATTTCATACATTAAAATATGTATAATTGATTTTAAAATTGCCGCTTGGATTGCTCGGTGTGTTAGTGTGTGTCCTTCACATAGAAAAATATAATTTGTTGTCACATTAGTGTTGTTTCAATGACGTGATTAACCATTACATCCATTCACGGCAACAATAATATGTAATTATCATAAAAAAATTACGACTTTAAATTAAGTACCTACTTTAGATATATTCTATTTCCATTTTGATTAAAAAATTTTTTATGGTAAGAATGTTTTCATGTCACAATTATTTATTGATAATGTGGTAGAGATTTTTCAACCAGACAAATTTTTTTTAAAAGGTCCTATGACTTTTTACGATAAAATTAATAGTTTTCGAGATATGAATTTTTAAAGGTTCCATGAAAAATATATTTAAAAAAAAAAGAAATATAAATAATATTTTTTTTAAATTCTTTATACAATAGTTAATAATATCCTTAATTAATAGAGATTTAAAAAAATTTTGTTGTTTATACCTGCTTTTTAATTGTTAATTTCGCGCGCTCACAAGTATGCGTCGCTTACCTTTCAAAGTTAATATTTTTAGAGATATGAATTTTTAAAGGTTCGAGATTTTTTTGAACCTTTAAAAATTCATATCTCAAATATCTTAATTCCTATGACTTTTCACGATAAAGTTAATATTTTTAGAGATATGAATTTTTAAAGGTTCGAGATTTTTCGAACCTTTAAAAAGTCATATCTCTAAAAATATTAACTTTATCGTGAAAAGTCATAGGTAGGACCTTTTTTATTTGTATTTCAATAAAGAATATAAAAAAAATTTGTCCGGTTGAAAAAATACTTAAAGGTAAATGACGCATACTTGTGAGCGCGCGAAATTAACAATTAAAAAACAGGTATAAACAATGGAATTTTTTTAAATCTCTATTAAGAATATTATTAACTATTGTATAAAGAATTAAAAAAAATATTATTTAAATTTTTGTTTTTAATATTATATTTTTCATGGGTCAAAAGTACCCAAATTTGAGATTTTTCGAACCTTTAAAAATTCATATCTCGAAAACTATTAATTTTATCGTAAAAAGTCATAGGACCTTTTTTATTTGTATTTCAATAAAGAATATAAAAAAAATTGTCCGGTTGAAAAATAACCATTCTTTGCAATTGTATAAAAAATTTCGGTTTAAACAATATGGCCCCGGGTTGCCCCCTGGCAACATGCATTTATATCATCAGTAGGGCAATGTCAACAGGATCGCATAAAAAAATTGAGGTAGAATAGTTTTCGGTACTCATGCGCCAGTACCTCCTGTACTAAATACAGTGTATGTTTTTATTTGAAGACTTTGTTAAATAGAACAGTTGAAAAACTGTTGTCTTAATCGAAAGTGTAATATATGTACAAGTAACTCAAAAATACATAACTCAAAACACTTAAAACCCCACGATTTCGTCAGAAGTTGTTTTTCTAAAAAAGCTAAAGCATTAACTTATACATAATATTTTATTTCATTTCTATAAATAATATTATAAAAATTACGATAAGTACATCCGTAAAAAACTTAATGATACAATAATTTATATTCTTATACAATGTACCTACTGATTAAATACTTGAAAACAATCGATTAGTAGCTTTATCGCAATTTAATGTTCAAATTTCTAACGTTTTCTTATTTTCCTTTCTCATTATTCATTTTGAGAGTCATTTAAAAAAAAATTAAAAATCACATAAAAATCTCAAAAAATTGCAAAAAAAAGACCACATAGAAACAGTTTTTGCTGTACTGTTTACTATTGCATTAAATGAAAAAAATTCTATAATTTATCTATAGTGGGTGGGTAAAAAATATGGTGGGAGCGTTGAGAATCACCTAATATATGTGAATATTTTGTTTTTGAGGGAAATATATTGAGGAGAAAAGTAAAAAATACAAACTGGCAGATTAATTTACATAGGTATTATTTATTTATGAAATAAATACCTAAATTTAAAAAACATGTATGCATACATTTTGAATTATAATGACTATAATGACTTAAAATTTTGGACAGCTCTGTTACGTCAATTCTATTCACTGTTTAGTTGTTAGTATTCAGTTTGTCCCGACTATATTGACTTAAGGGGGTATTCTAGTCTAGAGGCTCGATTTTAAGGTAATCTTACAGGCGTAATAAAAAAAAAATAAAAAAAAACAGTATACATTTTTAGTATCCATTTTTTCCCAGTTTTTTATTGATATTTGACAAGTATAAAAATGTATAAAAATTTTAAAAAAATTCAAAATTGTTTAGTTGACGTGATTCCAACCCTCTTGGTGATCTGAAACATAGAATTTTAGTTAATTCTTAATAAACAAGGATGTAGAATTAGCCGGACGTAGCCGATTTGAAAAAGTAAATTTTTTCACAAAATGACGTCCATTTAAAAAAAAATCATTTTTTTTGCCTCCTTTTTCTAACTTTGAAAATTTTTTAAAAATAGTTAAAGAAAAAATTTTTAAAAACCCCTACGTCAGGAAAATTTTGATAGTATTAAGAAAGTCTGTACCAAATTTCAAGTAAATCGGTGCATTAGAACTTGAGATATCATGTCAACCATATCGAAAAAAGTAGTTTCGAGTAATTTATACCCTGTTTCAAATACAATTGATCGTGATTCAAAGTTAAAAAATTAAATAATTCGTATATTCAAAACAAATCAATCTTCTATTCTTTTCTAAAAACAAACTGCAATTTTAAAATTTACGTAAGTGCAATAATGAAAGAGATAAAGCCAAGAAAACGGAAATTGTTTAAACTCACAAGTGGTGAAGCATGGTTAAATTTAAGTGACATGGACCATATATTAAAAATTTGAATTTAACACTGAAAAGATACATAGTACACAGGAAAAATAACCATCATTCCGAAAATAATTCGAATTTTCGCAAATCCTTTTAAAGGCTTATTCTTAAAGGTCTGAACTTTGAAAATATGAAAAAAATCGATTTTTCGAATTTCTAGACTAGAATACTGTCTTAAAGTAACAATTTTTGCTGTTTTTAATCTCTACTTTTGCTTCTATAAATTCGTAAATTCATTCTTATTTACCTCAATTATTAATATGGGTAGATCTATATAGAATATCTCTGAAAAATTAACTTAATTTTACGTATTTTTAATACATAAAGGAATTCGAATTTGTGATTTACCATCGTTTTAAACATTTTTTTTATAATCTTTCCAATTTTCCAAATGTATTTCGATCACTTTATCTCTATCGACTTCTACTAATAAAAAAACCAGAAGTTTTAAACACGGAAGAATTTATTTACTCTATTAATCAATCAGTCAATTCAAAAAATTTTTCAATTATCAAGCTTGTTACCTGTTACAAAATTCACACGCAAAACAATTCAAAATAATGATGAATTAATTATTCTTGGCATTGTTCACATTTTATTGGCCTGCAGTGCCACCGTCATTGTTAATAATTTCAATTGTTGAAAGTGATATCAATGTCAATAGGCAATTAAATATTTATTATTTACAAACAAAAAACAAAAACACTACTTAATTATTTACTTAAATTAAATTACATATTTTTTTACCTACTGATTACACCATTAACGTAAATGATCAAACATCTTATAGTCTTACATGATTAAATATCGTAGTGGTGATTTTTATTTATAAATAAATTATAATTATTAAAAAGGTGATATACTAATTAACTAATCAGATTACTAACGGCAATTAACTACACGATTTTATTATGTATTTTTATATGTACTTGAATCATGAAACAATTAACTGAAATTCCCACAATTATGTAAAAATATTGTGGACGGGCAAATATTATTTATACATATGCAAGTGTATCTGAAGAATAAATTATTAGCCACCTAGAATTATTTTTAAGTATAATTATATAATTAAAAATAATTCAAGTAATTCCTTCTCCTGTCTATAATTATCTAAATTGAAATTATAGTTTTATGGAAAGTCTTTAAAGTTGTCAATCAATTTTTTTTTTTATATATAGATCAAAATATCAAGAACAGAACCAGATTGAAATGGATAGTATAAATGACGCCCAATTTTAAATCCTCAATAAATTATTATCCTAAATGTACACGAACCCCATTGTACGACCCAACCAAGTGTGTGATCGCGTGAAGGGCTCATGAAGCTTTGATTCATATCACATTTTAATTATTTAAATCCTGGAAGAGAAACCTGCAAAGCTTCTCTATTAGATGTCTCTAAAATTTTATCAATATTATTGACGTCTGTCTTAAACCCATGTTTCAAAGTAGGTATATGTAGGTATATTTATATTAGAAACCTGGAAATATGTGAAATTTTGTGATTTTCGGCCAACTTGATAAAAATTGTCCCCATTAATTATCAATTTGTGCGATAGTTGCCTTTTTATAAAAAATTTTCTTGTTATATTTCATTTTATGAGGAATTGCTTTTTTGGAAAAAATTATCAAAAATGGAAATTTAAAAAAGTAAAAAAAATAATGTAGGTACCTACCTAATTAAAATTATATACGAGTATAGTGATGTCGAGTCGAGGAGCAGTTAGTCGATTAATCGACTAAAGTAGTTTTGTAGAGAAAATTACTCTTAGCTAAAAATATCGAGAATACAATAGTCGAACGATCGATTAAATTGTTAGTCATATTCATGAATATTTTTAATATTTTTATTTAAAAAAAAGAAAGATGTGACATTTAATTAATGATATAAAAATGAAAAATCGTACAGATGGATAATTTTTTGTTTTTATAAATTAATATATAATACAAAATTAGTCGACTAAACTGGTTAATTGACTAATCATCCGATTAACTAAAATATTACACTGTCTATGTATATTAATGACGTCGATTGATTAGTCAATTAACCAGTTTAGTCGACTAATTTTGTTTAAATTTAATTAATTTTTAGTCGACTATCTAATTCTCAACTAAATTACTAAAATGATTACTTTTTTATATTATGTATTAATTTATAAAAAAAAAAATTATCCATCTGTACGAATTTTCATTTTTATATCATTAACAATATGTAAAATGTCACATCTTTCTTCTTTTTTAAATAAAAATATTAAAAATACTCATGAATATGACTAAGAATTTAGTCGATCCTTCGCACATACGCATACATACGCATCTTTCTTTCTCTCAATCGGATCAGCAGTGTATATATTTTATTTTTTTGCAAAATGTTTGTAAGAAAGTGTTGTATTTTTTATTTTTCAATTTTTCACGATTCTACACACTGAGCAGGTTAACTCACACATATCATATGAACCCAGCTTTATTATTCTTGCTTTTCCTAATTATAATAAGGGGTCGGGAATAAAAGCTTTCTAAAAAACCGTTCCTCTCTAACGCACCCAGTATATCAAAAAAGGAGACTTCGCAAAACTCATCTTCCAATTTTAGTCTTACGTCGCCACTATCCACAGAAATACCTTATATTATTTTATATTTTACAGAAAGCTTCGTATGCAATAAAATGTATCTTGTGATTAGTTTTATGTTTATCACTGAAAGCAATAATTTTTAGGAATTTTCATTTCCTACCAGATGTATATGTACGAAACACTTACACCGGATCTATTTGAACTTGAATTTGATCTGTGTTAGATCAAAATCATTATCATTTGCTTATTTTATCCTTAATGTTTAATGTATTTTTTAAATAAAATTAAAAAAAAATACATTAATAAATCTTGCACAAACAAACCTTGTTTTGATTTATATCATTACTTATAAGTTATATTGTATTACTAATTAACGAGGTAGTTATCTTATTATTTTAATAATGACATATATTTTATGGCCACCAATATACTGAACGTAACGTTTAATTAAGATTTGAAGACAATACATTGAAAGATTAAGGCGGATCTTATTAATTTTATAACAAAATATTAATTTAAATTTATTCTAAACACGCGCTTTAATGAATCAATTTCTTTACCAAAAACGTAATACCGCTGTACCGCATCTTTGATTTTATTTGACTGTCATAATTCTGAATTACATACATATATTGAAAATAAATGGTTTTAATTCTCTACGTATAACAAAAATTACAATGGTGGGAGCACTGTGAATTAGTTTTTAAATTTTAGTTATTTTTAAACGACTATTTTGCTCTCGTCTAAATGACTAAAATTATTAATTTTTTTTTAAATGACTCTAAACAGTCTAAACGATTAACTTAATAATTTTTCTGGATTATCTATCAGATCCCGAAAAATGAAAACTATAAAGAAATTGTCTATTCGTATGATTTTATGTGATTATCACATTGTGATATTATTTTATATCATTCTTTTTCTTAAAAAAAAATATTAAAGGTCAATAATTAAATTCAAAAGAAAACATCATTTTTGAAAAAATTACATTAGTTACCTTATTCACGAATTCAACTAAAAATTTAATCGATTAGTCGACTACTGTATGCTCGATATTTTTGACTAATGACTAATTTTGTCCGAAAAACAACTTTAATCGATTAATCGATCAACTATACTTGCTAGTAATGAAAAATTATTTTAATTCGTATCTAAAGAGTTAAACTACGCCGTATTATTTTAATAATTCTTGACGTTTCGGAACGAAATATGAATGACAAATTAATTTTTGTAAACAATACGTTACATATGTATCTGTGTGAATAAGTATATGTATGTATCACAATAGAAAATATTACGTAATATTTGTGTTTTGTTTTTTTTTTTTTTTTTAAATTTTATTTGTTAATATTTTGTTTATGTCGATGATGATGTCCTATGGCGGCTATATGATGGCAATGGCGGTCACTGTGACTAAATAAATCGTAAAATCGATTAATCGCGATGCAGTGTGAAAATAACCCATGAGTATTATTGGTATTAGTATCGACACACATCGTTTTGCATATTATTATTAATTATGATCATTTAAAAAAACACCTGACAAGTTGTTAATCAAGTTAGAAATGACATGTAAAATGAATAAATATGTATCTATCCAGAATCCACGAGCCCCATATTGCTGTATGTGTGTTTTGTTTATCATATCATCATTAGAGGTATACAATGCAAGGTTAAAAAGTATTTTGAAGGTTGAATGAAAAGATTTTAAGAACTTCATACTAATTAATAGTCACAATAATTTTTTATTATATTCTGACAATAAGTAATATTTCGTACAAGTTGCGCAAATGGATGAGAGAGTACGAAAATATAGAAGAGTGGATCCGATATATTTAACTAGACTAGATTTCAAAATGTTTAAGGGTAAGCTTTGAAATTCTGTTTGCAAAAGAAAGATTTACCTACCCTTACCCATAAAATAATAAAATTGTATCAATAAGTCCATAGAAAGCACTGAGCACTGAATCGAACATATTAACATAATGTTTCCTAGAGATACCACAGGCATTAAATTTTGAAGCATGACTCCATTTTAGTAAGCCCAAATTGTAACCACAGAGACTTGTTTATAAATATTAGATAAACCATTAAATTAATGGTTTGACCGCCATTAAAGTAATCCCATCAGTTAATTTTTTTGCTTCAATTTCTTAATATAAGTATTTGTAATACACAGCATTCTCTCTAGTCGATTCTCTTCTCAGTGATAGAAAGTAATTTGAATAATGCCCCATATAGAAAAGTTAAAGGTTCAAAATATTAAATCTCTAAGGTCAAGAAATAGATAATTTAAAATAAAAATTGTATGATTATAGAAAATAGAGTTACAGGGCTTAGCGTAGAAATGTAGATCATATTTCTAAATCAAAATTCAATAAATTCTGATAGCAAAGAAAATCCAACTGTTGCAAAATTACTAAAAATTTACCAAATACTTTCTAAAATTTCACACAGATATTTTACTGAAAAAAGAAAGAATTATATTAGTCACGATGACGTCATTAAGGACAGTCAAACCCCGATAAGCAAGAATTTGAAAGTAAGAAAATCCTAGGAGTCAGAGTCATTATATCAAATCCCGTAATTTTTAATCCCGTAAAACCTTCATAAACTGAGAAAATTGAAACCTCTTCATAAGGGAGTCGTTTTTCTCGTCTGTACCTGTATAGACGTGACCATTGCGTTCTAAATTTTTACAAACGAAAACTCTACGGAATCAAGTCCAAACATGTAATATAAAAAGATCTAATGTCTTTGTTTTTTTGTCCTTTTTCTCCGGATCTGATTGCCCGTCTACAAATATTTTTGCAAGTGAGATAAACTTGGTCTGCACCTTCATAAGTGGAAAACCTCTGTAAGCGAGGAAAATACTTTTGATTCCTTAAACTCTCTTATTCAAGTTCGATTAAATATTCAATGTTTTTTCCTCACTTATACATAGACAAAAGTGGGTACAAGGGGAGAAGCGACATGGAGATCACTACGTCCCCTTAATACAGATTAATGCAAATTTTATCGTAGTTTATCTGATGACACCATCAGGTTTATCAAAATTTTCAATGATTTAAAAATCGTTAATAAAATGATGAAATGGAAGCGAATTATGGATTTTCGAAGTCCTTTTTTTCATTTTTATCAAAATTAGGCGCGTAGGACTACTATAAAAAAGACTTCTGTCGGATTAGCCACATTTATAAAAGGAATTGGGTCATTTTAATAGTAAAAATGAAAAGATCACCCCTAAATTATCCTAACTCAAACAATCGTTCTAATTCAAATCACTTCGATATGATTTGCCTTAAAAATGGGAAGTTTTTTTTTTAATTTAGTGACATTATGAAGTTTACTAAATTTTTTCAGTGCTTTCCAAAGTCGTTCTTTTAATTTTTTTAAAATTTGCAATGTCAACAAAGCATTATCAAACCTTTCTGTAGTATGAAAAAAAATGTGATTCTCTCCTAATTTTAGAGCTTGATCCGCTTCTGCTTACAGATGCATTCTTATTTATGAAGCAGCCAAAAATAAAATTCTACCGCGAAGGTACGTCATTTTTCCGAAACAACATTCGACATTTTGGAAGTAAAAGTTATAAAATCCTTTTTTGTTTTGACCGCTACCCAAAGTACTCTGGGTAGTGGTCAAAACGAAAAAGGAAATCATTCTGCAACCCAAAAAATAAAAATCAAAAGTTATAAAATTTATTATTAAATTATTAAACTTACTACAACAAACCAACTTTTCAAAATCTATCTCCAACTCTGACTGGTTACACGGATTCCGCGACAAAATAACCGAATGACAAAATAACCGCACGACAAAATAACCTTAGACAAAATAACTGTGGACAAAATAATCGAACGACAAAATAACCTTAAAGTTTATTTACTTATTATTTTGTTAAAATATTAAATCTAAATTGCAAAGATAAAACTATAGCAATATTTTGTAAATACTTATGTTTTTGTTCTGCGTTATATTTAATCACAAGGTACATATATTGTTAAAACTAACCTAACCTTCGGGCAAATGGTAACCTTAACTAACCTCACTACCTATTTTTTATATAAAAAATCGAAGTATATTGTCAAAACTAACCTAACCTTCGGGCAAAGAGTAACCTTAACTAACCTCACTACCTAGTTTTTATATAAAAAATCAAAGTATATTGTCAAAACTAACCTAACCTTCGGGCAAAGGGTAACCTTAACTAACCTCACCACCTAGTTTTTATGTCAAAATCGAAGTATATTGTCAAAACTAACTAAACTAACCTAACCTTAATTAACTTCACCACCTATAACCTTAACTTAATTAGTTTTTATATCAAAGTCGAAGTATATTGTCAAAACTAACTAAACTAACCTAACCTTAATTAACCTCACCACCTATAACCTTAACTTAATTAGTTTTTATATCAAAGTCGAAGTATATTGTCAAAAATAACTAAACTAACCTAACCTTAACTAACCTCACCACCTATAACCTTAACCTAATTAGTTTTTATACCGAAGTCGAAGTATATTGTCAAAACTAACTAAACTAACCTAACCTTAACTAACTTCACCACCTAGTTTTTATATCATCTACCTAAAATTTGAAAAAAAAACTTATAACCTTAACCTAACTAACTAATAATCTTATTACCTAGTTTTTACATCATCTACTATTTGATTTTTCAAAATAATGTTTCCCAAGCTTAGCTTTTTAAATACAATAGTTTTCACCCATTAACGTTTGTTTTTAAATGCAATAGTTTTAATAGCAACATCTAAAGTCTATTGCAATTTAGCCATCTTTTATATATTGGTAGCAAAAAAATCTTAATCATACCACAGCCGCATGTACCCTAACTCAAAAGAATAATTAACGACGTTTATTTTGTTGTTCGGTTATTTTGTCGTACAGTTATTTTGTCGTTCGGTTATTTTGTCCACAGTTATTTTGTCGTGCGGTTGTTTTGTCGCAATTATTTTGTCCACAGTTATTTAGTCGCGGCACCGGTTGTTCTCCTATACAGATGGTGACTACGCATCTTATTTTCACAGGTTCAAAATTATTCTTGTCAACGGTTACAATATCAGATTTTCAGAACTTCATTTAATATGCACAATAAATAAAACGAAATGTTTTCATACATATTTCTTAAATACAAATTACTATATTATAAATTTTTGTTTATATATATTTAATTTGTTAGTTACTGACAAGGTCGTAACAATGTATTTTTTGTTATAAATAGACCACCTTATACTGGTTACGAAACCAATGTCTATTATTACAATGTTATTCTTTTAAATTATCCACCAAAAAAAACCATTTTTGACAAACCAAAATAAATATTAATTGAACAAAACAGACGGATCAAAAATAACAACAGCGGAGTCATTGTTAAAATTGAACGCTAATATTATTGTGTAATTAATATGCAATTACATCAGTACGCATAATAAAGAGGTATTTAAAATTATATAATGGTTTTAATTATGATTAGAATCAGTTATTATTATTAATGTTTTTCGTAAATATTTAAACATAAATAAAAAAGGGAAAGTATGAAACGTACCAATGAATAGATACAGTCGATGCGGGTATGTTAATTTTACAAGAAATTCTAAGAAAATCTCCCTGGATGGTGATGGACTTTTGAAAAAAATCATGGACAAACTGCCTAGCACTAGAATGGCAGTTCAGATACATTTGGTACATGGAACAATTTAACTCACATTGATTTTATTGATAACATTTGAGCATGGCTGACGAGAGGGTCGGGCAGATGGAACTATTGCCCGGGGAACCCGCAGCCTTGATTGGGGGCCCGAAAAAGCGAAAAAACGTTTGAGACCACAGAAATGTGTTTTTTGTTGTGCTCCGGGGCCTGTCATTCTCTCGCCGGCCCGGCATTAGAGTAAATTGCATGTAAATTTTTTATTTTTATAATCAAAATGTTCAGATATTAGCTAGAAATTACACTAGATCTGTAGTTTTGTTAAATGATTTTTTTTAATTTTTAATAAATTTTGTAAAAATCGTTGAAAAATAACTGTTTAATTGTAAATCCAGAAATTGCCGCGAAAAAAGCTCATTTCTGTGACGTCACAATTTGAAAATAGACATACGTCAATGTCAATCTTCATAACCTCAAAACTTAAAAATAAGTATTCTTTTGAACTGTGGTCGATTATCATTGGTGGATTTACCAGCTGGCTAAGTAGGCTGGAGCCTAGGGCGGCACATTTTAGAGGCGGCAAATTTGGGCAAAAAGGGCGATAAAATTTAGAATTTGAGTGTTTTTTCTATGGCTCGTCACTTACTTTTTTTAAGAAAAAATTATTAAGAAATTTTTTTTAGCTTTTTGGGATAAAGCAAGGGCGGCATTTTTCACGGAGCCTAGAGCGGCACTTAGGGTAAATCCACCACTGTCGATTATTATTAATGAATATTCAAGCTATTAAAAATTTGGAAAATAAAACATAATTTCACATCGCCGATAAAAATAATAAATAAAAATTAACACGTTTGTTTACAAACTGTAACGTTATTTTCAAGTACTAGCGTGTTTTCGGTTTTTTAAATTGTTATTGACAGTTAAATAATGATTTTCAAAATAAAATTTCTAAATTATTATCAAACATTTTTAAGTTTCATCATTAAAGCCGTTTAGCCGTTAACTTCAAATCTGTATGGGTTAAGTAATGATTTTATTCACATAAAAGGATTAAATAGACAATAGACTCTATGCTAACGTTATAAAGAATAATTTTCAATTTTAATTGTTATTATTATTTTATTTTATTTAATTATTTATTTTTTTAACTTTATTAATAAAATTTTAATTCTCTTGAGTGGTTTTTCTACTCTTGCTATCCAAATCTTGAAAATTGGCTTGGTTTGGTAATAGGATTTACACTTATATTCAAGAGTTCTCTGGCGTCATAAAAATAAATTTTGACTATTATTATTTTTTTGGCTGAAATCTTTCATAATAGTCATAATTCTTATACTAGATGAAGGCCCAGTTTTTAAAATCCTAATTTTAATTTTAAATTTGACTATTATTTACTGATAATAATTACGAGCTAGGTATAATCTAAATGAAAATCAGAGATCAAAAAGTGATATAGATATATTTTCTTCTATATAAATGATAATGAATACTTAAAAATTATGTTGGCTAACCTTAAGAGTTTGGTTAATTATTTTTAAAAAAATTAACTAAACCTAGATTATTTTGGTCTAGATCAGGGGTGGCCAAACCACGGCCCGCGGACCGCATGTGGCCTGCCTGGAATTTTCCTTAGCCCGCGATATTCATCACACTTATACAAAATATGTTTATTTTATAATGACCAAGGTAGTGAAAACCAATGTATTAAAAAAAAATACATTAGTTGTGCATCCATATATTCAAAAATATATGTATTACATAATTTTATATGCGGCCTGCGTAGTTCATTTGGGTTGGCCACCCCTGGTCTAGATACTACTATCAAGGCTAAATGAAAATTAAAACTAGTAATTATTATAATATATTTACGTGCGTAATTTACGCACTTTTTCATAAATTTGAATCTGTAAATAATTACATAGAACAAAATTTTAACAATGGCGTCATATATCCTTTACTAAAGCTATAAATGTGAAACTGAGCTTGCTTATTTGTCTGTTTGCCTTGCTTCCATGCCTCAACAGCTTAACCAATCGACTTAAAATTTTTTATAGAGATAGCTCTTTTTACCCCGGACAAACATTCTATTCCAGTAAGGAAATTCCCTCTTAAAAATAACAATTCTCAATGATGACACGATGGATTTGTACTGTGTACGTATTAACATGATGTCATAATTTCAATCACTCGTGCGAAGCCCTGTGTAAATGCTAAAATTACGTAATAATACATTATCCTAAAACTTAATTCCACAGAACAAATAGAACGAATACATCTATCTCTTTTCTGCAATCACTTATGTGCTTTTATGTGCATCTTAGGCTGCTTAGTCCTCATTCATTCGCCACCACTCAATGGGTATGTTTGAATTGTTGTTATATTGTTACCTCTCGTATTAACACGGTATATGTACGTGGTATACGTACATCATCCGTTCCACCACCACGTACATATTATATATGTATGTATGCAAGACACCAATACACACATCATCCAACGGACTAACACAGACAACTCCGCGTGCACATATATAACATAGTGGTGGGTTATTTTCTATCCTTTGTGGTTACGCTCGTTTCCCTAGTATAGACATAGCAATGTTCGTTCTCTTTGTTCTCTGCTTAGTTCCTTTATTATTTATTTGAAAATTGAACGTGTACCCTGTGGAATGTTGCTTTGTAACAACCCAATAAAACTGAAAATCTGAACTTTACAAATATACGATTTTGATCAACTTAAAGCTTTAAATGATTAAGACGAGTTAACTCGTCCTGCAATATGGCGGCTCAAAATGCTGCGATATGTATATATTCACTGGTACAGGTGCCGCCATCTGTGACAGATTTTCCGAAATACAGTTTAATTCTAAATAATGTTCAGTTTTATCGGTGCCGCGACTAAATAACTGTGGACAAAATAACCGCGAAAAAACAACCGCGACAAAATAACTGTGGACAAAATAACCGAACCACAAAATAACCGAACCACAAAATAATCGCACGACAAAACAACCTTGGGTAAAGTAACTGTGGACAAAATAACCGAACGACAAAATAACTGTACGACAAAATAACCGAAAAACAAAATAAACATCGTTAATTATTCTTTTGAGTTAGGGTATATGCGGCTGTGTGTAATTCTTTTTGCTCCCAATATATGTATAAAAGATAGCTAAATTGCAATAGACCTTAGCTTAGATGTTGGTATTTAAACTATTGCATTTAAAAACGAACGTTAATGGGTGAAAATTATGGTATTTAAAAAACTAAGCTTGGGAAACATTATTTTTAACTAGGTGGTGAGGTTAGTTAAGGTTAGGTTAATTTAGTTAGTTTTGACAATATACTTCGACTTTGATATAAAAACTTATTAGGTTAAGACATATATGTAGTATACATATATAGCCAAATGGATATGAAAAAAACGTCCCAACATCACGGTGCAGATTTGGAAGTATTTTGTTCGTTTTGCGCAAACGCGACTTTTTTGGTGGTAATATGAACCAATCTGAACAGTAAACACGGTAAACACTAATTGATGCATCTGCGCAAAACAACTGAAGTGCCTCTACCCGATGTCTATCCGTCTCACTTCATCGGAACCACTGCCTCTTATAGGGATTGGCCATATAGTTATAATACATATATGGGTTAAGATTATAAGTGGTGAGGTTAGTTAAGGTTAGGTTAGTTTAGTTAGTTTTGACAATATACTTCGACTTTGATATAAAAATTAATTAGGTTAAGGTTATAGGTGGTGAGGTTAGTTAAGGCTAAGTTAGTTTAGTTAGTTTTGGCAATATACTTCGACTTTGACATAAAACTGGGTGGTGAGGTTAGTTAAGGTTACCCTTTGCCCGAAGGTTAGATTAGTTTTGACAATATACTGCGAAGTTTTATATAAAAACTAGGTAGTGAGGTTAGATAAGGTTACCCTTTGCCCGAAGATTAGGTTAGTTTTGACCCTATACTTTGTGATTAAATATAACGCAGAACAAAAACATAAGTATTTACAAGATATTGCCACAGTTTTATCTTTGTAATTTAGATTTAAAATTTTAACAATATAATAATTAAATAAACTTTAAGGTTATGTTTGTCGTTTGGTAATTTTGTCGTTCGGTTATTTTGTCCACAGTTATTTTGTCTAAGGTTATTTTGTCTACGGTTATTTTGTCCGCGGTTATTTTGTCACGGAACCGTTTTATCAACATAGTTTAGTGTAATTTATATTTAGTAAATTCCTAGGGTTTACTTTTTTCATGTTGGGATCTTTGATTTTTTTCTTTTTCTTTTTTTGTAACCTTATCTGTTGTACTTATCACTGGCAGTAAAAAGTCCGGCAGTTTCAGACAAAAAAATTTTTCCATATGGTTTGTTTAAAAGTGTTAAATATAATTTTATTGGTATTTCATAAGTATTTATAATAATAATTAAAAAAAACTAGAGTCGTAAGACCTAATGAAAATTGAAAACTAGGAAAACGGTATATTTTTGCCCTCTGTAGTTTATTCTGAAAACTATCGTAGTGAATAATACAGGGTTCTCTATGTACTCTATATCAACTTGTATTAACTTGTATAGAACTATAGCTTGTAGGGTATGTAGTGTCATCTAGCAATTCAAATTAAAATAAGTAATGGAATTTATTTTTTGACATAAGTATTTATTTGTTTACAAATTGTAATTAAAAAATGATATTTCTTCTTAATTAATTAAGTAAATAAAATCAAAATTTTGTAGAAGTTCAATTAAAAATAATCGTAAAACATGACTGCAATTGATATTGAAGATGAGTACGCTAGATTTAGTAATATTGATGATCCAGATATATCGAAAATATTAAATGAAAGTCAAGAATATCAACGGAAATTCTTGACTTCCAGCCGACAAAGTTTGATATCCCGAGATTCCAGACCCGCAGCCATGGTATGCCACCTTTATTGCCTATTATCCATATATACCTAATATAAATTGTATCAACTTATTTTAGTTAAAATCTAGCGGAGGGATGCGTCCTGGTACAAAATTTCGTACACCAGGCACTCCGATTGTGATTAGACCCGGTAGCAGTTTGCGAACAGGTACAGCAGCTCGATTGGCCACTGGTGCACGTTTAGGGACTGGATTACGTCCTGGAACTGGATTCAGATCGATCGCTAATGATGATTTAAGTAGACCAATGACCGGTTACGGTGACGGAATGAATCGTCCGATGACTGCCGTAAAAGGAGCTGGATATACATCTCAATCCAAAAAATCGACAGATTTACTTGGTACTAAATCACCTGATGATGGTGGTATCAATTCAGAATCGCCACTAGAAGAATCGTAAGTTCTTTTAAGGCCGGGAATAAGGCTAGATTACGATTAGTACGGCGCCAAAATTTGATGACAGTTCCTTATAGTACTCGATAAAATAAAACGAAAGATAAGAAAAACATTTTTCGATATCTCGCTTCGTTTTTGAGATATTGAACGTTAAACTTGTCTTTAAATGCGGATGTATTGTATGTATTGGCGACGCAAAGATTCTCACTCTTCTCACTTGTCTCTGGTGGTAAAATTAGAACTAGCATCAAGTAAAAATATACGTATACGATTAATGGAAGATATAAAATCTAGTAATCCGCATATAATTTGTATAGTACATTTTTCTATCGACGATTAAACGTATACAAAAATTTTTACTTTTACTTCTAATTTAAAAAGGAGCGTTCGCGTAATCTTTGCGTCGCCAATAGTATGTGTAATATTTTGATAATGAGCGTGTTCCATTTAGAAAACACAAACGACACTGTGTAAGTATATTGTCAAAACTAACTCAACTAACCTAACCATAACCAATCTCATCATCTAGTTCTTATATCAAAGTCGAAGTATATTGTCAAAACTAACTTAACTAAACCCACCAGTCACCACCTAGTTTTTATATCAAAGTTGAAGTATATTGTCAAAACTAACTAGTCGTAACTAATATTGTCAAGTGTCGAGTAAAATTTCAAGTGATTCTAAGCATTCTCATTTTTGGAACTCTAGCTAAAAAAATTAGTTTTTTTTTGTGAAAAAATAAAGTACAAAAATCACTGAAATTTGGTTGGCATTACATTTTCCCTATGCATTGTCACACAGTGTCGTTTGTGTTGTCTGAATGGAACACGGTCATTGTCAAAATATTACACATACTATACATACAATATAGGGCAGGGCGGGGTAAAAAAAAGACACTGCTGAAGTGGGGTAAAAAAGATATATTTATATTAAACTCAACAGTGTTAAATTCGAAAAATAAAAAATATTACAACAAAATACATTATTATTTTAAGCTGTCTGGGCCCAAAAATTATTTTTTGGAGAGGGTTTTATAGTTGTGTCAAATGTTAAATAATTCTATGCATTATCATTACATATGTCCAGTTTTACTGATGAAACATAAAAAAATTTGATAACTATTTAGAAATTTTATTTTGAAAATCACCATTTTTCAACAAATATTCAAATTAGTGAAAACGCGCCATTTCTTGAAAATGACGTAACATTTTGTAGCTAGATATGTCGATTTTGATAATTTTCATCGGTGAGGTGAAATTGTTTTTTCTTTTGAATATTTCTATTAGCTTATGTATATAGTAATAATAATCGACCAGAATTCAAATAAATACTTGCTTTTACTTTGACATTTTAGGAATATAATCAAAGTTTTCAGGTTATAAATATTGACATTGACGTTTAGTTGCTTCAAACTGTGACGTCACTATGGTGAGGTGTTTTTTCCGCCTTTTTCTCATTTAAAATTGTAGGGTTATTTTTTTTTTTTGATGATTTTTTACAGAATCTATCGAAAATAAAAAAATCACTTAGCTGATATAGAAAAACAATGCTTTTAGAAAATTTTTGCAACTTCAATCAAGTACCCTATTTTTGAGTTTGATTTTGAATTGTTTACAGTATGGAAGTGAAGCTTCGCAACATGGAAAATAATGTAATGCAGTTGGTTATTGCTTCAATCACCGCAAGTACCTCGAATCAATTACAGAAGGCGTTGACATTGGCAAAAGAGGCATCGGCTAAAGAACGGAATCTTATTCGGTTACAAGAACAAGCTGGTCTCGGTGATAGTCATAACATGGATATGACGTTTTCTGTAAATTTGATTTCGCTTTTTATTCTCCTGAAACTTTTGATTTATTTCTCCCAAATTTTTTAGGTCATTTTCAATTTAGCCAATCAGTATGCAGCCAATGAATTGTACACAGAGGCGATAAAGACCTATCAGTTAATAACGAAAAACCGTATGTTTCCAAATTCGAATCGGCTCAAAATTAATATGGGAATCATCTATTATAAATTAGGTTATTTCCAAAAAGCGATTAAAATGTTCAAAATGGCGTTGGATCAAGTGCCGACCACACAAAAAGATTTACGGTAATTGAAATGAGGTGCTTTTGGATAATAACGTCTACTTAAATTCAAAATTCAAACATACGAATGTAAATTGTGTTTTCTGAGTCCAATTGTCTAACGAGCCTTATTTCTCGCAGACAGAGCTGGATGTTGCACCAGAGAACAGAAAATGATTTAATTTTAAATATATATTTAAAATACAAAATGGAATTTTGCATTTTATATTTTAAATAATTTCAGTTAAACCATTTTCCATTTTGTATTTAAAATGAAAATTTGAATCCATTTAAAAGGAAAATACTCAATACTTATGACCCATATTAATCATAGAACTCGAATTGAACGCAGTCTAAGTAAATGAAGTTGAATCTATTGACTCAAATTTTTCATAACTCGAGTTGCAATGTCACTTGAGTTAAATTTTTTACTAGAGCTGTAGTTCTTTTAAGTTAAACTTTTGTGACTTAAGTTGTGTGCTATTATCTTTAACCCTTTGATTTTAACCACAGAGAATATTTTTTTTTGTCTCAAAATGTCGGACCTTTTATTGCCAGTGACAAGTACAATAGATAAGGTTACAAAAACATCAGAGATCCCAACATCAAAAAAGTGAACCTTAGGAATTTGAAAAATATAATGATACTAAACTATGATGGTAAAATTGAACATTACTTAGAATTAAGTATACCGTATTTCAAAAAATCTGCCACAGATGGCAGTACCTGTACCAGCAGCGAATTAGAGTCCCTATAATAAATAGAGACGTGACATGTGTGCTGAACGCTGATTGGTTCCGGCATTTTCTGTCCAAAATTTGCCTAAAATACATTGGAAATAAATTAAATATTAACAAAAATCATTTAGTTTAATCTAGAAAGAATAATTAAATTAAAACCTTTTAATTGTTCATTAATTCACAACTTATTAAAAGTAATTATATACTCAAAAATATTTACTCAAACATGTGATAATTAATTTTGAAGCTTCTCGCTCTGTTTTGGACAGAAAATGGATGACATGTCACGACTCTGTTTATTATAGGGACTCTAAGCGAATTAGAGTCCCTATAATAAATAGAGTCGTGCCATGTGTGCTGAACGCTGATTGGTTACGGCATTTTCTGTCCAAAATTTGCGTAAAATACATTGGAAATAAATTAAATATTAACAAAAATCATTTAGTTTAATCTAGAAAGAATAATTAAATTAAAACCTTTTAATTGTTCATTAATTCATAACTTATTAACAGTAGTTATATACTCAAAAATATTTACTCAAACATGTGATAATCAATTTTGAAGCTTCCCGCTCTGTTTGGGACAGAAAATGGATGACATGTCACGACTCTATTTATTATAGGGACTCTACAACGAATATATACATATCACCGCATTTTGAGCCGCCATGTTGCATGACGAGTTAATTCGTCTTAATCATTTAAAAATTAAGACACGTCGATCAGAAATGTTTTGGTATTTCGAGTAGATTTTCATAATTTAGAAATTTTGAAAAGGTATATTTTTGAGTAACAATATTTCAGTTTATTTAAATTTTGTTTTCATATCATGAAAACTTTATAAAATTTTCTCAAAGGGCTGCCCTTGTTTAATTTCAGTACGTTTAACATTTTAGTAACTTTTTTTTTATTAATTTAATTAATAATAAAAAATTCATAGAATAAATTTAAAGTAAAAAAAAAGCATTTTGCATTTTTTTAATCCATCTCAAATAACTATTTTCCATTTTCTCTTTTAAATATGTTCAGCAAAACTATTTTCCATTTTGTATTTTAAATACATTTTTCGAAAACCATTTTCTATTTTAAATGGTTTCTATATGAACTATTTTTCCCGGTACTGTATACTACGGTTTATACTGGTTGCATATATGTACGTATAAATATAAGTGGGCGTCATTACTTGCTAATTCCAAAAAATTAAGGCTAATCAATATTATGTCGGTTTTTTCTTCGATTTTAGAACAAAAATAATGCACAATATTGGAATTTTGTTGATCAAAGTGGCGAAGTATGAGGACGCATGTATCAATTTTGAATATATTATGACGGAACAACCTGATTTTAAAGCCGGGCTACATTTATTGCTTTGCTATTACGCTCTAGGAAATAAAGATAAGATGAAGCGAGCATTTACGCTATTACTGGACGTACAACTCAGTATTGACGAGGATGACAAACTGATTGGTACCAATTTTGTACGTTAAAACCAAAGGATTGCATATCCTGAATCCTTAATTTTATTGGAATTTTTACTTGTTTGCGTAGGATGATGTTAAAAATGACACGTTAGTCAAAGCGATTGAAATTGATCGTCTGTCAAACTATGAAAAACAGTTGCGAGCCGAAGCTGAAAATACAATATTAACTGCAGCTAAACTAATAGCTCCAGTTATTGAAGAAACTGTAGCTTTAGGTATTATAAAGTGAGTAATAATTTAAAAATAAAATTTTAATTCTTTCGTCAAAAAGGGTATGATTGGTGCATCGAAGCCGTAAAGGTGTCAAATTATTCCACTCTAGCGGGCAATCTAGAAATCAACAAAGCCATTATGTTCCTGAAAAATCGTGATTTACAGTTGGCTATTGATACATTGAAAGGATTCGAAAAGCAAGAAAATAAAGTTGCTGGAGCGGCCGCAGCCAATTTATCTTTTATTTATTATTTGGTAAGAAATTTTAATATTCGTCTATGATGATTTTTTATAATATTGATCTTTTCTACCAGCAAAAAGATTTAGTAAATGCGGAAAAATATGCACAGTTAGCGGTAGATTCGGATGATTATAGAGGTTATGGTTTGATTAATATGGGTTGTGTTGAATTGGCTAAAGATAATAAAGAAAAAGCGAAAGAGTTTTTTCTTTCGGCGTCAGAAATTGATCAGAGTTCGGTTGAAGCATATTATAATCTTGGTATTCAGATGTTAAATTAATATAGTGCACTGTCTTTTTAGAATTTTTTTCGGACACTAAATAGAAGCTTATATTTTCACAAAATACAAAATTATTATAAAAAAAAATTTGTATAAATATTTGTACACGCTTATTATTCTGATATTATTCACAGTAGTAGAATATTGGGTTGAGTCATAATCATAAGTTACAATTTTACAATTCCGTGTAAAAAAATTTCAAACAAAAGATAAAACAATTCAGAAGTATTTTAAAATAGAGTACTTGTCTAAAATTAAAAAAAAAAGATCTGTCTCTAATAATGGGGTATTTGACTGTATCAGAGAAAAGCAATCAAAACAAATTTTAATGAAAATTGATAATAAAAGACAGCAATTTATTATGCTAATTAATCTTAACTGTCATTATTTAATTTAAAAAAAATTAATTAAAAAAGTAATTTTTTAGCTAAAATCCACGTGAATAGAAAGGGACTGTGACGTTATATTCTCTTATACTTTAACACTATCACCAGTAGAGTCGCTACTTTAAATTCCGATTAGCAAACATAACTATGGAAATTAATCTAAATTAAATTAATTTTTTTAAAAATCAGTAATTTCTTTACCTAATTATAAAAGAAAAATAAAGAGTTTTTTTCTTAGTTATAGAACACCTGTTGCTATCTAGAGAATGTGATGTAACTGACGCTAATGAACGTTTTCGCGCAAATTTTGAAAACAAATATTTTTCGATAATTTTTTCTAACGATTTTTGGCACTATTTTTAAAAATTAAAAACATATACATGCATAGTACATAAATTTGTGTTTTAAAATTAGTCAAATTCTCCATTTTCCCAAAATTAGCCAAATTCTCCATTTCTCTTATTTGTGATAAATTTTGTAAAAATCTTCAAAAAAATGTCGCAGAAGATGGCTTCTTGTAATGGCGCCACAATTTGAAAGCAAACAAACATTTCAATACTAATCTTTGTAATATGGAGATTAGACAAGGAGACGAAACTCCCTGTATTCAAAAAAATGTCTAAATCAAAGATGGCACTCGTGTTCGTCGGATACGAAAGCGGTACAGTTCTTATTCTCAAATGGAACACTCTCAAATGGAAACGCGAGCGTCTATATTATCTTTGTTAGCTTTTGAATAGAATTTTCTGGAATCTTTTTCAATGTTCAACTCAGTTATAAAGTGGGTTTTTCGATCGTTTTTAAATAAACTTAACAATTTTTATTTTGCGTTGCATCATTTATATTGTATATTATATAATTCGCTGACGTCACTATGTAAAATCGGAGTCAGTACCATTGGATATCCGCCGTATAAAGTAATTTAAACTATAAGAGTTTATTTTATACATATGTAATTTCTATATGTATTTCCTAATTATTAAATATCATCAACCGGCATTGGTGATTCTCAAATGGAAATACTCACTTCCCCAGTCCCGACGTGTTTTCATTTGAGAATAAGTACTGTATTTACATTCTGTTTTATCAATTTTATTATGGAGGGTAGATATCAGGAGCACCATCTCTGTATCAAAAAATGTCCACAGAATGGCGTAAATAGTGGCGGCGCTACTGTAGTAAAAGGGTACATTGAGAGAAGTAAACAAGGAAAGAAAAACGTCCGCGTTGTTATGTAATTATTTGTTTTTTATTATAATTGTTACACATAATTGTTTTATTATTTTAAAAATTTTTATAAAACTGAACACAAAAAAAATCACTAACAGACATTAAAAAATCACGTAATTATGAATCACTTTCAACGTGTTTCACAGCGAGTTTTTTGTAAGTTATTAAACAACACACGTCACTTCGTCGACAACTACAAAGTTCATTTCATACTCTTTTGCTACTCTAGCGCTATTCTGGCGAGTTTTTGAACTGTTACTTAGTACTTAAAACGGGACACTTTTTGAACTATTTTTCTATCGTTTTCCGGCCAAGATAGTCCTCCTGATATTTACCCTCCATAAATTTTATGTTACTATATTCGCTATATTCACATCAGTATTCGTGGATTATTAACGCCACGAGTGGTAAAAAAAGAAAGCCTTATATGTACCATTTTCGTGATCAATTTTGTCAATTCCTACCATATAAGTAAGATCTCCATCTTATAATACTCCATTCTTTGCAACCTCAGACTTTGATTACAATTCATTATATGTCAGAGTAAAGCGAGTATTCTTGTAAATACATAATGGTCGATTATAATTATAGTACACTTAAGCTAATGAAAGTATGGAAGATAAAATATAATTTCACTTCGTCAATGAAAATTATCAAAATCGAGATGTTTGTTAACAGATTGTGACGTCACTTTGAAGTAATAGCGCGTTTTCAGTTATTTGAATTGTTACTGGAAATTAATGATCTTCAAAGTATAATTTCTAGATAATTACCAAATATTTTTATGTTTCATATTAAAAACATCTAATATAAATTTAAAACACAGTCAAATAAATACCTTTCAGTTCACAAAAGAAACCTCGTTGAAAAATTACTTGGCACCCAACGTGCGATTGTAACCCTAGATTTTCAGTAAAGACTGCTCGATATATCTCAGGTTTTGTAATCAAATCCTATTTATAACTCAACCCAGTATGATGTATATTTTTGAAATTCATTAAATTCATCACGAATTCGTAAATTTACTCCAACTTATATCCAAATTATTTCAGGTTTGCTACACAAACAAAGTAATAACTTAGAAGAAGCGTTAGAATGTTTTAACCAAGTCAATAGTTTTGTACCATTGACTCCATGGGTACTGTATCAAATTGGAGAAGTCTTACTGCAAAATAATGATCCAGACGCAGCGGCCGAAATTCTCAATGAAGCGTTGGGTGCTTGTCCGGGTGCACCAGGTCTATTGATAGCACTAGCTAATATTCAAGAAAAGCTACGAGAACCCCAAATTGCTTACAATTATTATTCAGAGGTATGTCTCTGCTTTGACAATTTTAAAAAAAAATTTTAATTATAAATTTTCTTCAAGGCGTTTAGGTACTATCCGTCCGATTTTGATATAATTAATTGGTTAGGTTCGTATTTCATCAATTTACACGTGGCCGAGAAAGCGTTGTATTATTTTGAACGGGCCGCCAAATTGCAACCGAGTGATCCAAAATGGAAACTGATGGTTGCGAGTTGCTATCGGCAAAGTGGAAATTTACATAACGCTTTGAAAATTTACGAAGAAATTCATAAAAATTTCCCAGACAATGAGGATTGTTTACGTTATTTGATAAGGATATGTACAGATTTAGGATTAAAACAAGGAGCGGAATATTCGTTGGAATTGAGGCGATTGGAGAAGAGCAAAGAAGTTAGAGAACGGATAAGTAGTAGTCGACCGGGGACGTCTCGACCCGGTACTTCCAGACCTGGTAAATTTTCTTGTTAAACGATTCGTTTTAAAGAAGCAAATTTAATTGTGTTAAATTTTATTAGCTTCAAGACGCTCTGGAAGTGGTCTATCATCACGAGCGGGATCAGGACAAAATGCTGGTCGTGGTAGTCCTCAGGTGTTGAGACTATCGGCTGGAGCATCTTCGAAACAATTACCGAGGATATCAAGTGCAAGCATAAGAGACGAAAAGATGGGTTCTTTTCAACAGTCGTCATTCGGTAATTTGGAATTTTCATAACTATAAGAGCTTATTTACACGGGCTAAGTACTAATCATTAGTAGTCGCTACAAGCGCACAGACAATTGTGTTTAAACACATTTAACGTAACTTTGTGCGTGTTTGTAGCGACCACAGCGTACAGAGGTGATATTGCTATCTCTTACTATTGAAACCAGTGTAACCAAAAAGGGATAGAAAATATGTTATACGAGGGCGGTTCAATAAGTACCCGTGTTTGACGACAGAGGGCGTTCCTGGGGGAGGTTGGTGTTATCATCGTGAGCTGCCATCTATCAAACGACGGTAAAAGAAATTTCAGACTGATTGATAGGTTAGTTTGGATTTGGCAGCCATTCGAGTAAGACGTGTTTTGTGATTTCACTCTTTTACCGTCGTTTGATAGATGGCAGCACACGATGATAACACCAACTTCCCTCAGGAACGCTCCCTGTCGTCAAACACGGGTACTTATTGAACCGCCCTCGTATATGTGCACTGGGTTTACATTGTATTTGTGTGATCTGTCTTGTGTGTGTGAGTGCTCGGAGGTGTGTGTGTCGTGGTGTCGCATACGTATATATAATACTATATACGCATGTATGTGGCTTCGTGTGACGGTTCTAACAATGCCCATAACATTCAAAACGTGATCAAAACAATTGACCTATACTCATTCACTGCCACCGAGCGAGTGACTACTAAGTAGCCTAACTTGCTCAGAAGTGTACACTGCAGGTTACACGATAGAGATAGTAGTGCCGGTTCTGTATTCTGTATAGCGACTACTAATGATTAGTACTAAGCCTGTATAAGTAAGGCCTACGATTTTTGAAGAATTTTAAGTTTTTATACCCTTTTTAGATACGAGTTATGCAGATCCTCTTGGGCCAATGGAATCACGTCCTCGAACATCGGCTGGGAAACCACTTGAAGATGATTTTGCTGATGAAGAATTAGGAGACGATTTGTTACCTGAATAGTGAATTTGTGCAGTTGTAGTTATTTTATTTTGTAATTATAAATTATAAATAAACCTAGTAAATACGAAACTGAGGTCTTATTATTTCCTTCGGTTTCCTGTCACATGTTGATTGAGTTATATTTTTTCATCCTTTGGATTTATTGTGGCTCCTAAAAGGTAACGCCACCTTCATTGCCTGCAGGAAATCTAGAATTTTGAATGGGTCTCGGGTATCGTAGATATATTCTTTTCTGTTCTCTGGCATGTACCTAGGCAACGAAGTCGTTTGTAATTTAATACCCCGCAATCTATCAGGAGGAGTTCTTTCGTTTCTCCACAGAATCTACAGGTGCCATCTACTTTCAGGTTGAACCATTTCAAGTTTACAAAAAAGTCTACAAGAACCTGAAAAGAGAAACTCGTACTAGCCAAAACTACTGCCTACATTAACCTTAAATAACGACAAAGTCCCAGGAAAGTCTATCAATTATTATTGCAAATTAAAATTGGTTAGTAGTAAAATTGAACGTTTAATTAATATTCAATGGGGCTGATATCTCCATACATTTTTAAGTTTTTAAAGTTGCATTATTAAAATAATTTGAATAAGTTTTTTTATTATTCAGTCTTTAGCAGAAGGTCCGTATTTATTTATTTGATTAAGTGTTGCTCATTGGAATAACTTCATTGATTGTGTGCTAAAAATTTCTTTAAAAAAATTTATCTTTAAAACTACATCACTTTTTTACGAAGTGGCTTACAAGACGAAGTCTAACAAATTGAAATGTAAGTAAATATAGTAAATATGAATTTTGTGACGTCCGAAGCAATAATAAATAAATAAATTACTAAGTAGATTGTTTTATTTTTTGACAAAATTTCAAGAAATATTTAATATTTTTTTTTTTTTGTTGTGATTAAATCTTTAATTACAGTAAGTAATACAATGACGGTCATTTGCACATGAGTCATGACCTGATCAATGTTATCAGCTGATTCCATAAACTGTATTTGGCCTTTTAAAACAGATTGTACATAATAAATTATTTATTATTAAATGTGTACAACTCAACATAGTGTATAATAATTAATAATAACAATATCAATAAGTAAATATATTACTGTTTTTGTTAACAAAGAAAATTTCAAACAGTAAGTACGCAATTCTTTTTTTTTAAATTTTGTATTATGAAATTTTATAGGAAAATAGTTTCATTTACGTGGAGAAATCAATGAAGCATATCTAATAAATAGTAATAAATGACAAGTGATTAGTGTTAATAATAGCAACAGTAACAATCGATTATCTTTGTAACAGAAAATTTTTTTATATGTTTGTTTAAATATCATATTAAACTACTTGGTATTGAATAACAATTAAAACTAAAATGTAAGTACTGTAGAAACATATAACTTGACTTAATTTTCGATTCAAATTTGAATAAAATGAAGACGAAATTAATTCGGTTATATTTAACTGTTTCAATGAAATCAATTGATAAAAATCTTTGATTTGACTCATAAATAAATTTTCCAGGAATTCAAATTAATAGTCAAAAATAAAATAAAAAATAAAACAATAATAGGTTAAGATGTCAACGAATTATTAACTTTACCAGCCCATGTGTTTTTAGTGAAATACGAAAAATACTATAATATTGTTAAATACTCGACTATTGTTTACACTTCATTGTTAAATCCAAGTAATATCTAACTGTATCTAACAATGAAACGTAATAGATTTCAAATTTTTAACAGGTGTTCCAGTTACTATAATTATACATAATAGGTGTGTTCCAGCACCTATTTTTCGACAAGTACAAAACATGTTCATGATTTATTTATGCGCATGCTCGACTATGAACAAGTCACAAACATGTTTGTAATGTGCAGAGTGCTGGAACATATTTTAAAAAGAATTGGTGACATTTAATAGACTGTCTTCTTCCACAGTGTCGTATATATGTATAACTTTCGGTTTGAATTTTTTTGTTCTCTTAAAATGATAATCGAATTATTTCGTTCCCCGTCTCAACAGAGGTAGATAAGTGAAAATCAGAATTAAGTATCACTCATATCATATTACCACTAAAATTAAACAAATAAAACAAATATGGAATATCTAAAGTCACGCTGAAATTTACTAATATTAAATAAAATTATATTTCAGTTTTATTCATTTCACTCCATTTCAGTAATAAGAAATGTTAAAATGAAATTTATAGATGTAACTTGAAATTTTGTTAACCTAAAATTTTAATACACATATCTAGAAAACAAAAATTAAATTATTTAATTTTTCCCCCTTCTTTTTTTAAATGTCTATAAATAATTATAAAATTTGTTTATCTAGTTTAAAATTTTCAAATTCTGTACGTTAAACAATTAACCTATAATCCGTTGTTTTTAAACCGTCAAAAGAAAGAGATAGCAATAAATAAAAGAAATAAACAATACAATGTACAAAAAATCCATTCAAAAACCCTTGGACAATTTAGACAGTCAATAACAAGTTTGTAACTTGTCGGATGTATTGTTGGAACATTGTACAATATGTACAAATTGTGCAAATTGTTTACTTTTTCTTTGCTGGAACGCAATAACTTGATTACGCATGTGCAAACAATCCACGGACTGTCAAATATAGCATGCTGGAACAAACCTAATATTAAAATGCAAAAGTTTTTATCGTTTGTACCAGGCGTCCGTTGGTAATGTTAGAAATTGTTAAAGGATCTCAACTTTCCCAAACCTATAGTAACAATTACTTAAACGAATTATTCGATAATGCGCGAATAAGTAAATGTTAAAATTTTTCTAAAGATTTATGAGGTTATGTAATTTTTCGTATGGTAAAATTACCCACCTAAGTTTTATAGTTTGTGAAATATCAACTAAAGTTTACACATTTCTTGAAAACAGAAATGTACCATATAAACTGAAAAAACTAATTAGGTATTTAAAAAAATGGCGGCTGGTAGGGTAAAAGCCCCCTTTATGGAACGGTATCTAATACTGGAACAGTTTTGACATTTACATATTTATTTCTTTAATTAAGTAAGGAAACTTTAAATGCGAGGTGAATTTAAATTGAAAAACAATCATTCTATTAATAATAATTTTTGTTATCAGACGTTTCTTTCAGAAATAACTTCATTAATATGTAAATGTTCATAATTAGATACCGTTCCACAAAGGAGGCTTTTACCCTAATGTCAAAAAAATTTATAGAACACTTGTAGTTTCTTAAAAATAATTGTGTCACTAAAAAAATGCTACAGGTATTATAAGCCATATTATAAGCCACGAAAATTTAAACACAGTGTGGTATGGTAAAGTTATGTTCAATAGGTCAAGTTAGGAGTCTTGATAGTACCCTTAAGTTATACAAAATAACGAAATTCATTGTTTTTATTTAAAAATATAAAGTTTATTATGTTAGCTAAATAATTTCCCAAGTTTTAAGTTTCAGTCGGTACAAGATGGTACAAGTATCTGTTTCAAACTAGTCGAGTTATTCTTGATTTAAAAACTTGAATTTTATTTTGAGAAAAATAATAAAAATAATTATGTACGTGTTTTGATTATTCTACTAATCATTAGTCTTTGCCCTTCAGGCTCATTTCAGTTCATTTATTTTGATATTCAATGATTTATTCAGTAATTTTAACTTCTACTACTTACTAATTACATATTAATGAAAGATGATGTGATGTATTCTGGGGAAGTGGTATATAAATTTTGTATTTTTAGGGTTCAGATGTCAGGGTTCCTAGTCTCATCTTATGCTCATCTTACTTAACCCTTTTCAGATCTTAAATAATACCTACATACAGTGGCGGATTTTCTCCAAGTGCCGCTCTAGGCTCCGCGAAAAATGCCCCCCGTGCTTTATCCCAAAAAGCTAAAACAAATGTCTCAACAAGTTTTTAACACTTTTCCCTAAAAAAAGTAAGTGACGAGCAAAAAAAAATGTATAAATTCTACATTTTGCCGCCCTTTTGGCAAGATTTGCCGCCCCTAAAATCTGCCGCCCTAGGCTTCAGCCTACTCAGCCTGCTGGTAAATCCACCACTGCGCTACGTATTTTCTTGTTTATTATGTTCTTGAATTTTATTTAGGTACATGTTAAATAAAAATATACTCTTGAACTAAAAATTCCGAACTCGAATTATTATTTGTACATATATAAATTAACCTTTTGACTGCTAGAGGAATTAGAACTTATCGATAAAATCATCAAAAACGCATAAGTTTAGTAAACTTAAGTAGGGCCGAATTAGCCACTAGGCCTACCTAGGGGCGGCAAATTTTTAGAAAAGGGCGGTAAAAGTTGGAAATTAACGTTTTTATCTTTTTTTTTGTTTGCCACTTTTTTTTACGGAAAAGTTAGATTTTTTCTTTCTAAGCAAATAGTAGGGCCGGCATTTTTCACGGTGCCTAGTGCGGCGCTTAGGGTAAATTTGGCCCTGAACTTAAGTATTTTCTTAATGGGAGCTGGTACTGGAATAAGGGAAGTCTATTATGCATGGTCGCAGTCCGTCGTACACACAAACTGGATTGTCTACGTTATTCGATTAGGATGTGTACATGGTGTATGTTACATATTTAGAGTTGAAACAGTTATCTAATCAAAGATAAAGTATAGGGCACATTGTTTGATTGTTTGATTGTTTTATATTTAGAATAATCTTATATTCTTATGTATTATGCAATATTGGTTTACTTGTTTATTAACACTATACGGTCCGCACATTTTCACAGTAAACTTCTCCAAGAGCCGGCAATATTTTTAAAGAATGGAAAGAAAATTTTATATTAATAAATTCACGAAATAATTCAGCATGTGTAAGCATACACATTTTTAATAAATATAATAACAGACAAACACATTGATAATGAGAAAAAAATATGTAGGCATATTAAATACTTTTATTACAATTGCATGTACGCATTTTAATACAATTACAAAAAAATAATACTAATATAAAGTCATATTCTTAAGTGTTATGTTATTCTTTTATAAATGTTTACAAAAGTTAACACAGAGAGTGTGTTTATTGTAAGTCAATAGCTGTTTACGGTGAGATCATACAAACGAGTGATCACTGATCGCGGTCGGCTTCTACGGTTGTTCTGGCTATTCACAGATGCTGTGAACGTGGACCGTAAAGTGTTAATGTAATATCTTCCAACTTTAGAAATTGCAGTACTCTCTCTCAATACTGCCAGCTACGGAAACGGTAGGGAATGTTTTAATAAAATTTATTACCCTCGCTATCATCCTATATTTTACTCTGCAAAAATGATGCTTGGTTCTGTCAATTCTGACATTTCTATTTTCAGTCGATCAGCCTCTTCTTTGAGTGATAAATTATACATGTCGTGAATGGTGGCATTATTGGGGGAGTGCCGTTTCAATTTTTAAATTGTAGAAACGCGACGATATTTCATTATGAGTGGATCATGAAATTTTCTCAAACTTAATTTGAGTTTTTGAACCTTTTGAACAAAACCTTAAATAAAAGTAAACGCATTTAAAGATAAAAAGAAAAATAAATATATGTAACTATACTTTATTTAAAACGATTTTTTATTTTACAGTTCTGAGAGTAGCTAATCCATAAAGATAATTATTTAAGTTAAAAGTACATATAATTAAAAAATTTGGGAGACAGGTCTATCCACACTATCAACTTGCCATTGGGTGTCCTTAAAGACTAGAGACTACTGTAGGTACATAAATAATTCTTTTTTCATTTCAGGCGACTCCTCCCCTGGGGCCCTGATAGAGGCTTTGCCCCTTGCACCATATCGGGGGCTTCACCTTCTGTACCTAAGGGTGGGGGCTCCACCCTTATCAAACAAATGATAACATCATTTGTTCTCAAGATATGCGAGACAAAATATATTTTGGCAAAAAACTAATTTTTTCAAGTTTCTTATTTTTTTTTTTTTTAAATTTTGTAATAAAATACTGGCGTTTTTAACATCAAGGAAGGTTCTTAGGCCATTATATAATAATGTTATGGTAAAAAATCCATATAATCTATGTTATCTTAATAAAGTTAATTCCGTTTTTTTACCACAAAAAACAAACCGCTAATCCGAATTTGCTGAAAACTTTATCCGGTCTTCATTTTTTGATTACGCATCTAATGAAATCAGTCCGGAGTTGATATCATCATTTGTTCTCGAGATATCCGAGACGAAAAAAATTCACGAACGAACGAACGCACACACAGATATCACGCTAAAAACGATGGATTCGGATTCTAGTGACCTTGAAACGTGGAGATATGTCAAAATTAGCGATTCGTAAAATCGGACCCATTACAATAACTTCCTATGGGAAGTTAAAAATATTATTTTAGTTCTATTATATTAGTATTATAATAAAATTTATTATTATTGCCTGCGCCTATTTATGGTTGCTAACAATTATAATTTTTTATAACTGCTAAAAAATTTCCTCTATTAGTTATTTTATCAAATATATTTTATATAAATTTAGTTTTTACTCACAAAACATAATTATCTCTTATTTCAGCATCAACATGTTAAAAATATTAATCTTCGGGGTCATTTTAACACTGACCACCGCACTGGATGATTTCCACCCGTTATCGGATAAATTTATTAATCGAATTAACAAGCATGATACCACATGGAAAGCTGGTCGAAATTTCGCTCCCGATGTCTCAATGAAATATATTCGTGGTTTAATGGGTGTTCATCCTGACGCACCAAAATATAAATTACCAGAGAAAGTACACGAATTAACAGACGTGAAAATTCCTGAAAATTTCGATGCCAGAGACGAGTGGCCTCAGTGTCCCACACTTAAGGAAATTCGAGATCAAGGATCATGCGGTTCTTGCTGGGTAAATTGAATTGGTTTAGATTTAAAAAAATATGCGAGTGCTTATAATTGCTTGTTGGTTCTAGGCTTTTGGAGCAGTAGAAGCCATGTCAGATCGTTATTGCATCCATTCCAACGGAACCAAACACTTTAGATTTTCGTCGGAAGAGCTTGTTTCCTGCTGCGTTATCTGCGGTTTTGGATGTAACGGTGGATTTCCGGGCAACGCTTGGCGATACTGGGTGCATAAAGGTTTGGTTAGTGGTGGTTCTTATGGATCTCATCAAGGTTGCCAACCTTACGAAATTCAACCATGTGAACATCATGTGAATGGCACCCGCCCACCTTGTAATGAGGGTGGAAGGACACCTAAATGCAAAAAGCAGTGTACAAACCCTGATTATACGGTGCCATTCAAGAAGGATTTGCGTTTTGGTAAAACCTCTTATTCGGTGAGCCAACCTGAACAGATACAATACGAAATTATGCAAAATGGACCGGTAGAGGCCGCTTTAACAGTCTATGAAGACTTATTGCATTATAAATCAGGTAATTTTAGGGCTTGGAATACCGGTGTCTTTTTATAATACCGGTATTTATTCGGTATTAGCATTTAAGATACCGGAATTCCGGTATTTCGGTATTTTTTTGGTATTGAATGAAGATAGTATAGAAAAAAGGAAAAAACATTAAAAATCATTTAATAAAATTAATTGGTAACAGTAATAATAACAAACTACATCATCTTTAGATTTTAAAAATATAAATACATAATTTTGTATTTTTTCTTATAGAAAAATACTTAAAAATATTCCAGAATTATGAAAAAATATGAATAAGTATAAGATATCTGGTCATCTGCACATATGGAAAACATTAAGCAAAACTAAAGACACTGTAATAAAATTTATGTTGTAAATCTAACGTAAAAAAATATTCAAAATATGTAATATATAAAGTATTTGATTTTGTTAATACCGAAACCGAAATACCGGTATTTGAAATTTTAATACCGGTTTTACAAAACGTTTAAAAATTTCCGGTATTCCGGTTTTTCGGTAGTACCGGAATACCGGTATCCAAGCTCTAGGTAATTTGAAATGATTTGGGTGAGTTTCTTAAGGAAATTATATTTTCTATTTAATCCTTTTTACTTTGTAGGAGTTTATCAACATGTTGAAGGCAAAATGTTAGGTGGTCATGCTGTTAAAATGTTAGGTTGGGGTGTTGAGAATGGAACACCGTACTGGTTGATTGCTAACTCCTGGAATTATGATTGGGGTGATAATGGATTTTTCAAAATTCTTCGCGGTTCTGATCATTGTGGAATTGAATCTCAAATATCGGCAGGCATTCCTGCATAAATTTTTACATGTTTTTTACTACCTGTATAAAATTTGTATTTATCGATAATTTTTAGCAGAATTTGACGGGAAAAAATTTTATCGAAATTAAAAGTTATTTTTTTTAGTAATTTTAAAATAAATAATTTAGCCTTTTACCAATGTGATTTGTGATTTGTATAAATTTATAAATAACGAATTTTCAATAAAAATATTCCATGAAATAAAATCTGTGTTTTTTAAAATGTTTTCTTTAGACATATGTAAAGTTAGGCAAATTTAATCTAAAATTTAACTTCGTTAATTGTTATTTCTTCACACAGAGACTTAATTTCGTTAATCGTTAAAGCGTTAATTTACTGAAATGTAACGTAAGTGAAAGATAACCGTTAACTTTAAGTATTTTTAATACAGCTGAACTCTTTTTTATGCGGTCCTTTTTTGTGCGATTTTTTTTATGCGGTTTGTAAAAAATGGCCATTAAAATGCACAATGTGAATCAAAATCACGAGACAGTAAGAAACTTAAACAAGATAAAAATACTTTTTAACGGCTTTTAAGAATTTAATCAATACATTGTATAAGAACATAAGAACATAAGTTATTGCATCCTTTAATTTTGTTAAAGATGTATTTTTCAAAATTTTCATAATATTATAAAATTGAAATAAAATGTTTCTACGTGTAAATTAATGCTTTATTTTGTTTATAGAAGCAACTTCTAAGGAAATTTCTAAGTGTTTGAGCGTTTTGAGTGATGTTTTTTCGATGAAACTTTTTTTATGCGGTCCCGACTAACCGCACAAAAAAAATTTTTTTGTACAATCTGGATCGAACTATACTTTTTATAGCTATTTATGATATTTTTGAATATATTTTTTTTGTGCGATTTTTTTTATGCGGTCTCTATCCACTGCACAAAAAAGAGTTCAGCTGTATTAAATTAGTCGGTTAATAAGTCAAGTCAAGAATTGTATTGTCAGTTAAATATACAATACATTTTTTTTGCATATGATACGATAGGATAGGGGAGCAGGGCCGTGGAGAGAAATGACGGGCCCCGGGGATGAACAAATTTTTTCAAAAATTTTCCCCAAAAATATAGTTGCCGAGCAAAAAAAAAAACTTTTACCCGAACCCCTTGTCAGTAACTCCGGGCCTTCTTTTCAGATCTGGGCCACTTTAATATGACGTTTTTTATACAATGGGTGTCAGTAGTATTGATAAAATTTTTGGGATATAGAAAAAATTGTCAGTTTTACTTCCCAGAGATTTAGCGCTTCATGAACCCTTTGCACCGCGAGATCCTATAAAGCGTGCGGGCTATAGGCGGTCGCACACTTCGTATACCTTTTGCACTGCTTCTGGTTTTAGTTTCGTAGGTATGCGTTTGCCATCGTCTTCTTAAGACGCCCGGTATTCATCTGTTATTGTGGAAGAAAACTTCAAAAAAGCCTTCGTAAGTACAGCCGGTCGTGGAAATAACTTTTATTATTCCGAAGTGGACAGACAGAAAAAATAAGTTGTGATTTTTTCCAAATAGACTTATGTTCTTCAGACGCTAAAAGGGCGATCTTTTAGCTTCGTTTGTCGTGAGAAGTCTAGGATTGGGAATGCATCTATGTATAGCTTAGGTATTTCCATTATTTTCTAGTCTCTGTAGTTGTGTGTTGTGATGAGGTTATTGCAAAGAATTTTAGTAAATTGAAAATCAAAAAGTAGTAGGCCCTGCAATGTTGATTATCACTGATAACAATATTATATTTTAAGGCTTTGAAAATATCCTTTCCACTTTCCTTCATACAACTCTTATTGATTTCTACTTCATCGCAGAAATCTCATTTTTTTGTCTTACATTGTTTTTGAGTTTCTACACATTGAAAGTAGTTTCCGTTTACTAGCGTCTCAACAGTTTAACTTGAGGTTTGATTTCGATTTCAAATTCGCGATCAGCGTTAAAAGATACATTTTGAAATTTTCACGGACATGATATTTGTTCACCAATGTCCAATACCATTTGTAATAGTTGCCCTCAGAATGCGGGGTCCATCAAAAGTCGGTACCTCTAAAAGTCGTTATTTTGTTTCTAACGATCGGGTTATCAAAATGAACAATTTCTGAACGGACAAATTTTACATATTTGATATTCTGTAAGGTGTTTAGTTGTAGCTAATAAAAATATTTAAAAATTAAATTATTATTAAACTTCAAACAATATTTCGGAGAATCGCTGTATGTAATTCCTATTCTAATCTTTTTTATTTATTTTTTAAATAATATGTGTAATTATTGAAACCGGTAAAATACGTATAAAAAATACTAAATGCCAAAGTACTGAGCGTATATTTATTAAATTAAAACATTAAAGTTTACCTGAATTTATTTTTATATGATAATCACAATGTTAATGAATTTTAATTTAAAATAAACAATTACAATATTTATAAATTAAGTTATTAAAACATTGTATTTTCATCCATTTGAGTACTGCCCATTGAGTCACGATTGGTCCGTGATATTTAAAAAAGACACGCCTGCTGCCGCAAGTCTATGGAACCGGCAATGGATGGAATAGCAAGCAGATTGAAGTTCACGGGTAAAGAAATACCAGCAGCGTACCTTTTGATACTCTCTGGTTGCGTATGTGTGTTATTATAGCGGGCGCAGAGATACAGGTGAGTATGAATATCTTAAGAACATTGATCATTAATGATCCAACATTCTTTTAGAAAAATGGGGATTTATTGTGGAACTGTTGCTACTGCATATGTATTACTTAATCATAGTCAAATATATCTTCTTTTATTATAATTTGATAATAAATTATAATAGCTTACAATTTTTTTTAAAAGATGCTCACAGTTGGTGATTTCTGGTGAAAAATTTGCATTTTAACCTGATTGTAGTGTTATTAGAATTGATTAGGCATTACTTAAGTAGTGATGAAGCCAAAACTTTAAGGTTTTAGTGCTCTGACGCTTCGCCGAAGAATTCTGAAAGAATTATTGATTTTAATATACCTTCAATAAAAAGAATTAAAATAAAAATCAAGTGATCTACCAAATTATTTCTAGGAATACAAAGAAAAAGAAATAAGAAATAGAAAATAAAGTAAACTTTGAAAAAAAAAAACTTTTTCTCATATTTTTTTGTTTTATTTTATTTATTTATAATTTACATTCAACAAAGTGAATGGGCGTTTTAGAAAATTGATTTAGAAATTGTAATGAAAACTGAATGTCTCGAGTAATAATATTTATTGTTGAAAATAATTTTAATAAAAAGAAAAACTAGAAGATAACGTTAAAAGAAACATCGAAGAAGTAAAACTGAAGAAATTTTAATTACAGGAAGTAACAGTATGTAAAATTTTATAAAAGTCGTGTCAGAAAATGAAGGTTCAAATAATTATGAATCCTGGTGCAAGCCAAAAGTGAATAAAACCTTTAAAAATAAATCTGAACTGGATTCTTCAGTTTTTTAAAGAAGATGAATGATTTTAATGGATAAAAGAATCGTTGCATTTAAAGCCGTTCGAAATTATCATCATTGTTCAAAAATTTTTTGGAATAATTATATGTGATGAAATTATGAATTTTACACATATTTTTTGAATAAAACGAAATCAGTGTTCATTACTAAATGATACTAAATCTTTTTCTCCTTAAGAATCAAATTTTTTCATCGTTGGTCACTAAAATTTTTAATAATTGATTTTCATCCGTCTGATCCAGATGGCAATACTCTTATGAAAATGATGAAAAGTTTTTGGGTGTTATTTCCAGATTTTAATTGTAAAGTTTTCTTTTTTTCTTTATTTTTATAATTTTGAATATTTATTGTATGGGTTTGTGTGTCCTTTTAACATTTCAATTTTGTTGGCTGGATCGTAGATGTTAGTGTTTTCTATATCGATAACTCGAATAATTTATTTAAAATACAATTTAATTGTAAGTAAAACAAGTCTGCTAAAGGGCAAGTGTGACCTGCGCACCGAGGGTTTCGTACAATTTTTCTTTTTTTTTTGTGCGTTTCTTTATTTTACGAATTCCCCTCTATGGCGCTGTACAGTTTAGCTGGCTGATTATTCATCAGTTAATCAATTTTTGACAAGAATTTGCCAAATATGAAATTCAAAAAAGTCGACAATACTTAAAAACTATAAATTCCTGAAATTGAATCTTCTGTTAATGTGAATTATCTGAATATTTTCGACTTGTAAACTTCGGTAACAAGGTGCATAAAGGGGATGGTATTTTCTCGTATATTTCTGACAATAAGTTAAAAATTATTGAGACTGAAAATAAAAAAAAAAATATGATTTTGAAATGTGTAAACTATTCTCCTTCACAGGGCCGGATTACCCAATAGGTCAAGGTAGGCCCTGGCCTAGGACCGGCATATTTTTTGGACGTGGCGGCAAAGTTGTAAATTTGAGTTTTTTTTTGCTCGACAATAATTTTTGTAGGGGAAAGTCCAAAAATAAGTAGGAACGGTTACGATTTCCTTATTTTGAGCAAAACGTGGGGGGGAGCATTTTTCACGGTGCTTAGGGTTAAGCTGGCCCCGCTCCTTCATATAAAATCTCATTTTCGAATTTCACCTCTTCGTCTTCCTATTTTAGAGCCTTTTTTGAACAAAGAGAAAAATACTTTAATTTTTTTTTTTTTTTAGTAGAAATAGACGAGGGTAAACGATTCGCTGCCCTTGCTGTGGCAAATATAAATTGTAGTCATTAAGAAAAATGGCCATAACTTACAAACGAACGGCCAAAGGGACATCGAAGTCTCACCATAAAGATTCCTTTTTTATCTTTTAGGTACAAAACCTTAAAAACTGTAAAATCATTTCTTGGCATTTGTATCAGTAGCATACAAACCAGTTGCAAACATTCCAAATTTGCTAACTTACTATTATTATCGAGTGCTTATAATAATTATATAAATTATAACATTATATTAATATTTGTAATATGTCAATATCAGTTTCCACTGAATTAGTAATTAGTTATGTCCACCTTACCATGTGTTAATTAATATGTTATAAAATTTGTAATGTGGTTTAGAATGTTGACAGGCCAGGACAAAACAAGGTCAATCGACTGCAGTTACCACCGTCCATGTTTTTGACCAATTAACAAAAAAATTTAAATATTAAAAAATTCGCCAAGTACATGTTGCACACGCGTTAAGTCAGGGTTCCTTAGTGATCAGAGTTTTTTTTTATAACTTTTGGAGTAAAATATGAGACAAAGTAAAAACTTTGAAGTTGAATATTTTGAAAAGGAGATTCATATAGAAAGTAAGTAAAGGAATCTTAAACAAATACTTTACTTTGCAAAATACCACTTTTATTTTTGAAACTGTGACAATATTGTTTCGAACCGTTATTGTTAGTTCATTTTCAAACAGAATTTCTGTTTGAAAATGAACTAACGATAACGGTTCGAAACAATATTGTCACAGTTTCAAAAATAAAAGTGGTATTTTGCAAAGTAAAGTATTTGTTTATTAGTTACAAATGTGGAATACCATAAAGTAACGTTCAAATCTATTAATATTAAAAGAATCTTTTTGAGATATCCGATGCGATAGGGTGCACAGAATCATTTTTGAAGCTACCAACGAAAACCAAAAATTTTATCCATTTTCCAGTATTTCTCTTAAGGATTTAGGGTTACCGATTTTCTTTTCCTTCTTTAAATTTCTTTTTGAATTTTTGAAAATTTCATTGCTTGTACCTCCAACAGTTACCGACACTACTGAAATAATTTCTTGGGTCCACGGTTGAAACAGTGAAGGGGGACAAGTCCTTTGTAACGATATCCTTCCTACACGATGTGATGCGTGAAAAAAATTTTCATCTCCACTTTTTGCAATATTAATTGAGATCTACACCTGTAATATATACTTACCTACAAACATGCAAAATTTTTGGCACAGAAGCCGAAAGAAGTAAGAAGAACTATGGGGAATGTGTGACGGACGAACAGACAGATTTGACGAAACTATAAGCATTCAGAAATGTTTCTTTGGAACCCTAATGCTAAATTTGAAGATATTTTAATTAAAAATGTGCTAAGAAAAACATAGTCTGTCACCTTAGTTAAACAAAAAAATTGACCCAAGTTGAGTCATCATCAATAATTTCCGTTTCTAGATTCTTTTTATTTTAATCCACGTAACAAATTTAAAGAAAACATGCGACTTTTTAAATCGACATAAAAAAGGTAGCGCGACTTATATTTGCCGCGGCTTATTTTTATATACCGACTTTGATAAAAAAAATTGTTCTTTAACAGTCTGCTTGTTGACATCATCATTATTTTTCAGCTTGTTTGAATAAATGATAGTAATTTGTTGCAATGGTGGTCGCATAAGTAGATTAGATGGTGGGAAATAGAGTGTCGTGCTAGGCCGAAAGATGGTGTTTTAATCTTAAGTAGATACTTTGGTTTTTCGGAGAAATAGACCATTTTGTTTAAATCAATTGCTATAAAATATTATATAGTTACATAGGTATTTATTTATTCTTCTGTTAATATGAATTTATGATACCTAATTGGTGTTTTGTTTATGCAGTAAAATTTTGAAAACTCCCAATTTATGACAATTCTTCCAAATTGTGTTCTAATCACAGACCAATGAACACTATTATATTTTACTACTAGACAAAGCGTAAAGGCAGTTTTGTAGGCGTTTTTCTAGAAGAAGGTAACAGGGTGAGACGTGTGAGATTTAAGGAATATAATATAATGTCAATTTTTGAGCAAATGCCACTATAATTATTGCACGAAATAATAAACCGAATACCACTTTCTTTCTTTCAAAATTTTGCAGTTTCTTCTCGAAAAAGTAAAATTTTATTATCAATATTATATTTTGACAATAATTATTTGAAAACGTTACTACGGATACCATTGGTTATTGCATTAATTACTATATTACAGAATACTATCCGGTCGTATCCTGGTCGTGTCTGGCTTCCTCAATTATACATTTATATAATTAGTCTATATACTATAATATATAATATGTTCATTGTTCTGTGGTTCTGATCAAAAAGTTGCCGTTTTGTAGTTTTGCTAATTTCTTATGCAACAAAATATCGATATCCGACAAAAATCCAGACAATTTTTTTCCTTTGAAGTTGTACGAGCTTATTTTTTGTTATATTTACAATGAATATTTGACCTTACCTAACATTAAATTCGTCTGAATGATTTTGATTGAGATCATTTTTTATCAAAAATAAAAATTTCGAAAATTATTTTACAACAGCTCTATAGTGAAATATCAATTTTTAAACAATCATAATGGATTTAATTCAATAGATATTAAATTTTCTGCTTAATATGCTACTTAAAAAAATAACTTCGTTTTGGAAATAACAATTTTAATAAAAACGAATTTACTGAAAGAGGGTTTTTAATCTTCATTGCAGTGGATCCTCTGGAATCCGTTAGATGTTTTGTAGGACGACATCGGATTGTTGAATTTGTTAAACTATAAGCTACTGCTATCAATTTCTTCCAGTTGTTTTCTGTAGGGTAGTATTCTGTAATCCGACAACTAGTGGAAATGACGAGATCACAACCCAATTTAGTGTATGTATTCAGGGCCGGATTTACCGTAAGTGTCGGCTGCGGCACTGTGAAAAATGCCGCTCCTGCTTTTTCTTAAAAACAAATTTTTTCATAACATTTTAACTTTTTCCTCCAAAAAAATAAATGGCAAGCAAAAAAAGAGACGCTGTACGCAACTTTGCAAATATTGACCCCCTTTTTGCTATATTATTGGTGTATTGGACTACAGATGAAGAGAATACCGGATTAGCTAGTAGCCAGATTAAGTTTACTTTTAACACTACTTTTGTAAGTACTAAAGACCCAACCCTAGTTGTCTAAGCATATTTTAGTAGAATCTTAAATCTTTTAAAAGTTGTAATAAATTTTTGAAAGTAATCTACAAATTTTAAACCGTTCTGAACGATCAAAAATTTAATGCTTTTTTTGGACATATTTCCTTGTATTGAGCGAAAAAAAATATCAAATTTTATAGAAAAATTTTAGCCAAAGAAGGTAAATAACCTTGTTTCACTCAATTTTTTCCTTTTTTTTTGGAAGAACTACTAAAAAAAAATTCATTAAAATGATCAAACAATATTGTTAAAATAAAATCAATAAATAAAAAATAAATTATTGAGAATTGATGACTTCTGCTTACAAATGCTGATTTTGAACCGTGACTATCGAACACAATAGACACTCCAGTACCAGATAATATTTTTGTTTGATTTCATAGCAATTTTACATTTTTAAATTGGCCTGAAATTAAACTCCCAAAAAAAAAAAGTCGCCCATAGGTATACATAGATGAGGTGTTTGTTGTTGGTTATTTAATCGATCCGATGGGTACCTTTTTAATTTGTTTTGGGTCTTCATGCGTGTTATACCTACGACGAGTTAATAGTTCACAAATGACAGGGGAATTTGGAAATCAAGACATCAACAATACAATTAATAATTATTATGTATTTCGTTCGCACTTTTTAACTTCTGTAAACACTTCTTCGTTGCGTTCGTTGGTATAATTTTGTTGAGAGGGGGGTTTTAGGGGGGAGAGGTAGGATGATTTGATGAGTGACCATTTAAATAGAAATGTATATAGGTATACTTATAGAGGTACAGATACGTATTTAATATGGATTCATTGGCATTTTTTCGTGAGGCAGGTAAAAATTCTATACCATAGAGTTTGTGCAAATCGATTTTGTTTTGATGTAGAGCTGGTATTATAGTACTTAAATTCTGGTCTGATCAGTGCGATTTTCCGTACCATTGTCCGGATTGGTAGTAAAATTTAATTGTACTACTTAATTCAAATCCAAACTGAAGAGGATTAATTTTTGAACAATAAAAATCAAATAGATATTGGTTTTCCACCAAAAGATTTTAATTGTCACGTTTTATTGAGTTATGATTGGTACGATCAGCGATGATGGTCGGACCGGAACTGTAAGTATCTGAGTCTGAATCTAAGTCTATCTTAGATAATAAAAGTATAAAAAATTAAATTTTAAGCCCTAGGGTCTCTAACTCAGGCGGATCATTACTTTTAAAAAATCAAGTGGCCAATTTCTAACGTTTTCCCTTTATGCTAAGTATTATAGTTTTATTACTTTATGACGGCTGTTTGCACTGATTATCCACCCTCTTCTTTTTAGAATTTTTACTACAACAGCTATGGCAGTAGTTTGTGTTACTAAGTACAATAGTGCTTCCTGAAATTTGTTCACTGGTTTTTGTCCTCTGAACTGGTCGGAAAACAAGTTGAGAAACCCTTGAGATATATAATTTCTGGGTGCTATAACTATATTATTTCTGGATAATTTAATTATTAGGGTAAGTGCGGGAGAGATGCCGCAGTAGTCATAGTTCGTTCGTTGATTGATAGATAGCGCTATTAATGGATTATATGTTTAAAATAAGTTACTTATTTAAGTTGTATATGGTAACATTTGTGATTATAGTCCATCAGTTTAGTAATTATCCAACTTTTTATTATTGAAAAGTACGTTTTTTAACATAATATTTTATCAAGCACATAATTCATTAGAATTTAAGAATGTATATTTCATTGTTTTAATGAAAATGAGTTTTGTTATTAATTTAGGTATATTTTAAAAGTACTGTATAAAATTTTAGGTTAGAATTCCGCACTATGCTTGCTATAGCAACATGCGGCATCTATCCCAACAAAAAGGAGAGATGCCGAATCATATTACATATTAAAAACACAGACTTATACCTTAATTATACAATTATTTTTTTGGACTGTAAATTATGCCACGTAAATATAAAAGATCCATTAATGGATCAGGAAGAGCTCTCATATTAGTGAAGAAAACGAAAATAATGATGATTTCCTGTGTATTGAATGTTTTGAAAAGTACTCAGAACAAAAAAAAAAGTTGACTGGTTAAGATGTATAAAGTGCCCAAAATGGTTACATATGGCATGCATCATGTGTGGAGATGTGTGTAAATTGCAAAATTTTTAATATGAACTATGCAACGTCTCTCCTCCTTTGATGGGGCATCTTTCCCATAGGTGTGAGAGAGGCGCCGCTTTGCAGGCTCTACAAAAATGTTAATTATGAATCCTTTATGGCTCAAAATTTAAAATTATTTATAAATAATTTTAAAGAACAGTGTTTACATTTATTGTGTACCAAATTTCAAATCAATTAAATGCTTACTTGAAGAATTATCAAGTGTTTTCAAAATGTGCGCTGTCTCTCCCGCATTCACCCTATTATCAGTAAAAAAATAACTTTAGTAGTTGGAGGGATTTCCTTCGCAATTTCTGCTTACATATTAGTAACAGAGAAAAATATTTCTAACGAGAAATTTTTTGCGTTTTTTTTAAAGTGAGGTTAGAAAAAATTTTCAACAGTTATCTAGCATTCTTTTTACAATCCAATGGTCAAATAATCTCACCTGACTTTCTCTCTTTTAATTTTTTTGATGTATTACCATTAAGGAAGAAAAATAGGCATCTATTCAAATTGCTTTTGAATTTTTTCTTTTATTTATGGGTTACCCCATGAGATTCTTTCAATCATTACCTTCTTTTCTAATTGTTTTTCTTATGAATAGCTTTAAGATTTGGGATATACAATATCATCAGTAACAATAAATTCTAATGCAAAATCTACAAAAGATAAAATTTCTAATACACATTACATATTACAAAGGTACGCCATTTTTCAAGAAACCATAAAATTTTTTTTTTATTTCTGATCAAACTTTTTGTGACAACGCATAAAATTATTTTTAACCAGTATACGTTTTATAATATTTATAAATTATAAAAAAATTTATTAGATAGTTGATAGTAGCAATGGCTTTATTTCAAAAAGCCATACGAAAGAATTTTTATAGTTATAATAACTCTATCAAATTTAAAAATGCCCGCGGTCATTTTCTAAGGATGAATTTATTTACATATTCGAAATAGGGGAACATCGGCCTATATCAGAAGAATATTACAATTTTCATTAATAATTTTAGTCGATCTAATTCTCAACTAAATATTACATAGTTTTATAACAATGGTGGGAGCGTCGTAGAATACATTTTTTAAGTACAGGGTGTCTATAAAAGGACTTCATTGGAAGCAAACGGCATAAGTTGTATCACGTTAGTTAATTAGGTACTTCGAAGTCAGTATTTTATCAAATTTCATCCATATCGTTTTGAGTTTATATTATCAAAGGTTGTAGCGCTGCGCATTTGTGAACTTGAAGTAGCCGAGCCACAACGGAAGGTTCAGTGTGTAACATGACTTATATATACTGGATCTCTTGTTACTGTACAGCCGAATTTTCGACGTCAGTACGGTCATGATGCGTCTACGAACAAAACCATTCGTCAGTCGTGGACCAGGATGTCATCTGTCTGATGTTATCTCTAATGTTATACACTGATGTTGTCTCTCTTCATAGGAACGAATCGTGTAGGTGTTGAGCCGAACCAACAAACATTGTCCTTCAAACGTTGGAAGCATCCCTTTGACTCGGTGCAAGAATACCGACATCGGCTGGAACATGGCCAAATGCGAACGTTTGACGCTCGACATTGGACGCTCGTGGGTTCGAACAACGGCCATACGATGCGACAAATCATCAAACGTCCAATGTTGGAAGGTGTTCGTAGTAGCATCGTGTAGAACCGGTCTAAGCTTGCCTCTCAGAACGTAACACATTTTGTTAAATTAATATTGTTTGCGTTCGCTAGAAAATTTTGTTAGCCTAACGTTAGCTAACGGAGCTTGCACCGTTACAAGCGATGGGGCTCTGACTCAAAAAATTAATGCTCATTAAATATTTTTTCATGGTTTCCTCTGCTTTTTTACGGTATAAATACTTAACTTCAAACAGTCACATTCAAAAACTATGGAATAAAAGCTATCAGTCACCATGTTAGAAATTGTTGTTTTAATATCTAGTGCATGTTAATTTTTTGAATCCGAGCCCTCTGGTTTGTAACAGTGTAAACTTCGTTACGTAATGTTAGGCTAACAAAATTTTCTGGCGAACGCGCAAATTGTTACATATTAATGCTTCTGTTCGAGATATCCATGTTCCCCCGACTAAAACAATTAAAATGATAACCTTGTCCAGTTTCAGTGTAATAGAAAAAGAAAAACAAGATTCTTTGTATACAAAAAAAAGACAAAGGTATTTGAAGACCACTATATGTATGTATATAATTTAGATTTTGGATAATGTTTTCTACACATTAGAAAATCATTATTATAAAAGCGGTATAGTTTGAAAATTGTCTAAACGCATAACGACATTAGGGCATTTTCTAAGAGAGTATAAGTTAGATAAAATACACAAAGATGAAAGAATTAAAATATTAATATCTCAACAACGTCGATCTTCAGTACAATTAAGTAAAAGTGATATTCTCGCCAGGAAATGGACGTTTAGTGATCGGATTGATGTCAGCTGTATCCAGGGCCCGGTTTACCCTAAACAATTTCTTAATAATTTTTAAAAAAAATTTCTCAATAATTTTCCCACTTTTTTCTTTTTTCCTATCAAAAAATAAGTGACGAGGAAAAAAAAGCAAAATTGTCACGTGTGTTCCAAATTTTGTCGCCCGGGGCTAGTGCCCTGCGTGCCCATAGTGTAAATCCAGCACTGGCTGTATCTATAATACAATTTGTAAAACTTGAAAAGACCTTCTTGCACTAGAGGAATATATAATTCTTTGTTGAATTATAATCCTTTCTCTGGATCTCGTATGAGCACTTACCTGTTTATCAAATCAATCATAAATTGTTCTCAAGAAATGTAGCATTTAATATTAATAGATTTGAGCGTTACTTATTGTCACAGTTTCAAATACAATGTAGCATTTCATTAGTTTTTATTTTAATGTTTTCGTTGCGAGGAAAACTATTTAAAATTAGCTCAAATCAGTGGTGGACTAAATTCCTTGGAGACCTTAGGCAGCCTATTAATTACTTTATCCAAAAATATAGTAGACGAGCAGAAAAAAACAGAAAGGAAAGAGAAAATCAATACAGTTATGGAGCGATAAAGCTTGATAATGATTCTCGATTACTCGGATTTCTTTACCATTGGACACGCGGGCCACTCTGTCTAGTATGTGGCCCATTGCCATTACCTCAAATTATTTTAAAAATTTGAATTATATAGTTTCGCATTGTGAACTATACGCCAAAATTAAAAACTAAAGAAAATTATATCATACATTTTTCATAAAATTTTTGTTATTTTTCAAAGTAGTAAAATTATTTTTAAAAAAATTCTTAGTGTCGAAAGATCATTTTTGATAATCAGTGATAAATACTACTTTTTTTTACAGTATTTAACTTGATGAAACATCTTTGGGTAAGGTTCCATTAGTCTGTAACAGTGAAATCTGTTTATAAATTGTATTTTTAAATAATATTTGAAATTTTTCAATTAGTTTTTTAATACTTTTTTGATAGCATTCTAAGATTCTTTTTACGATGAATTCTTCAAAAAAAATTTTTTAAAATAATTCGCTGTTTTTATATCGTCATTAAAATCGTTCAGTTAGTTCGAGGTATGGGTCCGGCTGATAGGATGTAAATAATAGTGGAACAAAATTTACGGCTAATGACCTTAAACAGATCTAACTGACAGTTGTTGTCGTAAAATTGTAATAAAAAAATATATAAATGTTTATATAAAGAAGAAAAACATGTTAAAATGGAATATAAAAAATTTAATTAATATGTCTTTCTTACATATTATGGTACACGGTCTCTCTTGTTTCATATTATGGCTACACTTCCTTCTGGTCTCGATCAAATTCCAAACTAACAAAAAGTAGTTAAATTTTTTATATGTAAATATTTGTATCTGTCAAACTACGAAAATTTTTAAATTTTTATTAGAGAATAATGTAGCTATTCGTAGACACATTTTACACATAAATAATATTAGCCATTTAGTAGTTACGAATTTGAATTTTAGTCAAGAAATTTTGAATTTAGTAACTTCTGTGTTAAGAATTAAGGTATGTCTTTATTTTCATGTGTTAAATAATCAAAATTTGTAGTAGAATCTGTTATTTTTGTAAGAAGATATTTAATATAAATTTGTTCTGGGGTAAGTGCTTGTATTTTTATAAATCATAGTTTTAGTCTAGTTCTTTTAGAGTTTTAGACACTAAAATGAATATCGTGTGTTCTTTGATTTAAGTCTGATACATATTATTTATTATTTAGGTAGTGATGTATTTAAAAAATTCCAGTCTTCAGGGATATTTGAAAAAGTATTAACTGTATTAACTATCATGGTAGGTATACCCTCAAGAAAAGTGACAACCAATATAAAATTTTTTGTAAATGACGCCCAAATTTTTTTCCGGGGTTCACTGGATCTTTCTAGCAAGTCCAGATTCAAGGGGCAGTACGAGTGGACAAAGACAGCCCACTCAGACCAAAGTACCAGAATTAGAACCAGACAAAAGAAATTTATACCGCAGAATTATTTTCCCTTTTTCTTAAAAAAATTGGCTCAAAACATTTCATAAGCATAAAAAATGACGCAATACAAGTCGAATTTAAGCAAACTCCATTGGGTTATCGATTGAGAAAGAAAATTACTTAAAAGGACGATTTAAATAGAAACGGGGTTGACACAAATTATAAAAAGTAACAACAGGATTTCTCTGCATTAACTTTAACAGGATTGCGCGGCGCAAGAGTTAAATTTTCTCGCGTTAAAGGTAACGACAATCCCATTAAAGATAATGACATCATAGTTGGTTAACCTAAAGGTTAATGTGGACATGCTAAAGGTTTGGGAAGATAAGAGTATATGTTTGAAATCCATTCAACTTTATTTGCTGAGCTAGTTCCCTTTGACCTTTCTACCGGTCTAAATTTTCGCTTAATTATTAATATTTTTGGAAATTTTCACTGTTTAGTTTTGATTGCTCATGGTCACTAGAAATAATCACGGTCACAAGAATGAACACTTGGTTTGGTCAGTTGGTCACGTTTTTCTTGTATTTTCCTTGTTTTTAGCGAATTTCCAGAATGGAAATTCAGCTATTACAGTAGGTCTCATGACGCGACTTGAGCCCGGCACTATGGCAGAAATTTGTTCTGAGATCCCTAGAAACCGAAAATAATATTCACTAAAATTTATATATATATATATATATATATATATATATATATATATATATATATATATATATATATATATATATGTGTGTGTGTGTGTGTGTGTGTGTGTGTGTGTGTGTATGTATGTATGTATGTATTTATGTTTCAGCACGATAACTCTCGAACGAAATGTCCTAGGCTTACGAAATTTGGTGAGAACGTTGGAAGTCCAAAAATCTTGGATGAGTTCTTCAGCCAGACACGTCGGATGCCAGGAACATGGTTTTTGTTCTTGCAAAACATTAGTTTTTTGCCAAAATTTGCTATAATTTGAAAGTTTTTGCCACATTTTCTTACACCATTGCAAAGACGGAAAAAAATCACATAATTAAGGTTTTTGAACTATTATTCTAGGTTAGCTAGTTTTTGATAAAATAAGAAAAAAAGTCTATTTATTATTTTATGGAGATATCTGTAGAAATGGAGCCAAGTACTTTTTGTGTTGATGCTTCGATATTTATTTAAAATACCCCTGTCGCAGCATCCTGCATAACATAGAGAATTTCCATTTACAAAAGTACGTTTTTCTCGGAAACTAGTTAATATAGAGTAATTGTAAATAGAAAAACCTTCTTTATGTGATTTTTCCGCCTCATTCCGCCAAATTTTTTTCACGAAAAATTTCATTTCACGAAAAAAATTTGGCGGAATGAGGCGGAGAAATTATATAAAGAAGGTTTTTTTTATTTACAATTACTCTATATCAACTAGTTTCCGTGAAAAACGTACTTTTGTAAATGGAAATTCGCTATGTTATGCAGGATGCTTCGACAGGGGTATTTTCTTTCCTTTTTTTTTCTGTTACCACTTAGCGTATGTGGCCGCTCAGATGATTGATTGTGTTCAATATAGAAATATCCTGTATGTATGTGTAACAAAGAATGCAATTTGAAATTTTCAGAAAAAACAATTTGTTTGTTTTTTTGTTCAATGTCACACATACGTACATTATACCACTTTTATACTTTTCTTTTTTTGGAAAAGAAAACACAAAATAAGAAACACAGAATAATGTGTCAATTTTTATACTACGGAGTTTGAAATGATTGTGGGCGCGGTTTTTTACACAAACCTTTTTTTTTGGTAGAAAACGGACGATATGTGATTTTTGGATGTTAAAACCACATTTTACCGTCTTAACTACTATCTAATTTACTAGCTAACAATAAGCTTGTGTGATCGTTGGAGACGGTGTTTTTTATTGTGTCTTTACGGCTCTAGAGGTATAATAGGTATCAGCACACAAATCACCTGTGTGATGTGTATGTATGTATGTAGTCAGTTTCCAAGTCATGTTGGAGGTAAAAATCGTTAACTGTGATATATAACACATGGTCAGTGAGCTCCTCCGAACTCCACTCCGCTCATAAACAACTTTATTAAACACCATTTTTAATGACAACAAATTTTCAGCAAATAAATTTGTAATAATTTTATTTCTTTGTCTTTTTGTTGTCTTAGGTGGGTACATATCAATTTATTTACAATTTTATTGTAGCAAAGTGTTTAATTTTCAATTTAACAAGTGGGCGAACTAATTGAAAATAATGTAGATATTATTATTTTTAGTGTTTTATTGAGTTATCGCTATTGTTTATGTTTTCAGTGTTAGATACTCACCTAATTCTAGTTTGTGTTTTACTTAACTTGTGTATTAATATGGTTTGCAATCAAACGAATCAACTGGTTCCTTAAAAAAATCCCGATGAAGGTCTTGTGCATTAAAAAGCAGAGTTGATGTAAAAAACCAGTTTTTTACATTTTTATGTAAAAAATTGTAAAATACGTAAAAAACTGTAAAAAACCGTACAAAATTGTATAAAATTGTAAAAAATGTAAAATACTTAACTCATTTGTCATTTCACTGACAAACAATTTATTTTGACGGTTATTACTTATGTTTATAAGTTCACGTGAAAAAACGTGTAAACAAAATGTCGACACAAAAAAGATTTTCTGCTGGTGGAAGGCCATCCACAACTGACTACAAAGCTTTCCAAATTAACAAACTGAGTTTTGACAGATCAAAAAAATACTACATATTTATCTCTCTTTAAATTATAATAACAATAAAATCACTGATGATAATGATGATGTAGATGATTGATACCTTTAATAAAATTTGACTGAATAAATAAAAATCTTTTTAATATTGAATTCGTAAATAAGCTATTCTATCAAAACTAACCTTTCTTTTTCCTGTTTGTCCCCATTTATATTAATTTTTAACTTTCAAATTACTTAATTATTAAGTTTTACTTTGCAAATATAGCAAATACTTCAACAGCAAATATGGAATACCATCAGTAACGCTTACATATCTATTAAATTTAAAAAATTTAGTTTTTTACGTTTTTTACATTTTTTACAGTTTTTTTTATAAAAACAAGTATGTGTAATTTACAAAGTTTTTTACATGTAAAAAACTGTGTAATTTACCCGAAGTAAATTACACGTACAACTCTGTTAAAAAGTAAAAGATTATTTTTTTTTTAATTAAAAGTACAGAAAACATGATTGGTTGGATGCTGAGCAATTTTACCTTCACATTTTTTAGGGCATTAATCCGGATATTGAAATTTCAATCTCGAAATTTCGGAATTTTTGAAACACCAATCCCGATCCCCAGATGTCCCGAAAAGCATTAAATATCAGTCGAGATCACAAGATTTTGAAACTGGCTGCTCCACCCAATCCGCACCAACAAAAAGAGTGTGCTTTGTGCCACATTTATGAGATGTGCCGCTGCATAATTTCTCTGAATTGCTGAATTTTTCTGTTCTGAATTGAACTAAACCGAAGGTGTTAGAAATCGTCGAATATCTTCTAATTTTGTGATTCGATTAAAATTGGAATAGAAAGGACAACATATGGACTTTGTTTTTTTTCTAAACTTGATTTTTCCTGAGTGTTCTTTAAGTTTCAGTTCCGCTATCAATTAAACAACAAATTTTTACACGAATTTCACTGAATCAAATTATAAAATTTCCATGTACAATCTTCTTCAAATTATTTAAGAGGATTATTTATTATGAAAAAAAAGTTTCTAATTGAAATTTCACAACAGCAATCCACCATAATTTTTAATGGCATCATTAATGCGGTAATGGCTTAACGCACATTTTCGAATTTAATACATTTTACTTTTTGGTTATCATGCGAAAAGGGGCGGTCTGCTTCACCACACAAAATAAAATGTGTAACAAAAATAAAACAAACATTTGTCTCGCTCGAATCGACCCTGGATCTCAGTATTCTGTAACCCCTCTTGTGTCTTTAAAAGAGAGATTAATATATAATCCGTATCAAATTTGTATTGTATCGCAATACCCCAAACAAAATTTAAATCACAATCTGTTTTCATGTACGACTTGCATGTAAATTTTTTGGTTTTGTACCAGTTTTACGTTGACCAAAATTACTGTATGTCAGTATTGTATATAATGTGATCCATTAGTTGTTGTTCGGTGGTAAGTAAATGGGTAATTTATATTGAATTTGTTTGTTCATGTGCGAGAATTAAACGATAATACGGTTTCCAGTCGGTATTTGTTCCTTGTTATAGATTTTTTTTTTGAGAATTACAATTTATTTGAAAAAGCCGATTAAAAGATATAAATATTATATACGATCATTGTTATTAATGGTGCATGTTTCGTTTACTCTTGGATTTGTTCTGTTCTAGGTTACTAGTTGGTACTTCTGTGGGTGCTTCTATAGTATGTGATCTACCAGCTATAGTTTGTTGGTAATTAACTAATAATATTTTAAATGAATATTTTTGTGGAAAAAAATTTTGTATCAAGCGCAGATTAGTTTTGTTAAATAATGAGGATAGAACAGAAATCCTGGAAATTTAAAAAATGGTAATTTACGATTGATATAGCTAGCAAGCATTGATTTGGATTTGATCTATTTCTTTGCGTTACAGCAGTCCCGAAAGAAAGTTCTTAAATAAACTAATATCCAAGGGGCCAAACTACTATTACGATAGTTAGCATCCCGACTGTAATCAGAATTTTACGTCATCAGACTTGGCAGAGAGGTGGAAGGTTATATACGTATTTAGAGTTTTTGTTGGTATATGTAAGGTAGTGGATGTTTGTGTGTGTAATACTCTGTATGTATGTAGCGGTGGTCCAAGGTGAGAATGCATACGTATACTAGAACAACCATGTGCATGTACCTGCTACAAGGGATGTAACAATGAACAGCCACCACTGTGGCCACGACTTAACAATGAATGTGTACGCTTGAAGAGCCGATGGACGACTAATCAGTAAGCAGTATAAATTGCTACTTACTGCAACTTTCGGATCACTTTCGTATTAATATCGTTGTGTGACTGAATAATTATTGAGTTGTACATCCATATTGAATAAACGCAAGAGGGCTGTAGAGTTAACAACTATAGAGTTAACAAAAAATCATAAATTAACACTTTCACTGAGATGACATTACTTAGTGCGTGTCAAAAGCACGCATTTGACGAATTTTTGTATGTAGGCTTGATCTGTCTCATCTGTGCTAATATCTTACACCAAACTTGTAACAAAATGCCGATGGTGGGGGTAGCCAGAGTTAAGTAGTCCGGAGTGGCACTAAATCTAAATGCGCCACTTCCCTGGCGTTTTTTTATTTGGTGAAGGTAAATATCTGCTACCTTTGTTTACATATTGATATTAAACCTAATGTAATAAAATTGTAGTAAAAATAAAATAAAACGAAAAGTAGCACATTTGGCACACTGGGGTCTACAGTAGCACCATTCTCTGTTTGGTAGTTTTAAAAACGAACGCTTCAATAATTTTTACACACATTCATATAAAATTTAAAAGGATTTATGATTGTCAAATGAAATAATGGAATATCTTTTTACATACATATTTTTCATCTGAGTGATTCTCAGTTACAAAACCAGATATTCAGAATTATCTTTTTGTAATGTTTTCTGATTGTTAAGTTGAAAAATAGTTGTCTTGAATTAAAGTTTTAAGTAGTGGATTTGGTTATAACTAAGCACTGGTTTTAGCATTTGGAAGTTCCAATTTTACTGGCTATTATCACCGGAGTTTATTTAATAAATGAATCGTAGTGCTTGGTAAGGATGATTAATTCAGCTTTATAGCTGCTTAAACATTCTATATTAGCCTTTAGTTGCCTTGGTAAGATTTTATTCAAACTTATCTATTCCTTTAGAGCTCCAGCTAGATTTTCCTAAGGGCACTTGGGAAATATATTCGGAGGTTCCCAAAATGATGGAAGTCTGCACGATTAAAATTATATATTCCTAAAAAAATTACACCTAAAAAGCTAAAACAGTTAATTTTTGCAACTGAACGCGTTGGGACTGGAGAATAGGCTTTCGTTGTGTTTTGAGGATTTCTGCGATTGGAAATAAGCAAATGAACGACTATATTCCCATGAAATGTCCGTCGTACTCGTACATCTAAGACTTGTATATATTTCAATAATTATTCAAAATAATGTAAGTATATTGTCGAGAAATTTGTTAGAACAAGTAGAATCATTTATTAAGTTTTGTTGGAAGATTTTAACTCGTGCTAAAGATTTAGCTTTTTATAGTGAGTATAATTTAAATAATAAAATATTGGAATCTTCTAGCTACAGTAACTTTTAGTTTCGATACAGTTATTCGTAAAATATAATGTTTTACTAAAAGTTGGCAATACATTTTTTAATTTTTTTGCTAGGCACATAAAAAGTGCCAAGGGACCTATCAGTGGCAAATTGATCTAGAGTTCCTCGTGGTTTAAGTTTCTTTATGTACCTAGAAAGTGTGGAAAAACATTGACTCCTTCAGCCGACGCCTTTTACTGCATCATTCTCGTTAGACCATAATAGATAATTTAAAAAAAAGAATAAATATTAGAAATTTCATCATTTATTTAACACGATTTGTCACACATTTAATTAATTTTTAATTAATACTATTTCATATCATTATCTCCAAAACTCTGAAACACAAAACATAATTGTAAAAGCAGAATATAAAAGAAATCGTATAAAACTGAAACTTGTTTCATAAATTAACAACAAAACAATGCTTGCTGGCTCTGGTGAACTGGTGAGTCAAAAAATATATCTACATATTCCCAAAATCGTGTGACATCTTTTTAGATAGTTAAAAATTCTGAGAAAAATACATAGTCTACCATTCTGTTTTGTTTTTTGTTTTGTATGGATTTTTTCAACAAATTTATAAGAATATGAAGAAGATATAACAAAGCTGTCAGTATGGAAACGAGAATTGTGTTTTAGTATTTATATTTCCTGCTGTGAAGGATCTATCCTACGGTGCATTCTATACTGTTATTTCGCTCGTTAGTCGTTATATAGTTTCCTTTTTACGTAAAAATATTCTTTTCAATATGATTGTATGTATAGGGATTGTATTTTGTATGTCCTGATTATATGCGACACATTAATTTTGTGTTTGTGTTGAATGTTTGACAACAGTGTTTAGCAATTTTAGCACGAAAGCCATAACCATAATAATTATGATTTTATTTTTGAGGTGAAATTGCCGCCAATTACGGAAATATTTTGTTTGAAAATCAATAAGAGGTATTGAATTTTTTTTGTTTCCTCATAAAGTGCAGGCAGATTTTAACTAGAAACATTTTTTGTCTTCAAAATTGATTGATTTTAAGTGTCAAGGAACAAATTGTCAGGCATTTTATAAATGGACTGCAATTAAAAATTCTCTTTTGTTAATTTGATCGTTCTAGAATTTTAGCTTTCGGCGTTTCAGTTACGAGGTTTAATGGAGTCTTACACCAGTTTTAGATCTGTAGTTTTGGCGTGGTATTTGTAATGTATTTTTGAAAACGATAAGTGTAAATTAGTGTAAATAGTTAGAATTTGGAATGAAAATATGACCTAGAGTGTAGAATTTTGTTTCTACCAGCCTTATACCTATACAGATATTTGGTTCGGAAGTATGGTTGAATTTAATGATATAAGGATATAGTAAAAACTGTCAGTTAACACGAAAAAACAGTGTTATAAGTAAAAATAACTGAATATACTTAATGACGTCACAAAAATCAATTTTCCTATTTATTATTTTTTAAAATAATACATTGTTCAAACGATTGTTTCTATAAATTTTCTGGTAGAATTGTAATGGTTTCGATCTGAAAAAGAAATCTGAAAAATTCAATAAACTATAGTTGTTTGTTATTTGCAATTCGTGTAGCTTTTATTTTGTCAAAAATGAGAAAAAGTGGAAGCAAAAATTCTTAATAGACACTAAATGTCAATCTTTCCTCACTTAATTCATGGATTTAGGTTATTTCCAAAACAGCATTATTCAAATAAATTTTTAAGCTGCTGAAATTTCACTTATATGGGATACATTGTTCTAAAAACTGGTTACTATTCGATTTGATAATATGACTTACTCGCGTTTGAACCTTTATAATACTTTATTTCGCAACGATCGATTAGCGATTAAGTCTTTCAATTAAAAAAATCAATACCGCCAAGAAATTCTATATTGTTGGTACATAATTTATAATTCAAATAATTTTTCTCAATTTTTTTTTTTAATATTTTTTTTAAGTATGTAATATGAGATGGAGTAACTGTAGCATTCTTAAAACGATCGTTTCAATTGTTATAAATCATAAATAACATTATTATAAATAAATCAAAAACAAAAAAGGTTCACATACCTACTTCAATTAAAGTAAGATACCTATGTAATTATCTGCGCATGTGATGCACTTATTTCTCAGTTAACGCGCTATTATCAATCATTCAAGACAGTTTTCATATTACATCTTATTGTATTCCAACATCAATATAAATTATTAACTTTAAAATATTATTTCTATAAATGATTTCAAACATTATTACTTTTAATTTAATTTCATCAAAATACTTATACCAACAATTTTCATATGGATAAGAGATGAAAATAAATGTTTCAATCTAATTGAAATTTCTAAAATTTACGAGTCAAATTAAAAAAAATCGTCAAGTGCGTGATCGATACGCATTAAGTTAGGATACTACACTAGCTAGAGCTTTTTACAAGTTTCCGGTCAAATATCAAACGTTGAATATAGAGTAGCGAACAAACACTTATGCAATTGTAGGCATTAAACGTTAAGTAACGCCAGGTAACATGCAGTAGCCAGAATCGCAAATTTTCTTCATTTTCTAGCACCTCTCCTAAAATTCATCTACAGTTGATCCTGTTTTTGTGCGGTGGAGGGGATCGCATAAAAAAAATTGCACAAAAAAGTATAGTCAAAAATATCATAAATAGCTATAAAAAGTATAGTTCGATCCAGATTGTACAAAAAACTTTTTTTATGCGGTTGATCGGGACCAGATAAAAAAAGTTTCATCGAAAAAACATCACTTAAAACGCTCAAAACTTAGAAATTTCCTTGGAAGTTGCTTCTATAAACAAGATGAAGCATTAATTTACACGTAGAGACATTTTATTTCAATTTTATAATATTATAAAAATTTTGAAAAATACGTCTGTAACAAAATCAAATGATGCAATAACTTATGTTCTTATGCAATGTATTGATTAAATGCTTAAAAGTATTTTTTATCAAAGAAAGTTATTATAGTAATTGTTTAAGTTTCTTACTGTCTCGTGATTTTGATTCACATTATGCATTTTAATAGCCATTTTTTACAAACCGCATAAAAAAAATCGCACAAAAAAGACCGCATAAAAAAGAGTTCAGCTGTACTATGGGTCACTTTTTCATTTCACTTTATACGGTTGGCAAAAATTTAGTTACTTATATCATCGAAAGTTACCTAAAGGCTACATAACTTATCAAGTGCTAGTTTTGTGTTTTTCAAATTTTTTGGTAAAGTTTCGTAAATGGACCTTCTAGCAATGTCCCATACAGTACGTAAAAAAATTTTCATCTCGCTTTTCAGTACGGAAATACTTCAAGAAATTGAGAAACAGTTTTTTGGGTGTATATTATATATTGTATGTTGAGTTCAGAGACTAAAAGATGTAGAAATAGGAGAAGTGTGACAGACTGCTCGACATGATGAAATTATAAGAGTTCTGAAATTTTTTCTTCGGAACCCTAAAAATTTAGAATATTTTTACAGATATTTCTGTCTTCCTCATGTACTTACAAAGGTCTTATGTTTAAAGCCAGTGGTAACAAATTGTTGATAAAATATTGTAGTCAAAACTATTTTAATAAACCAATGTCTTTCTCGGCGCTCCCACCATTATTTTTTTAATAATTAAGGTCTAACTCGCTCCAGGAATAATCTGAACGATTTAAGTATTTCTTACCTAAACTGTTAGGTTGAGAACAATATAATGAATGAAAAGTTATACAGATTTGATGACAGGGCCGGATTTGCCTTTGAGAGGCCTCTGGCCGGTTTTCAAGTGGCGACTTCTTGTAAGGTGATCAAACTGGCAAAAACTAAAACAGGAAAAGTAGTTTCTCGATAATTTTTTGCTTAAAGAGCTGTAGGATTGTAAAAATTTTAGAAAGGGGCTCTATAAGTCCGGCTCTGCTTGGCAGGATTTGATCTATTTAGATTTTCTTCTGATCCTTCATTCTATTTATAATTGCATCCTTGCCTTAAAAACTTTTTAACACTCAATCAATTCGGCTTCCACCACTTTAAAATAATGAAAAAATATGGTTAAAAAGAGTTAAAAATTTAGTTAAAATCAAAATTAATTTTGACATCAATTGCAGTTTTCTCCATCTTATAACTACTAAGTAAGTATAAATGTGGTGTCTCCTGAACTCTAGGCATCATTGCCATCAAAACTTAAATCTCAAAATGTACCCTGAAGGGTAAGGCTCGATCCACATTAACGCTCCGCTCTCGGTACAATATCGCTCCGCTCCCGATTCCATAAAATATTCTTACACAAGAAACAATGAGTGTATTCACATCATCGCTCTGATATCGGTCCGATATCAGTCACGGTTCGCTCCCACTCCAATTCCACTCCAATATCAATACTACTCAGGTTATATTTTATCGGAGCGATATCAGACTTGTTATGGCTTGTACCTATAGTGTAAACACTTTTTTGATTCCACTCCACACCGCTTGCATTCAGTTGTTATGAAGAGATGTTTATATCCAACTGGGAGCGTACCCAGCGTGGCATTATAATGTGAATGGAGAACGAATAGGTACCAGCATGTTATATCAGCACTGTAATGTGAATACAACAAGATTATATCGGAGCGAGAGTGGAGTGGGGGCGTATCGAGAGCGGTGCGTTAATGTAAATCGGGCCTAAAACAACAAATTGATAGCTTCCATACGTTGGTATTGAAACAATATTTAAAATAAACACAATAATTTTTAGTGATTACTTCATCTTCACCATCATCGTCTTCTTCGGTATTTTGATTCATTTCTTGTGTTGTGGTCCTTCTAATTATATATGCAGTGTACACACATCGTTTATTGTAAATTGCAACTTAATATCTGCATACATACATACGAACACGGAATATTCGGATAGCAAGTCAGTTTGGTCAGTCAGTCATTCATCGTCTGGTGTGTGGTGCTATTAAATAATATCAAGTTACAACCTGACGATTTTCATGCAAAGTTAAACCGCCTCTGTGTTTGTTCGACCGTTCAATTTACCGCCAATACTTCTTACTACGTCTTTCATACAGGGTGAGTTGCTTTTTTTTGGAGAATCGCGATTTTTATTACGGTTTCAAAAAATTGTTTAGATATGTAAGAGAGGCCTCGGTGAAGGCAATCGATTGCTATGTTCACGAACATTATAGTTTTTATGGTTTTCGAGATGTGATACAAACTTATAATTTTTTAAATGGGATAACATATTAATATACTGATTAAAATAATCTAATTTGGTAAATTTAACTGTTTTTCGCTCAAAAATGACATCTTCACGGAGACTTATCAAAGAATACTTATTTGTGTATAATTAAATCGAATAGGAATGAAAATTATCATTTAACATAAGTACGCATCTAATAATTTGACGAATATTCATTGCTACATTGAAAATTATTTGTATTTTTCACGTAAATTAGCTCTTTTACTTATTTATTAATCGTAACCATCTTAACATAACTTAAGATGATTTTAGATACTGGTTGACATTTTGTGATTAAAATCTCGTATGTTTGAACATTGATGGAACTGAGTCGAGCCGTGCATTTAGAAAATTAGACTTTAAAAGTGCAATTACCTACTCAAAACAGTGGAATAAAAAACGTTTCAATATGTTTCCATTTTATTTTTTTTTAATCTAAGAAATCCGTAAGCCTTTTAGAAGTTTATAAATAATTTTCTAAGATGTCTCCCTGTAATATTAATATTTTTTGTATACACTTTTTTTCAATTAGATGAATATTTTAGCAATAAATCGAATGGCAATTCTCAAAAAACTCACCTGTATATACGAGTAAACCAATACATATATAATAATTTTTGAATTTTGGTGTTTCTTTCGCGGGATAGACTGACCAAGACAATATGTGATTGCAGTATTATGGTGAAAAGTAGGTGCGAAAGGTTTACACGGAAATATTAAAATAATCATAAGCTAAAGGACAATAAATTTAGCCTATCAATCTATTTTATCCATTTTTTCTGGATTCCCTTCTACACGAATGAAATGTAGGTCAAATGAAAGACTATGAATATTTTTTTGTAGGACGCCGCGAAGTACAGAGTGACTTATGTTAGCTTCTTCTTGTCACTTATAATGAATTAAATGGATCACGATTTTGGAATTTCGATAACTGCAGTTTTGGTAGATGCCAGTTGTTGAAGATATTAAAAAAAGGAAAACTTTAAATTAAAATTTATTCAAGTCTTTTTCTTCTTACATACTTTAAGTATGCTACTAATGTATAGTTTTACCGGCGTTCCCACCATGTATATTTACAGTCACATTTCGTCGAAAATGCTAATGTCGCTTGTAATCTGTAATTGGCATTTAAGTTGCTTACAAACTTAAGTTCATTGTACATTGTTCCTTCAAAGTATGTTATTTTCTTGTCAGGGTTTTTACAAATTACAAATACAGATAATTATTATTGAAGTAGATATTGCCTTATATCTAATAACTTGGAACGATTAGAATAACAACAACTACGTCAATTTTATGTTCGTATAATATTTAACAACTTCAACGTAACCAAGAAATTTTATTCGACTTGAAACACTACTAATTTTGAACAATTTCTTTAAAGAATTGCTCTTAACTTTTGACGTTTTTATTTTATTAACGTATTTTATTTTATTTCATAACTACTGGAATATTAAAAGTATTAGACTATCTTATTTTTTTAAATCATTTATTCCTGTACGCAGTTTTTTTTTTTTTTTTGATGACTTTAGCTTACAATTAGCAGAAAATTTTATTCGATTTAAAACACAACTAATTTTGTACAGCTCTTTTTAAAAGAGTTATTTTTTTTTTCATAACGACCATTGGGCTACCAAAATTAGACTACCTTATTTTTTTTAAATTTAATTATTCAAAACTTTAATTGTAAATGCAATTGATTTTTGAATAATTTTATTTTTAGATGCAGTCTACTCAAGACTCGGGCTAGAATTCAGGAAAGTGTGACAGATCCACTGTTAATAAAATGATAAATAATACTTGGTAATTTATTAATGACAAATATACAACAACTTGATTTATAAAACAATTTCGTGTTATACTTGATTTTTAATTTCAAAAATATGTAATACCTTTTCATGGATATACATACAGTTTCATCTGTACTCGCAAACTATTAATTCGGTTTTGTTCATTTAAATTTTTTCTCCTTTTTTGGTAATTTGCATTTGGTGAATGCAACTGAATACACCATTCTTTAGAACGAGGTTCAGTGAAAATTATATAATTTGTTTACAGAAGTGGAAGAATTATTTAAAAAAAATAAAATAAATAAAACAACCGAATATAATATTTTGTTCGATTTTTTTTCACATAATCGAACAGCAAAATTATTATTTCTTATAATATTGAAACTGGACAGGACAGAAGAACGTGGTAATAATTTTTGGTAATAATTTTTGATTTGTTAGTCTAGATTTGTCCCAGCATTGTAAAAATGTTTGTAATAAATATGTTACGCTCAAAGACCGAAAACGCTCACGGAGCGAAGGTGATCGACCACAACGCGTTGTGGCCTTCGCCAGAACACGTTGTGGCCTTTGTGGTAGATCCATTTCACTCAATGAGTGTTTTCGGTCTTTGAGCGTAACAGATACATTGTATTCTGAAAGAAAGTAAATTGTTCTAATATTTTATCTTATGAGCTTTTATTTTATTAGGTACAAAGATGTATTACAGAATTGATGAAAATGTGATCGAAGGACGGATTTAATTATAAGGGTTTAGCAGTTTCGATTTCGGAACACAGAGAGGAATAATTCTACCAAAATTATTCAAATATTGCTCTTACTTTACCAAGTCTTTTTAATCTTAGGTCAGTTTTTTCAAAATGATTAAGTAAAAGTAAGCAGTTTATATAAATTAGCCACATAAACTGTCGTGTCTGTATAATTTTAAAAACACATGAAACTTTGGGTCGAAATAACAAATTGGTGTGCAAACGAAGAAAATTAAAATTTAACCGTTTTCTCGACAGAATTTTCCCCGCAGTAATTAAAATGAATATGTAATCAAAAAACAATTTAAGAAAATTTCAGACTTTTACGATAATTTATATATAAGTTGTGCTATTGCCTTAACAATTGAAGACATGAGTGGATGAAGGTTTTATGTAAAATTTTTATAATTTTACAGTAGGAGCATTTGAAAGTTTTTACAGTAGAAGCGTTTGAAAGTACTTCCCATGCAATAGCACATGTTTATTATTAAATTTTTCCAAAACTATTGGACCTAATGAAACCAAATTTTAATATATGATAACTTCAGCACAGAATATTTCAAAATTTGGCAAAAAACGAATTTTTGAAAAATGTTACATAACACCTTCATCCACTCATGCCTTCAGCATTCAAAATCCTTTTTCTTCATTTTCTAAAATGATTTTACAGTAACTTTGGAAAACTGGAAATTCAAAATTTATTTCTTACAATTAATTTTATAAAACTGATTCAAAATTTTTTATTGATAATTTTGACCGTCGCGTCAAGTTCATGGGTGATTTTTGATCGCCAGACTGAATTCATGTGTCCTTATGCCACGTTGTGTCGGACTGAATTGTTAAACGAATGGTTCAAAGAACAGCGGCTTGAGTTGTAGTCCGAAGGATCGTAAGTTCGAATCCAATCATTATTTCTTGATTTTAATTCAGTTCAATTGATTCAGTTCGACTCGACACACTCGAGTGATTATTTCAAGTCAAGTTTTTTACCTTTTTATGTCCGTTGATGTACCTACTTGTCTGCAACCCTGAATTTAATAGGTTCTTGAATAATGATTACGTTATGATAATGTATTTAAAAATTATCTTTGATGATGTGGCTGGGCTGTAGCTATAATACTGGCTTCTCTCCTGTACAAAATGTTGTTACATTATAATGGCTGATGGTATGTTTGTTGAATGCTGTTAATAAAAACAATTTAAAATAACAACTTTATAGGTAAATATAAATAAACACACATTTTCTTACGGATACTGTAATTAATAATAATTTTTCACCAGATGTCAGATGAATCAATATAATAAGCATTCTAATGGTTTTAATGGTGATTTTATTCAAAATATCTAATTTTTTTTTTAATAAATAAAATCAATCGGTAGATTTGTTTCAATAAATTGTAGACTTTTTCCGATGCTGATCGACAATAATTAAATGTTCAAGTTTTTCAGCGTTTAAAATGTGACTCTTGACTATTGAAAATTTGGAAACTCTTAGCTTAATGGTAAATTATTATTAAGTTTGTCGATGGTAGCATATTAATAGCAGACATTATTGATTTTTTATATGCACATATAAAAATATATGTACTCCTATAAGTATTAAAAAAAAAGTAAAATAAAAAAATAATCTCTCCGGCGGGGAATCGAACCCCGGTCTCCCGCGTGACAGGCGGGGATACTGACCACTATACTACCGAAGACTTGTTGTTAAGACTTCATAATACATGTCATACTGTCGATAATTTGTACAAAGCACAGATAAGGTACAAAGGAAAATTTCCTCAAGCATTATCTTAAGTAACTGAAGGGTAATTCCATGGTCACTTACATTACAATTCGTTCGAAATTGGAATTAAAATCTTTTTATATTTTCGTATTTAATGAGTAAATTCACTAAGATTTAATCAAATTAAATCGAATACGATTTGAACTTTTGAACAAAGGAAATAAAACAACAAAAATTGCATAATAATTTTTAATATACAAGATAAAGTAAGTGATCACTTACATTATTCAAAAAGGAATATAATTTCATCTTTCATACAATGAGAATTTTCTGCCCTGTTTTGATAGCAAATAGCTTCATTTATATAAATTTAAATAAATAATGTTTCAATAGATTATTTTAATAAGAAATTTCATAAAATATTATATATTTTTGATGAAAATGTAACTTTTAGTCGGTCACTTACGTTACGCCCCCTTTGGTCACTTACATTACAGTCACTTTAAAACAAGTTTTATTAAAAAGTAAGTAGTTTTGTTGTTTGATTTTTTGGAAAATATGATAGATAACAAAGGTAAAAGTTTATTTTTAGTAATTAAAAAGACTTCTAGCGGATAGCCTTCATTACTCGAATTCGTGGCCTGACAAAAAATCAAAATAATACTCAAAACGAGTATAATAATTATTTCAGCAGAAAGAAAAAAATTAATTTAGCTGTATTTTAATTTTTACTTGATAAAAATCACAAGTTACGGTATTTTTTTCTATTAAATAAAAAATTTTTATGCTAAATTTACAGAATAAAAACAATTACAGGTAAAAAATAAAATAACAAAACGTTATAATCAGTTATTTTTGTCTTTTGAGCATCAAGTAGGCATGATATTGATTAATTTTTTTAGTTTTTTAATTTTTACTAAAATTCCATCATTTCATGGAATTTCCCTGAAGTGTTTGTAAATAATTTGGATATCGTACTATTTTAAAAACAATAACTACAAAAGACTGAGTTACTGTTATTACCAACACATCTCTGATGTCATTCCGATTAAAAATCGTCCTTAATATTTTTATACTTTTCTACAGTTTTCCTGATTTTTCCATGCATCGCCATATTTATCAAATACTTCGAATTACTTTGTATTCAATTTTTAATGGAAGCCGGAGTGAAATCGGAAACAGAAATGGTTAATTTAGTAATCCGACGATACATATCCTTTTAGTTTTATTTTTATCTGATGATAATGTTGATGCATCAAAATTGTTATGAAAATTGTTTTATTGTTTTAAGTTACTAAAGGATAAAATCAATTTTGCCTTTCTTTCCGTTTCTTAAAATATTCACCTATACTTTAAAATTTTTCAAATTGTTCCGCATAAAAACTTAAAGTTATGCCTCAATACCTTAGCTATCAGGTCACCTCACGATTTACACTTGGGAACTCTTGTGCTAGACGATTTATCACGAACGTAACAATTTCAATCGTCTCCAAAGGGTTAGTTCCACATGTATACAAATTAATCCATAAGATTAACTCTATTTTAATGAAAGATTAATTTCGATCTTGAAAGTATTTTATCTTGATTTAACGTTATGGAAATATCTGTACCGTTGCGTAGTAATATGACCACAATGCCAACCAATAAACATGTACTAACCAGACCGTAGGTACATGAGTATGTTTATATATTATTTGATTGTATCATGTGGCATCAGTGGCATCACATTCGTGGTCGATATTGATATCATTGATAAGTAGGCACTTGGTGGATTGTACATATCAATTTGTTTGAATTAATAATCCTGTTTGGGCTGTCACATTGTAAATGTATCGCGAATGTCAATCAGTTACTTCAACTTCATTCATTCACAATCAAAATGAGAAAATATTGCAAGTGTTCATTTATTCTGCTGTCTGTTAGTAATAGTCTGTTGGTACAAACAGAAAGTCTGAAGGTATAATATACTTATTTTTATTTATTAATTTTAGTTTTGAAATGTAAACGGATGGAGGTCCATGGATTTCGATAATCAATAAAAAAAGAAAACAACATTTTCGGAGGAGGTTTTTTGCGATGGTTATTTTTTTTTTGCGAACATTATAATTTTAAACTATCTTTAATAAAATTTTAGCACGGTAAAGATTAAGGAATTTTGTACTCACTGTGAAATAAATATTCTGTTTGTCTGACCAAACTTCATTGAAAGAATGCTAAAATAAAGCTTGAACAATACAAATGTTGATTCTCCAGGGCCGTAACTAGGTCAATTTTTTATTACACTCACACTTGCAGTCTCTTTTTTTGTGATTTTTTGCGATGCTACATTAAAAAAAAATGGCTTTATAAGTGACGTGTCATGATTTTTTTAATCCAATTTAACGATTCAGTTATATTCTTTTTCTCTTAGTTGAGTAAATCTTTATAATCTATCTATTCCATTTTTTTATAGGAAAATTGCCAAGAAAATTTGTTTTATGTCCCGGGGGCCCCGGAGCAGAAAGTACATTCAGGGCCGCCCCGGGCAAAACAACGACCTTATTTTTTGCTTGCCAGTCGTTTGCTCGTAAATATCGCCCTTAAAATTTGCCGAGAAATTTAGAAATTTGGAATTTCTTGTATTCTCTTGGGGGCCCTCTTGTATTCTCTTGAGATCCCTTTTGGCTGGGGGCCCCCGGGCAATGCCTGGGCTGTCCCAGCCTAGTCACCGCCCTGTGATTATCATTGCTTGTTTGGACTTTGGAGGTTTCTCATCTGAAAACTGTAGGATTAATCAAAAACAGAATTGTAGCATGTGGGTTTTTTTTCGAAGCGAATTTTAATATTTTGATCACAAGAAATTCAAAGTAACAGTGTTACAGTCCTCTTGAAAACATGTTTTCCCTTTTCTGGATTCTTAATTTAACCACTGAAATCAAAATTTAACTTCATGCCTATAATTAGGTCACACTCTGTTTCTGTATTGAGCTTTACATTTTTACGTTGAACAGTTTCATAGAAAATTACAAACAGATAACGAAGTTGCTCGATAAATGTTTCGTTTTACCAATTTTAGTACGGAAAAATTAACGCCTTTAGCGGCTATCCCGAGCACAGCTCGTTATATGAATTATACAACTTGAATGACTCTCCTGACCTGAACTCGCCTCGTGTTGGTAACTGTAAGATGCTGTCATCTGCTATCGTAAAAGCATTACTAAAGCAAAAATTATCGAATGGGTAGGCCATATAATTATGTGATTAAATTATGTATTTTCAAAGATCATTTTATTTGGTTAGTTTTACATGAGCCGCTAAAGGGGTTAAAGGAAAATGCACCCCGAAATTACTAAAATTCTATTAGAAAACTTGTAGAGAGTCACTTAAAAGATTTTAATGATGGCTTTTTTTTGACAAAACTGAAACTTCAAAACTGATTAAAAATGTAATTTTAGAAAGTATTAATTCCTTTGTGTATTAGTAATTTCGTAAGAAGTCATTCGGATATTTTATTAAAATAGTAAAATTCATCTCAATGACGTCATCAAGTATACTCAGCCATTTTGGTAGTTATAAGTTTGAGATTTTTGTAACCGTTTTCCTTAGTTTGAATAAAATTTAACCGAAAATAGAGTTCTTATTTGCAGGTCATAAATTCCTTCTTTTAAAATTCAAAAATTTATTCTTTGATATCAAACTGTTGTGCCTTTAATTAAAATTTGTATTATTTACATTTTACTGTGGTTACACGTTTTAATAAACTTTTTCAAAAATTCTTCTCCAAGGCGTTCTAGGAATTAAAACATGACTTTTTTAAAAAAAAATCTTGTGATAAATGACCAAGAGTAATAATACTTTGGCTAGATGGATACCTTGCTTATACATATGGTACATATACATAATAAAAGTTGAATCAACACCGCCCTGGTCAAATGTGAGACCGACCAACGTTTTGAACGCTAGACTACAAGCTGCTGATGTATTGTTAGGTGGATGGCTAATGGCAAGGATGACACTAACTACCAGTCAAGTAACAACAACTTAACTTGTGAAAAATGTATCCTTTTTATATTGTTGTTTGATTTACCTGAATAATGATTTGTCTACCTGGCACATCTACATATATGAGAAACACACATATGATATACGTATGCATACAGTATTAATCAAAAATTTTGATCTCAAGCAGTGTTCCCTCTAATAAGGCGTGTACGAGAGGGCGCGCGCAGCGCTTAGAAAATTAGTATATTTACGCACAGTAATATTCAAATTCAAAAAGAACGCCCGTTTATGCAGCATTACCTATTTCATGTTGTCGACTTTTTGGAAATATCAGTTGATATTGTAGAAATCGAATCGGTTAAACGCACCTTTTTTTCTGGAAAGGTTCTAAGTTTTATTACAGTTCTTAACAAAAGGTTTGCTAACGTAGATCTTTGGTTTAAAATTAGTAATGTAAATAAGTATGTATGTTTGCATGATGCATATGTGTTGTATATGTAGGTATGTATGTATATATGTGTCCGCATGATAACTCTCAAGTAAAACATTCAACTTTTATGAAATTTAGTGGAAACATTGAGTTTTTCAGTCAGACACGCCCAAAGCCGAAAACATGGTTTTTTGGGCATTTTTCGTGACAAATAATTTTTTTGTCAAAATTTCCCCAAGTTTAAAAATTTTTGCGACATTTTTTGACTCAATTAAAAAGAGGAGAAAAGTCACATAAAAAGGTTTTTAAACCATTACTCTATGTGAACTGATTTCCGAGAAAAACGAATTTTTATAAACAGAAATTCGCTATGTTATTCAAAATGCTGCGACAGGGGTAATTTTCAGTCGGCCGTCTGATAGTATTAGTTACGGCATTACAAATATGCTTTAAAAATTGTGAATATTCTGTAAATGGCTTTAGGTTTTCTTTAGTTTCATTGCTTAAGATATCTAATCAGAGTGTTCGGTTAAAATTTTGTAAAAATTGAAGTTCTCAGTTATGTCAGAGTACCAAGTTACTGGAGCAGTTATGGAATAAAATTTTTGATAGTAATGACATACCTCTTCTTTATCTCTTGGCGATCCCTTCAATGTATTCCCTTCTATAATCCTTTTCCTTTTTATTTGTAGTTATACAACACTTTCGACATTTCAATAACTATTTCATAGACATATTAGGGTTTCCGATCTCTGGCCAAAAAATCGATCTTGTGGATCAATTCGAATCGTCAAACCAAAGATCGATGCAGGAGAAAATCGGCTTATAAAAAATCGATCTGACGAAAATCGATTCAATTTTTGTATTTACAGAAAACAAAAGAATTATAAAAGTTTTAATCAAGTTTCTTATTAGGTAATCACAAATCAGTTTCAAAAAAATTTTCAATTTCCTTTGAAGATGAACTGCCGAATTTAATATAAATAAAGTGGTTTCCAGTTTGCGCTAAAAGGGTCACACGAATCCAAAATCTGACTCAACTTTCCATAAATGAATCATAAAAGTCGTAAAATTATTTGACAACATAAATAGCTAAAATATAATCTACAATAATTTTGAAGAAACATCATATTTTTACCAAAAATATTCTAATTAAAATTCGAAAAGATCGATCTCCGATCCCGTAAATTTTTCACGATCTCTGTATCGATTTGGTCTCCAAAGAATCGATTCGAAAAATGGAGGATCGGCTCTCCAAAAATCGATTTTCGATAAAATCGAATCGAGATCGGAAACCCTAAGACATATTCCTCCTTCGGAATATCTTTGCAACTGTTTGGATAATTTGGAAACATGGTAGATCATGTTATCTACAGATATTTTCTTTCAAACAATCCTATACTTTTGATCAGTAGTGTACACATATACATACATATATACATTATATACGTATACATTATTCATATCTAGTTATTTCTCTATAATCTAAAGGCTGTGCCGACTTTATTAACCGTAACTCACACAACAAGCGTTATAATATCTTAATCTATATCACAATAATGAATACTTATGCGTAGCGTAATGTACATATAAATATTTTTATAGTCATGCGTGTCTATGGATAAACATACAAATGTACACGCTAGCAAGCATGAAGTTTGAAAAAAATACATATTTATAAATAAAGTAGCAGAATACTAGATATTATTTACTATAAACACTGCTATCAATAATTTTAAAAATCATTAAAAATTCTATTTACATCCAAAATGTTTTCGTTTATGATTTCTGTAATAATTTTTTGTATCCTTATTTTGAGAAGAGGATCCAGAAGAAGGAATACATATTTTATTTCGTTTTTCATTTCTTGTCTGCCTAATCGTTGCTACTGGTTTTGAACCATGAACGGTCAGCAAGCAAGTTAAAGGTGAATTTTGCCTTAAGGTTTTGAGTTATTATGTAATCTGCGTAGAAGGTAGTAGGTAGTGACTCAAATAGTTGAAGATTTTTAATTAAATATGTATCCAATAATTCAAAATATTTTAAAGCAGTGTTTTTCAACCTGTGGATCGCGACCCCCTGTGGGGTCGCGAAGCCTTTCTAAGAGGGTCGCAGTACTTTAAAAATAAAACCACTCTAGTTCAATATATGATATTTAATAAAGAGAAGGTTAATTAATGGTTACACTAATATGAGAGTTTCATACTTTTGCGCGATAAAGTAAATCCGAATTTTACATAATTGTCGTCATATAGACACTTTTTCTTTGGTTCTGTTTTATTACTCTCATTGGAACTTGAAGTTAACGGTTGTGCATATGTTTCCAAAAACTTATCCATTTTCAATAATTACAATGAGCATAGAATTTTGAATATTAGACAATAATAAGTGAGCAATTACTAAACAAGGCAATTCAATAAATTTAAACACTAACGCGAGTTCACAATTCAGAGAATTCAAATGGATTACTCTCGGAAGTGTTAAACGGTGACGACCGTCGTGCGTGCGCATGTCACTTTTTACGCCACGTGCGCCTTCAGAAGCTACTATAAGTCGTCAATTTTGATGTCAATATAAAAATACGCCTGTTTCAAGTCCTTAATTACGTATTTAATCGATACCTAATTATGAAAATAATTAATAATGATGAACGGATTCGATATTTGTAACATAAAAAAGTAAAAGTTGGTGATAGCGGAGGGTAGGGGGTCGCGAAATATTTTTCCATACTAAAGGGGTCGCGCCATGGAAAAGGTTGAAAAACACTGTTTTAAAGTATATACGTGGCTGGGATTGCTAGCAAAGGGAGCGGATATTAATGCTTAAAAGATTTTAACGTAAAGGGTTGTTTACACTTTGATTAGTGATTAGTGCGAGTGCGTAGTGCGAGTGTTTGGTGATTAGTACAAAACACGTTTGGACATATTGTAGATTGATTAGTGATTACTGTTTAGTATTTAGCGAAGTAGACTGATTAGTAGAGTGTCTATTTTTTTGCGAGTACTTCATCCCTTCTACACCACTCGCATGCGCACAAACTACGTTTGAACATTACGTCTTGTTTATTGCCAACATAAATACACGTGGCTTTGTTACAAGTACCTAATAATAATTCATTGAATGACTCTTCAGTCATCCGTGGTGTATACTTAAAAAAATTAATCTGTTTTACAAACTGCTTATTTGCACCCAAATTTTGTCTCCTGGATATCTTTTTCTCTCCCACAAACGTGTGGGTTTGTTTACATCCAATCCTACTTATTCTATAATAATATTTATTATTTCTCTAATTATTACTTTACGTAATTTTTTAACTTGGTCCATTTCATTTCTTGTCATGGTAAACTTTACTAAACAAAAACACTAAACACAATTTGGACAGTACTTTACTAATCACTGAATACTAAGCACTAATCACTAACCTACTAATCACTAATCACTCGCACTCGCACTAATAAATGTGTAAACGGGCTATAACACCAAATAAGTTTCGATATAGAAAAATAAAACAATTTCCAATGCACAAAAAAATTTTTAATTAATAATTAAAAGAAACACTAAAACCTAATAATCACTTCTTTTTTAATTCAAAATCTAAGCACCTTGATTTTTCGGTATTAAAATTTCTACTAAACTAAACTAATTGTAAAACTAATTCATCAAAATATATACTTTGGTAACATCAAAATATTCTAATTGTAAGTATATGAACCTTTTTTCGTTGCTGTTCCAGCGCTGCCACCATTGTTGACATTCATATTTTATATAACTATTATTCAATTCTGTTATGTTTGACTTCATAGCCTGGGACACGGGTCCCCAAACTGTGCTGCGCGACGTGAAGCATCACAAAGGGCGTAGTGACTGTCTCTCTAAAAAAGCGGAAATAATTGTTGAAAATGTGAAATTGTTTTCTTTTCTACCCATCACTTATATTTTGAGGGGAAATTTTTGAAAAATACGTCAAGGTTTTCGAGATTAAAGGGCGCCACCGGAAATTATTTGTACTCTAAGGAGAGTGCGAGTCTAAAAATTTTAGGATCTCCTGCCTTAGGGTCCTTAAAATTATCATTTTGTCGTTTATAATGCATACAGTAAAATGAGCCTTTTTTCGTTATATATTCCATTGGTTTTTACATGATGAGAATACAGTTTTTTTTCTACTAACATTGCTTTTGCGGTAAATTGAGTCCATGAGTTTCAAAACCATCTAATTCACACAACTAAAATGTTCAGGGAACACAAAAAACTGTTTTCTCACTTATAATAATAATTTTGATGTGGTTTTTACCATTAAATTTTTAGGAAAGATCATACAGTTCTTATAAAGAAATAATAACAACGATACCACTCATCAATAATTAGTAAATAACGATTAAAAATTACAATTAACTACTTTTGCAACAGTTTGCTTTAATTAGATGGTTTTGAAACGGTTGATTTTGTAATTAGCTACTTTTGCAGCAGTACCTAACACTAACAATTAGACACTTTTGCAACAGTTTATTATTCTTTCAATAAGTTTTAAATAAAACAACATTCGTACAAATCTATCTATTTACATAGTACAACGTTGTTTTTATTATAACTTATGAAAACTAAGATATTTTCTTATAATTTACCTATAAAACAAGTCTCTTTACTGTAACTTAACAGTAAAACTCAAATCAGAACCACGATGTTTCACACAATTTTATTCTTCACACATTCGCAGCCTGTTATATTTGACAATTCCACAAGTTTCTTTGTATTTTTTTCTAGTTATTCCAATAGTAAATATTTTCTTAGAGAGAGTAATAAAATTATCACATACAATTATTTGATCTTTTGCAGGCCCTGCAGTGCTACATATTGACTACCTAACTAGCTATTTTTATTCCAGGTTTAGATAGTTTTGCAACTGGTTTGTGTTGCTTGCAACGCCATGTTTTTTCAGTTGGGAAATATTGCAATTAGTTGCTTTTGAAACAGTTTCGTATTTTTGTCATTAAAATTAAAAGGGAAAAAGTTGACTTAGCACCGTCTAGTTGGAATTTTTTGGTGCAGTTTATCCTCCTGAATAATAAACCGCATCTAACTCAATTTTGAAAAAATCGTCAATTAGATAGTTTTGAAACTCAGCGACTCAATTATTTCTTGTCAATTTCTAATGAATCTTCAAGCTAACTAATTATCCGATCCCGAGAATTCACAGTAGTCAGTTGAACAAGCAACAAACAAAATAAAACCCCTAAAAAACTGTTCATTATTTCTAAAGCACATTATTTACCCCGTTCCTATCAAAATGAAATTAATTATTCGATAAACGGTTGGAATAAAGCTTTTTTTTTTATTAACGATTATTATTCATTTTTTGTACCTGTACGAGATAGGGGTTTATTGAATGGCAGGTGGTTTTTGGATCTCTCGTGTGATTATAATACATTATAATATACTTGTATTTTGATCTCATAATAGACTGAAGATCTCTTTATGTGGCCTAAAATAATAACACCATATTATCATCGATTATTATTATTGGTACAAAGGTTTAGGTTATGGATGTCTAGGCTCGGAGATGAGGTATTTAAGTGTTATTATTGTTTGCTTAATATTCATTGAAGTACCTATTTAGATGTACTCATATGAAGCCTACTATGCATGGAAAATATTGTAATATTCATAATATATGTAATACTTGAATTTCTTTCATCTGATTGTAATTTTTTTAATAATTTGACGATGATCTAAGCATTTTTTTTAATTATTTATTTAGAAAAAAATATTATATTATTTTTAATATTACTTATTATTACTGCTAGTGAGCATTAAAATAACAAGTTTTAGATGTGGAAGTGATCGTCATAACAGCGAAAGAAGTCATCCAGTTTCGTTGTGATAAGTATTAGGCTTCTAAGTTATACTGTTTTATGCGTGAGAAGAATGGCATTTTACAATATAAGTTCGGTAAGTTGCTTTTACTGATCGAGAAAATGTTGCGAAAACGGGACCCGTAGGGTCGAGTTTTTGGCATTTGGTCGATAAATAAATGCACTTAACGCATCGTGTATTGTATAATATTTTTTGCACGATCGATTTAAAATAATTAAAGAATAAAAAAATGTTAAAAAAATAAAATTTGGATAATATAGGTGAAATTTATATTTCTATGTTATGACATAGAATGCCATGAATAAATATTATAAATATTAATATTAATAGATTTGAGCGTTACTTTATGGTATTCACTCCCACCCTTTCCACTTCCACATCACAGACCACTCCCCCTTAATAAGTATAGGTAGATAAAGTTAGTATATAAGGCATGTAAAGAATGTAATATCTATTCTGTTTGAAAATGAACTGACGGTTCGAAACAATATTGTCACAGTTTCAAAATAAAAGTGGTATTTTTGCGAAGTAAAATATTTGTTTATTATTATAAATATTCATAACAACTAATACGAATCTTTCTAGTGACAATTGACAACTATATCTGTAAATAAAAAATAAAGTGTCAATATTTCCACTGACGTGAATATTTTTTTTGAATTTTTTATTAAAAAAATTGAGGAAAATAGTTTATTAAACTATAATATTAGTGAGAATAATGAAATTGATGAAGCATTTTATTTTTGGCTGCAAATTTATTCTCGTAAAAATAAAGGAAGATTATGAAAACCACAGAAAATTTTAATAATTGAACGACCTTTTGAAATGTCAATAAAATAAGAAGATTAATGCCAACAATAATAATAATGTGCAAATTAGTGAAAATTTTCGTATTAATCGATTTATTTTCCTAATTGTTCAAATTGTACTTTTAATTTCAATATAAATAAATAAATACAATCATTTTTGAGCTAATTTCACTTACCACACTCCTATTCACTTACCACGTATCTATTTCACTTACCGCACTGTTATTTTTTGGTTTCCATGGATATAAACAAACGTTCGGGAAATGTAACTTACCAGCATTGTCAACAGCATCGGTAAATGCATGAAAATACACGATCGTGCAAAAATGAACCGAACTGATTTTACATTTTATAGAAACCAAGGTATGTATCTTTTAAATTATGTGTTTCTTGCGTTTCTGTCACAGGTAAATGACATTATAGTTATTCCAGCATTTCAGGTAGATAGCGATTTTCTTAAAAGCTTTTACATTTTTTTTTTCTATAGTTTAGATGCGCCACAGCTAAGGTGATATGCATCGTTTAGTATTATATATGTTGTACTATTGCTTATAGATGATTGGTGCGGTATGGTAGTTTGATGATGATGCATCTGCCCGGGCCGGTTCCGAACTCATGATCTTATCAGTCAAGAGTGAAGTTGCTAACCACTAGACCAGCTCGGGGTCAGCTTTTATTTAACTTGCAATGTTTGTTTGTTTGTTTAGATCAAATCTTGCAATCAAACTCTAGACAAGTTCTAATTAAGTTAGAGGTTTCAAATTTTGCATACGTATATAGCTTTGATGACAATGCAATATTATATAATTAGTTTTGTCCTAATTTTTCTCAAAATTAGAATTGTTAGTTTTTAATCTTGTGCAACTTGTTTGACATTTCGAACTATCAAATATTGTCTATTGACTTTACATTGCAATTTTTAGTTTCCATAGTTATGTTTGATTAGGGTAAATTAACTGATTAAAATATAGGTAAGAAAATTACTTCTTTAAATTTTTTAAAATTAATTTTAATCAGACTAAAAAGCATAAAATAAATTAAGGTAAAAAAATATTTTTTTTAAAAGAAACTGTTATTTAAAAATAGACTAAAAAGTATAAAATAACTTTTGACTGAAGCTTGAAGCAATATGCAACATAATTTATAAAAGCTTGAGGCGTTTAAGCTTGGTAACTACTGAAAAGTAAAGTAGCTACCCTTACATCTAAAACATCCAAAACGGAAATAATTAACCCTTTCTAATCATGTGTCGGACGTCTTCCGACATTGTCTTTTTCCCGTTCTTATCTTTTGTCGGAACACGTCCGACATCGTTTTGATCATTTTCTTTCCTTTATTAGATTTATTATTCCCTGGAACCTATATTGCCGATCTATTTTGAGTTAGTTTCATGTTTGCATGTTGTACATACGTTATATATTTTGTGTAAACATGAGAAATATAAATTTTGATTAAATAATTATATAGTAATTATATTTATGTAAATCAATTTCTTCTGTATTTAGAATTTTGTAAAGTAGATTTTATTTTAATATTTAATAGATGGCACTTACATAGTTTTTATTGATTTAATAATTCCAAATAATTTTCAATATTGAAGAATAGGTGGCATGTTAGTGTCGAAGTGAGATGGATGTATGTTAGATTAGATTTAATTCAGACCCGGTGGCAACACCTTAGCCAAAAAAAAAAAGATTGGAAAGGGTTAATGATAACGCCTCAAGCTTTTATAAATTATGTTGCATATTGCTTTAAACTACATTCAAAAGTTATTTTATATTTTTAGCCCATTTTTAGATAAAAGCTTTTTTTTAAAAAAAAATATTTTTTTTACTTTGATTTATTTTTTTGATGTCGAAGAATGATCTGTCGTCAGTGTAAAACTATATTTCCGGGATTAGATGTGTTATAGGTCGTTTACAATCTTGAAATCAAGGTTGAAAATAATTACTCAATTATCGTCAAAGCCGTGAGTCGGATAAAAAATTTTATAAAGAGCTTTTTTGTAAATAATTTATTATCTGTAACTTGTACCTGAAATAAAAACTTCAGACCGAAGCAGTAAGTAGTATAACAGAATAATGCAATAGTGTGATAGGTACGGTAATTACATAAAGTAAACTTATGCGTTCTACTTACCACTTACTATTTACCGTTAAAGTGTTAATGAGGTAGTATGTACTCTCAACACCTACAGTGTACTGAGAAAATATGATTTTTCGGAAATGTACCAGGATGTTCTATGGCCGATTTCAAAACGCGATTTTTTCTATAAACTTTTTTCAAGAATACAATAAAATTGTGGACATTTCTTGAACATTTTGTATGGAACAATTTTAGAGATCATCTAAAACGTGAATTAACGCCAGTATTGTATGGTTGACACAAATTTGGTATTTTATTTAATCCTAAACTAGGACTTACACGTGGTTAAATCATATGATGAGTTTTTATATATTTTTAACATGCCACATATCCTATAAACAGGAGTGGACTCAGCCCTCAAATTACGAGGAGGCGTTATTGTTTTAAAGGCTTCATAATGCTAAATGTATATTCAAATATGAAGAGTTACTTCGCCTTCTTCCAGTTTTACTACACTGTTATTTCATTAATTTTTTTTATAAGATATTGATATAATATACTTAATGCCGTCATTACAATCAATTAAAAAATTTCATATTTCTTAAATGTTATGAAAGTGATTTGAATTAGAATGATTGTTGGTAGAATTCGACTAATTTGCGTGTGAAACTTTCATTTTTACTACCAAAATGACGCAATTTCTTTTATAAATCTGACTGACCCGACAAAAGCTTTTTATAGCCATCCTGCATGTTTGTTTTCAGTAAAATTGAAAAGAACGATTTCGAAAGCATATAATTTGCTTTCAGTTTCAGCATTTTCTCATTTATAGTTTTTAAGGGGTTAGGTGGGTTTGAAAATTTCAAAAAATCCATTTTTTTGTCTTATTAAATAGTACAATATGTTTAAAATATTTTCCTAAAATTTCAAATCCATCCGAGTAAAACTCTAAGAGAAAGACCCTTCGGAAGTTCCGCCCATCAGGCCACGTCAGTGCAGCGTAGTAAACTTAAAACGCGTTTATCTCAAAACGCAATTTTTTAAGTCGGTGGACATGATTTCTCGAAAAGTTATGAAGCGATTTTGTTCAAATTTTGCACACATCTTTGAAATAACATTATCTAGTTATTGAACGAAGGATTTTTTTTTTATTTTTATTACAACTAATTTTTTCCAGCAAATACATGGCGAAAATTTGACCAAAAAATGTGTTTTTTTGTTCAAAGTCTGTCAAAAATTCAAATTTTAATTTTTTTTTTCCTTCGTCCAATAACGAGATTTATCCATGTACTAACGAAATATTTTTGGTTTTTTGATTTTAACTGAACCAATAATGAGTTATGCTGTCCACGGCAACAGCAATTTTTTTTGAGACGTCAAGCGAGATGAGGTACCAACGGCTGAGTTTTCGGAATTTTTTAATAAAAATTTCACAAAATACTATTGAAATATGTATCTTTGATATGCTGAATTGTTTAAATAATATATATGATTGTAGGGTAAAAGCCCCCTTTGTGGAACGGTATCTAATACTGGAACAGTTTTGACATTTATATATTTATTTCTTTAATTAAGTAAGGAAACTTTAAATGCGAGGTGAATTTAAATTGAAAAACAATCACTCTATAAATAATAATTTTTGTTATCAGACGTTTCTTTCAGAAATAACTTCATTAATATGTAAATGTTCATAATTAGATACCGTTCCACAAAGGGGGCTTTTACCCTATATATTAAAAAAAATAGTAAAAATACCCTTTTTTTGAACCTCTGAAAACCACCTAACCCCTTAAGACACCGAAAAACTATAAGCGTAAACTTCCTTTTCCCAAATCAAGCTTTATTCGAGTAATCAGCGCTGGAATTACATTGTGGCAGGCGGGGCATTAGTCCCGGGCGGCAAAATTTAGGATTTGATGTTTTTTTTCTTTTTTGCTTACCACTTTATTTTTTATATGAAAAAGTGACGTCAGAAAGTTAGAAAGTTATTAAGAATTTTTTTTGAAATGTTCGTTTTAGGGAAAACAGCATTTTTCACAGTGCCCAGGGCAGCACTTAGGGTAAATCCAGCCCTAGGAGTAGTTTGAATTAGAGCTACCGGTTGAATTACAATAATTTGGGTGTGAACTGTTCTGTTCTGCTGTTAAAATGACCCAATTACTTTTAGAAATATGACTAATTCCATATAAGTATTTCTTCTAATGGTTCTAAATGCTTATTTCTAGTAAACATAAAAAGAACGACTTTGAAAACCTGTGATTCACTTTCAATTTCTTCATTCTATCATTTTATCTATAGTTATAGTATAGATAGTATAGATATAGTATACAGTTTTTAAATCATTGAAAATGTTTGTAAACTGATGCGATTATCAAATAAACCACAATAAAATTTAAATTAATCTCCTTAATTTTTAACACTTTTTTTTCAACACAAATCGACACTGTAGAATAAAAAATTTAACGTATAAAATGTAAATTTTTCAAAAAATAAAAAAAAAATGTTTTGTATGATTACTCAATTTATAAAATTCAAATATTCCTGTCAAATAGAAAAATATTAAAATAAAGTACTTAATGTCATTTGGCTAAAGCTACTTGTCAATTTATCACAAAATAAAATAACACCAATTTCAAATAATGTCTTTGATTAGGTGATTTTTCTTTAATTAAAACTAGTTTCTCCATCAAACGAGAAAAATATCAATAATTATTTGGTATTAGGTGGTTTCGGTTTTGGAATATAAATTTATTATATGCGTCCTCTTTATCGTGTGTTTTTCTAATAAGATGTATCCAATTAATCAAGATTTTTCGATTATTTTGTTTACGGAGAATTTTATTTAATTTTATTTTTAACGTATTCAAAAATTTGAATATCTAAATAAGTTAGAAGATGAATAAGAATGTGTATAAAACTTTTTGACAGTATTTTTTTTTAATGTTGATTTCTTTTGTCGTGTCGATTTAATTTTCAATTAAAACATGAATTTTATTGTATTTTGATACTTGGTACTCGGTAACTGTTGGATCTAATAATCCAAAAGTTCATGAAAATAAAATTATCAAAGACCTTTAGTAGGGTGAATGCGGGAAAGATGCCGCACATTTTGAAAGCACTTGATAATTCTTAAAGAATGCATCTAATTGATTTGAAATTTGGTACACAATAAATGTAAACATTGTTCTTTAAAATTATTTATAAATAATTTTAGATTTTGAGTCATAAAGGATTCATAATTAACATTTTTGTAGAGCCTGCAAAGCGGCGTCTCTCCCACACCTATGGGAGAGATGCCGCATCAAAGAAGGTGAAACGCCGCATAGTTCATATTAAAAATTTTGCATTTTACACACATCTCCATACATACATATGTAACCATTTTTGGCACTTTATACATCTTAACCAGTCAACTTTTTTTGTTACTGAGTACCTTTCACAACTTTCAATACACAGGCAATCATCATTATTTTCCTTATCTTCACTAATATGAGGGCTCTTCCTAATGTGGCATAACTTACAGTACAAAAAAAATTGCATAATTAAGGCAATTAACGTAATTATGTAATATGATGCAGCATCTATACCAACTTTAAATGCGGCATCTCTCCTTTTTGTTGGGATAGGTGCCGCATGTTGCTATAGCAAGCATAGTGCGGAATTCCAACCTAAAATTTTATACAGTACTTTTAAAATATACCTAAATGAAAGACAAAACTCATTTTCATTAAAACAATGAAATATACATTCTTAAATTCTAATGAATTAAATGCTTGATAAAATATTATGTTAAAAAACTTACTTTTCAATAATAAAAAGTTGGATAATTACTAAACTGATGGACTAATCATAAATGTTACCATATAGAGCTTAAATAAGTAACTTATTTTAAAGATATAATCCATTAATAGCGCTATCTATCAATCAACGGACGAACTATGGCTACTGCGGCATCTCTACCGCACTTACCCTACCTACATATTTCTAATTAGACTAGCCGTATACCCACCCGATGGGATTTACCATCGGTAACATTTCAGGATGTCAGTCAGTGTTAAAGATTTATTAAATAATTTATTTTAATAGCCATAGTAACATATTTTTATATAACACTAACTTCAAAAATGACGAATTTCTATACAAAGTTTCATCCCCTATTAAACCCACTTAGGGGAAGAATTTTTAAAAATCCTCTCTTAGTGCTTACCTACGTGATATAGGAAACTTCTGTGCAAAATTTCATTCTTCAAAACCCAACGATTTAGGCTGCGTTGTCAGTCAGTCAGTGTTAGAGATTTATTAAGTAGATAGAGAAAGAAAAATTTCAAATTGTCGTCTGATTTCAATGCAATATTTCCTATTTTTCAGTGCATTTCAGTGTTTTTTATAAAACAATAAGTTTTATGTTTCAACGTTCGTTTTTTCCTGTAATAAATAATTCTAAAAACTCCTTTGATCGATTTTTTTTTTTTTTTTTTTTTTTTTGAGTAAATATTATAAATCAAAATTAATTTTAACCACAACATATTGAAGTGAGTCCGGATAATTGGAGAACTTCGGAATATTCTGTTTGTTTGAATTATTACAAACTATAAGGTTGGAGAACGCAACTTAAAAGAAAATTGTTTTGATATGTGTAAACACAGTCATATGATATCCCAATTGATCTAGTTACCTTCCCATTTTGGATTCCTCTACGAATAAAAATAAACATATTCCTGAAATTCTTTCACCTGGATAGATGAGGACAAACGACTTCTATCAGTCTGTGTTAAATTTCAATCCAATATCAATAGTAGTTACAGAAAAATGGTTTCTTTTTTACTTTTTAAATACGTAAAAACCCTAAAAACCATCGTTTATTCGTTCTAAAATTATTAAAAATCCACAATTTGTAGAATGAAGAAAAAAAACACAGATTTAAAATGTTAATTGTTTTTAAAATTAGTTTCGTCAGGTAATTCAAATTGTTTGCAGAAATATTAAACAAAAAATTAACAAACTAGTAATAACTTTATTCAAAATTCTGTAAAATAATAATAAACATTCATGTTTGTTAATTACGTCTTTAATTATCACTTCTTCAGTTTCATACACCTAACTTATGTAAATTTTTCAATTTTAATCTTATTTAATCGATACCCCCTTCTGCTTTGGCTCATTCATTCACCTATGATACATATAATTTATTTCGAAAAAAACATTATTGTGTGGTTTTATTAAAATTGAAAAACAAAAAAAAAAGAAAAACTTAAACAGATTATTGTACGGTGTACACATTTGATAATTCAAATATATTTTCAATGTTATTGATATTAAAAACGCCTTGTGTATATTGATTTCGTAGGCTGTGTGTTGTATTTTATTTAGTTTTATTATATTGCAATTCGCAGATATTGAAAACAACAAGTTACGAATGTGCTGGGACCATAGATATACAAGATCTAAATTTCCTATTTCATAACAAATGAATATGAATTTTACCACCCCTACCAAACGATTATGATACATACAACAAAACACATCATTGTATCTGCAACGATATGACTCCAGATATATCGTTATGAAATAAAAACACAACTATCTCCTTTGAATGCCAGTACTAGACTCCTTTTATTTTATCATTTTATTTGCTAGGAAAACTCAATCAATGGAAATAATTTTAATTTTTATATTTCACACGGCAAACTACATGCCAATTAATTAAAATTTCCACAATTAGGAAATTTACATTTTCACGGCAATCTTGTGCCGGTACATACGCCCCTATCGCAAATAAAATCTTTCCGAGCAACAACAAAAGAAAAATTTTCCTTTTGAGGAGAAAAGTTTCCAGGACACAACTTTAACTGTATCCTGAATACATGAAAACTCCCCAGAATACAATGCTAAATAATTACAATTCATTTAAATATTGAATTAAATATGAAAAAAATATGTACATATATAGAAAATTAAAGTATAGATATATAGAAAATTAAGGTATAGATATGCATATCTATATGCCCCATGATTCGGATGTTTTCTCTTTTTCCAGAAGTTCTTCCAGAATGTAGCTACCCGAACCTGTGACAAAACAAAACAACAAAATATGTACAGAAAAATATTTACAAGCTTATTTTATATGTACAGATAAATATTCACAAGCTTGTATGTAATTAAGTATTACATAAAATTAAATCACATATGCCGTTTTTAATCGATCGATTTGTACATTATCTAATCTATTATTTATTTTAAGCTTAAAATATTTATCTCCCGTTTCAATTACTTCAAAGGATCCCAAATAATTAGGAGCCAGTGAAGATTTAACTCTATCGTCCCTAATATATACAAATTTGGCAGACGATAGATTCGCATCTACGAAACTTTTATTTTTATAAAATTTATTATCAGTTGAGTTATAATATGATATTAATTGGTATGACCTTAATGGATTACCGTATAAAATTTGTGAAGGATAAGTTGAAGCGTAACTATCCTTTAAAGGAATAGCTTCAACCTACCTTGAAAATCTATCAACGATTGATAGAATAAAGGTAGAGGTCCAATTTTGTTCAGATGGATTGATGAAAATCTATCATCTGGTTTGATTATGGGTTTTAACTGCGCCACATTATGTCTAATAATTTTGTTTTTCTGACATTTATCGCATGATATAACAATACGGTTGATGATTTTGGCGCAGTAAAAAACTCCATATTAAATTTTTCTAGTCAATGTTTGCCAGTAGCAATGCTTAATGTACCCTTCTGCGTGCATTCCATACTTCAAATGGTATGAGCAAATTTTCTGATGATATTTTGAATTGAAAAAAAATTCTTTGATTTCTCATAATTCCCTTTCTTATTTTTGTTACCATGGAAATTATGATTTTTATTGGATTTTCCAAAATTGTTTTTAATGATATTAATTTCTTGTACAATTTCACTTATCTGGTCTTTTTTTAAGGAATCCAAGATATCATCAGCTGTTTTACCCAAATTGTCAACAGGTAGTTTATCCAATGCACACAAAAAACAAAAAACAAAATGCTTGCTGGCACATTATTCAAAAATATTTGTTCTCATCATTTGAAATGTTTTTTATTGCAAATAATATTTCGCATTATAGTATCCAATATTTTACATCATTTTTATCGAACGGTGGCTTTTCATTTACAAAATCCGCCAGTATCCGTTCTGATGTAGTTTAAAATTGAATATTTTGATGTGATCGTGGCGTTTTTGTTTTGTTTTGAAAACAAATATTTTCAAAAACAAGCAAAATAGAGTAAATATTAAAAATAAATGGTTAACGACTGACCTGGGAATGTCGGTGTGTCACTACTGTAACGATATGACTCCAGATATATCGTTATGAAATAAAAACTATCTGCTTTGAATTCCAATACTAGACTCCTTTTATTTTATTATTTTAGTTGCTAGGGAAACTCAATCAATAGAAATAACTTTAATTTTTATATTTCACACGGCAAACTACATGCCAGTTAATTAAAATTTCCACAATTAGGAAATTTACATTTTCACGGCAATCTTGTGCCGGTACATATCTATACAAATATGTTAATGTGTTAGTGCAATATGGTGTATGTTGCATATATATCACAGTATATACTGTCATGGCCGACCTATGTAACTAATAACCAGCAAATAAAAATAAATTTATTTATTTTAAGAAAGACATTCGTTTATTCTGAGAATTTTTTTGTTCAATAGAATTTTTACACTTAAATACGACACACTTCATATTTTTTTTTGTTTTTTCACGAGTTGATTAAAAAAACAATGATACTCATTACGACGTGAACCCGATGACGGACTAAATCAGAAGTAACAGACTAAATGAGAAGCGGTGTAAATTGACACAATATTGCACCTTACGAACGACAGGTTTTTATATGTAAATTGCTTCTATAATGTTCTGTGGCCGGGACCAATACGTGTATATGTTTTTGTAATTTTACATATAAAGAAATGTCAAATTGTTATGCATAAAAAATAAAGTTAAGTACCAATTTACACAATGAGTACGTACAACATGGGTTTTGTGTGTGTGTACATGATTGGGTTTGCATATTGAGAATTGGTAAATTGATTTTAGAAAGTTCCTAAAAATACGATCTAATTTTATCAATATTTTATCAGCGGTTGTTGAGAGGACATCTGATTATCGTATTATTTATAGAATTAATGGAGTTCAAGTTTATTTATAAAATTGATTTGGTTGTTGCAAATAATACTTTGAGCGAATACAAACTCAAAATAGTTAAAAAAAAAAAACAAATTTATAAGATAATTTATTTAAAATTTTTCATCCCAAACTATAATAGAGATTAAATGTTACCAAATTGTTCTTTTGTATAGAAAGACCATAATCCAGTTTTGATAAATTTTATGTATTTGAATAGTATAATAGTGAATAAAAATTAATTAATTTGTCAAAAAGTCAATCCTTTTCTAGGTATTAATCGGGCTCTTCACAAAGGTGAGTAACTAATTATGTAAAAGAACCTGAAATGTCTTTTTAACGATTACTACAGCACCTTCAAAAAGTTTTCACCTATAGTCATTTATAACCAATAAAGCATTGGCCTCCAAACTTTTACGAGTCGAGACCCATTATTAAAACCGACAGTAAAAATTGAAAATATGCATCCAATAACCTTTATACAACTAATCTTGATTATTTAAGTATTAAATTTTGTAACGACCCATCTTAAGTTACCTTGTGACCCACCAGAAGGAACTCCTTCTACTTTGGGAACTCCTGAATTAAGGTATAACTAAGAAGTTTTTTTAGAATTGAACCTTTTTCTAAGATTGAATTTTTGTTGCTGTAGAGGCATAGAGCTTCACAACACGATCTAACAGCCAGCATGGGCAAGGCCAAAAATGGCATCATCTTGATTAATTCTTGAAGTAATCTATACATAATAATTCATACAGGGTGTCCCAAAAGCCAACGATATCCCTTGGAGGGATGACAGACCAGCTCATGCCTGGCCAGAATATCAAAATATTGTCTGGTAAAATATCGCTGGTTTTCAAGATATTGACACTTTTATGAATTTCGGGAAGATCGACAATTTTGATCAGATTTTCGAGTACCACTGCTGCAAGACTAGATTTTTTGAACTCTAATTTTTATCACGCAACCCTGAAGAGTCCTTTTGTAGATCACAATCCAAAGTAAGGGTAATACGCCTATAATCTTGTAAAAAAATAAATCTTTTATGCCGATTCACAAATAATTTTTTTTTATGAGCTAAGTTTGACTCTTTATGCTGTAAAAGAAATGTACATCTTCATAGTTATGTGCTCGAGAGCCCACATTCAATTGCGAGAAGAAGGGTCACAATATCACTTTAAGGTAAATTTGCGAATCGGAACATTGAACGGCGAAATAATAGGTCCTTTTAAATTGGCTGGAAATCTTGAGAAATTTATCACAATTTTTTAGAAAATTGACTCCCTAATCTTTTAGAAAATGTTCCTTTGGCCACATACGGAGTTAGGTGGTTTCAAAATGATGGCTGTTCAGTTCGTTATGTACGTGAATTAAAAAAAATTGCAATCAAAGCTTACCCTCAGAAATGGATCGGTCATCTTGGTGCCGTATTGTGACCACTTCGGTTTCCGGATTTAAATCCACTAGACTTTTTTTTACTGGGATTGCTTAAAGAAGAAAGTCTATCTAAAACCAATAAATAATTTAAATGAGCTAAGACATCGCATTATGAATGTGCACAATAACTAAATGTTGCAAAATGTGCAAGACAAATAAATAGACCTTTTTCAAAAAGATACTGGGCCCACATTCGTCTTGGCGGTAGATAATTTGAACACATTCGCTGATTTCCAATGTTATGTTTAATTTCAAATAAATATCCGTACCTACTTTAAATTAATAAATATTTCCATTCCAATTCCTATCTTTTTTTAATTGTCAATATCTATCTCACTCTAACCAATGTAAATCTACTACCTCTCCATTTTCTATCTTCGGTTATCATCTATCTCCGGTTTACGCAGGCATAAAAGTGTCTGCAAGTAACTGAAATAATTTGAAAGTCATTATTGAAATAATTTCAAAATGACATTTTTTTGCAGTCAAATAGCAATATCTTTTTTTCTAAAATAAAGCGAAGCAAATTTTAGACCTTTTTAAAAACTACAATAAATGAGCAATCTTTTAACATAACTTGCCCGGGTAAGGTGGTACATTTCTTTTACAGCATTACTTTGGACTGTGATCTACGAAAGGACTCTTTCGGGTTGCGTGATAAAAATTAGAGTTTAAAAAATCTAGTTTTGCAGCTGTGGTACTCGAAATTTTGATCAAAATTGTCGATCTTCCCGAAATTCATAAAAGTGTCAATATCTTGAAAACCAGCGATATTTCACTAGACAATATTTTGATATTCTAGTCAGGCATGAGCTGGTCTATTATCCGTCCAAGGGATATCGTTGACTTTTGGGACACCCTGTATAATTAAATTTTCGAAAATTCGGCGAGGAGCGTACAGCTAAAGGAGCGTACGGATTTTGATAAGTTTCGAAGTGTCTGTTAATAGAGAATGTTCTTGAGTTTTTTTTTGGAAAAATTAAACGTAAAATAAAATTTTTTGTTCATATCTGTAGAAATTAATAAACATTTAACATTAAATAAAGCGTCCGATAATTTTTCAAATGGAAGAAGGTGTCCTTTAAGTTAGCTGCGGCAATAATATTTTCGAATAAATTTTTATATGTTATACTTTATTTGCGGAATTCAGGTAGTTCAGTTGAAATTTTCAGTTGAAGTATTAGGAGAAATAATAATAAGAGTATACAAGCAAAATTAATTCCGTTATTTTATGTTAAAATTTTATAATCTGGTTTAGATCTTGTTCAGCCATATGAATATGAATTTTGTGTGTTTGAAATCAACACAGACGGTTGATAATGGTGATCTGAACCTCAAATTTTAACGGCGTAAAAAAAGGAAATTCGTCAAGATTATTCCAAATCATCAAACTTATTGGACAAACACTTTGACACCAAACACTTTCTGGAGCTAAGGTGCGCATAATTTTTGGTACGTACAATATATGCGCGCATATGCATACATGCATATTATTTATAAAGTCAAAGGCAGAACAAGTGTACTTTATTTAATATAAAATCATTTCTGAACAAGTTACAGCGAATAATAAATACAAAAAAAAAATGTCGTTAAGATGCATCTCACATATCACACGGCGTTCATACACACTAAAATACAGACTCACTTGTATGCGTGTATTGTAAGAGGCCCCTTTTTGTCAGGTAACGTGGGTTGACTTTAACAAAGTCACCACATACTATGTACCCCGCCCGCCTATTATATCGGAACAATTGACCAATTTGATTGTTGCACACGATTCTTTGATCGTTTGCGTGAATATTTCGATGGTCCAACAGGCGCAGTCAGTCTTTCGCTCTCGAGATTCTGGATAACATAATCACATAACACAGGCATAACAAACAGTTACAATATAATCATATTATAGGTGCCTATATATTCATTCGTTCGTTCGTGGGTATGTTCAATTGTGTACAAAAGTCAAAAATATGTCATTTGGTAATAATTGGTAATACAGAAATTATTGAACAGGTTATAATATTATAACAGTTTGATAGGATTGTATAGATACATGGGAGTTTTTTTTTTATTGGAATGTTTTTTGAAGTTTTTTCCTTCGAATAAGGTCGTTTACACCTTGTCGATATAACCATGTTGTTTACTGAAGTCATCTGGATGATTTTTTTTTAAAAAGCATATTGGTGATTCTACTGTAATATTCATACCAAGTATGGAAATCTTAGAAATTAATAAATAGTATTCACGTTTAACGCAATTCACGCAAGTAAGTATTCACGTTCGGTCTGTCCTCTCAATTAGAGTTAGTCATAAGAAAAACGGTGCATGTATGTAACTGCATTCGGAATTAAAATAATGAAAATTGGTCGTGTTGGTGGAGGTTCTGTTTAATAGACAATGAAGTGAATTGTTAGGCGATATTTTATACCTTTATGCAGGGTCGAACATAGAATTTCGTACTCTAAATAAAATTCTTGTAGTTAGAAATTATTTCGGCCATTAGTTGGAATAACATTTTATCGTTCAATATGAAGTGTCGTTTTCTGACCACTTGGTTGATCATGTAATTCAGATAATTATCGACACTTTTTAAGCACTTTTTTAAACAAAAAATGTTGTACTATATTGTGCTAGACGTATGCTATCATGAATCGTAAATAAAATAATTAAATTCTAAAACATGCGATTTTCATCGCCAAAAACTTTTCTTTCACATTTTTGTAATTTATTGTAATTTACGCTTCTTTCTAGGGACCGGTGAGGTGCTTTCGCAGCCCGGCACCGATCCACGGACCGGCGGTTGAGAAACATTGACCTAATGCATTATTTCTGTAAATATTATCTTATCTGTTATCTAAAATTTTACTAGATAATGGTTAAATTATATGTTATCTTTATCTAGATATTTTAAATTACACTGTAAAAATTGAGTGTAAAATTACTATTATTATAGTCACAATATTACTATTATGATAGTAGTAAAATTTACTAGTTAGTAGTAAATTTACGCCAAAAATATTTTTTTGTTATTTTTACATATTTGAGGTGTAATTTTACGTAACTGATATGTAATTACGATTATTTTACACAACTGGAGATGTATTCTGAGATATATCAGTGATTTTACTACTATAATTGTGTAATATTACATCTTTTGGATGTAACTTATTGGTATCACGTGATTGATTCTGCGCGATTGACGGCGTCACTTGAGTTGGTTTGTTCATATGTTTTCAATTACTACTATAATTGTGTGTTATTACATCTTTTGGATGCAAATTATTGATATCACGTGGTTGATTCTGCGCAATTGACGGCTTCACTTGAGTTGGCTTGTACATGTTTGGAGTTTATTTTATTATGTATTGGAGGTTAATTTTATGCAATATAGTTTCATAATGGTTTAAATTGTTTTAAACAATTAAAATTTTTTTGCAAAAAAGTGTTTTGATGAGTTTTCGAATTTAGTATTATAAAGAGAAATATCGGAAAATTATCCTTATTAGAAATTCAATATCGTATTTATTTAAACAGTATAAAATCAGGCAACGGACGTGCATTCAACATGACTGAACACTGGATCTACTTTGGTATTATATTTGGTGAAAGATAAATAATTCAGTTTCGGTGTTATTTAAGGCAAAATTTTCCTAGTGATGGCAGTGCTTGTTAAAACTTATTGTGGACTATAAAATATAAATATTTAGTTGTAAAACTGAACAAAATAATGTTTTTCTTTAATTGTTCTTCTAAGATTTGTAACTTTGGTTGTGTGAACTCATTTTGTGATATATGTTATTAAAAATTAAATATACGTTAATAAATAAAATTATTTTTACAAAAACGTGTTATTTTAATTAATTATCCCTTTATGACGACTATTTACAAAAAGTGAGTATAGTTTAGGGATTACGTTGAAGTATATTTTGTAATTAAAATTATATCGTAAATACAATATTACTGAATTTTAGTCATGATGTTATTATTTATGTCTAATACTCATTTTTACTAAATAGTTTCTTCTTCTGTAATGCATTTTCAGGACTGATGAGACTTAAAAATAACTAAGAATAAAGTATTAAACAGGTAGGTACCTATTAAAAAGTACTAATTATTAAAATATCTTGTATTATTATATTATATTAACATTTATATTATATTATAGTAAGTACATTATGTTATGTTTTAATACATATAGGAGATGTAAAGTGTACACATTATGTGTGTAAAGTTTACATACTTGTTGTGTATTGTACATCTTAAATGTGTAATAATTACATCTTTAATTCGTATTGTACGCAACAAATATGTACAGTTTACATATTTAAGACGTAATATTTTTTAGTGTACATTACAAAGATGTACATTACGTCGCGTATGTAATTTTACTACTATGAAAATAGGAAACCTATTTCCTACTATTATAGTAGTAATTTTTTATTACAGTGTATGTTATCTATTATCTGTTATCTAGATAATAAAATTCGGTATGTTGTCCAACACTGGTTACAACTTATCACTGCGGTGTAAATGAAGTATACCTATGGGTACGTGTCCATCTGAGAGAAAAATTATCGAGAGCTGCTCTCAAGACTCGTAATTAGTAGTGGACACAGGAATGATAGTACTATCCGACAGTTCACGCAAGAACTCTCGGAGAGTAGATAAATTTCTAGTTCTCTCAAGTGGACAAGCATAAATTCATCTCTCCGACAGTTACTCTGAAAATTCGAAACATGTTCGTATTGTGACAGCATTCTCAGCAATATTATATTGATTTTGTACGTTGTTTCATTTATACTAATTTGTCGTATTTTGTTGTACGCAAAATGTAGGTATTAACTATACCTTTATACTTTTTATTTGTTCAATAAAAAAAATTGAATATTAAAAAAAATTAAAATATCAGAGTTAATTATTGAAATTAATTTAAAAATGGATAGGAAGGAGTGAATTAAAGAAGAAGATACAAAATTAATTAAATATTTGTCAAACTTAACATTTTTTTAATGGAAAATATAAAAATTATAAAAACTGTGATCATAAAAATAAAATATTGTACACTAAGTCCACCGCAAACTGAATAATTTGAAAAATCACCAGAAATTTTTTTTAAACAGTTATTTCTTTTTTAAACTATAAATTTGACTATAAAATGAAGCAAATTTTTCTGTCTCCATAACTTTTTTTAACGATTATAGCAAATAAAAATCACGTCAATGTTTCTTAATCAAAATTTGAATTTGAGAGCACTATCGGAGAGTTTGCTATCAGACAGTTTTCTGGAGAGTGAAAGTTATTGAAAGTACTCTCAAGTGGACAACAAACTATTAATTTTTCGGATAGTTACTTCTACTAGTTACTCTCGAATGGACACGTACCCTAAGATGTGTCTTATGACATGAAGCTATAGGTATACATATTTAAATTAGATATAATATTAATTAAATAAAATAATAGTAAAATGGTAATGATAATGATGGAAGTGCTGGAAATTCTTATATGTACTACATTTTTACTTGGCTATTAGGTTTGTATAAAATTATCTATTCGAAAGAGCTGTACTTTTTAAACAAATCTAATAGGTACCTAAGTAGAAATATAATCATTTCCAGCACCCCCCACCATCATCATTATGATTTTATTATTATTTTAGGTTAGACAAGATCATTTAAGACAATCCATCGACTGTCTTCTCAGTTTTGTATTGTGATTCATTTTCATTCTTAACATGTGAGTAGTAACGTAAAAGCCCCTATACCGGAACACTATTTTTAGGTGTGTAATTAAACTGGCTTATAAAAATAGACAAATCAATTAAACACCCATTTTTCTTCTTAATAAGCATGAAGCCAAGTTTTTTTTTAATCCAATGAATATATTTATAAAAAAATTTAACCCAAAATTTTTTATTTATTAATGTTTTTCTTTTACAAGTCGACATCTATATCCAGATAAAGAACTATTAATGACACTAGGAGTCGGGAACCGATATATAAACAGGCGCGTAATATGAATAATATGACACATAGAGTGACGTCTAGACGTCAATGTAGGAAATAGAGAATGGTTTAAGTATCAGACGTAAATAAAGGATCAAAATACTGTATTCAACAAAAATTGTTTAATAAGGAAACATTAAATGCGAGGCGAATTTAAATTGAAAAATAATCATTCTATTAATAATAATTTTTGTTAGCAGAGGTTTCTTTCAGAAATAACTTCATTAATATTTAAATGTCAAAACTGTTCCAGTATTGGGTCGCGTTTCGGTATAGGGGCTTTTACCCAGGTATGTTGAAGATAATAGATTCTCACTGGTCTTAATTTTCGGTAATACTTTCTTTTAATATGTTCTCATTTCTTTTATTATGATTAAGTAGGTTTGTCGTTTATATATTTCAAAGGTTAACAGCGTTTCAATTTTAGCATTGTTTTAAGAGCAATTAAAAACATTTTCCATTGAGCGTTACATTGTTTGATTTAAATATAAAATTTCTTCGCAAATAAGCAAATTACGTAATTAAATTATCTTGGAGTTTTAGAAGATTTAACAACATCTAATTGTATCGGAAAACTTCGTATATTTCCTTTTATAAATAACAGCGATTTTCGTGGAGTTTTTGGAAATTAACAACATCTAACGGTGCTGGAAAACTGCGTGTATTTCCCTTTTATAAATCTGCTTCATGAAATAAATTAGTAGGATAACTTGGTTTTATTCTGCGTGTAGAATACTAATCTGGATTGTTTGACTTTTGTAACTGTAACTAATAATTTTAAACGCAAAATTTACTTCACTAGTGATACTCGATTCCAACTAGTGTTAAGTTTTGTTTATACTTTTTTTACGACTTATAATTCACAACCGCTACTGGAGATATAATTATAAATTAAGCGATTAATCAAGTCGGTCGTTCGACTGACTATAAAATCATTCCTAATTTTTGTACGGGCAATTAAACTATAAAACATTTTGAACTTCACACTGCTTAATTCAAATTTCGAAATGAAGTTATCTCGCGACAAGATGTTCGACTATTTTATGAGTGTTTTTTCTGAAAATGATCAGATTATGTATATTTTAGGTTGGAACAAGACAAAAGTAATTGATAACTCTCGTATGATGTTATGTTCATAGAACGCATGTATACATATATCAGTTGGGCTTTAGCTTGTTGTAATTAAATTTAAAATTATAATTAAATCTATCTCTGTAAATGAATCATTGAGTAATCAAGCAATGTGTTGAATATTTAAAATGACGGAATTAATTGATTCCAAGAACCAGTGTACCATTTTAAATTGAATGTAGAGATTTGAAAAGAAAATTAAACTCAAACTTCTTATTAAATATATTCATCTTTCTATACAATATATTACGTACATAGAAGATACATGTAATATGTTCTTTATTTGTATATGTAGATGTATGTAGCGTAATTATAATTGTACTACAGTGGTGGGCAAAATTATTGACTGCCGCAAAAAAATAACTTGAGGATATATCGAAATGGTTTCGTAAGTCTTGACTCACAAACAATACGAATGTGTAATTCGTTTTTCCATAATTCGTTATACGTTAATTGTGATTAACGTTTGTTTATAATAGACGCCATCAGGCCTGACAAGAGGGTGGGGTAGCCAGGCTTGAGAAGGATTCCCGTAGCTGTCGGTAGAAGGTCCGGGGAAAAAGTTAAGAGTTTTTTTTGCTCACCAATTATTCTTTGGGAAGGAATTTTTGAAAAATGCGGTTTTTTCCCGGGGCCCGCCATTTCTCTCCACTTCCCTGGACGCCATCTACATCATTATTTATATCTTTATTTATACGTCCATTCTTTTTAAAATAGTTTTATGTTATACATAGTGGTGGGGGTCTAGGATTTGGAAGACATGCGTCTACAACCGGTGTCTTTAAAATAACTATGCCGATATTCATCTGGAATTGTGAAGGGAAACTGTAGAAAACTTTCACGAGCATAATTGGTCGCGGGAATTGAACCCCCGATCTACGAGTCGACAAGTAACAGTACGCTCGGCCACTCCGCTGGTTCCTTATTGGAAGTACAATTCTCCATTGACTCCTTATTTTGGTACTTCGTTATTTTACTCTTTTAGAATTTTCAAAAGCAATATTCAAAAGTAATCCATTTGTCTCTAGTGATATCTAAAGTATCTGAATCAGGAGTTTAAAAAGAAATTTAAACAGCAATGAAAGAATGCTGAAAAATTATAGCGTATACAATTATGTAGAATGATTTTCCGCTCCGTATAGGAGGGGAATTACTCTCCGCTACTTAGTTTGGTAATTTGAGACATCATAAACATCGAAGATCTGAGGAATATTATCTCTAACTATCTTGATTTAGATGGGACTCGAAGTATTCGGACCCGATAACTTTATGTATCTACAAAAATACGTTGGAAATATTTAAAAAAAAAAATATTACAATTGTTTCTGTTATTGGATATTTTGAGACATATTTTGAGACGTATAGGTAATAATTTCGCTGATATTATTTTTCCAAAAAAAAATAATTTATCTCCAAAATATTTAATTCAACGAAAAAAAAAATTAAAGAAATTTTCAGTCTTTAAACAAAGAAAACTTTTTTAGAGTATAATCAACCGGAAATTTATCCACATCTGTACGTATTGTGTACAGAATGTTTTAATTTAAACTGTCAGTAGATGTATTATTTTTAAAAAAGAATAAAAAATAAATGAACTAAACAATTATTTATTACTTGCTCATGTGTTAATTTTAAACACATCATTTCAAATTACTTTTTTTTAGTTCAATATATAATAATATGATACGTACATAACTGATAACTAATGAAAAATGGATAAATCAAAAGGCGCGATAAGATTAATTTCATAAATAATAAAAGAAACAATTTAAATGCCCGCGAGCCATACGAGTCGAGTGATTGAATAATTAAAATATTAAAATTTTTTTTTGGTAATCAAATAAAAAACCGAACGGTATTACTTATAGACAAAAAAAATAAATTTGGATAATAATTTTAAGAAATTACTGACCTTTGTGGCCGTAGAGAAATTTTGGTGTTACCAGTGAAGTGTGAGTCTGAAAGTAATCACAATCAGTGAAAAATTTTATATATATGTATGTACCTACACGATAACTCTCGAACTATAGATCATATTTTACAAAATTTAGTCCCAAATTAAGTGTAAATTTAGTCACAGTTTCTTGTAAAAATTTACAAAAATTTAAAAGTTTTTCAATTTTTTTACACTATTGCGGAAAAAAATCACATGGGATTTGTCTTTGAACCCTGATTCTATATTAAGCGGGCTTTTAGAAAAAGTAATTTTTGCTACTGAAAATTCGCTGTTATTTTAGTCAACAAATTTAATATTTATCTTGTAATAAGTACTTTTAATTTTCGGTTCCTTTCTGAATAAAATTAAAAATATTTCTGAAATTCTTTCACTGGGAATAAATGCAAATAAATAACTTCTACTAGTACGCCAAAATTTCAAATCAATATAAATGGTAGGTACTGACAAATAAAAAATGGCTGACATAAACGGATAGACGGATATCGAAATCTTACCATGAGGATTCCTTTTTTAGTTTTCGGGTACGGAATCCTAAAATTGGAAAAATTTGGGAATAATATTAACAGTATTAAGATTTTCAGTCATTTCCCTCATAAATAGCGAATATTCACTACTACTAGGAATTTTAAGACAATTTCCAAAATATACTTTTTCGAACTACTTTCAAAACAAAAACTTTTTGAATTATTTAATGAGAATATTGAGATCTGTAATTATGTGATTATGATGGTGGAGGTCTTGGGAAAAACAAATATACTGTGTGAATTTTTCGAGAGTTGCCATTTTTTTTACAGCCAAATCATTGATATAATCGAAAAATTGTTCAAATAAGAGTTGTAGATATCGACGGGGACACCCGATTGCTATAGTCAGGAGCTTTATAGCTCTTATGGTTTTCGAGCTATGATACAAACTTATAGACTTTTAAATGAGATTATATATTATTTTTTCGATTAAACTGATCTAATGCATTAATTAACAACATAAATGAGCAAAAAAAATTGTTTTACTCAAGTTTAATTTTTTAATTTTTCTTTAATTTATAAGTTAGGCGGTAAAAATATGCATATGTACTTGAGGCTACTTCAACCGATAGTGTTTTTCTTGGTTACATTTCCATTAAATCCAAGAAAATAACCTTTTCCAGTACTATTTCTATCATAAAAATTTGGTTGCAATGGAAATGGCAACTCTCAAAAAACTCACATGGTATTAGATACTATGGATCGAATGCTGAGGGGAGTTTTCTTAAAATTCAATTCCAACTTTTAACCATTCTTTCTTTGCTCCGGAATGAATTTCTACGATAAAGGCTAATTATCGTAGAAATTTTGAACAATTAGTAAGATGGTGTTCTAATTTTTTTTTAAATTCATATTCAATCGTATGCCCGGATAAAGCTCTATATATTTATAAAATTACTTTGAATTACGTACCTGGTAACAAAATCCAAGCTTATCAGCATCGGAGAGTCGGCCTACGCATAGCTAGTAAATTTTTATACCGAATTTGACTCTCTTTGTTTTCCCATTTTAGCGAATTTCCACTCTGGGAAATTCAGCTATTACAGCAGCTCTGTTGGAAAGACCTAATAAGTCCGGGACTACGGCAGAAATTTGTTGTGGAGAATATATACCTATATGATTTTGAAAATTGTTTTACTGTTAGAAAGCTAAACCTTTTATAAATGGATACAGGTCTTAGATGTGATTCGCCGGTGCCCAATATTTGGAAATTCGCTATGTTATACAGATGCTGCGACAGGGGTATTTAAAAACTGAAATAATTTAAAAAAAATATAAGTAAACAATAATAAATCAGACTAATTTTTTTTTGGTGGTAGTTCACGCGCCTATACAAATTTCAAAAATTCAAAATAAACATAAATATACATCAAAAATATTTATAAATAATTTTTAATATCAAATATGTATGGCATTGTAGTTACTATTGCTACTACATAGTTAGTTAGCTTGTAACATGTGTGTTTATTTCTTTCCAAGACATTACCATTAATTATTTTTATATTAGTATCAACAAAAAAAAAATTTTCGGGGTTTAATGAAGTTATAGATGACGTATGAACCGTATATTATATTAGGACCGTAGTAAAAATACTTTTGTCTAATGAAAAGAATCAAAGAGTGCCTTGTACCCGTCGTACATAAATGAAGAAGCCTCGTACATATACACATACGATCTCTCGTTATAAACGAGAATAATATGTACAACGACTGGTTGTTAGAAGAGAAGAAAGATATTGCTGTGTACTCTGTCTTATTGCATGCTTGTTTAGTCGGACTCTAATGTCTTAATAACTTCATTTATGCATTCAAGGCCAGCCCAATCCTCCGCACACACTGGTAACTTAACTACAGGCCATCTACACTCTTCTTTTTTTTGAGACGTTTTGTTGTATGTATTTAATGCTGTTGAATTTTTTACCACATTCTAACTTTCATGGAAGAAATGTTAACAGAGAATACGTAGTAATATTGTGAATATAAGTAGGTACGTTTGAACTCATAAGTTTAAAAAAATTCTAACGTTTTACTTTGTTTATAGTCGCTTTTATTAGATATCCGATTTTATAGATATTAAATTTCTTTATTTCTCTAATCGGTTCTATGATTTGAACGGAATTGGATATAGCTGAAATTTCAAGAACTTTCTATTCATTTGGTCCTGATTCAGTCGTTTTTGTGAAGTTAATTTTCTTAAAATAGAATTGAAACATTAGCGCAGAATAAATTCAAAGGCTTTGTAATTTGCAAATGTACCGATTAATTGTCTAAGATGCATAAACAAATGTAACATGCTCTCCGTTTATGTACTACAAGCATCGCAGTTGCACTGTGTGCTTTACAGTCCATTTGGTATTGTGCAGCACACCAAATGACTGTGGTACCTATTGTGATTAGACAAGGAGCGTGCTACGTTTGTTTGTGTATCTTGTAACGAATAGTTAATGTACATACAAACCTTGAAAAAAATTCTTTAGAATACAATTGTTGGCCTTCTGAATCTTTCATTACTTAATAATTTTTCAAAGCATTTGTATTTTTGTTTTTATTTTCAGTAATTCAGTAAAGTGCGTTATTTGTACGAAAGCTTGCCAATTTTTTTTTTCAAAAATAACAAATGTTTTTGTGAAACAAAATTACAAATGTAAAAAAAATACAAATAAATTTTCTTCGCAATTTTACCCTTTAAAAGCAACTTTTTTTAAATGACGCACGTTTACCTAAACTCTATTTTGTGAGTATAATGGTGGAGGTGCCGATCATTATATTTGATATAGGGGAGACTGGGGTAAAGTGCCCAGTGGAGGTAAAGTGGTAATTAGCCTTTACTCTCTGGAAACTACTCCAATTTGGTGGCAAAGTTGAATTCGAGCTTGTAGAGAAGCCATTGGTATTCTATTGAAACGTCAGTGATCAGTTCACAAGACTGTATGAATTACAACGAATTTTCTTAATTTTCTAGTGTTGATGTAAGGTAAGTTTTAAGTTGTATTCTCATTATTTCTTTTATTAATTACGAATACAATTTTTTAATTGGAATAGCTAAAATCTTTGTCTAATTACCTTTAAAATAATATAATATACGATGAATCAGAAAGTTCTTTTATGAAAGTAGTTGTGGTTTTGGGAAATGGCGTCTAGCGGGGTAACAATAGGCTTACAATGGGGCAAAGTGATCAGTGTCTCCAATCGTTGCTCAAATTGAATTCTTAGAATATTTTAACATATTATATTAAATTCAGAACTTTTATTTAGGTCTTTATATTTTATAAACAAAAGAATTGCTTCATATCAGTTTTTAGGGTTCCGTGAAAAAATGTGAAAAAGAAATTCCTATGGTGAGACTTAATGTCCGTGCGTCCGTCCGTCCGTCCGCCCGTCCGTTGATATATAATAATTAATGATACAAATATAGTTTGATTTTGTAGATAAACATGTTTATTACTTCAAAATTTCTTTTCGGGTTAAAATGGGTACCCCTGGTCACTTTACCAAACGTAATGGGGTAAAGTGGTCATTTTACACATCTTACGAAAAACAAAAATTACAAAAATACCTTTCAAGATATTGTTGATATATTGATGGTTACTGGTTCTGCACTAAAGCAACTATATGCTAAATACTTATTAATTTGTATTTCCTTTTAAATAAATAAACTAAACAACATTTTGTCTTAGAGTGGCCACTTTACCCCAGTCTCTCCTAATTCTAGTAGTTTCTAATAATAATAGTCGTACTGTAAAAATTTTAATTGCAGTATCTGTTGTCTTATTGTAAGTTGGTGTAATGAAATTTAAGCAAAACAATGGTGAGAGCGCTGAAAAATTGAAGATAATGTTAAAAAAACATTAGTTTCAAATCATTTCATTACGATAAAATTCAAACTGACATACAGTTATCATACAAAGTGTTAAAACACAATGTTAACCAGCACCTCCACCATCAAAAATATTGTTAATCAATTATTTATGAACGAACTTCGTCCGTTATACGATCAACGAACAACGAATGTGGTAATCATCAATATATGTATATGTATGTATGTATGTAGTAGTGGAATTTGGGCGCAAGTTTTCAAATCCACACTCCTGCTGAGTATTGTCTCATCTCTGTTTGACATATGCGTGATACAAATAGGTGTGTCACTCTCACTCTTATTCGTTACGTATGTATGTATTACATACTTATTTTTGAATGCTGCTTTTGTTACTGCTGCGCATGTGCATTTCGAGTATGTAATTCGTTCGTATCGGAATTGAAATTCTTCTCGAACAGAAAAGTAAGTTCATTTCTCCCGCAAGTCCGATTTGTAATATTGATTTCCTTCCAAAAATTATTGTGTGAGGATCCAGGCGCAGGTATACGTAAAGTAAAATTATGGGTATATGATGGATGAATTATAGATTGCCGCGACTGGAGCTGAGCGGAGTGCTCCGAGCTGTGGCTCCGAGTGCCTCCTCGTCATATGATGTACGTTTTTAATGTGTTTATCACAACGAACGCAACCAAACTCAATTCATTCTTTACATTATAATTATATTGTTTCTTTGTCACACATTGTTTCCGCTAGATTAAGTTATCCCCGTTTAACGCACTTATTCACGAATACACATGCATGTGTATGTGTGTACGTGTATACACTATACAGTGTATACACGTACATGCATAGGCGGTTGTTGCACATATTTTTTTAATTAAGTAATTATTAGAACAATCAAGTTTTTCTCCTTTTTTTGTGTACTTCATATTTATGTGGTGTATGTACCAGTCAGGTACAATAATTATTATGTATGTATCATCTGCGTAATGTAAGATAAAGTTTGAGTTTTCGATATTTGAATGCATGTAGCATATTATGCAAATATCTACACATATCATTAGAAAAAAAATTTTTTTTGGAGAGTGTAGTAAAATAGTATGTTGTGCAATAAGTGCGGGAAATTGTCGATTGCCCACGAAAGCGAAGTTGAGCGCACGAACGTAGTGAGTGCGCTCATTCGCTTGAGTACACTAGTGTACATTGTAGAGCAGTTTTTTTAAGGTTTCAAAACTCGCTTTATTTTTAAAAAATATAAACAATGCGCCTGTAAAATAACAAAATACAAAGATGTCACTTTCACTGCTTTTCTTTGAGGACTAACTCATAATTGAGAAAATTCAGTAGCATAGATTGATCTATGACCTGACGAAGGTCATAACACTGACAAAGAAATATAGAGAGGCAGCTCTGTCTAGATTCGACCCTACTGTCTAGGTTCGCCCCAACTGATGGTACTTTACTTACCTATAGTTTTGTAGATCTTCGACAGAGTACCTACTGTATTTATCGGATAATTATCGGATAGAAAATTTGGTCACTTTTTATTTTTTTATAATAATCGTTATTAGTTTGTTTTTCTATGTCCTTATAAGGAAACTTTTACTAATTTACTGTCAAATTTTTTATTTTCACTGAGGAAATTTTAATGCCTCTTCAGCAGGTAAATAAAAATCCCACATTACGCGGCTGCTAGTTTAGAAACGTGGAATACGTCAATGGAACAATGTGGTGAATAAAAAATTATTGTTTTCAACTCTTTTTTATTCGTGTCGAGCATTTATTTACTCGGATGGCACGGTCCCTTAACTTTGGGACGTTTCCACATATCTTAATGAAGCTCATCGTAGAGAATTCTGGTTTTTGTAGCCTTCTTATCTCTCGATTTTTCATTCGGTGTAAATTTTCGATTTTAATTTATTGTTTGTTGGAAAATTATTATTTTTTTGCAAAAAGAGCAAGAAAATGGAACTTTAAATGTAGCAATCGAATCATAAAAACTGTAAAAATACTAAATTAATGTATGCTACCGTCTCTATACCCGCAGCTAAAGTTTGCACTGTGATTACGTGAACCGTTGACATTAGCACTGAAATTAAACAGTTTCAAAAAGTTTTTTGTTTCTTCTACTTTCGAATGCCATAATACTCGTGTGGCTATCCATTAGTAACTTTTATATAATTAACTTTTTTATAATTAACAGATTTTTCACCAGTTTTGAAACGATAGATGTGTTTTGCGTGAAAAACGTACACTAATTTAAAGAATTATTTGATATAAATGTAATAGTCAATTCTATTTACGCATTTATGTTTAAAAGAAAAAATCTGACAATCAACGTAACGCCACTGAAATATACGCTTAGTTTAAGAATAGTAAGAATATGTATACTTAAGTTCTTTAACGAAGAATTTGTACGAGCGAGATACAAATATCTCTGTTCAACTCAGTAAGGGCTGGTCTAGTGTGCACGTCCCGTGCGTCGCCGCCCCGCAAACTTGTCCAAGATTCACTAGTTGAGTTGTAAACTGAGGCCTGTCAACTAGCTGAACGAGCCACCACCAAGTTTAGTCGATTGCCACTCGTATAGAGTTTACACATGTGGAATTCGAAACATAATTATTGTATTTATACAAATAATATAAATAATAATTACATATTGTTTTGTCATTTGGCATGTTGGCCAAAATTTTTTCATTACAAATTTTTCCTTCAGTCGGGGGAAAAATTCATACCAATAAACTGTGTTCTTGATTAATTTTGAGTGTTTTTAAATTGGAAAAGTTTAAGTTTTTTTCAGACTTGTGATAGAAATGTGAAAAAATTATGTAAATCCCAACAAATTTTTCTAATCAACTAAATGACAAAGTGTTTAAGACTTCAGTGGAAAACTCGTAATGTCACTACCCAGAAAAAGAAATGATTATCAAGTGATTCAAGTGTTGTTATTTTGTGCGTTATTTATTGTTTGTTAATTTCGTAACCGGAGGAAAATGCCGGAAAAAGAGATTGTGTTCGGTGATCGACATCATGGATTACACAGTTATCCGGGCGTTGGTGTCGCGGGTGTCACCGGTCCATTGCCACCGTTATCGTTCCCGAACGCTACGACACCGACCGCGGGTGCTCCTGCAGCTCCACCATCGGCGTTTGCGGCATTTCATCATGCTGCGCCGCTTCCCGTCGATCAACGAACGCATGAGGGACGATACGTTTGGGATCCACGCGTGCAAAGTACGGCGGCCGCTGCTGCGTTTCATCATGGAACGGCTGCGCATGGGTAAGAAAATTTGGATTTAGTTTTTCGTTGATTTATTGCTTAAAACGGAATATTTGTTTGTTAAGTTTGAGAACTTGATAAATATTTGAAAACTATTCCAATATTTACATAGAGTCATTTAAAATATCTTTGAAAATTTGTTATTTTACTTGAGCAAGAGTGGTTATTGCTATCGAAAACAAAAGTTTTTGAGTAATATTTTGTAAAAAACAAGTAGCTGTACATAGTTTATTTATGCAGTTTCTACTTTGCCGTCGGATTATTGCTGATTCATTTAAGAGAATTCGTTTTTGATTTTGAGTAAATATTTTTGTGATTAGGTTTTGTCTAAATATTTTTACGTATTTCAGTAGTCTAATTCGATTTATTTTAAAATATAATTTTAGAATAAAATAGAACCCTATGTTACGAAATTGATTCTACTTGTGCTTTCTAGGTTTTTACATTCTTTCTGTAACCATTCAGAGAGTTTTAAAATGTTATTTGAAGAAGTTTTATTTAAAATTTTTTATAAAATGCAATAATTATTACCCAAAGGTAAAATATTTATTACATAATATTGTAAATAATAAGTGGCAAATTTACGCACTAAATGAATTTTTTGTGAACTAAGATTCAGTAAATTCGCTTCCTAAGGACCAAGAATCGTTTCATAACAATTTCATCAAAGTCGTTGGGGGGCATTTTCTGAGAAAAAAGGACATACACATAAAGAGAATTTGTTTTATCCATAATAGAAAATGTAATCTCAGTTTTATAAGATGTTTTCCGCTCCCAGTTAAAGGCTTTTTAACTACGTCCCATCAATTTCTCTACAATTGTCCACAAGTTTTTATTTTTATTTGTAAGATTTGTAGAATTGTCTTTCACTATTGCAAAAGATTTCGACACAGAGATTAGATAATTCAATATTAGTCATAAAACAAGAAAGTTATAATACAAAAAGATTTAAATAATTAATCATAAAAAATATTTTAGATCTAATCAAACACCAAAAAATTTTTAAAAAACGAATTGGTGAATTGATCTTTATTGATCTTATAGTTTATATTACACAATTGCTAGGGGGAAATGGCACGGGCTTGGAACTCGAATGTGTTGAACCGAAAATATTGGATTTTAATGATAAAATGATTAATAGATTGCTATAACATTGGATATAGTGTTTAGATTGCATAAAATATATTGATATTTAAAAATCTGTTTAGTTAAAATATTGAAGAAAATATATAAAAGGTTGAAAATAATCTTTGTTTTGATGAATTGAGATATCAAAAAGAAAAAGAAATTGTTCCATTAAACAAAAAATAAAGAACTTTCTCTATTTTAAAAATTCAACCTTCATAAATTCTAAGTATCCAAGCAATTTATGTGAGGACTTGAAGACATAAATTTAAAAAGAATGTCTTGATGTATGAAGAGTATTTCTCAAGTATGTTCTGTAAAATTTATGAAAAATATATTTAGATGAAGATTTGTAATTTAAAAGGTAAAAATATTTGAAAATTGTAAACACCGAAGTAGCAAAAAATTTCCAGTTTACCTATGGAGTACTTTTTAATATTTTCGATACCAATTTGTTTCCGCAAAAAGGATTATAAAATTATAAGTAGGTATTCAGTTGGTAAACAGAAATTGCTTTTTTGTTATTTTGAAATATGATAGATAATTCTAAAAATTTTCCTAGTAATAGTTAAAAAATAGTAGTTTTTTGATTAGGCAGCAAAAAAACAGTCTACTGACGAAATTACCATATAAATGAACAAATTTAATTCAGAAAAATTATAGATTATTGTGACGGAAAAATCAATTTTTTTCTCAATAAGGCGGTCACCTTTTTGCCAAGTCATTGCGAGATAATATAACAATTTTCGGTCTTATTTTTATCGTGCTATTTGAATTCCAAAATTTATTTCCTAAAATATAGTTGGCGAACAAGAAGCAAAAGAAATAACATTTTACAAAATAAGAACAATTAATGAGCAAAAAAATAAAAAACACTGAATCAAATTTTTTTTATTACGTTCTATTCCGGGATTATTTAACAGAAATTTCAATGCAGGGGAGCAACTGCCTCTCCGGGATTGTCCCGCAAAATCCTGGATGGTTGGCCGCTTTATTTTTCAAAAGTGTACTGCTTCTATTCTACATTCTATAAAATTAATTAAAGAAACTGTCTGTCTTCAAGAATTTTTTTCTTTATTATGTAGGTATAATAAATATTTTAGAAAGTTGCTGATTTAATTTTTATTAGAGTACCTGGACGAGCAAGCTCTTGAACGACCAAGCAACTGTTCGTGTGTTGAGACTTAACTAAATCTTTTTCTAAAAGCTCAAAATTCCTCCATAGCAAATTTCATCAGGATCGTTAGAGCTGTTCCCAAAAAACATTTATTTCATACCGTGCCTATAGATAACTTGCTTGATATTATTTGATTCATTTGATAGGCTTTTATAACCTCAATATGTATATGAATCAACTGTACAATTTATGTACATCTACTTCTAAATGTCGTACTAAACTTTGAAGATCCGCAGAACCTTGAAATTTGCTAATCTTAAGGGGTTAGGTGGGTTTGAAAATTTCAAAATATCCATTTTTTTGTCTTATTAAATAGTACAATATGTTTAAAATATTCTTCTAAAATTTCAAATCGATTCGAGTAAAATTCTAAGAGATAGACCCTTCGGAAGTTCCGCCCATCAGGCCACGTAGGTGCACCGCAGTAAACTTAAAACGCGTTTATCTCAAAACTCAATTTTTTAAGTCGGTGGACATGATTTCTCGAAAAGTTATGAAGCGATTTTGTTCAAATTTTGCACACATCTTTGAAATAACATTATCTAGGTATTGAACGAAGGATTTTTTTTATTTTTATTACAATTAATTTTTTCGAGCCAATACATGGCGAAAATTTGACCAAAAAATGTGTTTTGTTATTCAAAGTTTGTCAAAAATTCAAATTTTAATTTTCCTTCTTCCAATAACGAGATTTATCCATGTACCAATAATGAACCAATAATGAGTTATGCTGTCCACGGTAAGAGCATTTTTTTTTGAGACGTCAAGGGAGATGAGGTACCAACGGCTGAGTTTTCGTAATTTTTAAATAAAAATTTCACAAAATACTATTTAAATATGTATCTTTGATATACTGAATTGTTTAAATAAAATATATGATTGTATATATCAAAAAAAATAGTAATAATACCCTTTTTTTGAACCTCTGAAACCCACCTAACCCCTTAAAGGTTCCGTAAAACTATTCTGTTACACAAAACTATTCTGAACAAAATATAAAATTTTGTAATTACGATTTGTTTCTGGCGTGAATTTTCATTAAAAGAACGAATTAGGTCTGATTTCGAGTCCCGAGAGTGTCAAAAATCTTATCTTTTTTGCTTATCTATTTTAGTTTTCAAATTTTTTTATTTATGATACATATATCACGTATTCTAGGGCTTATTCTCGTACACATACATTAAAAATTAATTATGCCTTATTTTTTTTTTAAATCTTAGAAATAGACTTATGAATTTTTAAATAAATTATGTACGCTTAATTACTCAAATAATCTTAGACAATTATATTAATTCATATATAATTATGTAATAAAATATCCTAATTAAAATATGTATAATTATATCGTAAAATATAAAATTTTTAGTTAACTAAAATGAACTACTCTTGTTAAACTAACTAACAAATGTAATTTTGATTTCTGATAACAGTTATGTGTTCTACTGTCGGCAGTAATTTACTGTGTATTGTTTGAATTTTCGCTAATTAACTGAAATATTATTTAAATAATAGGTGTATGTGCGCTCTTTTTCAAATAAAAATATTTTCTTTCCAAATTATAAATTAGATTCATTATTAGATGAAATGTCAAAAATAACGAATATCGTTTGGATAAATTAAGTTGTTTAAATTTCAATGAACTTTGATGAAGAAAAATTTTCCTACTGAAAATACAAAAATAGTTTATTTATAAAAAAAAAATTTATAGGAAAAATAAGATTTCAAATATTTTATATTGAAATATAAGACGATTTGATAAGAGGAAGTCAAAAATTTCTTTGGTATTTATATAATTGTGATCATCTTTTTTCTTGTAGGGGAGAGGTGTTTCAATAGTAATAAAAAAATATACAGGCCAGTAACATTATATTTATCAGTCACAGAGAATTAAATTTTTGATACAAAATACGGGCATTTTTCAGGTTTTGAATGAACTGCACAAAAATACTCTATGTTGACTAATAATTAAAATAACTGCATTTATGTGGACCAAAGTGTAATGTTACAATCGTCACCAACTGAGGATCAATTGTTACAGGGCTTAGGTTCAATTGTAACACTCATTATTTAGTTGAATTTACACGTTAGTTATTATAATTAATCCAGTTTTAATAATTCTTCCTTACATATTGAGAAAGGAAGGTGACAAGTAGCATAGTCTCAGGCAACAGCTCTGAATTTTTTCTCTTTCTATTACTCTTTTAACGGAATTCATATATACATCATTGAATATAGTTTCTATCCTAGTTTTTCGTTTTGCATATTATTAGCATTCTTTTTAATCCCATTAATGGAAGATTTTTGTATCTATATTTATCCGATTCATATCTAAAATATAAAGTTTAATTTTGTTTAACTAACATTTTTTGTCAGTTGTACATGTTACAATCGACACTACTGAATTTGTTACAATTGTTCCACCGCTGTTTCATTTTATAAAAAAATTCATAAAATATTAATTTTGATTAAAAAAAGCTAAGCTACCTATCTGATAATATTATTTGATTGATTGTGTTTCCAGTAAAATCACTTTTCTTCCAATTGATTGGGTACTTACTTCAAAAATAAAAAAATTGTTAACGCACTCAAAAATTACGATTAGCTTATATAAACACATTTGATATTGCTGGGAGAAAACTGCCGGATGATATTAACTGAAAGTTTTGTCAGTAAAGCACAACTTTAGAAACCACTTTATGATATGTAATACTCTTCAATAGGATTGATAGATGTATCGCAAATTTTGAAGTTACAATTGACCCTCTGTTACTACTGACACACCTCTCCCCTGCTGTTAGCTTATGTCAGAATCTCCCAAAAAATACTTAAGGTAGTTGCTCCGAGATAGTCAGGTACAAAATTATATCTCAGCGAAAAAATTTTCTTTTATCAAAAATTAAATAATGTATTAATATTCTTCAGTTATTATATTTGTATATCACTTGTTTTTTTTAATTTTCGCGCGCTTATATTGTAGCAATATAAAAGCATTGCTGAAAAGGTGTTGTAAAAACGTTGTAAAATGATGTTTATAAATTATATTAGAAAACGGTGTAGTGAATAATTTTTAATTCTTACTAAATATGGTTTTGTAACTTTGTATTTTATAGCATATTAAATTTTTATCAAATTCCTTTTACACGTTTTCATTTTATTAAAAACTTTGAAATCATTTTTCTCAAAATTGGGGTAGTTAACTTTAATCGAAATAGGCTTGTATTATTGGTATTGAATTGAATAAATATCTAGCGAAGTTTCGTTTTTCGGACCAACCACCTTAAATTCAGAGATCAGTTATAGGTACTGATTTAATCAATCCAGGATATTTTCAACAAATTGGAAAAAATTGCATTTTCTACTTCTACTATTAAAAGTAACATTTTGTACACGGCTAACTATATGTAAAAATTAACAATTGCCCACACTGTGCGGAAATAGCAGTGGGAAATTATTTCGCACGGCTTAATCTAATAAAAAAGTTGGCTATATCTGATTTAATATAATAATGTCATATGTAATTCTAAAATTATACATATGTATGTTGATTAGTTATTATTGTTTCCATAGTTTCAAAGTATTATTTGGCAAAAATTTAAACATCTTACCACTGACATAAATTTAAAAAATTTTTACTACTTATTTAAATTTTATTTTAATTATTTATGTTAAATTTTACGAAAAAAAATGTGCTCGTAGAAAAAGTATAGTGTAAAATACGTGGGAAAAGCTTATTCCTCACTCATATGAAAGCGGGCAACCTGCGGGCTCGCGCAACAAACTCATATTCGTGAGAAATAAGCCTCCTTTCCCACTTATTGTACAATATACTATTTTCTGACTTCTTTTTTATATTTTCGAATTTAAAAAAAAGTTCTTATATATTATGTTACATAAATGTTTATATATATGAACCATCTTCTTCGATTCACGAGTTGCCATGTTTTTGTCTCGACAGGAGCGTTCGCTCGTTTCGAGAAGCTTTTAATTTGACAATTTAACTCGTGTGTTAAGTCCCATAAGAATATTGTAATTTTTTCCACTTTTCTCGTCCAGTTTTGAACCAGTTGTTATTATTGTTGGAATTTTTCAATATGATATCGCAAATCATTGCAAGATATTGCGATTTTTCTTTAAGTAAATTTAAAAAGAAGCTACGTTATAATTATTGTAGGCTTCCGACAAGACTAGTTTGGATTTATTTAGTGCAGTGGTGCATAAAGTGACTAAATGGTGCAACAATGCATTCGCAATTACGGTGATTGCAGTTTTGTTTGATGTGAAATTAATAGATATTTTTAATTTCAAAGTTACGCGTCTATATACTGTTGACAATACATGATTCTATTTTTGATTGTTTGTGTCGGCAATAAGAATAGATTTTTGTTAGTTTTCGAGTTCTTTCCTCAAAATATTTTGGAAATATTATTAGCCTAACCCTTCACGGTGTCTAATGATTATGGCAATCAGGAGAATCTAATCGGTCCTCAGAAAAAATTTAATTTTTAAATAATTAGATCTAAATTTTTAAATAAAATACACGTTGAATAATTTTTAACAGTTAAAAAGTATTTTACGTATTTTACATATTTACTTATTATAAGGAATTTTTGGAATAAATGATTACCATGTTACATCAAAAATTTTTTGATTTTTATTGGCTACGTACCTTTTGAGAATAAAATCTCATCTTCAGGCCATAATCTTAAAATGTTAAAAACAAACATATTAAAGTACTAAATGGTAATACAATAAATTAAATGCATATTTACAATTTTTTCAAAAAACAAATCAATATGAAAATTTATTATACCTAGTTATTAAGATAAAATTTTTTAATAGTACACAATTTTACAGTCAAAAAATAAAAATTTTTTTAAAATTAAGACAAAATTTTTTTAAGAAAATTATATTGTTGAAAAAATAAATAAAAAATAAAATACTTTTTAATAGTATTACGTCAAACATTAAAATGAATTAAAAATCAAAAATCAAAAAACAAAAAATTGCAAAAATCAACAAAAATTGAAATAGACAAAATAGTCCACAGATGTACTTCAATATCTATTATGTTTTATAGAGAAGAATAATAAGTTTATGTAAGTAGATATTATTTATAGCACATTTAAGTTTATTTTTGTTTATGTGTTCGAATGTTTTGACATAAAGGTTTGTAAAGTGTCAGATTATCATTTTCAATTTGATTATTTACATTTTCCGTTGAGAAAATCCATAAGTTTTTCAGGTTCAATCTTTTTCTGTAGTTTCTTTCATATTGTAGCACTTTTGTATTACTGTCGAAGACACGGTCCAAATTATATGCGTGCTGTGCCTAACCAGTGCGTAATTCACCTCTACCCAAATCCCACCTGTATTGTTTTAGGCGATACTCGGGTGTCTTAGACGTCTGACCAATGTACGAAGAGCCACAATTCGTATTTACTCGTGCATACAACAGTTCAGGCGACCGTCTTGGTCTAACCGGCACTTAAAACGTCAAAAAATTGGCATGATTTGTTGTAATTTCACTTGTTTAGTAATGGTTACACTGATCGAAACATGTTACAAGATTTGTAAAATAAAAGTAGTGTTTCTTATAAAAGTGCTCGTGTTTTTATTTATTAATAGTAAAATATGGAATAGGTATAAAGTAACGTTCAAATCAATTATATTTCTGGTTTTCTGTTTACGATTTTAAAAATTTACGATTATTACTATACCACACTATATATTTATATGTATACGTATTGTTTAGAAAAGGGTTAACAATCTACAAATTTTGTTACTACGAAGATGATTTATAGTGACTATTTTTGCGTTACTTTCATAAGTAGCTATTATTTTAGCCATACTGACAACTAAAAAAAAAACTCAGAAGATTTTTATTTCCTGAGTTATCGATGGTAGCCAGTTGAAGCAGAATAATTTTTAGAAATTTTTTATCGAATAAAAATAAATAAATAAAATGTGCTTAACTCCTTATTTACATTGACCAACCGGTACTGATCAGAAAATTTATTGCAAAAAAAAAAAAATTGTATTTGCGTAAAAAACCAACTGTTTATTTTACACCTTTGCATATAAAAATTTATCACCCTTTTTCTTTGTAATTTAATTATTATTATTATTTTTTTTTCTTAAACGAAATATTTAAGAAATTTTTATGTTTATCTTTTAAAAACGCCTTTTATTTTCAAATATCTTTTATTGCTGGCTTTTTTCTTAATTCATATTTTATCATTTGCATCCCACTGAATGCTATTTAAATGACAATATGTGTACTTCAAAGCACACCACATATGCTGGTCTTATAATAATCGCCGTGTTACATTAAACGGATTGAACAATATTACGATCAGTAAAAGAATATGTGTGTTTGCAAGGTGTTGATACAATAGTGGAAATAAATATGTATACACTAAAGTGATGTTTCTTGAATATCTTGTTTTAAACAGAGCAGAATAAATGAATTTTTTTTATACAGTAATAATTAAGATACAATTATGTAATTCAAACATAAAGTCCCCTTTTAAATACTAGTCTTTGTTGTATGCTACATTTGATATGAGATTATTACTTTGTTGTGTGTATAATATAATATTAATAACTTAATCATCAGTAAATATACCCACTTATGAAAGACGCCATTCATTCAAGAGCAGTAGCCACTTATCATTTCGATTCTCATATTTCGACTTGGCACTTAATATGTATCGGCATCAAGAAGACACGATAATAATATTTTAAAATCTAGATATTCTTCTATTTTTTTATTATTAATATCCATACTTACAAGACCGTCTTTTATTTAAATGTAATGTATCTTTATAGTCATAGTGGTATTAACTGTCGCAGACGTAATTGTAATAATCTTTATAAGTGTTCAAAACTTATGAAAAATTTGAGCAAAAAAAACTGTGAAAAGGAAAATGACTGGAAACTCACCGGTTTTATTAAACCAAATTTCCTTTGAAAATAATCACTGATTCCACTGCTTTTACCTGAGAAATTCAATGTGATTATAAATAATGTGCACTTCACTAAAATTGCTTTTTTTATGTAGAAACGTATCGTTTGAACTTTTAATTGAGAATGATGTTTGTACAAGTTTACATAACTTGTCATGTTTTTTGAAATTGAAATTTTAAATTGAATAACAACTAAATCTTAGTTTTTCAGTGAGTATTAGGTCGGTAAGTCAGGGTTTTACAAGGTAAATTAAAGTAGTGAAAATAAGGAAACGTAGAGGACACTACTCCAACTTTTATAAATTCTGAATAATAAGAATAACATTAATGTGTACGCAGGGTACGATGTCCTGTTGCAAACATTTTACTGTTTAACTTTTGATGAATCTGTTGGATTGGGAAGTTATGGTGGAATTAATTGCGAATTGTGATATTAATCGAGTTATAAGTATCTGTTAAGCAATCATTTCAAAGAATTGTTGCAGTATAATATAATCATAATTGCTGCTGTTTTCATAATTTCTTGTAGTTTAATTCCTGTGTAGGTTTGACTTGTAAGTAGAAGAACAATGAAAGAGTAGGATGTGAGCCCCATGGGGGTCCACTGCACGTAGGCCATTTTGTTGGACCCTTTATGCCCCCTTAAAACTAAGAGGGAAAAATCAAATGAAGTCAAGCCCTTTAATAAAGGAAAGCAAGCACTTCACATTGATCTCCCGGATAAGTTCTGGTGTCAGGTGACTGAACCCCAGATGTCGATGCCTTAACTCCTCCTCCCTGCCACATTTCCTGCAGGTTGCATCTGTGCATAAGCTCAGTACCTGCAGATGTCTCCTGAGCGTATTGTGGCCCGTTAGGAGACCAACAACCTTACGGAGCTGTCCCCTCTCAAGCGACAAAAACACTTTAGTGAGCGATTCGCACGGCCCAGTTATAAAATCATGAGCCTGCTTAGCTCCTCTATAAGTTCCCCAAAGAGAGCCGTGTCGATCCTGCACCCATTTGCGGACACAGCATCTTATTCTCTGGGTAGGGATCCCCAGCACAGGTTCAGGCCCCACAAACGAGGTGTTGGAGCCTGCTCTGGCCAGTTTATCAGCTGCTTCATTCCCTTCAATACGCCGATGTCCTGGAACCCAGTAGAGAGTCACTTGGTATCGAGATGCGAGATTATCCAACATTCTCTGACACTTCCACACCAGCTTAGATGTTGTTTTGGCATTTCTCGATGCCTTTAGGGCTGCCTGGCTGTCCGAACAACTATATGTAGGTAAGAAGAAATTGTATCATTTTTTAGTTGGTAATGTACTTTTTTCTTTTTAATATAAAGCTGTAGAAGCGCTGCGTACATTTGGACCAAGGTACAAGGTAATAAAGATACAAAACTGAGTACAAGGCTGAAATGTTTTCAAACAATTCTTTTTCCTACTGTATAATCACCTTGAAAAATTTGATAGCTTCTTTTAAATTATTCATTTTATCAACTTGATTCCTCTCCAGTCTGTTGATATTGACTTTGTAAATTCACGTCTGTGTGAGAAATGACGTGTGTTACTGGCGGTTTCAATCTTTTTTTACTTTTTCTTTGATAATGAAAAGATCAAAACATTCATTTAAAACATTCGCAATGAAATTTGCGAAAGTGAATGCGAAGGTTAAAAAAATGCTTTCGTATATGGCGAACGTGGAGGCGAATTCGTTAAAAATGTTTTTAAAAACTCAGATTATGTGCTTGAATTATCAGAGATTTGTTTTAATGGCGTAGCAATGAGTTAAGATTTTTTTAAATGAAATCTCGTTGACGTGTATATGTAACGTGTCAGAAAAGATTAAGTGATGTGTTGTTGTGCCCTTCTAACTTGTTTTTCTCTTTTAAATGATGGCGGCATGTTGAACTTTTGATGACAGATAAATATCATATTATAAAACTTTCTAACGTCTAAACGTTATCTTTTGGTCCAAATTTACATTTATAGGGACAAGGAAGGAATTTTTTTAAAGAACTCTTATTTTAAAAATATATTTTTATTTGAATTTATTTAACCCTAGAATCATACATACTCGTCAAAACGACGAACGAACTTTTCTACCTGCTCCAATACTGCAACTGGTCGGTGCCTGCTTGCTGTGAAACTTCTGTTATCTAATCTATTTGTTGTTATAACACATAAGACGTATCAATTTTGTTTATAGCTATTGTCGTTTTTTTTATACTGAAATAGTGTGCGTCAAAAGGACGACGATGTATGATTAACCTATATTTTTTTTAAAGATTTTGTACTCCACATATAAAAGTTTTCCTAATTTTTCTAAAATTTATTAAAGATATGGATGTTATAATTAATTTATTCAATGATTATGATAATGTGAAAGATGATTACAGCTGTTTGACTTATAGAGAAGACATAATACTGAAGTTTTAATATATTGAATCGAAAACTAAAGAATGCGTTTCAACTGACTTAATAAAAGGTTAACAATTTATTTTGTGGAAAATATTTTAATTTTTATTATTTTTTGAGATCTTATTCTAAAAAAATTACTAACAAATTTTAGAAAATTTACAAATGTGCCTAATGGGGAAATAACTACATATCTATAGGAATATTTATGACTGAGAAATTTCACATTCTGTAAAGTCACACATGTCCACTGACTCATAATAGTTCATAAATTAATTATTTGAAAGACACGTTTTATGATACAATTGATGTATTTATCTATTTTTTAATTTTTATAGTGAAAATATGCTTTGATAAAAAGATTAAAAAAATTAATAAATATTTATCTTAAGAAATTTTTCCAAATTCAATTTTTTTAAATATATTGTTCGCTTTTGTAGTATTGTTATGTAAAAAAAATGTTTTTTGCAAATAAACTGTAAAACTCTCCGTAAAAAGTCCATTCGTCGAAACGACGCCGATGTATGATTAACTTGACTCGTAGACCAACGTATGATTCTAGGGTTAAGATAATAGTTTAGTAAATAATTACACTAAATAAATAATTTGTTATATTCTTAATTTTCGTGCCTTTAATTTGTTGTTTGTATGTAAAGCAATTGAATAAATTTTGAAGTAATTTCTGCTGCTACTTTACTGTTAATTACATGGTTGCTTTCACCTTTGAATTAAGAGACCAAGAAGTTAATTTGTAGGATAGAAATTTCCTCGGTTCTTGTTTTCCCGGCACGTCCACCATATCCTGTTTCAAATACAGTTTAAAACTGAAAAAAATTTTCGATTTTTCATGCATGTCCATATGACCATAGAAGTAGGTGACATCGAAATATATATTTTACAGAATATGATTGAAGTTCGTCCACAAAGAATTTTTTTGCGCTTTATTGTGACTTTTCAGTGGAATTATTATTTTAATTTGTGTTTTTCCTTAAATTATTTCCACTTATTATTACACGAGTAATTTGTATTTTTTGAATAATATATTGCACAATCCGTCGGTGTCTGATCTATTATCGACCTACGTGGTTTAATCCAGGAATCCTACTGTATTTTGGGTAATTTCTCACGAAATCAACTCTTAATGTAGGTAACTTTTTGATGTAGAAGATCTTGTTTTATCATTTTTATTATCTTTTGTCAAGGGTCTTTAAAAATCTGAATTTGCTTTTAAGAAAACAATACCCCTGTCGGCAGCATCCTCCATAACATAGCGAATTTCCGTTTATAAAAATTAGTTTTTCTTGGAAACTAGTCGACATAGAATAATAGTTTAAAGACCTTTCTATGTAATTTTTTTTCCTCTTTTAAATGGTGTAAACAAATTTTGCAAAAACCTTTGAATAAGTGGAAATTTTGGCAAAAAACAAATTTTCTGCCAGAACAAAAACCATGTTCCTGGCATCCGGCGTGTCTGGCTGACGAACTCATCCAAGAGTTTGGAACTTCCAATGTTTTCACCTTTCGTAAAGCTAGGACATTTCGTTCAAGAGTTCGGACACACACACACACACACACACATATATATATATATATATATATATATATATATATATATATATATATATATATATATATATATATATATATATATATATATGTTAGTGAATATTATTTTCGGTTTCTAGGTACCTCAAAACAAATTTCTGCCATAGTCTCGGGCTCAAGTCGTGTCATAACAGTGGCTGTAATAACTGAATTCCATTCTGGAAATTTGCTAAAATGCGTTCCACCCGTGGACGGACACACTCTACAGACTGTAATTTTTGGCGGATTTTGAAAATTTTAATTTCTATAGATTCGTCAACTATATTAAAATCGAGCCTATTTGATGAATTGATATATTAAAACACCTTTGAACTACCTTATGTAGGTATGCAAGTATTCTGACTGAGGTTTATTCACAGAGGTCCTATTGTCGTCGTTCAACGTAAGTGTGCTTAATGTAGGCACAAGTATTACAAAAACGGTCGAACTGTATCACATATCGTCGGTATGGTGCGAAAACTCATTAAGTGACAAACTTTTCAAAAATGAGTTTTTTATATTTTTCAGCTGACTTTTTTTTTTAATCTTCTCACAATGAAATATCAAAATGAACTTGATTGTTTTATAAAAATTAAAAAGTGAAAAAATTTAAATAATATCCTTTAATATTGGAATAATTTCCTTTTTGCTGGAACGCGGTCTCCAAAAACGAGACAAACTAAAGTCCAGCAATAAATTCAATCCCTGTAATCCTCAACGTCTTTGCAGACAAAATTTCTTTTTGTCTACAAAAACGTTGTCACTATAACGGTGAGAATTTATAACTGATTGTAGAGTTAGGTGAAAGATTCCTTTAAATATCGATTGTAGTAAACTAATAATAGTTTAAAAAATATTTACACTGTTTACTTACATTAAGTAGACAAGTACCTACAGCTTTGGGTAAAACTATTGCAACACTACTTTAACAAATCAATTTTAATTTTCACCAAAATATTATAGTCAGTTTTCGGAAATATTTATGCCACTGTCTATCACTAAATGTTTGGAAATCTTTGGTTCTTTCACACTAATCCAAGATTAATTTTTTCGATCAATATTTCAATTATTTTGCCCACATCTGTACCTATCTGTATTTATACTTATATTCATATGTAATATTACTAATATTATAATTGCTCATTCAAATGGAATGCTTTGAAGAACAATGTCTGTTCAATGCATGTACATACGCGTATGTTATGTACAAAGATAAAAGATACATAAGTACAAAACTTATGCCTGTATAATTTTAGTATATATTCTATTAAATTGTTCTACCAATTTACACACTTTCACTATTAGAGTGCGATTTTAATTATAGTACTTACTTATTTATTTATTAAATATTATTTAACGTGTAAATATTGTAATTATTCTATTAAACTTCAATTATCACCTTATTGATCTTAATATACTGTATTCTTGGTGGTTTGAAAATAAAAATTATATAAGTATACATATACATCATAATTTTTATGTTAAAATATCTTTATTAATTATTATATTGCAATTATTTTTTGTTACTTATTCGTTGTTACACAATGTATAGTAGTGTTTTGTTTTAAACTGGTTTTAACCATTTCACCATTTCGTGACGACTTGTGATTGTGCACTCCGAAAACTATAAATATTTAAAAATGTTAAGACGAGAAAGCGTACTATAATTTTTTCCCTCTTAGCGTTTTTTCGTAAATTTTGAAAACGCGTCAGCAACGTGAACTGTATTTTTTTTCTAAACAGCGGAATTTAAACATTATTTTGAAAACGGAGTTTCGTAGAAGCAGCCAAGGTCGCTGTGCTTGTGCTTCATAATCGACGAAACCGTTGCTATGGCAGTTGGATGTGTTTTATTCTATAATCGGGATTTCTGTTTCGGATATAATTTCTTTTCTTTCAGAGAGATTTTAGGCATAGAACCCCCCAGAATGTGATAACTGAATTCCACAGACATGCATTATAAATATAGTTACAAAATTGCGCGTCTCTTTCGCAATAAAAAATGTAATGTTTTCTCTACGGAAAAAATTGTAGTGTAGTGTCATTTATATTGTATATAATTTTTATATTTTTATGCGAAAATAAATATAATTAAACTCAATTTAAATAAAAAATAATAACAAATATTATGTTTTTTAATAATAACGCAAAATAATAAATTCCATTAAAATCAACAATGTATAACAATTGCTAGAATCGATTAAAAACCTGTAATATAACATGCATAGGTAAATTAATAATACTTTCAAATAAGCATACAATATGACGATACATGATCGTCTATGTCTAAGGCGAATACGTTGTGTGGACACACACACATACTTAAGAAGTAGTGTACGTGAGTAAACGAGGTATGGACTCTCCCCTCACTTAATGTCGATGTCGCACTTCTTGGAGTGTGTGACAAGTGGGTTTTTGCTGTATGCGCTACTGATGTTTCAAGAATAGCAAGAATTTGAACAAAGTTATAATAGGTCAGACGATTGACGAATCTCTTTGGACCTATAAAAAACCATACGGACCTATACCCCGTCTTACATCGAAAATTACTTTATTTTCTGCTCTAAAAATTTACTATAAGTACTTCTTATTATTAGTGATTTAGTGTACCCATTTGCTCTTTTCTGCTGGTTTTGAATTAGTTATTACTCTTTGTAGAATGGTTTCATTGCAAAATATTGTTGTGTTTGCAAAATATTGCTTTAGTACTAACCTGGAATAAAGTGAAAAAATTCGTTAAGTGCGTGTTTTTGACACGCACTAAGTAATGTCATCTCAGTGAAAGTGTTAATTTATGATTTTTTGTTAACTCTATAGTTGTTTGTTAACTCTATAGTTGTTAACTCTACAGCCCTCTTGCGTTTATTCAATAGGGATGTACAACTCAATAATTATTTAGTCACACAACGATTTTAATATGTCATCTGAGATGACATAAAAAAAAAGTTGTTTTGGTTAAAAATGCGACAATTTTAATCGTAATTAAAGGGTTAAATTTTTTGGCCCGACTATTATTTATAAAAAAATCATTTTATCATTAATTTAAAATTTGAATGTAGGTAACTAGAACATTTTAAATACTAAACGTAAGTAACATGTTTGCTAATTTTGTTGAAATTACTTAAAAGTCAGCCTTAACATTTTGACTTATTTAGAGTTGAACATCTGGTTACACTAGGTTATACTATATAATCGAAATATCATCATTTTTCAAACAGATCACATATTTTGTTATGAGAAATCTCCCCTTTTACCTAGCAGTTTTATTTTCACTTCAAAATTGTAAGTATAACGTTTTTCTTTATTTTTTATTTTTATTTAAACTAACGATAATATCGATTTTTTTGTTCTATTAAGATGTAAATAAATAGTTGACCAATTAAGTTGTATATTTCAATTAATATGATTATATTGTTTTTATATTGATACGTATGATTGTATACGTAAAAAGTTGGTCATCTAATAGAGCAACATTCCAGGAGTTATATATACACAACACAGGTGTATTTTATAAATAAATGTATATATAAAAGATACTCGCTAAGTCATCGTTATTTGAGAGGAGGTGTAATAATGTTTGTCTATCGTAATCAAAATATTGAGTCATCGGAGTTTTAATTCAATAGATTTTGGTTTAGAACTGTTTAAATTTAATTGTAAAAATGTCATCATTCCAGGCAGGGCCAAATTTACCCTAAGTACCGCCTTAGGTACCTTAAAAAATGCCGTCCCTGCCTTTTTCTTAAAAAGAAAAAGAATCTAACTTTTCTTACTTCTTTTTTTCCCTAAATAAAATAACTGACGGGCAAAAAAAGTCAAATTCCAACTTTCGCCGCCCCTGAAAGCGTGCCTCCTTAGACCATGGCCTAGGTAGGCCTAGTGGATAATCCGGTCCTGATTCCACGGCTTCAGGTTATTTATTTAAATTCTACAAACATTGAGAGCTTAAAAATAAAAACAATTGATGCATGGTTTAGTGGTTAAGAAGCTGTTTTTTTATTATGGGGTTAGTGAATTTGATTCCTGATCAAGCCATTTTTTGAAGCAGCCGAAACAGCAGATTTAATCAATACTTGTTGCTAGATAATACCGAAGAAGTATTTTGATATCAAAGTTCTCAAACATTTTGTTTTTTAGTGAAAAAAGTAAAATAAATTATTCAAGTTGAAAGTAATCTGAACTTAATATTGTTTGTAGTCAGTCGGTATTTCAATTTATTACCACAAGAACCATAATTTACAGATTTCTACAGTTTCTACTTGAACTTATTCTAAATAATTATTATAAAATTAAAGTAAGGTAATTCATGTTGTTTGAAGGCTATTGTTATAAATTTTCTGAGAGCACGCCATAAGTAAGCTCCTGCTGCTTTTTTTCTTAACGAATTTTTTTGTTTGCGTCAATTGCAATTATAAAGATGAATATTAAATATTAAATTGTTATAAGATTTTATTTTATTTTATTTTATAGTATGTATAAGATCAGTGAAAAATATCTAAATGTATTTATTATTTTTAAGCAGCTAGTCCTGTTCTTTTTTACTAGAAAAACAGACGTGCTCATGTAAGTCTATTCAAATCATATATAAATTGTTATTTCTTTTAAAAAAAATTGTATTTGTTTGTACTGTAGGTATAAAAGAAATTTTTGGAAAAATATTCCAAGTTCTATTTGTTTAAATTAGTGACTTTACAAATGCTCTATATAAAACTGTTTAATTCAAGGGGCCAAACTACTATTATGATAGTTACTATTCCGAGTGTAGCAGAAAAGTGACGTAAAATCCTCCCCACTTTGCATTACTATATTGTGTGGGTATTGGTGTTGGTTTGATGTTTGCTTCTGTGTGTGTATTCACACACACAACTACAAAACACGTATTATGAGATAGAGCAACGTCCAGCTCAAGTAACAATTGGTCTTACAATACATAACAATCGTAGTGGATTTGGTGACCGATACCGACTGAGTAAATGCCTTAAGCTGTGACAAACCTACAAATGACTCCAAGCGGGCTACTAATTATTACATAAGCATGCTGATATGAGCATGCCCCTTTCTATACATACCATTCAATATCTATCTCGCACCATTTTTTTGGTATAATAATGATTGATTTCACTTCTGGTGAAAATTAATCTTGTGAATAATCGAATTTTTTTTCAAGATATTTTTTATTACTAACTAGTCTACGAAATAAGATGTTTTTTCATAAGATTGTTACCTTATAATCCTGATGGCTGATGGTTATATTTTAACTCGTTTTATATTTGTGTACTAGTGTACCTATCTATGGTGAGGGATTGAGGAGAATGGAATACTCTATTTCAATTTTTTTTTCGAAACAGATTTTTATTGATGCTTTATCAAATAGTAAAACTAACTTACCTTTGAGCTATTTTATAGCTTATAGTATCTAAAATATAAATTATTATGTACATAGATATACGCACATACACACACGATGTGAATTGTTTTTTGGACTTTAAATAGATTCATGGATTTTAGATCCATTAGAGTATAATATAATATAAAGTCGCCTTTTATTACTAGTTTTAGTGTAGTGAAACTTGTTAATTCGAAATAAATGGTTTTAATGTTTTATTACTAGGTATTGCTGGTAGTATTCACAAGTTATTATATCGTTATTTAAGCAGATTTTTTTCGATGAGCTTAAAACCAAAATTAAATTTCTTCAGTTTAGATCTAAACAAGTTTAGGCCCGATTTATATTAACGCTCCGCTTTCGGTACGCTCCCGCTCCGCTCTCGCTGCACTCTCGCTTCGATATAATCTTGTTGTGTTCACATTACAGTGCTGATATCATGCCGGTACCTATTCGTTCTCCATTCACGTTATAATGCCGCTCTGAGTACGTTCCCAGTTCGGTCTCAGTTCGATACAAATGTCTTTTCATAACAACTGAATGCAAGCGGAGTGGAATGGAATCAAAAAAGTGTTTACACTATAGGTACAAGCCATAACAAGTCTGATATCGCTCCGATCAAATATTACCTGAGTGGTATTGATATTAGGATGGCATTGGAGTGGGAGCGAACCGGGACTGATATCGGACCGATATCAGAGTGATGATGTAAATACACTTATTGTTTATTGTGTAAGAATATATTTTGTCGAATCGGGAGCGTAGTGATATCGTACTGAGAGCGGAGCGTTAATGTAAATCGGGCCTAAAACTGTTCAGGTTCATAGACGTTGTAAGTTGCATATTGCACACGAATGAAAATGAGCGAGTGCGTAATATAATTTAGAAAGAATCGAGTTACGTACTATACTTCATCTACGATTAACATGAAATTTACTATGATACAAATACCACATAGTTACATTAAAATTATGTAAAATTTGAAATTTATTAAAAACAAACGCCAGCATTGGAGAACTGTTTAAAAACAATTCTTTAATTTCAAATAGAATTCTTGTAGCTCGGAATCATTTCCACCATTAATTAGAATACCATTTGGTCGTGTAATATGAAATGTCGTTTTCCGACCACTTGGTCGACCATATAATTCAGATAAATATCGACACTTTTTTAAGTACTAGAGAACTGTTTAAGTGTAATTCTTTAATTTTAAATAGAATTTATTTAGTTTGGTTTCATTTTCGCCATTAGTTGGAAAAACATTTATGGCCGATTGCACCAACATTAATTTAATCAGAACTTAATGGCCATTAGTAAATCAGAGATTAACTAACCCCGATTTGTCTGTTGCACCATTTAAAATATACCAATGGTTAACTAATGTACGTTAACGGTCAATTTTGACTAGCAATGGTGTCTGATTTGTTTTTATAGGACATGAAATGAGACACAAGAGAAGCAAATGCTATTAAGTTGATAATATCACATAGTTAAAAAAATTTAAATCTGCATATTTTGAAATAGGCCTACTTGATTTATATAATATTAGAAAATATATAATTTATTTTTACGTATTATAAAACATTTTGAAACTGTGATTTGACGATTGTGAAGATATTTTTCGATTTAAAAATGGAAAAATGAAATAGATACCAAAATTTTACAGAAAAAGAAAATTTTAATTGAAATTGCACAAAAGTATATTTTAATAGTAGAAAAAAAATTAAATATAAATTTTAATAAATATAAATACTATGGAAACTAGCATCAAAATATGGATTAAACGCTGATTAAATATTTAATTGCCCAATAACCATCCATTACCTTAACGGACGATTTAATCATCAGTTAACAAAAATTACCCTTGGTGCAACAGATAATCAGAGATTTTAACTACAGTTAAAGTTAATCATTGATTAAGGTCTTAACGGCCAATTAAAAATGTTGGTGCAATCGGTCATTAGTCGTGTAATATGATATGTCGTTTTGCGACCAGTTAGTCTATCAAGTAATTCAAATAAATATCGACACTTTTTTAAGCATTAGTGTTGTTGGCAATAATGTTTTAAGGCAATTCTATAATTTTAGGTAAATACAATTCTTGGAGTCCGCAATAATTTCCGCCATTAATTAGAATAACATTAGGTTGTGCAATATGAAATGCCGTTTTCCGACCAATTTGTCTACCATGTAATTCAGATAGGTATCGATACTTTTTTGAGATCTTTTTTTTAAAGAAAAAAATGTCGTGCGCTGTTGTACTAGACGTATGCTATCATGGGCCGTAAATAAAAAAAAATAAATTCCAAATCATGCAATTTTCATCGCCAAAAACCATTTTTTTAAACATTTTTGTAATTTCTTGTCATTCAGACATCTTTCTGTGGACCAATGATGAGGAGGTACTTTCTCGGCCCGACACCGATCTGCAGACCGGCAGTTGAGAAACACTAATATAACACATATTTGTATATGTGAATATTAAATGTGATACAGGGACTTCTGAAGTTGTTATCAGATAGTAGACGTTAATGAACAGTTTTTACAATTTATACGTCGTTCAAAGCGATGTTTTCCTGTTAAACCCTATATGAATTTTCTGTTCAATAATATTTGATGCTTCCTAATGTCATTACGAGTATAAACAGGTTTTACTGTTTACTGTTACACTTGTTTATATAAAAAATTAACATATTAAAAAAACCAACCTCTAAACACCGTATATGCATACGCATTTAGTCCATTTTATCTCAATATAGTTTTAGAGGTTTTTATTATCACTCGAAAAAGAAAGCAAATAATTTTCAAAAGGCGTTTTACCCACACTTTAAAAATGGATATTTATATCTTAATTTTTATACATTACTTAAAAATTTATCACCAGAAAATTTTTTATATTTAAAAAATGTAAATTTGTTTATTTTTATTACTCGATTTTATAATATTGATGTTGGAGAACAAATTTTTACGCGTCTTTCTTTTTAAAAGCGATAATTTAATTATGATGTTTATATGAAAGCAAGTTTTGTCAAATTTTATTACAGTGCCTTAGAGATTTTCTAAAGTTTTATGTTTTTGAACGTTTAAGTTTGGTTACGTAAATCAGGGCTTTGAGTCAAAATTTTTTTGTTTCGGTTCAAAGTAGAAAAAAGTAAAGTTTTGTTTACGTTTTCGATTTGAAAACTTTGGTTTCGGTTTTCGATATTAAGTGATGTTTTGAATATATTATTTATTTCATGAAAATCGAATCACAGGATCCTTTTAAAATGTATCTTCTGCTTAAAGAAGCTTTTTAAACTACTAACTGGTTATTACCACTAACTAAATACTACTTCTAAACAAGCCCGACGAGTGGACGGGGTAGCCGGGGTTGCAGCCTCAGGGCCCGAGCTTGTAGAAGGTTGTGATGAGCTAATATAAGACCAAGACCAAGACTTGGCAGTCTTGGTCTTGGTCTTGTTCTTACATTAAGAATCTTGGTCTTGGTCTTGCTAGAGCAGTTTGAGTCTCGGTCTTGGTCTTGGTCTTGCAAAATGCAGTCTTGGTATTGCTAAAAATCTTGCACTTTTTTGCATTTTTTTATTAGCGAATTTTTTCCTTCTAGACTCAGAATTTTCTTTCTTTACGGTATTAATTATACTTCCGAACTATTTAGATAAATAGTTTAGCTAGAGTCTTGCTTTTGTCTTGATCTTGCTTACTTGAGTCTTGGTATTAGTCTTGCAGCCATACCTATAGTCTTGGTCTTGGCCTTGGTCTTGCAAAAAATGCAAGACCAAGACAAGACTGCAAGACCAAGACTAATTTTGCTCATCACTAGTAGAAGGGGCCGTAGCTGTTGGTAGAGGGCCCGGGGAATAGTACAAAGACTTTTGTTTGCTGGTCACTTATATTTTTGGAAAAAAAACTTTACGAAAATATGGTTTATTCTTGGGGCCGGTCATTTTTCTCTACGGCCCAGCTTATAAAAAATTAATTTTTTTCTAAATCTGACAATAATCAAGAAAATTAACAATTCGAAAATTTTTAAAATTTTAGTTTAAGAGAATAAAATTAAATACTAAATTGAAGGTATGAACCGGAACAAAAAATTAATGGTCTTGGTTCCGGCTAATGGTTGGTCACTCGGTTTCGTCGGTTTCCGGTTACAGTTACGATTCAAATTTTTTTGTGATATCTATAATAATTCATATGCGTTTAAACATAAGTCATAATGTTTACTACACAAGTCTTATGAATTTTTGGTAAATAATTTCAAGTTATTATTGCGATTTTGGTGGGGGCGCAGGGAACCACACCGTGACTTGAAAATGACCCGTATTAAACCATGTTTTTTACAATATTTTGTTCAGTAAATTTTTGATGTTATTACATAATTCTAAGAATTTGAAATACCGAAATTTTTCAACATCAAATCAGTGATGTTCCGTCAGATTTAACATACGAATGTTTGTAATATGTTAATTACGTAAGGTAAGCTTATTAAGTCTAAAATGTACCTAAAATGTATGTAGCATTTTTTCAACTTTTTCTTTTTTATAGTTTAATAATAATAAAAATATTTTGATGCAGGTGGATTTTTTTTTTTAAATTTAAAATGTGTAAAGTGGCTCTCTCTATAATTGACTATGTACACAACACTGTTGATGGGTGTAATAGGTGCATATTTTGTGTACTTATAGCGCACACTGTTTAACTAGATTTTTGAATTGAATCACATTTTTGTTGTATAGTTGTATCGGATAGAAAAAATGTAAAAAAAAGTTTTTTATAGGTATATTCAGAATTTTAAATATTGTAGTTTTTTTCAGGAACCAGGCAAATTTCTAACATTTTCAATATTTATTTGTATCAACAGAGTTGTCAGATGTGGGATTTGAACGTGGATAATTCGGTTTTCCAATGTTTTGTTCGGGTGAGAAATAAAAAAAAATTGTCAAGGTTCGATTTTGTAAACTGAATTTACTAACATTCTACTAAGGGTCAAATTATAAACACAGCCTTTTGATAAATTTGATTTTTTTCTAAAAATTATATAATTGTAAAATATATTATTAACCCTAGAATCATACGTACACGTCAAAACGACGAACGAACTTCTCTACCTGCTCCAGTACTACAACTTGTCGGTACCTGCTTGCTGTGAGATTTCTGTTATCTAATTTATTTGTTGTTATAACACATACGACGTATTTATTTTGTTCATAGTCATTGTCGTTTTGTTTGTATTGAAATAGTGTCCGTCAAACGGACGTCGATGTCTGATTACGCGATGTTTTTTTAAAGATTTTGTACTTCACATATAAAAGTTTTCCTAATTTTTCTAAAATTTATTAAAGATATGCATGTTATAATTAATTTATTTAATGATTATGATAATGTGAAAGATGATTACAACTGTTTGACTTATAGAGACGACATAATACTGAAGTTTTAATATATTGAATCGAAAACTAAAGAATGCGTTTCAAGTGACTTAATAAAAGATTAACAATTTATTTTGTGGAAAATATTTTAATTTTTATTATTTTTTGAGATCTTATTCGAAAAATTACTAACAAATTTTAGAAAATTTACAAATGTGCTATAGGAATATTTATGACTGAGGAATTTCACATTCTGTAAAGTCACACATGTCCACTGACTCATAATAGTTCATAAATTAATTATTTGAAACACATGTTTTATGATACAATTGATGTATTTATCTATTTTTTAATTTTTATAATGAAAATATGCTTTGATAGAAAGATTAAAAAAATTAATAAATATTTACATTAAGAAATTTTTTCAAATCCAATTTTTTTAAATATTTTGTTCGCTTTTGTAGTATTGTTATGTAAAAAAAATGTTTTTTGCAAATAAACTCTAAAATTCCCCGTAAAAAGTCCATTCGTCGAAATGACATCGATGTATGATTAACTTGACTCGTAGACGAACGTATGATTCTAGGGTTAAGAGTCAAATTATAAAAACAGCCTTTTGATAAATTTGATTTTTTTCTAAAAATTATATAATTGTAAAATATATTCTTAAGGGATTCTTTTCTTTATTTTTTTTCGTTATTTATTTGATGACTTCTAAACGTAAAACTGACTGAGGATTTAAAAGAACATTTTGCCAGGGGCGGGCCCAGATATCAAATTAGAAAGGCTTTTTGGAAATTGCAAATTTTAAAAAGTTGGCCTAAAGCTAACATTAAAATAACGACTTCGAAAATTAGTAACCTTCCAGTTTCATCATTCTGTCATTTTATTACCGGTTTTGAACAACTGAACAAGTTTAGTTAATTTAATGACGTCATCAAAATAAAAATTAACTTTTTTTCTCAAATCATTTTTATTGGAGTGATTTAAATTAGGATCATTGACGGATTTAAGATCCGTTAGAAGACTTCTTCTTAGTGGGCCTACGTTCCTCTTCCTACGTGCCAAGTTTTGGTAAAAATGAAAAGAACAGCTTGAAAAACCTATAATTATTATTTTCCAGTTTTATCATAATTTGTCAATTTATTTATGATTTTTATAGAATCGAAAAATTTTTGTAAACTAAATTGTTTGAGCTAAAAAATCTCTTTTGATCAATTATTTTTTTAAACCATTTAAGTTAGGGTTTGAATACTTGTATATTGTTGAAACGGTAGATACCTAATTAAAGTTTCTGCAACTATATTGTCAACAAAGACGGTAATTGTTCGTAAAAATGTATCTTCACAGTATTAATTATTCGATATTTCGATTTGTTTTTTAAGTTTAAATATTTAAAGTTGAATTACCATCGGTAAATATTCTGGATTGACTATATAAATATTTTCTTCATAATTTTTTTCACGATTTTTTTGTTAACGCGTTATAAAATCGTTCATAAAATCTGAATATTTGAACACTGCCAGGACTAACTGACTTGACCAAACAGAGACTATCATGGTGAACAGACGGACATGTAACCAGACAGACTAATGTAATGTAATGATATGTGTATGATGGGAGAAATAAGATTCTTAAGTAAATAACAAATATTTGTAAGGAAAGGATATGGGCTAACATTCAATGTTTACTAAACTAATAACAAGCACTGTTGAATATTTAACAATTCACACCAACATTATAATAATGTCAGTATACAGTAGCAGCCAAAATTATCTAAGCATGGGATGCGTTCGTGACATTAAGCGCTTCCAAACGGCTTTCAGTAGCCAAGCAGTTGACAACTGTGAGTGATATTTTAAAGCAATATAGATACGTCTTAAAAAATTGTTAGATGCTACTATAATATTTTTAGTAAAGTCATTTCATAAAATAACCCTGAGTAGACCTTATGGCTTCATCAACGACGGAAAGTGTTAAGGACGGCAAGTGCGTGACTCACGCACGGTGTACTTGTAAGACGTCCAAAGTAAAATTTCTTTGCGGTTTTTTTTTTTTTTTTGATTTACTAAGATGATTTCCTCCGTGTTTTACTGATGTCGAAATTATTTAAAAATTTATTTTTTGGACTACATATTTGAAAAATGGTGCAGTAAAATGTTCGGTTTAATCTTGAATATAAAAGAAAGTCCACGGATAACGAACTATATGCTGGATTAGAAAATCGTATGTGAAGTCTTTTGGTCTATATAGGTCTGAGGGCAACAGTCACATACCATTTTTTGCAATTCCAATCAATGTAAAATTAGTGAGGAATAATAAGACATCAAGTATACTACAAATTAAACTAATTAGACTATATAAAGCAGTCTTTCCCAACCGCCGGACCGCGAAAGTACCTCACCGGCCGGCAAAAAGATTGTGAATTACAATGAGCCTTTATTTTTTTTTAAACAAAATGTTGGGATTAGCTTTATGAAAAAGAAAAGGTTTTTGGCGATAAGAGTCGTATGTTTTGGAATTTAATTTTATTTACGGCTCAACATCGCATACATTGAGCACAATGCAGCACAACTTTTTTTGTTTCAAACAAGAAAACGGTGGAGCTAACATTAATCTCAAAAATAGTTTTTGGTTATAAAAAAAAAAACAATTTTTGGGATTCAGAGTTTTTTACGGCACACGACTAGCATAATACGGCACGACCATTTTGCTTAAAAAAAAGAAAATGGTGGACCAAGCTTGGTCGGGACATACGGTCGACCAAATGGTCGGAAAACGACATTTCATATAACATAACCTAATGTTATTTTAGCTAATAACGAAGGAAATTCCAGACTACAAGAATTCTATTTAAATTTAAAGAATTGTTATTAAACAATCCTTTAATGCTTAAGAAAATGTCGATGGTAGGCCAAGTGGTCGGAAAACGACATTTCATATTACACGACCAAATGTTATTCCAATTAATGGCGGAAATGATTCCGGAATACAATAATTCCATTTAAAATTAAGTAAAAAAAATAAAAATAAAAATTGATATTTATTTCTTATATTTGATTTCTTTTTCTCACCTACTGTACATTTTATAGTAGAAGTATATTAGATATTTTTTATAATATTTCGTATTATTATGTATATGCGTTATATTAAAAGACATCTACATATAACTAACTAACTGTACGGACTATGTAGTGTGCTTCTATTTGACAAATAAAATATTACAAATTAAGTAAGTCTTGCTGCATTTGTTTGTTAGCCACTGGTTTCTTGTTTAAATACTTGTACAACATGGTATATAGTATTCAATTCATTATCACTCTTATTTAACACATCTGTATCTAATGTAAGTAAGTACATATGATATTACGTCATATAGATAATTACTTAAATTTGGGAAATTTAATTCTCATTGGTGGGTGATGAACTAGCATGATGTACTCAAATATGTTATAAAAATACAGTAAAAATTAAAGGAACGCCGAAAATTTTAAAAATTTGTTCTTTTTTCCGGTGTTTGGATGTATCTTGATCAAAAATAGTTTCACAGTAACGCTAATAATTCTTTCGCAGTATCCTGTATAAATAATACAGTGGATTTCTGGTCACAAAAATTTTTTCTGGAAAACTCACTTAAATAGGATAGTCTTGTTAGACTCGTTTTTTTTGAGGTTTCGAGTAGTGATGAGCAAAATTAGTCTTGGTCTTGCATTTTTTCAAGACCAAGACCAAGAGTATGTATTACCAAGAGCAAGACGAAGACTATAATTATGGCTGCAAGACCAATATCAAGACGCAAGTGAGCAAGACCAAGACGAAAGCAAGAAAAAAGCAAGACTCTTGCTAAACTCTTTAAATAGTTTGAAAGTATAATTATAGTACGTAAAGATAGTAAAAATTCTGATTTTAGAGAAAAAAAATTCGCTAATAAAAAAATACAAGAAAGTGCAAGATTTTTTAGCAATAACAAGACCAAGACCAAGACCAAGACTGCATTTTGCAAGACCAAGACCAAGACCAAGACTCAAACTGCTCTAGCAAGACCAATACCAAGACTCTTAATGCAAGAACAAGACCAAGACCAAGACTGCCAAGTCTTGGTCTTGGTCTTGCATTTGCTCATCACTAGATTTGAGCATCGGACGTGTTTGGTTATAACGACCTCATTCAAGATTGTTGGATTTCCAACGTTTTCACCAAATTTCGTAAAAATGGGATGTTTCGTTTGAAACCATTTTAAAGGTTGAAGTATTTATTTTTTTAAGCTAGAATTCAAATTTTTTTTCAACACGGTAACAATTTTTTGAAAGGATGATTGCCGAAAAGTGTGTGTTATACATTGTTCTCTTCTGCTTTTCTACCACCATTATTTCTGGAGTTATTCGTAGTTAAACAGGAAACCTTTCCTTTTATTTTAACCCCTGATATTTCGATAGGTAACTATACTGTAGAAGTACAGACAATTGCAATTAATGTTTAAGGAATCTCAAATTATTCATTTTATGGTAAACATATCGTTTATATGAAAAAAATTAATTTTTTGTGAAATTGATTTTAAAATGTTTGCAGAAAAAGTTTTTTTTTTTTTAAACACCCTAGGAATGACTCTGAAGCTACGGAATTACGTAGCTGATGAAGTTCAAAGTATACTCAAAAACCAATTTTGTGGTAATCGTCGTCAAGGCTGGTTTTCTTAGTCATATAACCACAATATATAATATCTAGAAATACCTTTCAACAATAAAATGACTAAAGATCATTTTTTGGGGAGGGGAGGGAGTTCTGTGATATAGTTTTTGAATACATATATTTATTTACTTCGTATTTGTATATAGCTTTACCGACATTTTATATATTAAACGTATTAATTTCAATCGATTAAAAATAGCAAAGCGAAGAAAATCGTAAATTGTAGACATAATAATAAAAATGAGGTAACATGAGGTAACAGTAAACGGCAAGCTGATTGGCGACACATAATACGACAACAAACGATTGGAACTTTGGTATATATATGCATATGAAAATATTATATGTATCGCTTTATAGTACTTATAACGTATACCATCCAGCTAGAGTATACATAGTTACATACAGTGATTTAAATGCTGGGTTATGAACAAAATTCCTAAGAATATTTCCTATAATCGAAATGTACAACGGCCACATTCAGTAAATCGAGCCATTACCGCCATTTTAGCGTAACCGACAAATATCAAATTTTACAGGAGAAGGATTTTTTAAATATCTGTATGGCGCTTGCGATATTTCTGCTGTCTTAATTTTATTACGTCGCGCCGGAGCGTATTATTCCTAGTATTTTATTAACCTTACGATAAAGATGGTTATTGTCGGTTACGCTAAAATGTGAAAATGTGTTGTATCAACGATAAACTAAGCAGTTGCTATAACTCGTTAATTAACGAATTTTGGAGAAAAACGTTAACATTGCTTGATCCGTTACAGTTTAAAATGTTGCTTGCAATAAATATCTCAGTTTCAATAAAAGTGTTGCTTACGATAAATTGGCGGTAATGGCTCGAAATGTTAATAACGATGGTGGAAGCACTGGGACATTGTTTGATAATTTGTAGTAAATAAGCACATAACTGTAAAAAGATACAAGATAGTTCTTGATAGAAGAAATGATCCTAGTAATGAAGAGTCTCTGTGAAGAATTGCAAGTTCGAACCCTTTTTGTATTTACTAGTTTAATTATTTAAATATTTGCTCTTTCCATTTCGTTAATTCTACTTCTTCTATTTTGATAATGGATGTTTAAAAAAATTGATCTAAAAAAATATTGATAAGTTAATAATTTACTAAAAAAACTTTCTTTTTGTTGTTATTTTCTACAAATAAAGCATATCCCGCGTCAGATGACGTAGTATAACGTACTAGGTTCTTGATATTGACACTAGAGGTGCTTGTGTTTATATGTGATTAATAATATAAAGTAATCGGTATAAGTTGGTCAGCATAAACTGACCAACTTATACCGATCGGCAATCTCAATTTTTGGCAATTTATCCGTTTGTACTTTTACAAACCTGGCTTCCATCATTATAATTTATATAACTGATAAAACAAGAATCAAAAAGTTAATGAAATTTATTCATAATAATGTAAATAATAATAAACATAATATTTCTGTTAGTGATCGAAGATGACGAACGAAGTGAGTTACACACAATATGATTTATATATTTCCGTTGCTTCCTTAGTTTTCATGTGCGTTTCTATGGCATGTTTCATCAGCACACGTTTCAAATTTCAGACTAGAAGTCTGAAATTCATTATTCTTTATTATCACTATTGAATCTCTATACACAATAAAAAAAAATTTGCTTGAATTGGGTATTTGACTGATGTAGCATTTGATAGTAAAATATAGTGAATAACATAGCATACGATTCAGTGACAATGATTAACTATTTAAAAAATTTAATTTTAAAAAATATAATTATTTTATTTTTCTAAATAAAAACTACGAATTTGGAATTAGCGGCTGAAATGATTAAAACGATTTATTTGGGCATGTGACGTCACAGCATGAAAGATTTAATATTGCAAAAAAGATGTTTATAAAAAATGTACTCTTGTTTTAGTTGTTACATTTTTAAATTTCGCTGAACAAAATTTGGGATTCGAAGCAAAGAAGTTTGCTACCATAAACTAGTCTATTTTTGGTTTTGTGCGTATCAGTCTTAACAAAACCTTATTCATTTTTATTAAATTAAAAATGAGGCAATGACAGATCAACACAAAATATATATAAAATTTAATGTCATGGATACGACAATAATGACTATACCTACTATACCGTGTTTCAAATACGACTGATCATGAGTCATCTTTAAAACATTAAATAATCCTTATATTCGAAACAAATTCTAAACACAAACTGGGATTTTAAAATTTACGTAAGTGCTATAATGAAAGAGATAAAGCCAAGAAAACGGAAATTATTTAAATTCATAAGTGATGAAGCATGGTTAATTTTAGTGAAATAGACCATACATAATTATAAAATATAAAAAGCGAACTGATTCGTGATGTTACGTCACTGACACGTGACTAAGTGTTTTCGCACCAAAATTCAATTAAATAAAAAAGCTCTTTTTTCCTTTAAATCGCTTCTTTTAATACAAAAATCAATTACTGGATATTTAAGTCATTTGGAATATTTTAAAACCATTTTTTGAAATCTGTCTGTGAAATAATATTCTCTAAATGCATATTTTCGATTACAAGACAGGATCTAATTTCTCGATTATTTTATTGATCATGCGTCGTTTGAAAAAATTGTGGCTCGCCACTAATTAAAAGCACCTATAATACCTGTGCACTATAAATCATACATGTTCTTGTATCGTGCTACATTTTTTATAGTGCTGGTTTGTTTACTTTTAATATAAATATGTGAGTACATATCGTCGGCCATCTCACGAATGGTCGTATCTCATTTTTCCTGATTTTTCCATTTATGACGATTTGTGTGCCATTAATCGAAATCCAAGTGAGAAACGGGTAAACCGTTCATCAATACAGTTTCTAAACGGCTAAAACTAGGGATACAAAGGTTCGCGAGACTTATTTAAAATGCTGAGTAAATATTGTCGGTGTCACAACTCAAAATTTGAATAGAGATACGAAAATGAGATACGACAATTCGTGAGATGGCCGACGATATTGTTATTGACTTTATGCTTCATACTGGCTTAGTTTTTTTTTATTCTCCTTTTCTTTTACTTATTTCTTTTATGAATTACGTTTTAATGAATCATTGGTAAAGGTGGTACATAAGAGTTTGTGGTTTTTGGTTTCTTTTTTACTAAACCAACATACCTACTTGTGGTTATAACATTGTTAAACTGTAGAGTATATAAAACGTTTACAATAGAAATGCTTGTTAGATTGAATTTCGTTTCTAAAGAGCTGGTTAGTGTTAAAAGCTTTGAAGCTTCAAATCAAGCATTAAAGATTTATCAAAATTAGATATCGATATGGAGGGTAAATATCAAGAGGACTATCTTGGCCGGAAAACAATAGAAAAATAGTTCAAAAAGTGTCCCGTTTTAAGTACTAAGTAACAGTTCAAAAACGCGCCAGAATAGCGCTAGAGTAGCAAAAGAGTATGAGATGAGTAGTTGTCGACAGAGTGAAGTGTGTTGTTTAATAACCTACAAAAAACTCACTGTGAAACGCGTTGAAAGTTATTCATAATCATGTGAATTTTTAATGTCTGTTAGTGATTTTTTTTGTGTTGAGGTTTACAAAAATTTTTAAAATAATAAAACAATTATATGTAACAATTATAATATTAATAAAAAACAGTAATTACATAACAACGCGGATGTTTTTCTTTCCTTGTTTACTTTTCTACAGTTACCCCTTTGCTACAGTAGCGCCGCCACTATTTATGCACTTCTATGGACACTTTTTGTTACAGAGATGGTGCTCCTGATATCTAGCCTCCATAGATATCGGTTAAAGTATACCATTAGAATTTATGATTTTACAGACTTTATGTTTTTTGGGGTGTTTTTCTATATCTGTGATCGACGATTTAACCAAAGTATATTAAGATAGGTATGCCGATGCGCAGATCTTGATGACGTAGATGGCGAATTATATATATACAGACTGCGTTTTTTGAGAGATGCCATTTTTACTACAGCCAAACCGTTGATTTAATTGAGAAATTGTTCAAATTGTTCAAATAAGAGTGCAGGCAACCGATTGCTATAGTTAGGATCTGTATAGCTCTTAGCTCTTATCAACGGTTTGGCTGTAATAAAAACGGTAACTTTCAAAAAACTCATGCTGTATAAATATAATAATAAGTAATTGTATTGCTGTCTTTTTTAAAAAATTCAAATATGTGACGTATTATGACGTAGATGGCGAAATGCGCAAAAAAAGCTTATTTTGGTCCTGAATGTAGAGTATCTATCTTAATCTACTTTGAATTTAACTACATGCAGCAAAATATTTTATGAATATGGAGACAACAGAGGAAGAACGTGACAATTTCATTTTTATCGAATTTTAGTTTCTCAAATATTTACGTTAGTATAGTGCACTCAAAAGAAAAGTTCTTTGAAATATTTTTTCAATTCTGAATTAAAAAGTTAACTTTATAGGTACTATTGTTTATGACAATATCAAAATGGCTTTTTCATACGTGAAAAAAGTATAATAGATACTTTTTACATGTTAAATAATTTTCAAATTTAAAAAAATATTATTGGTTTCTAGAGCTACTTACAGTACACGTCATAGTTGTCCATAAACTATTTAAAATAAATATGTTAATACATAGTATATTGCGCAACAAGTGCGGAAAGTTGCCGATAACCCACGAAAACGAAATTGAGCTCACTCACTTCGATCGTGCGCTCATTCGCTCAGGCGGTCAATCGACAACACTGCACGAGTCGTACATATACTTGTTTTATTATTACTATTTTTTTATTACCTTTTTAAATAATGTTTCTTTTTTTTTTTTTTTTTTTAAATTAAATATTGTTTAAATGATTTTTGTTAGTGATTTCTATAATAGAATAATAGATAAGATATTTGTACGTATTAAATGAAAAATCAAGAGATGGCTTTGTGTATTTTAATTAAATTTTGTATGTTTTATTGTTAGTTTGCGTGCGCATGCAAAAAAAAATTGGAATACGCTTAAGTCATGTGGCAACAGCATGAGTAATAATGAGTAATGCTTATACTGCATGAGTAATAAAAAATAATTTTTTTTAATGTAGCTGTTAAATTTTTTAAGAATTTGACATAAGTTTTTCAGTTTTTTTAAATTTTAATGCAAAATTACAAAAAATATTTTATGTAACACGTGCAAATTAGGTATTTTTTTCACTCAGCAAGCGTCGTTGGTTATTGAGAGAAGAAATTTTATTTAAATTTATAAAATTTTCTTACAGAGTACCTACGACGTCTCAAATTCCATCTACGTTATTTCTACTATTTTTAGTTTTAAACACAAAACTATACTTTTGCTTATTTATCAGCAGCGAAAAATACAAACTTAATTCAAAAATAAAAATATTAAATACGTTGTCTGGCAATTAAAAATAATTGCATAGCATTTTAAAAATGACAACAATTTCAATTAAAAACATTATTATCTCCAATCCGAACAAATCTCATATAGACTACCTACTCTATGGAGTCGGCAATTAAAAATGAGTTAATCATCCGATTTCCGTTCTACCTACAATAAAATACAATGAGAAAGTGATTTTTTTCGCGTCTTTATGACTGACTTGTCATTGCTATTACAATGACTAAATAGCAGCATTCATTTATTTCTGGTTGTTGGATGCTGTACGATGGGCAGATGGGGATGTGCAGGTGATCGCGGTACAGAACCAGCCACGACGGACGGACGGAGCCAGGTAGACAGCGCACATATGCATTGCAACAACGAGTTAATTAACAGAAGAAAATATCTTCATCGTGGTCTTGGCGGTATTAGAAGCCACCACGATTTGATACAACAAAAAAAACTGGACTAATTTTTAAATTATATATTATTATGTATTTATCGTTTCAGTCTGAATAGAGAAAAAAATTACAATTGCTTACGTATATAGTAGTTAGGATGCAGTGTTAGCGCACTTTAATCAGTCGCAATATTTCATTGTTAATAATAATTGTGCGAATTTTATAATATCATCTGTGAAGAATGTAAATGACACTCGGGGTTTATGATGTGCCCGGATATTGTTATAGGATAATTATGTATAATTTGTTTATTTTTTTTTGGAATATGAACTCCATATTTCTTTCTCCGTTTTTTTGCACATTTTTTTTATTCTGCAAAACAGAGAAGGAAATATGGGGTTCATATTCCAAACAAAATAAACAAATTATATTATGTTGGGTTTTGCGTGATTAGATTTAGTTGGTGTGATTTTGTGTAGTTGGAGTTGGTTGACAAAGTGTTTATATTTATCTGAATTATATATAAACTAGCCGTACCCACGACGTCGTTCACGCAAAGCATTGTTATAAACTCAATGAGAAGTATGTAAGTGTAATAATTATACAGAACTTGCAAAGAATAATAATTTTTGTGTAATGCATGCACATGCTCAAAATGGTTTTTCTATTTTCCCGTAGGAATGAGGAATTTTCCCGGAGTAAAAGGTATCTTAAATGTTGACTTATCACCACACCAAATTTCATAAAAATCCGTCCAATAGTTTTTGCGTAATACATGCACATGCACAAAATGTTTTTCTATTTTCCCGTGGGAATGAGGCATTTTCCCGGAGTAAAAAGTATCTTAAATGTTGCCCTAGGTAATAAGTTATCATCACACCACATTTTTATTAAAATCCGTTCAATAGTTTTTGCCTAATGTGTGCACATGCTCAAAATGGTTTCTCCATTTTCCCGTGGGAATGACAAATTTTCCCGGAGTAAGTATTTTAGATGTTGGCCCAGGTAATAAGTTATCATCACACCAAATTTCATTAAAATCCGTCCAATAGTTTTTGCGTGATGTGTGAACAGACAGACAAAAATTCGAAAAATCGCTGTTTTGGTATCTACATCGATAACTATTTACAGTACCAGTACAATTTTCAAAAAATATTCCATGTACAGAAATGGTCTCGGTACAATTTTATTATATGTATAGATGAGCAGTATCATGCGTAAGTCGATCACCCTAAAATGGCATGTTCCCCAAATTTAATTTCCTTTTGTATATAATAACAATAAGTTTAAGATGTGTTGAGCTATGAACTCGAATATTATTGAATTATCTTTTATTTTGTCGGAGTTACAATTATTCAAAGTTGCGTTCAAGCTCACAAAATGGTCTAAGAATAATTAAAAAATGATTGCATGTGCTATTGAATGTACTTCACATACACTTTCAATTAGACCGATTTCCATCCCAATATATGCACATATATTGAGATAATAGCAACTTTTATTTTTTTCTTTAATCGCTTATACTGAAAATATCTTATCTTCGATTTTCTTTTTGTAAATGAAAGTACTCAGTCTCCTCTATAATATGGTATTCGATTTTTTTGGTTTTTTTGACTTTTACGGATTTTACGGGGCTTAGTTTTAAAAAATACATTTCTATTTATTACAATAACTAATCGTCCAGTATTGAACAAAATAGTTTTTTAATGATTTAAAAACTTAAAAGAAAATAATTTTCAGTTTTTTTTTTCAAAATCTTAAAGTTGGTTTTTAATGACACAACTTACTTAAATACATGCTACTGATTCACCTCTAATCATTCTTTGGCATTTACTCGTACGTTAAAAATTCTAACTTTGAAAATTTATTTCTTCTGAACTACACGTTAGAAATTATTCAAAATAGTGTCAGTGAATGCATCATATCTTTCTCTGTAATATACTTATCTTTCTCTGTAATTTACTAAAATTTCAAATTCTAAACTTGGAAAATTTCAAGTGGTCGATTCAGCTTAAACAATAGAATAAGGGTTTAGATTTTTTAACTAAATGATAATCCGACAAAATAAAAGATAATTCAATAATATTCGAGTTCATAGCTCAACACATCTTAAAATTATTATATACGAAGGGAAATTAAATTTGGCAAACATGCCATTTTTGGGTGATCGACTTATACATGGAATTACTCAAATCTTAAACCAAGTGATCACGACCTAATGATATTGTAATTAATGGCATAAACTAATTCTAAGACAACAAGAACTATAATAAAATTTAAGGTACCATCACAGTATGTTCAGCCGAAAAATAGTCAATTTTCGTGATTTTTTTTCGGATGGATAGGATGGGGGAATGGGGATGTTTTTTTTTACGATTAATATCACTATTTAAAAATACAAAAATACTTTACTCTTTATTCAAATTAAATATTACGTTTAAACATTTTTTTAATCTACAAGAAAGTGTCGAAGTTATCTGAATTACATGCGGTAAACAAAGTAGTCGAAAAATGGCATTTCATATTACACGACCAAAGTTATTCCAACTAATGGCGGAAATGATTCCAGGATACAATAATTTAATTTAAAATTAAATAATGACTATTAAAAATTTCTCTATTAATGCTTAAAAAATTGTGTGGATACTTTTTTTGAATTACCCAGTAGACAAAGTGGTCGGCAAAGCGACATTTCATATTACACGATCTAATGATATTCTAATTAATGGCAGAATTTTTTCCAGACAACAAGAACTATATGTAAAATTAAAATATTACTTTTAACCATAAATAAATTGTTACCTTTATTTTCGCCAAAAAAATTGTAAACTTGTAATTTCATTACTTGACTTTATTTGGCAATAAACCTCAATATTAAGACGAGCAAAAAACCAAACAGAATTTTTTAGCCAATCTTCAACATGTCGACCGGTTTTGGTGTCTCAAAACACCATTATCAAGACAAGAATATAAAAATCAGTAAAAATAAAAAATGGAAAAACTTAAAAAAATTTTTTCATAAACAAAAGAAACTAAAAACCTTTTAGTTTGGATCAAAACCTATAAAATCAAACAATGTCAAATATAGCAACTCGTTGGTTGCAAAAAAGGAAATACGTACATCACTAAAAATGATATACGAAAACGGAAATGTGAAACAACAAAACAGCTGAAGACCAAACTTGTAATAGAGAACATAAAAAGTAAAAAAAGAAAGAAAAAATCATTTCTAAAAAAAACAAAACATCCAATCACCTTTATGAATCACATATTTTTAACCAAATACTTTTAACCATTTTTGTAATCCACAAGAAAGTGCCGAAGTTATCTGAATTACATGCAGTGGACCAAGTAGTCGAAAAATGACATTTCATATTACAAGAACAAAGTTATTCGAACTAATGGCGGAAATGATTCCAGGATGCAAATAATTCCATTTAAAATTAAATAATGACTTCTAAACATTTCTCTAATGCTTAAAAAACTGTGTGAATACTTTTTTGAATCACTCATAGTAGACCAAGTGGCCGGCAAACGACATTTTATATTACACGACTTAATGTTATTTCAATTAATGTACGGATATGACTCCAGGCTACAAGAATTCTGTTTAAAATTAAAGAGTTGCTTCTAAACATTTCTATAATGGTTAGAAAAGTGCCGATATTTATTTGAATTACACGCGGTAGACTAAGTGGTCGGATACGACATTTCATATTACACGACCAAATGTCATTCTAACTAATGGCGTAAATTAGTTCAGGATACAATAAATAGTTATTTAAAATTAAAAAATTGCTTTTAAATATTTCTCTAATGCTTAAGAAAGTGACGATATATATGTATATATTTGGATTTCACGATCGGCTAAGTATGATTTTATGTAAGTAGTTGGAGTTGGTTGACAAGTTGTGAAGTAAACGTAAATGAATAAACCTGCCTACACGGAGAGAAAATTCCTATAAAAATTACTGTACTCATACTACAATCGACGTGTAACAGGCGAACATATTCAATTTTGTACGGTAAAATTATAAAAATTATAGTTATATTATTGTAATTTTTATAATTTTACCGTACAAAAATTGGATATGTTCGCCTGTTACACGTCGATTGTAGTATGAGCACGGTAATTTTTATAGGAATTTTCTCTCCGTGATATATATAACCACTTTACTAACAATTTTTTGTCGACTAACAAATTCCAATTTATAGTAATTAATGTAAATTTATTTGGGCTGTATCGAAGCTAGCATATCAGTTCGTGGAAGATCACAAATTATTAAAAGTTCTAAGTTTCTTTATATTAGTTCTAGAGTACCTAATAGGTTAAATCCATAGTTCCATCTGGTGACATAACTAGATACATTGCTTCCTGGAGCGATTATCTTTTTACACTCGAAGTTGAGGTAAAGCATAGAAAAAAGTACAACACGATATAAGCTTTTTTTTCTTTTACTTGAACAGTTTCACCGACCTTCGCTTAGATAATAATAGACGAAGCAAGTCTTTCCATATTTTCACGCATCAAATTCATTTTTAAAACATTTCCCATTGCTTGTTCAGTAGCAAACTATAAAATTATGTTGTCTAAGTTGGCTTTGCGCCTCTGACTTTTTTAACAGAAGTAACCGTCAACAAGCTAAAGCTTAAATTTTTAAATTTTATTATGATCTGTTAAAATGAAGTAAAAATTTGGGACAATCTGAACAATGGGTGGAATAATAAATGTGTAGTTTTTATATGCGTATTTGTAGAGAAAGGGGAAGGTCCTGACTAATGAGAAGGGTTGGCATTTTTTTCTAAACTCAAAAATGTGTAAATAGTAATGTATCGAAACGCCAACCCCCTACATCCCCTATCGCTACATCCCCTACTTAAGATGGAGGGGTTACATACTGCTAAGACCGACGCAACTTTTTTTTCCAACTTTACGGAATACTTCCTCAAATTTTGAAGTTTGCCAAAACAGGATAGTGTTCGTTATAATCGCGCTTCGTTCAAGATGTATTCAAATCGTTGTTAGCACTAAAGCGCTTTTTCAATCTTCTTTTGCTATTTTATGAAATTTTCGCATTTTTTAAAATTTTTTTTTCTGTAGAAGCCTTTTTTGTCGGACGGCTTGGAGTGATTGCTCCATTTGCACTATTGGAGTTATGTAGTTTCCTTGTTGTGCTCACACGATTAACCATTTAATTCGTATCCTAACAAAATACAATTCTAAATACATTTGTCAAATAATTATTATAAATTTCGTTTAGATTACAAACAAGCTGATTTCATATCCACATACAGTAGCCGTCCAAGTTAGCCACTTCCGAGATAGTCACATTTTGAGTGAAACAGACATACACATACGTCATCCACATACTATGTTTGCTCTTGTCTGTACGCACATATGCGTCACATGTAATTCTTGCATACTCACTACATACATACCCCTTGTATCTGCCGTGTGATACTTTGTGAGGTAGCTACCGTGTAATGTGTGTCGTGTGTGATACGTATGTACGTATATTAGTCTAGAGTGAAGACACTGGTCCGCACAAACGAGATCACACATTTTTTATAGTGGGCTCTAGTACACACTACGTCGTCAAAAGTATGGTGACACCTTGACCCAGGGGGGTGCCCACAGTTTTGACGCGGTACTGTACTTAATGTTGTGGTACATTGCCGTGTCAAAAGTGTAGGAAATTCCCGGATCAAGGTGTCGCCATACGTTTGACGACGTAGTGTGTGCTAGAATCCACTATAAAAAATTGGGAACGAGTTTGTGCGGACCAATGTCCTCACTATTCATACTAATTTAAATAATAAATGTTTGTAATGTTGTCTTTTTCTAAAAATTCAAATATGTGACGTAATTATGACGTCACATACCTTTCTCTGTTTACTTTGACTTGGACATAATTTTTTATAATAATATTGTTGAAAAAATTCCAATTTGTTATGTTAACTAAACATTTACCCCATCTCACGGACGTCTATGACTTCCAAGATAGTCACTAGAGGAACATTTGTGTGACTATCTTGGACGGCTACTGTAATATACTGACATTAAATTTTAAAATTACAAAAGTTACTACACACATTCAAAAAACAATAACAATAGACGCACAGACAATATATGCATACAGTAAGTAGCCTTTCCACGCATATGGCCAAGTACGGCATATACGCGTTTTACGGCAAATGTCCGCCGTACTAACGAACGTATGTACTAATATGTCGACTGGGGCGGCTTGCCGGACACTGTCACCACATTACTGTGTAGTAGGTAATTCATTTACAAAATATGTATATGTATACATGCATACATACATACATACATACATTACATGGCACGTAATAACGTTTAAATAAAATTATAAATAGGATAAGACGAAGAATAATACGTAAGTAGTATGTAATGTGTATAAAATGATTGGAACGGAAATTGGTCAATTCCGCTGTACGGAAATGGTTAGTTTTTTAAGTGTGCACAATGAATTATAACACATTCAATGTAATCGAATAAGAAATTTAGTCAAAATTCGTGTTTTGGTCAAACTACAGAGGTTCTAGACGCAAGCAATAGCTTATTTATGGGTTATTTTTCTCCTCTAGATAAATTTTTAGACAGATAATACGTCATTTTTAAAATGCGTAAAAAGCGTGTAAACATTTTTGAAATATTTACTATAAGATTACCACTTGTTCCTTAATGTTGCTCTGCACTTATTTTTAGTGTAACAGGAAAAACTCAATCAATTTTAGGCAATTTGTTTTTATTTAGTATTCAACTAAAAAAAAATGTAATTTTATACAATTGCGCAAAAAACACACATTTATAGCGTAAATATAAATAACACTAATAATTGTGTAAAATTACAATCAGTATATAAATTATTACTTTTAAATGTAATAGTTGTACTTATTATGTACAGTATAGTTTCTTTATTTTTAAATTTTAATCCAAAATAGTGTTTGTACGTTATATAGACATTATAATAAAATAGGCTGCAAGAATGTGTAAAATTACTTAAAAGTAAAAATGTGTAAAATTACTTATAGATGTAAAATTACTTAAAAGTAATTTTACACATTTGCTATGACGGCTACTAGTTTTTACTTTCTATTTTTATTTAAACTAGTGATGCAACGGAAATATTATGATGGAAGCAAATAGAGAAAGAGATATCATGTTTATTTTCAACGGAAGCAGAAATTGAAGTGCGAACGATCATTTTAACAATCAAATTAAGAACCATTTTTTTTTTTAGATATTTTTGGTCTGCAAGTCCTAAATTAATTTTTGTTACGATACCTATGCTACACCAAAAGTAAACTGTAATTATATCCTTGCATTGCGAATTGTCGGTTATCGATGGTATAGTTGAACAATACATATTAAATGCATATTTTTTAAACACATAATATGTCCATTCGAATGTAACTACTCTTTATACGTATATGTTTATAATCAATTTGAATAAAGAGACACTTATTACATATTTATAAAAATAGAATATGAAAGAATACGTCCGTTCTACGGAGCTACGAGCTAATAACAATAAGTTAAAGTGAAAATCGTGTGTGTACATTTCTGTTCCAGTTTAAAATAAATTGCGAACATAATAATTTGTTAGTATACTTATAGAGATTTGCTTCACTCCATTCACTGTCTTTCTCACACTACTTACTATGCGCATTTGGTTTGCAGATTTGTTGTTTTATTTTTTTTCTCCACTACTGTACACTTGTGTTTATCTATTGAAAAATAACTAGAGGTACATAATAACAAACTGAAAAATACGGATTTGCTTCTAACAAATCGACATTGGCTTTCAACCGGCTTGCTATAGGTGTTTATACACCTAGGATGTCGTGTGTCTGGTTAACTTTTTTTTCATTCAACGAAATTCCTTTAGACCAGAAGTTCCCGGTTTTGTAACTGTTAATTAAAAAAAAAAAAAAACTGAACTTGGTGACGTCATCACGTATACCAAATTATTTAAAAGCCTCAAAAATCGTGATTTTGATGTTAGGAATATTAAATTTGAAGCAGTTTGTAGGTTTTCCATACCTTTTTTCCATTTTTGACAAAATTAGAATTGTAATGATAACAGCAAGATCCCACGCGGAAATCAAATAAAATTATTGAATAAATTTGCGTATTTTGATCTAAGAATTTGATTTATGTAATAGAGAAGTAACTCACCTAGTAAAAAAGACTGAAATTCCACTGACATAAAATCTATTTAATAACAAGATATTTATATTCCATATAAAAAAAAAATATATTTTTCAACAGATAAAATGTTTGAAAATTATACAATCAGACTTTCGGGTTTTTCTGAAAAAACAAAATGTGAATTATCTTTATGAATTTGATATGCAGATACTCTGGTATTTTGCGGATCGCATTTGGTCCATGGGCTCTCCTTTGGAAACCCCTGTTTTAGCGAATTTCCAGAATGGAATTCAGCTGTTACAGCCACTGTCATGACGCGACTTGAGCCCGGGACTATTGCAGAAATTTGTTTTGAGGTCCCTAGAAACCGTAATAATATATATATATATATATATATATATATATATATATATATATATATATATATATATATATATACATACATAAAAAAGGTCTTTAAACTATTGTTCTATATCAACTAGTTTCCGAGAAAAACTAATTTTTATAAACGGAAATTCGCTATGTTATGCAGGATGCTGCGACAGGGGTATTTAAATTTAGACTATTGGATAATTTTTAGATAATTTTAGTTGTTTAGCATGTCTACAGACACTGCTTTAGGGGATTAAAAAAACCATGACTTTTTTATTTTTAACAAATAGATTGCTGCTTTTACATACTTCAAAGTAAAGTAGCTATACTTATTAACTCTACTAGCAAAACGAAACCCTAAAAATTGTAGCCCCAATTTTTAACATAGTCATTACAACAAGATTTCTATTTAGTACATAGACATTTTTCGAAAAAAATTATTGTCAAAGATGGCAAGCACAAGTGATAAATGTTATAGATGAATATGACGTAAAAATCAATTCGATCATTCTGACTAAAAATCACCCTCAACTTTTCATGTAAAAAATATTATAACTTTTTACATTTACTCCATTTTTACATTAGTCCTTGAATTTTTCGATACTTGTCATAAACATTTATAATTTCTATTTTACTCTTTATAATATTTTTTCTTTCAAAATTATATAAATATTGTACTTGAAGAGAAGTACTTATTTCTATAAAAAAATTTTACTTTTTAAGGTAACCAGTTGTTTTTCTTAATTGGATGAATGATGCAATATACAATACATAACGGGCAGAAAGAGAACGAGAGAACAGCTTGAGAACAGGCGTCAAATTGTGGGTTAGATAACCTTTTAATGTAATTATGCGTCATTAAGGTGTTATGTAGCCAGCTAATGTTACAAATTTATAAAAATAGTTTTAATAATAGTATAATTTATATCCATCCATAAACTATACGATTTTGATTTTTATAAATAGAGAGATAAAAATTGTCGTATTATTATAAATATTTTATTGTACAGGACGTAACAGAAAATTGAGACTTGATTTTGGTTAATGAACGTTGAATATTCAATTTTGACGTAGGGCGTCTGTTAACTTACTACTAAACTGTTTCCTTGTTCAAATTGGTTCATATCTACTAATTTTATTATGGTTTCCTAACTTGTATACTCATAACATTATGGCTACCCAAACTCTCAAATGACTCACCCTGTATATGATAAAAGAGGTGTAGAATATAAGCGTTCTCTGTTACTACGTTTAGTAATAAACAAAATCAGTTTTGGTATTGCAGTCTAATCTTGATCTTACATTTTCTGCAAGACAGAGTCTTTATTTAAAAATACAAAAGTGAGGAAGATTAGTCCTGTTTTTTTCAGTATATCTTTTTAACAATACTAAAACCAGGACCGAGATTAAGGGGGCTCGCGAGTCCAGAAATTTCAAAAAATCAATTTTTTTTTTTTTTTATTTTCTTATAGCTATACCTATCAGAAATCACTTTAAACGCGTTTTTCTCGAAATGACTTTTTGCGATACCTGTGTCAAGATTACTCTAAATCTATTCATCCAAATTAGCTCAAATTTGGACAGAATTTTTACAACACATTTCGCTATTGGCTAAACCACAATCAGATTTTTGGATAAAATATGGAAATTTTATGACCATTTTAATCCCAAAAAAATGGTAAAATTTCAGAACTTTTTTTTCTTAAACTGCCGCCATTTTGTTTCTATAATGAAAAATTGCTAATTCTGGTTCCGCCGATAACCATACTCATATAGATTAAGAATTTTTTCTTCAGATGCTCCTGAGCTTCAAAATCCTGTCACAAGTGGAAGCATCCTTTTTTAAATACTTTTTAGACACTTAACTATATATATATATATATATATATATATATATATATATATATATATATATATATATATATATATATATATATATATATATATATATATATATATATATACGTCACAGAAAAAAAATATTTTTGTAATCTTGAATAGTTAATAAAAGGACTGATAGGTATCATTTGTTATTTGTTTTCATTGTCCAATTTATCTAAAAATTTTCGTGAAAAAACCTGTTTCGATCTCTGGATTGGCAAGCCTCCTTAAGATTAAACTTTACAAGACAAAGATCAAGATTATGTATATACCAAGGCCAAGATTCTTAGTGTAACAAATCCAAGATTAAGATTTTCATTTGACTTGTTACGTTGAACGCGCAGAAAAGTTCGAAGTCATCGAAATATTCCATAAATGCTGAGTGCAAGACATCTTATTCATGTATTAGTGCTTTCCCTGCATTTTCACCATGTCATAACATTTATCTTTAATGTCTAATACGCTACTTCGCTTTTGGAAGTGTCACCTCAACAGGTCACATATTTTACTGTATACATTAATCTAAATTAATTTTTTACTGTTATAGTATAGCCCTATTTCACGGAACGATGTTTTTAAACTATATCTGTTACATTCTGTACAATCGGTTTTCGACTATATTCTCATCCTTTTTTAAATGTTTAAATAAATGTTTACTTGTTTAACAACTGTCTCCATTTACTTATAATTTTATATTGTAACAGATTTTTTACTCTTATATGTAAAATGAAAATAAAAAAAAATAATTGAAAAATTTTTTAAAGTCAATTGAATTAAACACGTAAAATTATCAAGTAAGGTTTTAATAATGTAATTTATGGTTAATTTTTATTTTTACAGGATGCTCAAAAAGTGTTCGTACACTCAACAATTTCAATTTCACAGGTTGTATAGTTGACTCAATTATAGTTCGCAGTTCGCATACATATAGTATATACTATGATGGTCGCCGACCACCGTATGTTACCACTAGTCAACAATTAAAAATAAATTTATTAATTTTAAGAAAGATGTCCCTTTATTTTGAGAAATTTTTTACTCAATAGAATTTTAACACTTAAATACGACACATTTCATATTTTTTTCTGTTTAAATTTATATTTATTATGACGGGATCACGTGAACACCACGACGGTCAGTAACAGACTAAATCAATAGTGGTGTAAATTGTTACTTATTGCAACTTTCTGATTACACTTTTTTATATGTAGGCTTGATCTGTCTCATCTGTGTATATGTTACGGTAAATGTACACTCATGGGAAATGTACACATTTTACGGTAAAAGTGTACATTTCCCAAAAAGTTAGGTATATGTGAACTGAACATAATGTATATGTACATTTCCCGGCAAATGTGTACTCTTGCCTTCACGTTTTGGTAAATGTATACTCTTACCTCCATGTTTTAAAAAAAGTTGGAATACAAATAAATTAGAAATGTTGCAGTAAAAAAATATTTATTTAAATAAACATAATACAAAAGGCTTTAATAACGAAAATTATTTTAATTAAAAAATGTGAATGACAAACAAAACATACTTTTCTTTGCATATTATATAATATGTCGTAGATTAATAATAATAGCATACTTTTCTTTATTATAACAGTTAAATTTTATAAAACTATGAAGGAACATATGGAAATTTCATAATGAAAAAGTTTTATTTATTTGAGCAAGAATTGCTATTGTGGCACTTGGAATTACATAATATTCCAGCATTTAATTGTGAGGATTTTTGGAGTTAGGTCATCGGTTTTAAAAAAGGAGAAATGAAAAATAAATAACAAGATTTTTTTAAAATTTGGCGCTACCATGGTTTCATGCAACAGCACATCTTCAGGCGCTCTATATTAATTAAAAAGATAAACAAAAAAATGTCAAATAGTCAAATACATAAAAACATTAGAACAAAACATAAAAACATTAGAACAAACTACATAAAACAAAATACATAAAAACATTAGAACAAACATTAGACATTTTTTTGTTTATCTTTTTAATTAATATAGAGCGCCTGAAGATGTGCTATTGCATGAAGCCATGGTAGCGCCAAATTTTAAAAAAATCTTGTTATTTATTTTTCACTTCTCCTTTTTTAAAACCGATGACCTAACTCCAAAAATCCTCACAATTAAATTCAATGGTGTCACCAAATTTTTAACTATTTATTCCAGCATTTAGTTCGCGTACCATTACAAGTGCGCATGCACATCACATTACTAGCACTTGCGATTTCGTATTTTGTATGCTCACATTTACCAAAACGACATGGTCATTGTGAATTCAATGTACATTTCCCTTATTTGAAATTGTAAATGTTAGTTGAATGCACATTACCCAAACGAGGAGGCAAATGTGCACATTTACCGGAAAATGTGTACATTTGCCGCAATATCTACTTTTACCGTAACATATACACTGTAATTTTTCAAATTTATTCCATCTTCAATAGTATCACGTGTACGATTAGTTTTTGAATTGATTGTGAATATTTGAAAAAAAGAAGAAACTATCAAGAAAAATGCGACACAATCTGTGAACAAAGAAACAAAAGGAGACATCGACTTTTTTTCCAAGCGTACAACATTTTTTAGCCGCATTATTGAAGATGATGATGGCTTGCCTTGGCTTGCTCTGGCTGGCCACATAGAGACATTCTATTCCGAGAGTTTATATAAATTTATAAGAAAAAAACAATAATATAGTTTACTTTCAATAAATTGTTTAGGTACTATTCAATTGAAAATACATAATTATGTGTATTTAGGTTGCTTTATTGTTAAAATTTTCGTTTTATAAACATTTAGGTTCGATTAAGACATAAAATACAATCTAATTTTTCACACTAATTCAGTTTTGCCACAAATAGAACTCGATTAATCTTAGGATTAATAAAATTTTCCGTATATCAAATTTGACGTTAAGTGCTCAATAAATTTTAACCAGAGAATTAATTAGATTAACCTTTAAAGGTTAATCCAAGGACCTCCTACTCGAAGCAATAAACTATTTGATAACTAAATACAGAAAAATGGATTTTTCAAGGATAATTCTGATTTATATTTGATTTTTATGAATAAAATAATATGATTTATTTCAAAATTTTCTATTTTAATCTATTTCCACAAATAAGATTTTGAATAATTTTTCAAAAAAATAAATAAATAAATAAATAAATAAATAAATAAATAAATAAATAAATAAATAAATAAATAAAATATGCCAGCTTTAAATTTTAAAGGAGCCAAAAAATAAAATTTTAATGCAGTTCTTTTCAAAAAAGAACTTCCGCACTGTTGATTTTAGTGACGATTTCATATTTTATTTAGTTCATCCTATACCTATACGGAAAAATATCTAAAAGAAATTTAGAAACATGTACAAACTGAGACGCTTTCTATTTTTAGAGTTTCGAAGAAATATAAATAATTTCGAAACCCGTAGTAATTTCATCATTCATGTTTGTCTGTCTGTTGCACTTTTTTGTTTGAGATGTGGCTTCGACGGTATTAATTAATAAATATTTATGTGTAAATTCAAAATGTACGACAACCTGCATGAAAATAATAGAAAATTAATAAAATGTTCTACATGTTTCAATCATTTAAATGATCATCTTCAGGAAAATTCGAGTTCTGTTGTGAAAACAACCGAAAGACCTTAACAAAGGACATGACCTCAAAAATCAAAGTAGCTGTCAATTTGACAGGAGGAAAACAAAATTAAAAACCAACTAACCCCATAATAAATAGGGAAGTCCGCAAAAAATAAAACTTAGAGGAATTTCAGGAAAAATATGCGAGAACCAATTACTTACCATATCAGGAACCAACAAGTTAGACTAGTAAAATTGAAAAATATAAAATTTACTGGAAAGATGTAGAAAAAACATTGATAGATAGCACAAAGAGGTTATGTAAGAGAAACCACTATTTTTACAAAATTTGAATAGTTTTAAAAACAAATACCAATAAATTATTACACTTAACACACTCATAATTAAAGGTAAAACATTAAGTAAGATTTAATTGTTACAGATTAAAGCCAAAAATTGAAACACAATTGTTAAGATAATTGGTGTGCCGTGTTCAATGATTTATTATGAAATGGGGATTCGAATTGCTGAGCTATTTTTTCCATTATAGAGCGGCAATGTTCATAAGAACTCAATTGCGCAGTCTCATTCAGAATCATACTATTAGAATTGTTAAAATGTGCAATGTACAGTGTTTCTAAAAAGTCAAGTACGGACCCCTTTTTTGCAAAATGTAGAGGCATGAAATTGTCGGAGATTACAAAATTATGATTACTTTCCAATATGTGTTCAGCTATCGCAGAATAGTTCTTTAAATTCGATGCTTTAATGGCTGCCAGATGTTCGGCGAATCTAATACAAAAACGTCGTCCCGATTGCCCGATATAACATGTTTTACATTCACATTCGAATTTATAGACGCCGGATCTATATAATGGATTAATAGTATCTTTGTTTTTAATGAGAAGATTTGAAATAGAGTTGCAAGAAAAAAGAGTCAACTTAAGGCCGTGTTCATGGAATAACTTCCGGAACCCGTTCACATCAGAGGAAATATAAGGGATAGAAACATAACCAGAGTTAGATGATTTTACAGATTTAGTTAGATTAGGAAACAAAGATGTATTCAGATGTTTATGTAAATGTTTAGCAAAAATTTTAAAAATGAATTCGTTGTTATAACCGTTGGCACGCTCTATATGTATAATTACGGACAATTCACGTAGGAAATTGGTAGTGTTGAGGGGATAGGAAAATAATCTATTAAAAGAATAGTTGAAAAATGCTAGTTTATGTGATATGGGATGCGAAGATGATTGGTGAACACAATGGTCTGTGTGTGTGGGTTTACGGTATACTGAAATTTCAAAACGTTTGGAGTAATGGTCTTTTTTCACAGTTATGTCCAAAAAATTAATTTTATTATTTTCCTCGAGTTCTAATGTAAATTTAATTCTGTTATGTAGGCTGTTAAGGAAATTCAAAAATTGCATCGCCTGGTCACGTGTACCCGTCCAAGATATTGTAAACAATGGTGTTTTGAGTCAAAAATTAATCCCTCTAGATAATTCATAAAAAAGTTCGCCAAGAAGGGAGAACAAGAGGCGCCCATACCCAACCCGTTGGTTTGAAGGTATATTTTATTGTCGAAAGAAAAATAATTAAAATCTAATAAAAGATTCAAACATTGTAACATAGCTTCCAGATTGGGGGAGTCCGGTTTCTCATTGAAATTGGCAGTCAGGAACTCCTGGAAGAGAGTTTTCAATTCGTCGGTAGGAATTTGAGAAAATAAATTTACGATATCAAAACTAAGTAAAAGGCAATTGTTCGGTAATTTCATTTTTGATAAATGAGAGATAAGTTCTGTAGTGTTGTTAAGGGAATATTTGAAATTAATATTAGTAAATTTGTAGATATTTTGAAGAAACCATTGGGATAGACCACCAAACAACGAATCAAAATGAGAAACTACGGGTCTGTATTTACCACCAACTTTGTGGATTTTCGGAAGGCCATACAACTTAGGTGTAACCGGGTTCATCGGGATTTTGACTACCTTCGATAGATCGTACAATTTAGTAAAATTCTTGATCTTTGTTTTTATACGTTCTGTGGGATTATGATTTAATAAAACGAAATCATCTGAATCTAAAATGTCTTGCATTTTTGTAATATACTCCATCCTATCCACTAACACCAAGCAAGATCCTTTATCCGCTTTCGTGATAATATTTGAATTTTGATTAATTTTGTAGTTTGATATCATAATTAAAAAGGAATAATGTTTTATTTTTTCGAATATAATAATTTTTTTTCCTTTTTAAGAGTAATTTTACCCTCTATTAATAACCGAATGCTCTCAATCAAATTTCGATGTCTTGATACCAATTTTAGCAAATCTCAATCTTTTTTTTTTTAAGGACTTTGAGTTTCTAGGATCAAAATATCGATGATCAGTAAAAACTAACAAAATTGGATATTTAAAAAAAAATTCCCTGAAGGTTTCATGTTGATTCACTAATTTATTTTAAGAAAACTCATAATGAAGAAAAATACATGTACTCTTATAGGAAATAGAGTTTAATTCTTGGAATAAAATAATGAATTATTAACCTAAAATCTGTCAGTATTTGGCAACCTCACGTTAAATGAGGCACGGCAAAATATTCAAAACTAAAATAAATTCGTAGATTTTTTTACTGAATGTACACTTTAGACGGTAGGGACTTAATGTCGTCGTTAACGCAATAAAAATGACTTAAAGTCCCAAATTAATTCACATCGACTACTAGAAAAATTAAATATATATCACTGCTGTTAAAATAAGACAAGTGTAGTAAAAGAACTGTCCTGTAACCGACATACAACGCAAGATAAAAACTTGAGCAATGCATTCGGTCGGTTCCGATATCATGTACATTATGTATGTGAGTGCAACAAGCGCACTGAGCAGTGCAGCAAGCCACTTGGTTTCATTGAGTTCACTTTTCAACATGACAGCACACCGTCTTCGATTATTATCATCAATTTCTTCAAACATATCAGTTTGTTTGTTTGTTTCCCGTTCTTTTTGTTTGTTCTTCTCCGGTCATCAATCCATCTTTTTGTCCATCCCGTCACTATGACTCTGTGAGTATGACTGATATAAATATTGTTGCGTTGAAATAATAATTATTAGCATGAAGTTGAGAGGTACAGTTGATTGGAAATCAATGTAATTATATTAAATGTTCAGTTAATCGATTGATGTATTTATTATTAAAATGGTAATATCTACTTTGGTTTTGATAAATTAATTATCTACATTAGTTAGTTGTAGTATAGTTATAATTTTCTATAGGTGCCTACTATACCCAAAAATTAATTTCTTACCTAACTGTATTTTGCGAACGCTTTGGTTGAAAATTAGTTTTTTTTTAATTTTAAAGTCAAATTTAATAGTTGAAAATTATTCACCAGCCTAATGACCGGGCATCATGACGCTGGCCGGAAGTTTTTTTGTAGTCAAAATTTAATAACTTCAATCGATTGTAGGCCGTTTGTAGATGTTTGTAGTATATTTATTTTCGTTTGTAGCCCTTTAGTTTATTTGTAATTAACAATCAAAATTTTGTACTGAAGTTAGCCGGAAGCAATCGTGAATGTAATTTTTTTTGGTAACAACAGAAAGATTATCGTTTGTAGTGTCTAAATATAACGGTAAAATTTTAGTAGGGTCGCCTGATAAAACATAATTAATTAAAAAGTTATTTAAAAAAACTGCGCATGCGTACCATTTTAAATTTGCTCTATGTGAGTTCGTTATTTTAAATTTGACGCATGTATTATTCAAAATTTAACAGATTGCGTTTATGATTACAATAAAATTTGATCTAAAAGTTTTTTATTTTTAATTAATTATGAAAGATAATAATAATAAACTCTTAAAAAGGTAAACTTCTTACACCTACACATTTTTAAACTCATGTAATCTTATCGCAAAGAAAAGAGTGCAATGGATTTTATTTCGACAGTGGTTTGTAGAATATTTTTAATTTGAGTTTTTCTTGAACAGCAATTAGTATTTATCTTTTATTGAGAATCTTATATGCTTTAAAACTTCAAAATTAAAAAATATTACAAAAAGTTAACCACATGTAACAGAATAATTATGTCGTTTTATGAGGTTGTTATATTTTTGAAAATAAAAATAAAAGAATGAATTTTAAAAAAGTAATTTTTTTATTTCAATAAAACATGTTTAATAATATATAATACATATTATTAAAATAATTTTTCTTAATACACTATCAAAAATACATCGTAGTTTCTTTTAAACTTGTGTCAGCAATTGGTATGAATGAAAAATTCTAAAAAAATAGCAGCTTTAAATAATAAAATCACACAAAGATTTTCAAAAATGTGCAAATTAAACAAACTCATCAGTTACTGAAGCACTTCTTTAAAAAATAATTTACTTAATATGAAAATAACTTTGATTTGTTACTTTTAACCAAATTGAAGTTTTCTTGTAACGAGCCACCTTTCGAGTAGTTAACTCAATAGCAGGTTTAACACAATTGAAAATTATTTATTATTATCTCTCTTTCATTAATAATTTATTATTATTATCTTTGATAATTAATTAAAAATAAAAAATTTTTAGACTAAATTTTACTATAATCATAAACGCAATCTGTTAAATTTTGAATAATACATGCGTCAAATTTAAAATAACGAACTCACATAGAGCAAATTTAAAATGGTACGCATGCGCAGTTTTTTTAAATAACTTTTTAATTAATTATGGTTTATCAGGCGACCCTACTAAAATTTTACCGTTATATTTAGACACTACAAACGATAATCTTTCTATTGTTACCAAAAAAATTACATTCACGATTGCTTCCGGCTAACTTCAGTACAAAATTTTGATTGTTAATTACAAATAAACTAAAGGGCTACAAACGAAAATAAATATACTACAAACATCTACAAACGGTCTACAATCGATTGCAGTTATTAAATTTTGACTACAAAAAAACTTCCGGCCAGCGTCATGATGCCTAATGACCGAGTTTGTTTAGGCACTGGAATTTTGAACTGATAGGTTGAGGGTTCAGATCTCGAGGCCAGTTCCGTTTGTGAAGGTTTTTCTACAGTTTCTCTTCATAACTCCAGATAAATATCACCATAGTTCCCAGTGGCGGACATGTTTAAATCGTTATAACACTAATTCTAAAGGACGATTTTTAGATGTGATTTGGTATTTTAAAATTTTAGTAGATAGTATATACAGAAACTGCACAAGAGATACTAGTTTATTTATTTTTGCTCAAAACTGTAATTTGAGAAATGAAACTTTTACATGTATTCTCTATAATTAACCAGAACTCTAAATATCCCTGTCGCAGAATCTGCATAACATAGTGAATTTCCAAAAACTGGACACTGGCGGATTTCATATAACAACTTATATCCATCTAAAATAGTTTAACTCTCTAACGGTGAAAAAATTTTCAAAATCGGTTGTGTAGTTTTATTTTTGACGCTTTGGGATCCCCGGACCCTGGCAGTCCATCATACAACATAACTTATATCCTTTTAAAATAGTTTAGCTCTCTAACAGGAACAAATTTTCAACATCGGTAATGATGTGTTCTTGAAAAGTTAGTTAATTTTTATTTTGAAAAATGAAACATTTATTATATAAAGAAATTCAACAAATTTCTTAATTTTTCTCAAAAGCTAGTTCACTTAGAACACTGTTTTAAAAGCTTGTCTTATGCAGTTTTTTACGCTCTTGTCAATAGTGTAAAAAAAATCAAAAAAAATTTCGAAATCTGACCAAATTTTGCAAAAAACCACTAAAATTGGCGAAAATTGGCCAACCTCATTTTCGGTTTCTCGAGGCTTCAAAACGGATTGTTGCCATAGTCCCGGGCTCGGGTCTTTTCATGGCACCCGCTGTAATGGGTGAATTTTTCCAAAATGGAGATTCAGTTAAAACTTGATTCTGATATTCTATACTGTTAAATAACTCAAAAGCTCTCGATTCCGTTGCTAGTGATGAGCAAATGCAAGACCAAGACCAAGACTTGGTCTTGTTCTTGCATTAAGAATCTTGGTCTTGGTCTTGCTAGAGCAGTTTGAGTCTTGGTCTTGGTCTTGGTCTTGCAAAATGCAGTCTTGGTATTGGTCTTGGTCTTGGTATTGCTAAAGAATGTTGCACTTTCTTGCATTTTTATATTAGCGAATTTTTTCCTTCTAAAATCAAAATTTTCTCTCTTTACGGTATTAATTATACTTTTAAATTTAAATAATTTAGTAAGAGTCTTGCTTTTTTCTTGCTATTGTCTTGGTCTTGCTCTTGCAGCCATACTTATAGTCTTGGTCTTGGTCTTGCTCTTGGTATACATAGCCAAGTCTTGCAAAAAATGCAAGACCAAGACAAGACTGCAAGACCAAGACTAATTTTGCTCATCACTATCCGTTGCCCTTGGTGTGAGCCAATCTTAGATTTCAATGCTGAATAATTGTTCAATAATAGTCGTTCGTAAAAATTCCGAAAAAATTTAAAATATTGACCGAAAACAACTTAAAGTAAATAAGAAATTTTTTCGTAATTAGTGACCACCAAAGATTAAGAGCAGTGTTTTTTGATCTTTTGATTAATAAATTTTCATTTCTTTGAAAACTTGTTAAATTTCTGTTACGGTTTATTAGTGTGTCTCTGGATAAAAACGACAAAAATTCCTTTGCCATTACTGTAGAGAATAACTTAGGCCAGTCAAGAGGACGCGGGGTAATCAATAATTCTTATAAATGCAATATAACTGGTTCAATAATTTGTGTTCAGTGATTGTGACCAACGAAGTTGAACGCTATGTATTTTATTTTTCGTTTAAACGATATTAACTCAACTAACTCGCCATTCCACCAGTATTTTGCGGTCAAGTTTTACGAGATCTACGTCTAACAGCTTATTAATTATCACTTATGTTTCGCTTTAATAGCGTTCGGTAATAAATCTATTGCGGTATATTTATGGGAACTAGGGGAACGTTTTCGAATATAATATGTATATAGAATATCAAGTGTATATTGTGATATTATAATCATTATTATAAGGAATCATATTTTATATATTTCACTCCAACTGTAACTAATTTATCATTGAATGTTTTAAAGAGTGGATGACCACAAAATATAATCATGCAATTGTTTTATATTGTTCAATCATGGCGTCAGTATTAAAAGTTATTTTTGGTGAAGATAAAGTCATTTATAATGATTTTTAATTGGAAAGCGTATATTTTGAAAAACTTTTATGTGAAGAAAGTCGTTAAAAAATTATAACAACTTTATAAAATCGATGAAACTTAGGCAAAAGTGAGATAATTCTTATTATATAGTTACTATAGTTTTGAAAAATTAATTTAGATGCTTGTTCTAGTTGAATTTTTTAAGCAGTCGTTGGAATAAAAAAACAGTAGAGTTGGGCGGGGTAAAAAAAAGACACTGCTCGATCGGGGTAAAAAAAGACATACTTATATTAAACTCAACAGTCTTAAATTCGAAAAATAAAAAATATTACAACAAAATACATTAGTATTTTAAGCTGTCTGGACCAAAATTTATTTTTTGCAACGGGCTTTATAACATAAAAAAAATTTTCTCCCAAACCTCTGTTATTCATCAGAGAAAAACTGTCATTCCGCGACGATAAACTTTTTTAGTAAGTAAAAAATCTGATAAGATAGAGTGCTATATTTTTTTCTTGTGATTCTATATGCTTTAGTAATGTAAAGTACAAAGTTTTAATTAAATGGTCCGACTGCTTGTAATTTTTTTTTATATGTTAATAAAAAAGAAAAAGTGGGGAAAAAAGAGACAAAACAAGGGGTTAACATTTAGAAAAATTAAAAATTATTGACAAGGATTTTCACTTTAAAACTAGATAATGGCATGTTTATGTATAATGGATTAAAAAAATACTGATTCTTCCATAAAACAATTTTTTTGTTAGGGAGCAGACGGTTTTCATGGATATAATTTCAGCTCATTCGAAAATTTGTATTTTTGACCCATGAAAAATCTTAAAATACAAACAATTTAACATCATACAGTATTTTTTTTGTCTAAAAATTCAAATATTTTTTACATGAAAAATGAAAAGATTTGATTTTGTCTTTTTTTTTACCCCGTCCAACCCCAAATAAATAAGAAAAAACAGTTTGGGACCGTAGGCGTGGTGGAGTGTCCGATATAGTTTGATCTTGTAAAATTGTACCCAAGGGCTCATGTGTTTTGGCCTTTGGTAATTTGTGAAGTCCTGACAATGCGTCATATAACAAAAGGTATAACAAAAAGTTTCAATTTTTTCCAAGGGCAAAATTCTTTCATTAAACACGTAACTTATTAAAATAATTTTAATTATTTGATATTGTTCTTTTCTCAAAGACAATAGACAGTCTGAACTATAAACTTTTCCCTGCGTGGGACCAAAAGTAAATGTCGAAAAAGCTTTATCCCTTAGCAGTTAACGACCCCCCCTCAGAAGGTTTCAAACAATAAAAAACGGATAGAAAAGTCCTAAAACTGCCTTATAGTTCTTTATTTTATCTTACCTACACCAAATTTCACTGTAGGAAATTTTTTTTTTTTTTTTTTTTTTTTTTTTTAAGACGAATCTGTGGAACGGATCTATACCGTGTAAAAGAAGAGTTGGCTGTACATATTACGGAAAATTTATACGAAGAAAAAAATTTCTAAGCTCAATTTTTTGACTTGAAATTTAGAAATTATTTATTCTTTATTTGATGAGCATTCAAAAAACAATAGCCACATTTTTTTTCGAAAAATTATATAAATTTTTATACTGATAATATCGCATCTGTTTAATGGATATTCGAGACGATTTTGACGACAGTGCTGCATGATCGACAAGAAATATATTAATTAGATAAGGTCTGTATTTTTTAAAAGCAATAAAATGAAATAAATACTTACTTAAGTATGTCTAGATAGTTATGCGATAATTACACCACGTTTCAAAATGGTTGCGTCCAAATGACTTAAGCAAAAATCAATTAAGTCAAGCTAACGATTCAATTTATATTTTCGTTAACTATACATATACTTACGTGTGTTTATTTATTGTCTTCATATTTTACTGTTGGATATTTTTTTTTTACTGCAAAATAAATTAATTTTTTTTAAAATATCGTGCAGTTTTTTTCTTTTTAAACGTTTTGTTAATAATAGAGACAAGAGAGTTTGAACGGCTGTTATAGGATTGTTAAAAAATTTTTCGTTAACAATGTTTGGAGGTTGTCTTCCTTACGTAATTGCTACTCATACTTTTGAAAGGCTCTGTGGAAGTACCTCGAAGCTTTTATCACAATACCGCTTTCAAATAATTTCTTGAGAAATAAAAAACAAGTTTCTCTTTTGAAATTCAGTATTGAACTCCTTTTATTTTATTACTTTACTTGCTAGGAAAACTAATTCAATAGTTATAATTTTTAATTTTCATATTTTACACGGCAATCTGTATGAATTTTCAAAATTAAGAAATTTACATTTTCACGGCAATCTTGTGCCGGTACTTTCAATATTTAAAATTATTCGATTTTCCAATTAATAAAGAAAAACTGAATAAGAAAATAAGAAGATGCGGCTTCGTAAACCCGACAGTTAACGTTACTTACCGATATTGTTGACAATGCTGGCAAGTTATATTTACCGAATGTTTGTTTATATATTTATGGTAACCAAGAAATAACACTGCGTGTTATATATATATATATATATATATATATATATATATATATATATATATATATATATATATATATATATATCTCACACATATTATTTATCGGTCTATCTGCCTGCATATACAAAACACGATGTTGCTTGATCCGAAAAATATCCGATACCTAGTAATTACCTATTTATTTAAGTTGAAAGTGTACGTACAGCTTGAACAATTATAACAATTAATTAACTAATATTAGAATTTTCGCTAGTTTTCAGAACATTGTTATTACTATTATTGCCACTAGAATTTTATTCATATTTTATAGACATTTTAAAAAGTTGGTGATGCATTTATTAAAAATTTTGCGTGTGTTTTCACATTTTCCTTTCGTTTTGCATTTAGGGCCGTAACTAGGCTGGGGCAGCCGGGGCATTGTCTCGGGTCACAGGACCAAAGGGGCGTCCAAGGGAATACAAGGAGGCCCCCAAGAGAATACAAAAAATTCCAAATTTGTAAATTTCTTGGCAAAGGACTGACAAGCAAAAAGAGGGGGCGGGGGAATTTTAAGGGCGGTGTTTCTGTAAAATTAGTACGGCAAAGGACTGAGGAGCAAAGAAAAAGCCCGCCGTTTTTTGTTCTGGCAGAATTTTTTGTTTTCGCCCGGGGCGGCGTAGGGGCCCCGAATGTACTTTCTGCCCCGGGGCCCCTGAAGACCTAGTTACGGCTCTGTTTGCATTCAATCTTAAATGCTTCATTAATTTCCTTATGTATTCTTACTGTTACCATAGTTTGAAAAATTATTTTCCTCAACTTTTAAATAAAATAGTAAAAAAATATTTACGTGAATTATTGATATTTAATTATGATATTTCTTTATATAGTTGTCAGTTTTAATTTGTTCGTGTAGAGTTTAGCGGAAATTAACCTGTTAATACCTACCCCCGTTAATACTAGTCCCTGTCTCCCCTACCTACAGACTGTTTTTTGTAGCAAAGCCTTTCTTGCATCGAATTTTTTTTTGTTGGCCGAAAACTGTGGCCAGAAAGAAAGAATTTCTAATCGTAACAGCATTCTAATACACACACCGGCATAGTTCGCGGAACATACAAAATATCTGCAAAAATCAAACAAACCATTTAATTTTAAGACAATACAAGTAACCATATAAAATGGAAAATTTTTGGAATATTATATCGTCTAGGAATAATTTAAGTGAAAGATTGTATAACAAATAGAAAATGAAGAACAGCGTTTTAATACCGCCTGGTTCCTCCCGTGCTCTCGTCAAAGCTTCCATTCGTCTTGCTATACTCAAAATGATGTTATCTATAGTCTCCTGGGACAGTCTTTGCCATTCTTCAATTACGGCAGTTTGAAGCTCGACCATATTGAGAAGAAGCGACATTTGAATTCGAAAGTAACAGACCTCTTAAAAAGATCTGCATCAATAATAATAAATAAAAACAATTTTATGGAAAGTCAGTTGATTAAAGTAATACTTCAGTATTATTTTAAGTAAAAATGAAAAAAAGCAGCCAACTTTGTTTGATAAATAGGTTTTTATATTTTTTTATGTTCCACTAATTATGCCGGTGTGTGTATTTTATGAATTAAAACCAAATTAATGTATGACAGGTTTACAGGAATCAATAGTATATCACTTCAAACTTATGAATTAAATTTTTCACTGTATATTTTAGTTTGTGTTTTTAAGTTACGCTGCTCTCAACTATTATGAACGATGCGTTACTCTGAAGCATTAAAATAAGTTAAATAATCATTTATTTGCTATCTTGATTTCAAACGTACGTATAAAGGTAATTTATAATAATATAAAGTACTAATCTCTTATTTATTTTAAAACCTCACACTATTTATAAAGAGTTGTGTATTAAAAACAATAAGTAAGAAATCTTGGACGAACAATCTTTATTGAATATGCAGCAACACATGGGCACAAAACATACATACGTATTTTTTTTCGAAAATAAAATAATACATATAACAGCGAGCCGCGCGGCTGGTCACTTTCAGACTTGTGCATAATATATTTCAGATATACATATATTATGTGAAATAAATGTGTTTCACAGAAAGATATAGTGTTTACCACTATATTGTTGATGATGTCATTCAAGTTTGACACGTCATTAAGCACATAATTAAGTAATTTTATGGTAGATTAAACGAGTTTTTGTTTTGAGTACGTAAGTATACGTGGTGTCTACATTCTATAAAACTGCATACTAATGTTATATCAATTTATGGAAAATGTGTTTCTGTGTAAGTCGTATTGCGATGAGGAAAAATCTTTGCTTTATACCTTGATATGGTATAAGTAACTTTATCTCTTTAATTTATGTAATCGAGGAAGAAGAATGAATATTGAATATGGAATATACTTGACACCAGTAACTAAAAATTAAATAAAAATTCGAAAACTCACATCTTTCAATACTGGTGTTTTTTTGAAGCCACCTCGAATACAACTTTTATCAATTTTTCATTTATCGTGTAAATTTGTTGGAAATTTATTTATATTTTAATTGGATTTATAATTTGTAAATATTACTTATTTATTAAAATGCCTAGTGTTTAATTATATCGTTAAATTTGAAACCTGTATTAGCATTTTCAATGTTATAAAACTTTTATCATTACTGTAAAATTAATAGAATAACTCGATTACAAGTTATAAATATGTAATTTTAACAACTAGAATTAGGTGCGTGCTATTTCTAATTATGTTTGTTATATTATTTGTCTTAGCTTGCCAATTAATTTAAAACAACTTAAATCGAGATATAAACCAAGGACTAGACCGATCAATTCTTACGTCTTAAAAAAAGATACCGCAACTTTTCATTTTCAACATATTCATTCATACAACCCATAGACCAATATGTACACTATTTATATCATAATATAGTAATATAGGCAGAGCATAAGCCCAACTTCTGAAACGTTTCATTGAAGCGGGGTTATGATATGAGGTACATAATGTACTTAAGGTAAACATAATCATATTTACTGTAAGACATAAATAATTGTATACATACATATTTTAAATATAAAACCAAACTACTACTATTTTATTTTTTTTAATTTTGCAGTTTTTTACAAAAAGAGTTTTTTTATTTTCACTTATTACACGAGAAGTTTGTATTTTTTCGAATAAATTTGGCTTTGTCTAACGAAAATTTGTTGCCTAGCAATTTAACGAGAAGAACTGTCAACTAACAAAAGCTCAACGGCGAAGCTGAAGCGTTTTTGGGTTGACAGTTCTTCGAGTTAAATTGCATTTAGGCAAGACATTTGAGTTGTAGAAAACACTTTATTCAGAAATAATATGAAACTCGAGTGTAATACGGTAAGACAATTTAATGAATAAAATAAATTAGTAAAATTCATGTTATTATTTAATACATTGTTACTATGGTCCCGAAATCAGTTAAATTTACCAACACGAATTTTTGTTTTGTTTTTATCGTGTTTACCTACAACGATATGACCAATGAAATGTTTTGTACCATTTTTTTCGCTGTAAAAATCTGCTCTAACTTTTTTTCCATGGTAAAAGTAAAAAAACTACAATATTATTATGGGACTTGCTACACATGAGTTAAATTGTCGATATTATTTAATAGTAATTATTATTAGAAAATTGCATTCGAAATGTCATTACCACGGCTATTGTACTGATTAAAACGAAATTTTTCTACTGCAATAGAATGTTTTCCTGTAGCAAAAAGTAGCCTATCTCTATGCAAAGTTTTTAGTCGATTGGTTAAACTGTTGGAGCATGGAAGCAAGACAAACAAACAAACTCACTTTCGCATTTATAATATTAATAAGGATAACTAATTTATTCATGGCAATGATCTAAGTGCTGCACCGATGCACATAATTATCTAGTTTCTCGAGACAAATTTATTTCTCTCAAGCTATAGAAAAAAAAATGTCATTCAAATGACCACCTATGACCAATGCGATTTTAATGATTGAATCATCAATAAATTGTGGATATGTACGTATGTAGGTATTTACAATGATTGGATTAAACGGGTTATTTTTCCAGCGAGCATTGTGTCCTGTCCGTCCCACATTATTTATAGAGATGTGTCTGGACCGTCTTCGTCCGTCCGTTGGGATAGAGATAACAACACAACATGCATAACTAACAAACAACCCATAACAAATATAAACAACTGCATAGGTGTATCAATAATAAGGTGTATTGTAGTGTATAGAGATTGTTATAGCACTAACAAGAGTACCTGCTCTGCCCGTACTTACGGAGGTACTCGATCGAGTGCTAGTCAGTGTGGACGTGATGGAAATTTTAATGTTTTAATTTGATCTATACTATACAATGTTTTAGGATTTGCGATCATATAGATATTTAGATCAATATTTATGAAAGTAAAACTCTTGACGAGAAAAGTCAACATCTGTGATCATAATAGTAATGGACTTGAAGTAATAATCAGATAGGAAGTTCTTGTGTTCTAGTATTAATTGTGTTTACATTTAGCACGTGCTGAAGTGAGTATTTTTTAACGTTAAATAGAGTAATAAAATAGAGGAGAGCAATAGAGGCTGTAGCTTTAAAACAATAATTCTGTTGATTAGGAAATTTTTAATTCATTTAGACTAGTTAAGACCATAGACCAACAAATACTATTAAGTATATTGTACTACTAGACAAAGCGTAAAGCCAGTTTATAAACAGTTTCCTTGAGGCAGGTAACGGGGTGAGACGGGTGTAGGATGGGTAAGGAACATATTAATGTGTTATCTATTTTTCAGTAAACAGAACTATGTCGCACTATGTTTATTGTAAGACATAATTTGCAGACGTACGTATTTTGAAAATAAAACGAATACCACTTTTCTCCTTTCAAAATTTTACAGTTTTTTCTCAAAAAAGTTAAATTTTATTATCAATATTTTATTTTGATAATAGTTATTTGTGGTCTGTGGTTAAGACCTACTCCTGACTAAGTAGCCAAACGTGCTTAGGCACTGGAATTTGATCGATTAGATTGATAGGTCGAAGGTTAGAATCTCTCTTTATAATTCCGGATTAAAATTTTAGTATACATAGTTCCCTTAAGAGGCCGACTAAAGACCAATACTTTCCATTGTTACTCGCTAAAGATGTTAATTTGCCATGCTTTTTTCTTTGGTTTTTTCATCATTTTTCACAACACTTTCACCATAACGCTAGAGACAAACAATAAAGTCTAAAAGATAAACTTGTAAAGATAGAGAGGTCATTGTTAAATGAATATTAGGCAAATACCGTCAGTTGGAGCGGATCTGGACGATTTTTTCAGTTTTTTGACAATAAATTGTTTAGAATTTATCTAAAAAATTCTAAAAAAATAATTTAAATGCTTTAATATCACGAGCATATAGGGCAGTAATAAAAGTATCAAAATTGGTACTGGAAATTTTTTTTTTTGATAATATTGTGTCTAGATTCGCCCTTATGTATGGGGCGAATCTGGACAGTGCTTTATTTGCAATATAAATCACATTCAGTCATGCATATGGGTAAAATCGGACATAAAAAGATTGAATTTCCAATCTGGAAATTCGCTAAGATAAATAACTGCATCAGCGAATAACTTTTGATAGGTGGAAAAAACATTTTTGGTTTAAATGAATTTTATTTCGATTTGCCTTTGAGTCTATCATGCAAGGTCGATTTGGGAACATGGAAATATTCAGCAGCTTGTCTAAGCGATTTTCTTTTATTTTTAACATCGGAGAGCAGGGGCGCAACAATTACATATCTATAGGGGATCCAACAAAAATTTAAATTGATAAGGCAGTTCTCCGATAACAATAGAAAATGTTGTAATAAAATGTCGTCTCCGACAATTTGATTTTCAAATAAAAAATATTAGTAAATAAATTAATTAATTATATATATATATATATATATATATATATATATATATATATATATATATATATATATATATATATATATATATATATAAAAATATATATATATATATATATATATATATGTATATATATATATATATATATATATATATATATATATATATATATATATATATATATATATATATATATATATATATATATATATATAACTTTTTTTTTGTTTTTTGTACAGCAGTTTATTTATAAGATTTCAAAACGCACGTTATTTTTAAAAATTATAAACAATGCGCCTGTAAAATAACAAAATACAAAGATGTCACGTTCACCGCTTTTCTTTGATGACTAACTGATAACTGACAAAATTCAGTAGCATAAATTGATCTATGACCTTGTACGGTCATAACACTGACGAAGAAATATCGAGAAGCAGCTCTGTCGAGATTCACCCCTACTGTCCAGATTCGCCCCACTGATGGTATCTATTATTATTCCGACATTTTTTTTAAAATTGTTGCAATTTCTTAGAGAATTCGAACTTGTTTGGAACAGCTTTCAAACAGTGCAAGTATTTTTAAAATCCCCCCAGTAGTTCTTGAGTACTACAACATACAAACAAATGAACTCACACTCCCTCTTGATAACAGCAGTAAGCAGATTATGTACTTCTGTTTTAGAAACCAAATAAATTTATGTTTCGACTGAGCAACTATTTTTCTTAGTATACTCTTACTTTAATTTTATGTGATTATCGAATCTGTCAATATAGTGTACTCTAGCCGCTGTAACATTAAACTCTATTAAATCAAATAAATGTATTGTATAAACGAACAACTCTCTTGGCATTTTGTATTATAAATTTAAAACTACAGTACCTATAAGTTCATTGAAGAACTTAAAAGGAATCCACCATACCAATTCTACTGTATATTGTAGAAACCAATAAAGAAAATAAATACATATATTCTTCGTCAAACATGTAACACGTAACACATATTATTATCGACATATTCACAACTTTAATTTCTCAATTTTCTTCAACATTGCACGAGTTTTCATATTGCGCTTCTTAAAATACATAGGTACAGGTTCAAAGGTTCTAAACACCTGAGGGGGGAGGATTTTTGTGAAAGTGTGCCGAAGGGCAACTGTTTTTGTTTAGAATGTAATTAAAAATTATTGATATATTCTTACAAGAACTTTCTAATACCTCGTTCACACTGAAGCGATAAGAGATTAGTAATAAGTAAAGCGCATAAGTAGATTGCTGTATGTATTATACTTAGCCCGCTATTCTATGTTTATTACTTACTACTGGCCCAGGATCAAATTATATTTTTAATTTTGTTTTTGTTATATTAGGGTACATTTTAGTGAATTTTCGAATCGAGGCATGAATTAGGATAGAAATTTGTTTTGAGGTTCTTAGAAGCCGAAAATGATATTCACTAAAATTTTTATGCATACGTATATGTATTTATGTGTGCGCGCGATAACTCTCGAACGGAAGACCCGATTTTTACGAAATTTGGTGAAAACATTGAAAGTTTAAAAATCTGGGATGAGTTCTTTAGTTAGACGTGTCCGATGCCCGGAGCATAGTTTTTTTGGCATTTTTGGTAAAAAATTAAGTTTTCTGCCAAAAACTTTCCAAATTTAAAAGTTTTTTGTGATATTTTTTTACACCATTATAAAGAGGAGAAAAAATCACATAAAAGTGTTTTTGAACTATTATTGTGGGTAAACTAATTTCGGAGACTAACTAATTTTTATAAACGGTAATTTCCAATGTTATGCAGAATGCTGCGACAGGGGTATTTAAAATATCGTAGGCTTTTGAAAGTTTCTATTGAATAGGACGGTCCTGTACTTATCGCTTCGGTGTATAAACAAGGTACAAGTCGACGAAGACTTTTAACTCTCACTATTATTAAATCCGCCCTAAATGATTTTTTTCTAAAACAGTCACTAAATTTAAAAAAAAATTATTGGTAACTTTTCAGTAGGATTAGTTATTGTAACGGATCCGATTTTAGAATGTCTCAGTTTTGACACACCTCTGTACTGGCACAAGATTGCCGTGAAAATGTAAATTCATAAATAAAAAAATGTAAATTAGTAAATGAAAAATCATACAGGTTGCCGTGTAAATATAAGAATTAAAGAGTTTTCCTAGCAACTAAAATAATAAAATAAAAGTCAGTCTAATGCTGCCATTTGAAGCAGATATTTGTGTTTTCATTTCGAAATTGTGTTTTCTTTTGGCTTGCTTTTGAAAATATTTGTTTTCAAAACAAAACAAAATTGCCACGGATAAATCAAAATGTTCAATTGAAAACTACATCAGAACGGCAGGCGGATTTTATAAACGAGAAACTGCCACCGTTCGATAGAAATGATGTAGAATTGTGGTTGCTGAAGTGCGAAATGTTATTTAAAATAAAAAATATTTCGAATGATGAAAATAAACATATTCTTATTACACTTGTTTTGGACAATGAGACGTCACAAAAAGTAAAACATGTAATTACTTTGGATAGTGATGAAAACAAATATGAAAAATTGAAGCAGATATTTGTGTTTTCATTTCGAAAAGATATCTGGAGTCATTATCGTTACACCTCTACGTTTTAAGGACCTTAGAGTTGATTTAGTACTTTTGGATACACCGAAAAAGCGTGGCAATTTAACACTTTCAGTCCCACAGCTTCGGCATCCGAAACCAAACAAAACTTCCCCAGAGGCCGACCGCGATCAATGATTAATTGATTAGTTGATTACTCATTATGTGTGCGATGTTTATCATGTTTATCATTCTTCATCACACGGATGTGTTATTCACACAAACACATACATACCAACAAACACTACTCTCTTGGTTTCTATGTATAAAAAATTTTAAGATAAACAAAAAATACATAAAAAATATAATTTATATTTTTAAATAAAATTGATTTGAATGCCAGTGTATATGTATCATAGTATGTATGTACGTATCACGTAGTACGTCTGTTTACAGTTTTACACATACATACGTGTGGAACTGTGTTGTGTGTTTGAATCATTTTATTTTATGTATTTGTTTATATAGTTTTTTTTTAAATATTGCCGGCTTCCGGGGAAATTTACTATGAAAGTGCTCGGGCCTCATAGTGTTAACATGCTTGGCAAGCAACACACAACGATGACAACCTTACATTTGGTAACTTTATTCGAGGGAATTTCCCTCAACACTTACTTCAACTAGTTTCCGTAATATCGTAGGTAAATACGGAATTTGTGCTGTCCCATCACATCACATGTCAATAGTACTTCATACCTTGGTCGTTAAATCGTAGTATATATTTTAAAACTTTCTCAAAACTACCAATTAACTTGAATGTTTAGTAAAATTAAAGACTCTATTAACTCGGAATAAGTATTGATAATTATAATAATAGTAACTTAACTATATATCTACATACCTAGCATACATATATTAAATTATGTATATTTAAATATAATCGAGCAATTTATAAACGGAACATTGGTTTAAAAGGAGTAAATGTTTTCATGAAGGTGATACTCTCTATTAAGTCTATTCTGTTTTGTTCTATATAAAAAAGATTGAATTTCCCCTCCCGGCTACTAATTTAGTTTTTTTTTTTGTTACGTTTTTTAATTACCGTAATGACATTTTAACGATCGTTCGTTTCGTTACGATTCCGTAATTTAGTTAGCTGTTACAGTCGTCGCAATATATACCTACGCAGTACAAGGTGTTACAAAAGTTTTGAATTGTTATAAATTATTGTGATGAAAAGTTGAACATGAAAATTGTTATAGCTTCTCTTTGTGTTGAATGAATAAAATAAAGTTTTACTATGAAATTTTTGTATTTTCTTTAGAATTTGTAGTGAATAAGCTATATAAAAAATAAAAACCTCAAGATTAGGTGGTAGTCTTGAGAAAGCACGTTCAACCTAGCTTGTTAAAGACTTTTATACAAAGAAATATTTATTAACCAACACATTGAAGTGGTCACACTCACAGATCGAATATTCTATGATTATTATTGTTTTGTATCAGTTTGGGGTGCCATCATATCTTATCTTTAGCTAAATATTAGCTAACTTTCGGGTATTTTTTCTCCATATATTAACCCTTTCCAATCGTCTTTTTTGGCTGAGGTGTTGTCACCAGGTCTGAATTAAATCTAATCTGACATAATATCCATCTCACTTCAAACCTACATGCCACCTATCCTTGAATATTGAAAATTATTGATTTGGAGTAACTAAATCAAGTATAGAGTGCCATCTGTTAAATATCAAAATAAAATATTTCTATTTTACAAAATTCTATAAAATATAGAAGTAATTGATTTGCATAAATATAATTACCTACACTATATATGTAATTACTTAATCAAAATTTATATTTTCCATGTTTACGAAAAAATCATACGATTATATAAGGTGTGTACAAAATGCGATCTAGTAGTTAAACGTAGAATTAACTCAAAACAGGTCGGTAATGTAAATTACAGGGAGTAAGAAAGAAAGAAGAAGATAAAACGATTAAAACTAGGAATGTTATGGATATGAAATTTCGGTTACGGATACGGATACGGATATTTGTAAATATCTTTTTCGGTTTCCGTTACGGATATATAATAATATCGGATAATGTTTCGGATACGGTTACGGTTACGGACAATTGCTTTTAGTGAACATTTTGTTTAAAAAAAAGGGGAAAATTGTACCAAAAAAAGTGAATGCCAAACACGAATCAACGAAAATCTATCAAAAGAAACACATGCGCAGCAAATATTTCCTTTGATTTAAGCTCAATTTTCCAACGGAAGTTGTCTGTTATATATATTAACTTTTATTTTCGGATACGATTTCGGTTACGGATAATTAATTATTTTGGATATCCGGTAGTTTCAGTTACGGTTACGGATATCCATAATATCCCTAATTAAAACCGATATCGGACGGGGTCCGACAGATGATAGGAACGGGAAAAAGACAATTGTCGAAAGACATCTGTCACATGATTGGGAAGGGTTAATAGATCAGCGTGAACAGTAGTAATTGTAGTTTTTGGGTAGATTTCCATGCATTTTTGTTTAAATGGCGTTCTGTTTTGGCACTTTCAGTGACTTTCAAGCCATCTAATTCATTGTTTTTAACCGACTTCAAAAACGAGGAGGTTCTCAATTCAACCCGTATGTTTTTTTTAATATTTTTTTTAAGTATGTACACCGATTTCTCCCACATTTCTGGCCCAATTTGAGCCATTCTTTTTTTATTTAGTAGATAAAGTTCTCCAGGTGGTCCCATAAAAATTTTGTTGACATTGATTGAGTAATTTTTTAATCATCTTCAATAATATGAACAATATGAATAATTATGGCAAATTTAAAATTTGTATAGGTATGCAAAATTATTTACTTTAATATTTATAATAATTAATTTATGTTGATCCAATTATCCTGAAAATAATTTTCTGTCAGTACCTACCTAGTATAAAAAATTCTTTGATGACTAGAAAAATGGGTGGACTTTCATTGATTTCTTATTTTCCTAGTAATTATTACCTACTTTAAATTATTAATGTTCCAAATTTCAAAGCAAAGTCAGTGAGTGCCCAAAATTATGATCTTTGGACACTGGTATTTTGGAAACTATTCCACCTAAACGTATGAAATTTGAAATTTAATAAAAAAAAATTTAAAAACCAAATAAAAAATTGTAATGGGGTGGACTCATAAGCATTGTTAATAAAAGGTATGAAATAAAAGCTCTTTTAAAAAACCGACTTCAAAAATTAAAAAATAATTAATAGCACGAATTTTGAAGTCAGGCGGGGAGTAGTATAAAAAATTTAAATCTTGAAGAATTTATAAATTTTTCAAGCACATCTAATCGCAGTTTTACATACGACCTCCCGCTTGACTTCAAAATTCCTGCTATTAATTATTTTTTACTTTTTGAAGTCGGTTTTTTAAAAGAGGTTTTATTTTAATAACGTTCCGTCTATTTCTTTGCAAATGAATTTGAGTTTCAATATATATTTGTAGCATTTCTTAAGCCGCTGCTACACGATGCTACGAACACCTTCCAACATTCGACGTTGGATGGTTCATAGTCATACGAGTGTCCAATGTCGAGCGTCAAACGTTCGCATTTGGTCGTGTCCCGTTCGATGTCGGTATTCTTGCACCGAGTCAAAGGGATGCTTCGAACGTTTGAAGGTCAATGTTGGTTGCGTTGGTTGGTTCAACTCAGCAGCTGAACGACTCGTTCATGTGAAGAGAGACAACATCAGTGTATAACATTAGAGATAACATCAGACAGATAACAGGTTCGTACACTGAGTACCAACACATCATCATTCGTATTGGATCAAACATTCGATTCACCATGTAGCAGGTACATTCGTCGCATCAACTATCGAACTTAATTGCCTCAAACGTTCGATCGAACGTTGGAAGAAACGTTCGTAGCATCGTGTAGAACCCGCTTTATATCAGTAAATAGTTAGGAATACATTGTAGTACGTGCGTCTTACTTTGTGTATTCCTGTGCATGATAGCAAACCGTCCCCATTACTCACGGATCCTATTCTTTCAAATTTTCAATCCCTTTTCGAGATTACTTCAACTAACCGGATTTTATTGTTTTATTTATAAAAGTAATCTTTGTGTTTCCTGTAAAATCACCTTCTACAGCGCAAGTAATTTTTACAATTTTGTTTAAATAAATATCATTATAACGATTTAAACTATATTATTAAGGTAAAAATTCTAATATCATTGGAGAGTGGAAGCTACCAGTAAACGCTTAATGTTTTGAATAATTACTATCTGCCAATCTCCAATCTTTAATTTTTTTTCAAATATCATAGTTTTATCTTCTTGTTAAAAGCCATAAAAACAGCTTTTAATAATTATAAAACTGTTGTATCTCCTCAAGTCTAGTATTATTAAGGCGTTTCCATTTATATCATCTGCAACTTAAGCGAAACTTATTAAGCAGTGCATAGATCGTTAAGTTTTTTTTTTATTTTTGATTCTTTTTTTTGAAGCTCTAGGTGGCAAATTTTGTAAAATTCCCCATTTAAACATTGACAAGGGTGCGAATAGAAATTAGTCAATTGTTTTTTTTTGATTGCTGCGAGATAAATATGACTGATAAAGATTCTCAGGTATAAATTTTCGATAAAAAATAGAACAAATAAATTGCTTAATCATTGCAGACAAATTTTTCGATCAATATAATCAAAGAAATCGATTTGATTATTGTATTGATCATTAAAATTTTTTTGTTTCCTCGTATTATTACTTATTTGTTTATTATTTGTTATTTTCTAAAGCACGAACAATGGTGGTAATTCCACGAAAATTATAATTTAATGTAAAAAAAATTACTTTATTAACCCGCTATGTAGGTAGGTACGTATATAATAATTTTATTTACTGATCTCGGATCAAAGATAATTCTTTGATTATGACATCAAAAGAAAATTAAGCCGTAACTGTGGAATGTACCCATAATAAAGAAGACGATGGAGAGAAAAGAAAAAAAAACGAATTAAAAAGAAACGTGATTTCCGAACCAAAGCGTGGGGTTTTAAAAAATAGACATTATAATATATTATATATAAGTTAAATATGTAATTATAGACAAAAAAGTGGGAGAATCTCTCTTATTTGAATTGTTTTTTTTATTCTCGTTTGTATATTATATAGAATGAGTTTAGTCGATAATGTTGGATATTCCACGTGAGATTGATGAATATTAACATATTTTAGTTGAAAAGTTTTCAGTTTTTGAATTCATTTTTCGAGTCTAATTTGAATATTTATTTTTATTCAAAGGATAGAAGGCCTATTCCGCAGATTTACTTTGGAAATTACGGTTCATTTTTGTTTTTAACCTTTAATCGGTAAGGTGATGTCTTTGAGTCGTATACAAATATATTCTTTCAGTTTTCTTCCTCCCTGCTTGTTTTTGTTAACTGAACGTTTGTGTATTCTTTTATGGTTTAGGGCAAATTTTACCCTGCTGGCGTAAGGGCAGTGTTTGATACATGCATATACGTGTGGTCTCCAGTTTTGGCTACCTATGTTACCAGCCCGCGGTATGTTAATTTGTTGATGTCTCTCAGACATTACTTTACCGTGAGTATTATAAAAATTCACCTTATCGGTTAAGGGTTAAATATCACTTTTTGTTATCGCTCAGATAACATTTTCTCTGAGTTTAAAGGCAGTCTAATGGCTTCTTGATTATAAAATGTTTATCTAAGCTTTAAACCGCGCAATACTATAAGTTTTTTAATGTTATCGCAGAGCTACAAATAAGTTTCAATATCCATCAAATTTAACGTTAATTTTATAAAAAGCATCTTTTGTTTCTTAATTGTTTTGCCCTCCTCCTTTCTAGTTCTGCCCTCGCTGATGTATGAAAGTCAGTAATGAACTCTTCACTTAATTGTTTGCTATGCCAGCAGGTACTGTTTTCATATTTCCTCCCACAGACATAGCGAAGGTCCAACCCGACCAGTCGCTACCCGATTTGACCCGATCAATTATTTAAGAAAAGAATAAAATCGATAGTATGAAATCATACTTTTTTTTAATTCATGGAAATTTACTCGCGATTTTATCCACATGGTGTCTGAAATTATGACATTAAGTTCATATGTACGAGTATACTTGTATCGTGTCACTATTAATAAAAGTTATTTTTTTATTTGGAATTTTCTTACAAAAATAAATGTTTTCCCGGTGTTAAAGTAGCCTATAACATTCTCTGTTCTCTAAGTACATATTCTTTGTGCAAAGTTTACAGTTGGTTAGTTAAGTGGTAGAAGCATGAAAAAAAGACCAATAAACAAAAAAATAAGCTTCCTTTCATACATCCTTCCTAACATTTATAATATTAGTTAGGATTTTATGCACGGGTATTTTTGTGAGTTAGATACTGTACTAGATTACTCACAATGTTTTTGAATTGAAAACTTCTTTAGCGGCGTTGTACACTTTTTTTGTAATGGGTAAAAAATGTTAAACTTGCCTCAGGACACGTGACCTGATCGAAAATTCGTAAGACGGATGGAGAGTAGACAGTACAGTAGAGCAGACAATAAACTTTTTGATGTGATATAAATTTTCATGTTTGTGTACGATAGCGCAATAAATAAATATTGTATTCTACCACATAAATGATAGTACTTTTATACTGATAATTAAAGCAATTCGTGCAAAATTATTTCCTAACCATTCCAAATATCCAAAATGCACAACGTTAATATTCAAGTTTTCACTTCTGCCGGCACTCCCGGAGTGCAACTCGTCGTTTTTTTTTTTTTTTTTTAAATTCACTCTTGGCTATTCTGTAAAAAGAAGTTCGATCCTATCTTTCATTTAATTATCGACTTTGTCTGGAATAACTCAACATTTTCGTGTAAACCGTGTGCCGAGTGAGAGTACCCACAATACCAATAATGTGTTTTGAGTCAATGTTTCCTTTATACATTTTTTTATTATATATTTTTTGATTTGTGTTCTCGTACAATACCAAACATTAGTTTGCTTTAAAACATTAAACTTTTTGCTGGCTCTAGCTATCATCTCTGTGTGTTATGTACATTGAAACATTACAGAGCGCAACAGAAGATGATAACCTATAATTTGGTTTTGTACCGCATAATTCATACAACACCACAGCCTCAGCCAGCCAGCCAGCCACATCATCTTCGCCCGCCTCAAGACAGGCATGTTAACGACGTTGTTAAAGGAGATATTATTGGTAAGATACACTATTGCGTATAATATTTTGAATGTGTTTACGAGTATACAGTGTCTTTCATGAAGTTCGCAACTAAAGACATTTGTTTTAGCGAATTTTTGAATCGAAAATTCCGCTATTACAGCCAGTGTCTTGATGCGACTTCAGCCGGGGACTATGATGGAATTTTTTTTTTTGAGGTCTCTAAAAGCCGAAAAGGATATTCACTAAAATTTATATATATACAAAGTGGTCCAGAATTGTGTATCGTAATTGCTAGAACTGATAGTATGTTCAAAAATGTAGTACCTTTTCATCTATATTTTTTTCCAAAACCAAATTATAAGGGATATACATCCCTGTTAAACGAAAATCAACTAATATTTTAGAGGTACGTATTTTGCGTTAGGAGGATTGAATTTATGTTAACACTTATTTCACCACTTATGATCAAGCGGAGGTTTTGGGTGGTAGGTGTGAGTCATCACTTTTTTAATTTGCAGTTACTTAAACAAATTTTTTAACAATATGATTCCTCAGACAATTCCACGTAAAAAAGGTATACTTGTTACATTTCGATAAATAGTACCGTTTTCAAGTAATTTAAAGTAGAAGTATCTATTTCCAAATTATCCCCTAACCATAAGTGATTGAATAATTGGGTAACATAAATTTAATTACCCTGATGTTCATACGCGCCCATAAAATATGAATCCATTATGCAAAAGTTCCTGAATAAACAAGTCAGTTTCGTTCTACCCCTCCACATTTTACCCCTCTAGTTTATAACCCTGATTATTGAGTTTTGGGAAAAAGTGTAGATGGAAAGCTATCATTATTTTTGAACTATCTGTCAGCTCCAGCAATTACGGTACATAATTCTGGTCCACCATAATTCTCGAATGAAGTGTGCTGTTTTTACGAAATTTGGTGAAAATGTTGGAAGTTCCAAACCATTGGACAAGTTCGTTAGACAGACACGTCCGATGCCAGAAACATGGTTTTTCGGGCATTTTTCGTGAAACTAATAAAGTTTTTGCCAAAATTTCCTCAAGTTCAAAAGTTTTTGCGACATTTTTTTACACCACATTTTTTCTTTATAATGAGGATAAAGAGGAGAAAAACCATATAAAAACGGTTCTTGGACCATTTTTCTATGTCAATGTGTATTTTTGTTTCGGAATATGTATACTAGACCTAATTTTTAATATAATATCAAAATTTCACGAGAAAGTGATTCATGAGAGTATCTAACCCACAATTTCGAAATATCCGATTTCCCGTAAATGGTAAATGTGTTCAGCTATTTTTTCATTTCAACCGATACATCAACTAGCCATACTAAAATATTTAAAAAAAAAATTAATAATAAAAAAAAAGTTTTCCATACGGTGCGAACTTTATGAAAGACACTGTACACGTTGTGGTATGTACCTATATATGATAATTGTACATTGTCTAAATAAAAAATAACGTTACGTTAAAAAATGTGTAATTAAATGTCTTAAATCAATTCTACAACCTACGCGTTGATTGCAACGCGTACCTTGTTTATATTATGTCAGAACACAAGACGAGTATCTGCCTATGTCTGTATGATTTTAATTGTTCGTTTAATATTGTTTTGGAATGTTTGCTTTAAAATAAATATACGTATATTACTATATTGGTAAAGTTTGGGCAATGCTATCGTTAGATGAAGAGCAGAAATGTTTCCCATTTTTTGCTAGACTAAGGTTTGCCATGTAAATATTCTTGAAACAAAAGCGGAAAGGAGTAAATTATTTAATCCCAAAAATTTTACTTTTTAAGTAAAAGACATTATCGAATGTATTATAATTTGCCGTTTTGCGGCTATAAAACTGTGAATTTGAATGGTGATTGTAGAAACGTGATGTTTTCTGCTGGGATAGAAATGTGCAAAATAAAATAAAAAAAATATTATATTGTCAGATTAAGGCAATTTTTATTTAAGAAAAATTATTTTTTTCTAAATTCTGTATTTGTAAAATTGTAATATTATTCTCGAACGTCACTTTATTTTTAATTTACAGAAATATATAAAAGTGTCTTTTTCTTTATTTTCAATAACAATATAACATAAAAGCCCCCATTATGGAACGGTATCTAATACTGGAACAGTTTTGACATTTACATATTTATTTCTTTAATTAAGTAAGGAAACATTCAATGCGAGGTGAATTTAAATTCAATACCAATCATTCTATTAATAATAATTTTTGTTATCAGACGTTTCTTTCAGAAATAATTTCATTAATATATAAATGTCAAAACTGTTCCAGTATTAGATACCGTTCCAAAATGGGGGCTTTTACGTTACATACATTTGTTTTTTTAGCGAATTTCCAGAAAGAATTCTGGAAATTCAGCTATTACAGTAGGTGTCATGACGCGACTTGAACCCGGGACTATGGCAGAAATTTGTTTTGAGGTCCCTAGAAACCCAAAATAATATTCACTAAAATTTATATATATATATATATATATATATATATATATATATATATATATATATATATATATATATATATATATATATACATGTATGTATGTATGTATGTATGTATGTATGTATATATGTATTAGCACGATAACTCTCGAACGAAATGTCCTAGGTTTACGAAATTTTGTGACAACGTTGGAAGTCCAAAAATCTTGGATGAGTTCTTCAGCCAGACACGTTTTTGTTGGTTTTTGTTCTTGCAAAAAATTAGTTTTTTGCCAAAATTTCCACTTATTCAAAAATCTTTGCCAAATTTTTTTATATCATTTAAAAGAGGAGAAAAAATTACATAAAAAAGGTCTTTAAACTATTATTCTATGTCAACTAGTTTCCGAGAAAAACTAATTTTTATAAACGGAAATTCGCTATGTTATGCAGGATGCTGCGACAGGGGTATTTTTTTTATGTACGACCCATGTCCGATTATTTTCGTCTAAGACTTCTTCTAAGGTAAAATGAGCAGATATAGGGTTCTTATTAAACACATTTTTAATGTATTTTTCATTCATTTATAAGAGTACAGCGCCTGGATAAATTAATAAGTAATCACTGTGGCTCTAGTTTCGACTCGGAACGGACAGAAATGTGAATTTTTTCACTGTAGCTTAGTTTTAAGAGAGAAATCATTTGAATGGTCATTTCAGATTCAAAAATTTAGTTGTGGACTTTTATCTGGCTCTATTAGTTTTTTATTTGGAATTAAGGCCCGATTTACATTAACGCTCTGCTCTCACTCCGATATCACTCCGCTCCAGGTTCGATAAAATATTCCTACACAAGAAACAATGAGTGTATTCACATTATGGCTCTGATATCGGTTCGACATCAGTCACGGTTGGCTCTCGCTGCAATGTCACTCCAATATCAATACCACTCAGGTAATATTTTATCGGAGCGATATCAGACTTGTTATGGTTTGTACCTATAGTGTAAAAACTTTTTTGATTCCACTTCACTCCGCTTGGATTCAGTTGTTATGAAAAGATATTTGTATCGAACTGACACCGAACTGGGAGTGTAGCCAGAGTGGCATTATAATGTGAATAGAGGACGAATAGGTACCAGCATGATATCAGCACTGTAATGTGAACACAACAAGATTAGTATATCGAATCGAGAAGCGTAGTGATATCGGAGTGAGAGCGGCGCGTTAATGTAAATCGGGCCTAAGTGTATGTTTTAGGTTCCCTTAAATCTGCTGAATTGACTTGCACAAAGTTTAAAATTCTAGAACAAACTTTTAAACTAAAAATACAAAATTTGACTCGTTTTGGAATTAAGAACTAACTACTGAAAATATCCAATATATTCTAAGAAATAAAATACTGAATTAAAATTCATATTTTAAAAGTTTATTTAACTTATTCTAGCATTTTATTTTTGTTTCAACGTAACTCTTTTAATATTAATTAAAAATATTTAAACTAAGTATATGCTTATTAAAATATATAATTTTAACTTAACGTGCTTGTACAGAGGTATTTTCATGTGCCATCTATAGGCACCTATATTTATACCGCGTATATTATTTAAATGAGTCTGTGTCGTTATAATAACAATAATACTAATAATAATAATACTCAAACAATATTTGCAAATATGCAGAATGGTAATTAAGTTAAATTTATCGCTGCGTTTAAAATGTATAATTACCTATTTCATAAATAACGTATATAATTGGTTAATTCTGTGTATTTGTAAAAAGTACAACAAATATAGAATTATTGGAAGTACTTATTGCATTGTTTTAGATGTTGTTAAATATCACTACCTACTGCACAAAATTGTCTTGTTTTTAGTACATAAATTGAATTTTTTTTAAATAAAATTATAAAATGATGGTGGAGAAGCTGGGAATTACTATGGAGTATGGAGTAAGAGGGCCGTGGGGATAAATGAAAGGCCTAGAGGGTGAATTTTTCTAGAATTTCTCCTAAAAATACAGTTTATGAGCAAGAAAAGGAATTCCGTTTGAAAATGAACAATTGACTGTTCGAAACACTATTGTCACAGTTTTAAAAATAAAAGTGATATTTTGTGAAGTAAAATATTTGTTTATTATTTACAGAAAAGAACATTTACACTTTTGCCTGGGCCTCTCTTTAATAGCTTCGGGCCACCTTTTCCAACCCGGGCCTCGGGGCTACAACCTTGGCTATCTCCCTCTCGTCGAGTCGGAGGAATTACAGGTTCACAGTGAACTTGTAACAGAGTAAAGACAGATGCAATAATATATTTATACATACATTAGCTGTTAAAAGCGCCCCCCTACCCCGAGAGTTAAAAATATACATTAGATTGAGTTACATTGAGTTATTGATTTCTTTTTTTTTTGCTCGTTAACTTTATTTCAGAGGGAAAACTCGTCACAAAAATAATTTTAGCTCGTTCATTTCTCGTCTTTCTCAACCTCTTCCACTGTGGAGCTTGGCTGTATACGCCCCTGAGCTGTTACTCGCGGCTTCGTTGGCATGAATTCTGTAATTTTGTACAAACTTAGTTTTTTCTTTTGAAACACTTTCTCTAATTAGAGTACCCGCATATTTCAAAAATTTTTCTTCTCATATTTATTTCATTATTATGTTTACAAAACGTTCCCCGCTTATTTTATTTCGTATTTTTGTATGTGTTCACCAATGAACTGTACTGAATATTATTTATGAATGTATAAAGTTTAGCTTCAGGTATGTACACAGAACGAAAACACAGCAGGCTTCAGGCGGCTTAACCACATGATGCAAGTCTTATCGTAATGGTAGATACTTTTCTCTCCGATTCAACTCCGATGTTGTCTCTATATTATTTTTTACCTCATTCAAGCGTAATATTATTATTTACATATCATAAAGAAATAATTGTATAGACTTGTATACATGGTGTTAAAAAACAAACGGCAGCTTTTTGTACATACCATCTTTTAATTGAAATAAACCAAAATGTTCAAATCCAAAGTCTCAAGGAGATGTAAAATCATATACCGGGAGACTAAAGTGTGAAGTTAATTGTGTTGTGGTACTCTGGTTCTTTCCTCGAACTCTTTTGGAGCACTCAACGTTCCAACGTAATTTTTTGAAATAAGAAAATAGAATTTTTTTCAAAAACAACAATTTATTTAACAAATTCAATGTGAGATTGACAATATTTGTTAACGAGAGTATTTCTTCTTCTTTTTGTTTCACCAATTCCACTTGGCTGGCCACAACGTCCACTGGTTAACCACTCCGGTTTGTAACTAACTGATCCGCCTCTCTATTGCCTCTGATTTCCACTACTGGCTCCAACACTTTATCTTCACGTAACACTCGATTTACAACTGATTACCACTGATTCGGAACTGATTGCTTCGGACTGGGTGAGCTGGCTTTTATACCCGATTGTGTGATGACGTCCTGTTGTTGTGATGTAGTTGTTTTCTTCATCGAAGAACTTCTCGATGGTTCTAGAATGTTCCACCATTACATAAAGAAAAGAAAAAAATATCACCAAAAAAAAGTGTAGGCCGTCGTTGCCGGTGGGGCTTGAACCCCGGCCCTTGGCAGCGGTGATACGATCACATCACCACTGCTCCACCGGACCGTGGTAATACTAGTGCTTGGTGTCGAAGCCTTGATACGCGTATAGATACAACTGCTGTTGGGTAAAGTAGTCTTCTGCTATGCAGTGTTGATACGGTAGAGTCCCAACAATTGTCAGGGGGTTTCTAAAGACGCGAGGAAAGTAATTCTCACAAGAAATCAAAAGGAACACTTTAATACCCGCGTATATATTATTCTTTGCAGTTTCGACTTCCGAATCATTTAAAATTAAATTGCGTGAACTAATACTACCAGCAAATATACTGTGGAGGAATCAGTTAAATTGAACAATATGATATAACTGTTTGTCTTCATTATTTTAAATAGGCAGTTAATTCATTACCTAGCAACGCAAATTTCGACAGTGATTGGTGATTTTCTATAAAATCTGTTTGCTGATTGGCTTAAAAGCGGAAGTAAAAGTATTTTTAGTTCTTTATTGGGGCTAAAAGTGACAGTACTCCTTATTATAAGGTACTAAAATACTTATGTATTTAATTCCCAGAATTGCAAAAAATTGAATATTTTCTTAATCAAAAAAATCGTGACAATGCAAAAATAAAATTTATTTTTAGATTTTAAAGCGACACCCGGTATTTCATTTAATAATATAATAATAGTAGAAACTACTGATTGGTGTAAGAGATATTCAATTGTATTGATATATGATAAATAAAGATATAAATAAAATGAAGTATGTAGGCATGTATATTGTATATATGGCATCATTATGATATTTTTTAATCGACCAAGTTCATCTCAAGGTATAAGAATCTTTATTTTACAAAACACAGCGTCAGTATGGTTCTGAAAATATTGCCTAAGTAATTACTGATTTAATATATAGGGAAGCAAGTTGGCAACTATGGGCCACGATTAGTTCAAAATCTAAAAAGACGATAAAACTGTCTTCGGAAATGACTTCAAGTACTGAAAAAAACCGTATATCAAAATTTTTTTTAATAAATCTCGAATTTTTCCCGGATTAGTAGACAGCGCCAATGGGAATTTTGAAAAAGAATGATTTTATAAAGTTCCAAGTTATTTCTAAGTCATCACTCAATTTGAACGGCTTTTAAATATATAGAGCAGGTAAACTGCTCTAAACAAAATACTTTTTTCTGCTCATTTGGTTAAGCAGGATTCACAAAAATCAATGCCCACTTAAAAAAAATCACATACACATTTTTTAGATAATGTTCATTATTCATAAATCATAATTGACCAATCTTTTCAAAACACAAATAAAATTTTAGTTATGTATTTATTTATGATAAAAAGATAAATTATCCAATCGTCATAGACGTCGTAGCATAGCATAGCTCCATAATCATATGGAAAAAAATTTACACACAAAACATAACCAAATAATTTTTTTTCTTTATTTGATTGATCATCAATTGTCGATGAACAGACGAAAGAAAGCGATGTTCGCCAAAAGAATCACACAGAAATTATTCCCATTATGAATTCGGAAAGAATAGATGTACCTTTGAATGCGCAGTGGGCACATATTTTTACAGTGACTTACAAAATAAATATCAATTTTTTTTTTTGGTCAGAAAAGTAAAATTCCATAATACAGTGGACTTTCGGAGATTGTCCAATCGCAAATTGTCCATTTTTCAGTGTTAGGGATTTAAACATCGTATGTTTACGTCACACGAACATTGTATTCACAAAAATTGTGTGTTTGCAGTATTCGTGTGACGTAAACATGCGATGTTTAAATCCCTATTACTGCAATATTGACAATTTTTGATTGGACAATTTCCGAAAGTCCACAGTATATAGCTCTATACATTCTCAAAGCAATTTCTCTGTTCGAAGATGAAACATTTTTTGATTTTTTTCTTGAATCAAAGAAAATATTTTTTTGATTCACCGAAATATTTCTGTAACTGCTGAAAAAAGTCTAAAAAATATATTTTTATTTTAAGAAATATTTCTTTTGATTAGAAAAAATCCAAGAAATTTTTAAAATTTGAACAAAAGAAACGTCTTTAGAGTGTATAATCGTCGGTGTGTCTGTTAGTGATCGTGTAACTTCTGAACGACTTGACTGATCGAGATAATATTCACAAAACATATTTGCTAACAGAGCTAGAAAATTCATAATATATGTTGGTTTGTTTAGTGCCGTTATCGTACCACTTATCGGAAAGGGTACACAGAAAAAAAAATATCCTTGGCCATATATGACTAAATATAATTTAGTTCGGTTAACTTATATGTAGGTTATTTTGACTACACCTTTTTCTCAGTGATAGAACACCGTCTGCCGGGCCAGCTAATATTACAATAAAAGTACAACAAAGTTACATATTCGATTTTTTATTTATTTGTAAAACCAAATGTTTTATTTTTGCGCAGCCAAAAAACAATGTTACTCCTGTCTAACAATAGTTAGTTTCTAGTCATGTTCTGTGTCGGTTGTTTAGTTTAGTTGATCATCATTTTCATCTTCATCGTCTTCTCTTCAGTTTTGGACCAAAAGAATTATTTCATTCCGTAAATAATATTTGATAAAAAAATTAATCAATCAATCACTGACACAATTTGTTGTCCAAACCAGTGATTTAAAAAAAAAAAATCTTTATTAATCAGACAATTACTAATCCCGAAATGTAAAATCGTTTTTGTATTCAGTAAACACACTGTGTAACAAAACAATTCTTGTTGAGAAGATAAAATTAGGAACAAGTCCTCAGCGTAAGTGTAGAAAATTGTAACTAGTGGTGAGCCCAGAGTGTGCTCGACACGACATAAGACATGTAGTCAGTCGGTGTCCATCGCCGAACACACAGTGCATTGTAACACATTGTTAGATATTGTTACTTGAATTGGACAGGTTGGTTTGTCCCATAATAGGTGTTTTGTAGTAGTGTGTGTAAATACGTACACAGACGCAAACACCAAACCAAAACCATTGCAAACAGTGTGTAGCTACACAACATAGTGGGGAGATCACCAACTGGCTACAAGTGGAACAGTTTGATAGACATTCTAGTTGGGTGCCTTGATTAGGAATACTATTTTCGTAGTCGCTCACATACCAACAAGGGTGGGTTCAGCTTTCAGATTAGGCAAATGTTAAGTACTTGTTTATAAAATGAGGTTTAGTTTAGCGGAATGCACAAAAAGCTGAGTAAAATAACTATTTGCAAGCGACAAACAAATGACGAAGCAATTTATCGTTAAGACATCATGGTCGTAATTATCAGTGTGAATTCATATGTTGTTTTTTGCATTCTAATGTTGTTGATTAATAAATAGTTCTATCCATGACAAATTTTCTACCAATATGTCGGTATAAAAGCCACTACTGCTATCTACTAACTAAAAGACTCATGGATTTTAAAGTAGCAGTCAAAAAAATCAATCTCTTATCATGGTGGAAGAGCCGGAAAATATTCTGTATGTAGATATTACTACGTCTTTCTTTTTTAAATTTTAAGATTTTGCAGCAAATGGGGATCTTCATTGTTTCGTCATGTCTGTCTATCTGTTCGTCTGTATGCCTCAGATCAATTAGTTCCCCTTTTTTGTATCTATTAAAATGGGGATGAAAATTTTTTCCCCACGTATCCTATCGTGTAGTGTCTTTTTAGAAAGACCAAAAGGAAGTGAGATTCTTTATACCATTTTTCGTATTTAAATCATATTTCGCGCGTTCCCTGTCCCAACCTCGTATATAAACAACTACATGTTTTAGGACACAAAAGAAACATATTAAATACTGTATTTATATATAGGATGTTAATGAATAAGTGCGAAATATTTTAACAGGTGATTGCTGAGGTTCTTTTGTGTAAAAAAGTTCATATAAACCCCGAGCCGAAAACGCTTAGTTTCCAAGATACAGGATGTTCAATTTCTCATCTTTTTAAATATTTTCTTAAATATTTCAAAAACGTTTTGAGATATATTAACACAAAATTTGAGACACGCTATGACAGGATAAATACCCATATTCTGAAATAGACAGAATATTCTCACTCAAACCAGTGGCATCTGTATGGTCATGTGATGACATACTTTTGAAGAAAAAGAAGGCACGTCAGTGATTTTTTCCAATTTGAAAATGGTTTTTCAAATGTTCCATAAATTATTGACAAAAATGACCTTTTAGTATTTTGTCGCTTATGTAGCCGTTTTCAAGATAAAAATAATTTCTAGTTATAGTTCGTACCACAGAACCCGTATGGGCTATCTAGTAGCCTGTCTGCTCTATATCTTGGAAACTAAGCGTTTTCGGACAGGGGTTTATATGAAATTTTTTACAAAAAAGAATCTCAGCCATCAACTGTTAAAATCTTTCACACTTATTCAATAACACCCTGTATATACATACTTATCTATATATATTTATATATATACTATATAGGTAGCCCACATTAAAAGGTGTAATTAGCATAAATCTTAAGTTCATAGTGATGAAAACTTAGATTTAAATACGTTTTTTTATGTGTCCAAGATTTGGGAGTTTTCAGATACGAGGTTGGAATAGAGAACGCGCGATTTGCGAACTTTCGAGTTTTAAATTGGTGTGCAACTTTTCAACCTTGGATAAAAAATAATTTTTTTTTTAAAAAATTACAAATAAATAATTTTATAGTAGCCATAGGTAAAAATTTTATTATAATTTGATCGTAAATGTAAAATGTATTAATATTGTAAAATATGTTTAATTAACAAAAAATCGAAAACTGACATTCACTTATTGTTAGTGAAAAGAAACTTAAGTTGATCTTCTAAATGAATTTTTATGAGTTGAGCCATGTAAACCAAAGGGTTTATCCCTATTGTCAAGAGAAAAAAATCACCAAATGCCAATTAAACATTTTTTGCCAAATAAATAAACAACTGGTGTCCGTCCAGTTATCATCAATTGGCACATCTACTCCTTTCAGCAAAATTCACACAGATGAAATTTCCACCGAGCGAGGTCCTATCATCCTAGTATTGCTTATATTTAACTGTTAGAATGTTGACATCTTAGACACTGTTCACACTTTTCCGGGTTTGAGAATTCTTAATTATTTTATAAAACTAGATTTTATAATGTTTCAGTTAGCACAAACACATATAAACGCAAAAGTATGTAGTAATGGAAATTTGAATATTTTCACAATATTCAGAAAAGAAAATGATACATATTTTAATCTTGAAACACAGTGTACCTATCTCTAGAAGATAACTTCGTCTGGTTTTATGCCAGCTAGCGCTCTCTCTGTATGTCCTATCTTCTTATAATAAATTTATAAAACGAATTCAAAAACTAGGTGGACACGAAAACGAAGAGAAAGATAACAAATAAATAAACAAACAAACAAGAATCGCGGTGCGCCGTGGTTCTTCGATCTGGCGATGTTTTAAACGAAAAACTATAATTAACTGAGTGAAGTGAGTCAGCCCACTCACAAAACCGGTAGTCTAATGTTAAGAATTTTTTTTCAAATCTTTATTTCTTTATATATTTTGTAGTAGAACTATCAAGCATTCGATTTATGAGCGACAATAGAACGCACGGGCAGTCCAGTTTCAATATAATATGTATTAATATAATAAAACTAAAGTCAATTTACAATTTAATACACTTTCCTGTTGCTGTTGTACAGATTTGAATTAAAAACTTATGAAATATAAAATAGAATACGAGAAATTTAATTTATTGTTCTTCTTGAGGTTGTTACTGTCTTTTGCTTTTAGTTGTAACAGTTTAATAAAAAGGTCTTTATAACTTCATTTAAAAAAATTCATATTTTTAGGCAGTTGATTTAAAATTTGATTAAAATGTACTGTTGAAAAATTTTCACCCCAAAGCTTTCTCGATAACTTTAATCTCCAAGAAGACCTGCCTAGAAGATGACTAATCTGCTAATTAATATTGAGAATTTAATGCACCTATGTGTCCCGTAGAGAGAGTATATGATTATAACCACGGAAATTGTATTTGTGTTCTATGTGTATTTGTTAACATTAGCTACATTATTCGTTATTGTGATCACGTAAAAGATTATTGTAAAATATTTTTTCACAAGGTGGGTAGCTATGCTCTGAAAACTTGAAAAAATTTATTCAAGAAATAAGTAGAATGTGATATTTTACAGATGTGTACTTAAAATATGATAATTATATCATATAAATACGTTAAAAATTTTTTTTTTCAATTGTTAATTTTATTAATTCCGACATTGTCTGACCGCCATTAAACTCATCCCGTCAGTCATTTTTTTTTTTACTTCAAGTTCTTAGTGTTATTTGTAATACGTGCCATTGTCTCTATTCTGTTCAGTACTCAATGTTAATTAACTTGGTAAATTTTATTATCTATTCGCTTAGCCTAGAACATTAGTAGCGGAGTGAAGAGAAGAGGGCAGAGAATTTATACTAAAGATGGGCAAGTTCAAAGATAAATCGAATATTCTTGATTTATATTTTTCTAAAAAGAGATTTGTTTCTTCATTGATAACAGAATTCGTTAAAAAATATTGAGAAATATAAAATTATATTTAAAATTATGTTAACTTTTAATATAATCTTTTTAAAATTTGTCATTTCAAAAAGTTTTGTGTCATTTTGTAATTCAGAATAGATTTGCAATTTATCCATATTTTAGAAAGAAAATACATAAAAAATTCAATTGTTATCCATTTGAAGTAAAAAAAAATGTTTTATGGTGTGGCCCTTTATAATTAATAACAAATTGCATAATTTCTGGCGCAATTCATTTAAATTGTACTGAATTTGGGTCGTTGTTACAGAAGATTGCTACAGAAAATTATATCAGTATCACTCAATTGAGGCCACATTCAGTATAATAGAAGCTATAAATATAAATACAAAAATTATCAAAATTTCTTGAATGTTATGAAGTAGATTGTATATATTTATTAAGGGGAGGTTTACTTGAGAGTCGTTAAAAAAAAATCGATTTTTTTTTTTTGCAGAAATTGGTAGCTAATTATGTGTAGAATATGTTCCCAAAGTGATTTTGCTGAAAATAATTTAAAAACAAGATTCTTGCACATTAACCGAATCCAGCTTTCTATAAAAAAAAATTCAAAAAAGTAGTTCACGCAATAATAAGTATTAAATATAAAATTTTGAAAATACGTTTCTTTATATATATTTTATAATATTTCGGAACTACATTTTTGGAACTGGTGGACACGATAACTGAAATACTATTCAATGGATCCTTTTTTTAATTTTTTATTTTAAAGATAATTCAATTCTTCGGCACCTCTACCTAAGGTCGATACACTTTCAATATTTTTTTTATTTTTAAATTTACTTTAAAAAGCGAAAAATAAGACAAAAATCGTAATCAAAAGTTCAAACATCCGCCATTTTTTTTCTTTCAGCAATTTATTCATATTATAGTCTGGTATCATTGGTGGCAATGTTTTAAAAAGAGTAAAATGTTGTTTAGAAAGAGTTCCTTGTTAAGTAAACACATAGTAGACTTTTCGATTTAAATAATTCTTAATTAAAAATATAAAAAGTTAATTTTAATTATTTAAAAGTTCGTTAAATTACTTTGATTCAATTTCTTTTAAAATAAATCGATAATATTCCCTCTTACGTCACATCACATACATACATGCCCAAACCTACGTCTCTAAATTATGTAAATAGGTATAACGAAGTATTTTATAATGACCGCAATAACTCAATCATTATCAAATGTAATTAGTCTACGACAGTGTTCCAAATGACTTGAACGGACCGACGAGCCACAGTAACTGGTTCGGATTATGTTACCTGGTGATCACATTTGACCACAGTCACAGTCAATACTTTTTAATATAATCAATACTAGCGTAGATATAGGTACATCCTGATTTATTTCACTTTAGAATATATCGTCTAATTACTTATAATATTCTAATTCGTTGTTTCAGTATAGAGTAAAGAGAGATCGAATTCAAAAAGCTTAAGTTAATCATGTAAACATTTTCTTACATTTTAAAAAAAATGACCTGTGTATATGCAATTGTCCAATGGTAAAATCACCTAAAGTAAAAGGTAGAAGAATGTATTATTATACAGGGTGTTTTAAGCAACTAGGAACATATAAATTTTAACATAGGGAAAATTTGTTATGATCAAGGGGTGCTTTATTTTATTATTATTATTAAATATTTAGCAAAACTATAAATAATATCGCGTCAAAATAATGTTTTGAAAAGTAATTAAAAGACAATAGCAGTAAATTTATTGAGATAACTATAAATAAATCTTAATCTAATGTTAAAATACTTATATTTAACAAATAATACTGCTTAGTAGAAAATTGGACACCTGTTGTTTTGTTTTCAAATTTATTTTTTTGCAATTAAAGAAAATTTTAATAACTATGGATACCTATATAAAAATGATAGCCATAAAAAACAAGCATACTCTGAACCCAACAGTTTTTTCCCATATTAAATTTTGTATGTTCTTACTTCGTTGAAACAGATTGAATAGGGTAAAAGTTTTCTAAAATTATTTCGTTATTTACCTGGAATTAGCTACAACGTTACAAGAATTATATATAAAATTAAAGAATTGTTTTTAAACAATTTTCTAAGGCCTGGAAAAGTTTCGATATTTATTTGAATTAGATGGTAGACCAATTGGTCGGGAAACGACATTTCATATTACACGACCTAATGTCATTCCAACTAATGGCGGCAATGGTTTCAGGATGCAAGAATTCTGTTTAAAATTAAAGAATCGCATTTAAACACTTATCTAATGCTTAAGAAAATGTCGATATTTATCTAAATTATTTAGTCAACTAATTGGTCGGATAACGACATTTCTTACGACCATATTACAATAATTATATTCCGAATTAAAGAACTGTTTTTAAACATTTCTTTAAGGGGAGGTTTACTTGAGCATCGTTAAAAAAAAATCGATTTTTTTTTGCAGAAATTGGTAGCTAATTATGTATATAATATGTTCTCAAAGTGATTTTGCTGAAAGTATTTTAAGGGAAGGTTTACTTGAGATTTGATCAAACAATCGATTTTTTTTGCCGAAATTGATAGCAAATTATGTGTAGAATATGTTCCCAAAGCGATTTTGCTGAAAATAATTTAAAAAAAAAGATTTTTGCACATTAACCGAATCCAGCTTTCTATAAAAAAAAAAAAAAAAAACTCAAAAAACGCAGTTCACGCAATAATAAGTATTAAATATAAAATTTTGAAAATACGTTTCTTTATATATATTTTATAATATCTCGGCACCACATTTTTGGAACTGGTTGACACGATAACTCACGAACTATTCAATGGATCCTTTTTTAAATTTTTATTTTAAAGGTAATTCAATTCTCCGGCAACCTATACCTAAGTCTGATAAACTTTCAACATTTTTTACGTTTTTATTTTACTTTAAAGAGCGAAAAATAAGACAAAAATCGTAATCAAAAGTTCACACATCCGCTATTTTTTCTTTTTGCTTTCAGCAATTTATTGCTATTATAGGTCTAGGTGCCGGTACTCTTCATATATTTTATAAATCTTTTTTGTTTTTGGATTTCAGTGGTTTATTACCAGCGCTATGATGTCAACCAACAAGGCATCGGATTTTCGGATCGTCACACTGTACTATCTATAAAACGGACAATTTATTATATTTTTTCTTGAAAAACTTTTTTTATATAGTCTAATACTTAGTAAATATGTATACAAAATTTGAAATTGATATTAACTTACATTTTTGAGAAAAAAAATTCCAGAAAAATACATAATTTTTAAAGATTCTCAAGTAAACCTCCGCTTAATGTTTCAGAAAGTACCGATATTTATCTGAATTACAAAATAGACCAAGTGGTCGGAAAACGACATTTCATATTACACAACCTGATGTTATTACAACTAATGGTGGAAATGATTTCAGGATACAATGATTATATCTAAAATTAAAAAATTGCTGTTAACATTTATTTAATACAAAAATGTCGATATTCTCATAAATTACATAAGACCAAAATGTCGGAAAACGACATTTCATATTAATTATAAATGTAATTTAGAAAATTGATAATCACTATATGTGTGTGATTCTATGTGTGACCGGTCCGCACAAAATTATTTGAGATTTTACCGGGTCGTTAACTACAAAAAGGTTGAGAAACGCTGCTCTAGGAAGCATATAAATTTTGATGTTCAATATTTTTCAAACGAGGTTTGAAAATGAAAAGTGGTTAAAAGAATTTCAATTTTATTTCAACAGACTTTTCTAACGATATCCTGTACGAAAGAGTACTTGACATTATTTTTGGAGTTGCTTATGAAATTTTGTCCATTTTCCAGCAGTTTGTTAATTGAAATTTTAGAGGATGTTTCTAGACTAATTTTCCTCTGGTTTTCGAGACCATATATAAATCGGTATAAGCAAAATGTAGACAAACTAAAGTTAATTATTTTAAAATTTTTCTCGAATTAGTTAATGCAAAATAATCGTTTAAAAGCTTGTCTTTTGTGATTTTTTTTCATTCTTTGCGATAGTATAATACAAATTGCAAAAAGCTTGTGACTTGTGAAAACTAGTTTCTAATTTTTTGCGAAAATCAGTTTTTATTTAGAACAATAGTTTAAATGTTCGTCTTATGTAACTTTTTCCGAACATTTTGATGGTGTAAAAAAAAACTGCAAAACTTTTGAATTGTAACAAACTTTAGTAAAAAAACTCGTCCGTCTTGACGAAAAATGTCCCAAAATCATGTTGTGGACGTCGGATGTGTCTGACTGATGAGTTCATTCAAGGATTTGGGACTCAAATCCGGGGCTCAAGTTTCATCATGTCAGCGGCTGTAATAACTGAATTTTGCTTCTGGAAAGTTGCTAAAATACATACTTAATTAGACTAAATTAACTGGATTTTTAAAAGCACTGACTCGAGTTAGTTGAAAAATAATCAAATTCTTTTCATATCTTATTACATAGGAACATTTAAAATTAAAACTTTTTTTGTTCTAATTAACTTATATACATAAATAAGTAGATGCTGTGGATACAGTTTCAATCCACTTTCGTCCCACTTTTATTATTTAATTAGCTGTTAAAAAATGGACCTGTTTAAAATGTATTTATCAATGTTTCTCATTTGAATATAAATAATTAATTAATTTAAATTTATTATTAATTTCCTTTCTGCGTTTGGATGTAACCAATCTCAAGTTAAAAGAATCTTTGAAAGAATACAATAAAGTTTCATTAAGAGTGTTTTTCTAGTATTAAAAATACAATTAAATATATATTTTTCAATGGTGACTATAAAAAAAATATTAAGCAATTACGTATAGAAATCACTAATGATAATCTGCGATAAGTTAATTTAATCGTCTTGCTGCAGTCCGAGAACTTGTTCGTTGACTACAGCAAAACTAACAATTAATAGTAGGTTTGTTCCTACCATCTTTGTTTGAATTGTTCGTGTACTAGTTCATGAACGCTTAAATACGCATGTCACATTTCCGTATCGGTATAGGAACGCATCATAAATTATTTGTTGGAACGCATTTATTTAAAATAAGTCAATTAACTGACTTTTATAATTTTCTTTGTTGAAGTATTTAAAATTCATTATTGGTTTTTCAGAATGAAAGATTACTAAGTATGCAATAATTTATTGAAATGTTAAAAATCGCTCATTTTAATAAAGATATAATAATATATTTAGTACTCAGCCTTTAAAAACAACAATAAATCATACAAAATTACAACATAAATACACAAACCAAAAAAATTTTGATAGAAATTCACATTGCGCAAGTCTCTGATAAGCTGTCAATGGTACTCTAATAAGGGTATGAATCTGATAGTCCGTTAATAACTTCAATTACTCGATCGTGGCGAGTTGGAACATTCTCTTAGTAATCAGATGTAAAGTCAAATGTCAGAGTGGAAATCTGTTATGGTAATACGCATGCGTCTGACGTCCATCTGATGACAGTCAGAGTGGTCGGTTGGAACAAACCTATTGATATAAACATAATCGTACTTTATGTTTAAACTGCTATAAAACCTGTATATTGTCACTGTATATTATGTTGTATTGACCAAATACGTACAGTAGAATTCAGAATTGTTAACGTTCGCTTGTATTATTGTTTACAATTGTGCTAATTGCCAACATGAAGAATAATACTGTGATTTCTATATTATGGTGCGCATACGAACAAATACAATTATAGGTCTAATCACACCAACCGCATACGAGTCAGAAACATTCACTGGACGTGATACAAGTTGTACACAACATCATCTTCTCCTGTATATACCTGTAATAATTGACGTTGAACACCGACTAATATAACTGAGTGCGTATGAAGTAAAACTTCTTGGGTTCGATTATTGACGTGTGTTGTGTTGTGTCATGTCATGTTAGTACTGTTATTTTGAAACCAATTCTTTCTAAAATAATATATGATAGTAACGTAAAAGCCCCTATACCGGAACACTATTTTTAGGTGTGTAACTAAACTGGCTTATAAAAATTGACAAATAAATTAAACACCCATTTTTTTCTTAATAAGTATGAAAGAAAGTTTTTTTAATCCAATGAATATGTTTTTAAAAAAAAACAACCCAACAATTTTTATTTATTAATGTTTTTCTTTTCCAAAATGTCGACATCTATATCCAAACAGAGAAATATAAATGACACTAGAAGTGGGATTCGGTATACAAACAGACGTGTAATATGTGTAATATGACACCTAAAGTGACATCTAGACGTCAAAGTAGGAAACATAGAATGGTTTAAGTATCAGACGTAAATAAAGGATCAAAATACTGTATTCAACTAAGATTGTTTAATATATATATATATATATATATATATATATATATATATATTTCTTTAATTAAGTAACGAAACATTAAATGGGAGGTGAATTTAAATTGAAAAATAATCATTCTATAGATAATAATTATTGTTATCAGAGGTTTCTTTGATAAATAACTTCATTAATATGTATATAAATATCAAAACTGTTCGGACATATGATGGCGTTTCGATATACGTTATAACACATTTAAAGAATCGCACCCCTGATAGTACTACTACATTTTTTTCAATTTCACGTCGGAACTATAGTGTTAATTTTTCTAGAATTCCACATAATATATAAACAAAAAAATCATAATTGACTCATAATCCTCGTAGACTCTTAACAAAGTCTGATGTAATGGAATTTCTTCGAAATTCGATAAACTTCTTCCACTAGTATTCTAATGATTCTTTCCCTTTCTTTATAGATGGATTCCTCCAACTCTTCAACAAGAAATCACCTCTTCAATTGAAGAAAACATTCTCCCAGCTAAATGTTTTTTGAGGTTAGTGAATTGATAAAAAATCTGCTGTTCCTAAATATGATAGAGTAGAACTGACACTATTGCAGTTTTCAAATTTCATTTGAGTTATAATTATTTATAAGTATATTTAAGTTGATTTCTTACATGACTAATTTTCTTCATTTGTTTTACGAGAATAATTTGTCGGGGCTCTATTTGATTTATGTTAAAACAATGAAACAATTGTAACCGAGTCCAGGGACAAGTTTTTTCGCAGACAATTGTCTTTTTATGTGTTTATGGAAGTAATTTGCGATAGAAGTTTTTTGTTTTTCTTTTTTTTCGAATTTTTTTGTTTTTATTGTGCCGTCTCTGCTCTGTACCATTATGCCATAAACGCATTTAAAAATGTTTCAGTTGTCATACAACAACCCGACAAAAAAAATTATTCAATTTACTTTATTGAAATAAAAAAGAAAAGAAAAACGCTACGAGCAAAAAAAATAAAGACAATAAGAACAGGAATTATTGTTAAAATTAAATTGCTACATTATCGTGGAATAAAATTTTTTAAATGTTGTTCGTTTGAGATTTTTATTTCGCTAAATGAGTTAATTTAATTTTTTATTTTCGTATTGTTAAGTTATTTTTTTACGTGAGTGAGGTTCATTATTATTTTGAGTAATTTTTAGCACATCAGTTATATTTGTTAAATTTCTTTAAATTACAGGTTCAAATTACCGTCTAATTTTTATTGTATATAACGTAAAAGCCCCTATATCGGAACGCGATCATATGTCCGAACAGTTTTGACATTTATATATTAAGGAAGTTATTTCTGAAAGAAACCGCTAATAACAATAATTATTATTAATTAGAATGATTATTTTTCAGTTTAAATTTACCTCGCATTTAATGTTCCCTTACTTACATACAATATTTTGATTTTGAATACAAGATTTTTTATTTTTAATACAATATTTTGATCCTTTATTTACGTCTGATACTTAAACAAATCTATGTTTCCTACTTTGACGTCTAGATGTCACTCTATGTGTCATATTACTCATATTACACGTCTGTTTGTATATGGGTTCCCAATTCCTAGTGTCATTAATATTTCTTTGTTTGGATATAGACATCGACATTTTGTAAAAGAAAAACATTAATAAATAAAAATCTTTTAGTTGTATTTTTTTAAAAATATATTCGTTGGATTAAAAAAAACTTTCTTTCATGCTTATTAAGAAAAAAAATTGGTGGTTAATTTATTTGTCAATTTTTATTAGCCAGTTTAATTACACACCTAAAAATAGTGTTCCGGTATAGGGGCTTTTACGTTATGTTGAAACTAAATAGATTCTAAAAAGAATTTTAAAATATAGATAGCTCTAATGCTGCACATTATCAAGGTTGCACTAAGGTTTTTTCAATTTTTATTTTGATTTTGTAGTCAAAACGACGCAACCTTTATAATTTTGTCAAATCCATCCGTTTGTTCGTCCATCACAGTCTTATAGTTTTCACATTTAACTTTAATAAATAGCAAAAAAATTTCTGCTTTTTCGTATTGAAAAGTGATGATGAAAATTCTTTTCTAGCATCTGTTCGTGTGGGAAAGAGTTAAAATAATGTTCAGGTTTCTGTTAACTGTAGATCCAAGCTGTGGATCCAACTTTAAAAGAATTATTTCGGTTAATTTGAGTCTATGATTTTGAGAGATACAAGTAAACAAATTGTTACGTAATTACCGCCCATAATGAATGACACATATACCTAGAATTTTTAGGAGGTGCTGCGTGGCTCTGTCCCACGAAAATGTGTTCGTACTGTAATTTTTATAAATTATGTAAAATAAATAAATTATGTTAAATACTCTTCAACGAATCTACTTTTTGCGACAATAATGCGGAATCGAGCTTTGTTTAAAGAGCGTTTTCACTTTGCTGCTCCATCGACTAGATAGATCTTAAGAAATTTTCAATCGTTATCGTACCATTTTCCATTATCACTTTAAGGGCCCATCGGTGCCAAATGTCTTCGAACTAGAAGTACTGATTGTATCTTCTCCTTGTATACTTCAACTGATGCAGGGTGTCATCCATTCTCTAATCTAAAAACGTAATTGTGTTGGAAAGTATTATTGCATAGTAAAAATGAAAATCCAAACAGTTCAAAAATGCTGTTGGGCTTTCCGTATTTTTATTTTAATCCTAATCTGTCGCATGTCTGATACAATCAAGAGAATTTAGATGTTGTGGCGTAAGCGCCGGGAAGAATATGTTTAAGCGTACGATTTTTTTTTCATTTTCTATTTTAAATATCTACAGAATTGTATGCGTATTATAGGAAAGAGTGAGCAAAAAATCACCAAGATGAGTCAGTCAAGAATGATGATTATCATCACGATCAAAATCATTAAATAAATCATTTAAATCATTTACAACAATCATTTATTTACTTATGTTTTATTATATAAATTACACGTCCGGACACAAACACTACACACACAAGAGATAGACGTACTTTTACGTACATTTATCAGAATGTTTTATCTTGTAATCGATGTAACTCATTTTTCATTTAAACAATTTAATATAAAAATAAAAAATAAAAAAAATTGAATACAGAAAACAAGCGAACATTGTGTTGTTAATGGTTTTTTGTTTTGCTCTGCTGTTTATTTGTTTATTTATTTCAATTATATTATTATTTTTTTTTACGCACGATGCGTATAAACAGCGTTTTTCGAGATCTAAATTTCAAAATTGAGTAATCATAATTATAAAGAACAAAAAGTTCAAAAATGACGACGAACCCGCAAATTACAAGTGATAAAAATCACCACATGATAAATTCAAAACCAAAGAGAAAATAAAATTCAAAATAAGATGCAAGTCAAATTTAACTAGTTTCCACCGTTTAAACGGTCATTTTCAAAAACAAAAGACCCAAATTGTAGTCAAAAAACATAACGTTTAAGAAAAGGTTTAAAAATTGTCAAAAGTGAAATTGTAGGGGTATAAAAATACCATTCCCGATCTCCCAAGGCTCCAAAAAAAGTTCCCCCACTGCTGCAGTGATAACGACCTTCACAGTGCCTGAAATCAAAATAACCAAAAAACTTATTAAACTAGATGATATTACCCGTGCCATGAATCAAAAAAAAAAAAAAAAAAAAATTGAAATTTAACAAAATGGCGCAGTTTTTAAAAAATAATTTCAAATTTTGCGAAAAATTTTATGATTATTGGCCTGCAAAAATTACACTTTTTATTCGATCGAAAAACTGGAGGTTCATGGCACGAAGAAACATACACAAAATTAGCTGCAATAAGAATGAAATCGATAGGATGATTTGTTTTCGAGTTATAACTGCAGCAAATTTGAAAAATGTAGTTTTTCTTTACTTCACCTTTTAGTTTTAATCACTGAGAATTCTTACTAAAATTTTTTACGATGTAACTATAACGGTCATAATAAAATTAGATGAGTCGTTTAAATGTGTCAGGGTCTAGCTTCACAACATATGACGTCCAGAAACTTCCGAATTATCAACCTTCATACATTTCTCAATACCTCAATTTTAACAATGAAAATCAGAATCCGCTCTTCAGATTGCTGTAACTCAAAAACTATTTGAGATACGCACTTGAAATTTTAGTATGTTATTTTTAAAGGTATAGACTACAGAGTTGTGCCATGTGATGTAAAAAACCAATTTTTTACATTTTTATGTAAAAAATTGTAAAATATGTAAAAAGTTGTAAAAAACCGTAAAAAAATGCAGAAAACTGTAAAAAATGTAAAATATTTAAATCATTTGTCATTTCACTGGCAAACAATTTATTTTGACGGTTATTACTTGTTTATAAGGTCACATGAAAAAACATGTAAACAAAATGTGGACACAAAAATGATTTTCTGCTGGTGGAAAGCCATCCACAACTGACTATAAAGCTTTATATTTCCAAATTAACACACTGAGTTTTGACAGATCAAAAAACTACTATATATTTATCTTTCTAGTGAAGATAAAGATGATTGATGCCTTTAATAAAATTTAACTGAATAAATAAAAATCTTTTTAATACTGAATTCTTAAATAAACTATTCTATCAAAACTAACCTTTCTTTTTCCTGTTTGTACCCATTTATATTTTTAATTTTCAAATTTCTTAATTATTAAGTTTTACTTTGCAAATATAGCAAATACTTCAATAGCAAATATCTAATACCGTCAGTAACGCTTAGGTACTTATCTATTAAATTTAAAAAATTTAGTTTTTTACATTTTTTACAGTTTTTTTATCAAAGCAAGTATGTGTAAATTACAAAGTTTTTTACATGTAAAAAACTGTAATTTACCCGAAGTAAATTACGCGCACAACTCTGATAGATTATAGAAAAGATGTCTAAAAAATTTTTCCAATTTTTTCAAAATGTCACAAAATGTCCCTTAATGCGTCTCTGCTTTCATATGTTATACCATAAAATTATCTTTCTATCAACACTTGCCAATTGTCCACACAAAATCTTAACTAATTCTTGACTATTGTAACCATGTCTATATAATATTATATCTAGATAATTTTATTGGTGAAAAAACCTTAACTAATTCTTGACTATTGTCTATATATTATATAGATAATTTAATTGGTGAAAATTGAATCAAACATTTGGCATAGATTAAGACTACATTCAAAAAAACAATAGTTTTGTTACTTTTGTATCGTACCGGTTGATGAAGAGAGTAACTTTTAATAATATTTGTTATATTATGTACATATATTGAACCGGTTCTTCTCTAGGTGCATTTGGCTGGTTGCTTGGACTTACTCGGCTGTTGACTGCTCCATATTATTTTAGCCGAACGCACGCGGCCCATTCGCTTTGATCATCGTTCATAATAGATATTATAACATTTATATCAAAGACAACGTTTTCTTTTTCTCTTGATTTCATCATTTGGTTTTGTTTCATTCTGAGGACTCAGCAGGACATACCGTACGGACGAATAAATATATGAGTGCGAATGACCGTGCTAGAACAAATGGTGGCACCTTATGAAGTGGTTTTATTGTTGCTTACTCGGGGATAAATGGTAATAAAGCATGAAAGTTGAAATACTGCCCTTTTATTTGTCACGGCCGTATAGGTAATGCGATTATCAATCTGAATTAAGTTCGGTTAGAGAACAGGGCGAGCGAGATAATAGAATGCGATATATTTTTCGAAAAAAATTAACGATTTTTATTTTTTTTTTTTGGTTTTTTAGTGGTTAATTTTTTTGTCAGTGGCGCACAATTTTGCCCATATAATTGTTAATGTGATGAATTCATAATCTTAATTTTGTTTAGAATAGGCAACAGTGAATGAGTGCTGTGAATCAAAAGAATTCACGGTCTGTCTAACAAAAAAAATTGGCTAATAATTATATTCTGTATCAATCAAGTACAGCGTATGACAAAATAAATTGTACTGTTTGAGAAGATGAAGAGTTTTGCACCTGTACCAATTATCATAAAAAATTAATTTTTTGACGAGGGGGATTTTCGATTTTAAAGAATAATTATATTTATTTTTTTCTTTTTCGTTTTGACCGCTACCCAAAGTGATAAGGATTACAAGATTTGTGTAAAAATTAAATTAAAATTTTCCAACAAAATCCATAAGAGAAATTTATTTCGTTGTTCAATATATTTCGGCACAGTTGGCGCCATTTTCAAGAACATACATCTACAATATAACAATAACAACATTTTTTAACAATTTTAAAAGTAAGAAAAGATTTTTAAAAAAGAAATATTTATAGAAATAATTTACATTAATGTCAGCCTATATTATTTACAATTCTGTCTGTTTTTTAGGCAAGGATACCTTCCAGAATGGGTTTGAACTAAATAAGATACAATTTCCAATCAAGAAAAATTAATAATTAACTAGTAGAGTTAAAATTTAGTTAATGATTTCTAATTTAATTGGAATGCTACTTACATTAATAGAAACAATGAATTTAGTTTGTGGGGAAAATTATTGAATTTATAGAATTAATGTTTATTTGTAATTTAAAACAAGACAGACCAACCAGGAAAATGAGACTTTTAATAAAGCAGTCCAAATTCAGAATTTTTGTAAACTCTTTTATATAAAAATTACAAAAATGATTTTTAATATTTATGCCTGTATTTTATGCCAAAAATATATTACTGTAGAACCTCTGTCAACTGGACAGCAGTGTAACCCAAAAATTTGTCCGGCCTATAGAGGTGTTCGCTTAACAGGGGCAGAGTAAATAATGGTATTAAATAATGCAGTATTCAAAACTAATTTTTTATTTCAATTTTTAAAAATGTTTTTTTTGTCAAATTAATTTCATGAGCGAATGTAGATACTTACACAAAAATATAATGTTTACAGATTCATCTTCACATTGGAATCATTATTAACAAGTTAAAACATGAACAATTATACCTAATCCATATAGGTATAGGTACATACGCATTCGACGTATTCGCGTCCGGTTAATGGAGGTAATAATGTACTAAATATTATATCTTCGTCTAATTAACAGAGCGTCCGCTTAAGAGAGTGATGAAGGCAATTTCTCCGGAGAGATCCGGTTAAGAAAGGTGTCCGTAATCAGAGGTTTTACTGTATTGATTAAGAAAAGAAAACAAGAAGCTTGTACATAAATTTCATCCAATGTTAGTTACAGCAATCGAATAAATGGACATGGTTTACACTGAACTGATTATTTCGCCCCAAAATTTTATAATTTTTTTGGATTTTCCTGATACGTATATCTTTGTTTGCGTCTTGAATGTACATTTAAATAGTCACTGCTATACTTACCTTTTCACGTTCATGACCTTCGGTATGTCCGAGCGAAGGTTACCGCCCTATTTAGATATTGATATGTGATTGTCGTGTATATAACAGAAAATTCAGTGTTAGAAGAGTTTTTCGGGTGATAAAATCAACAAAATAGAGGGATTCGTTAGAGGGGTCAGAGAAATGGTCTCTATTTACATAAAAAGTCGGCCAGTCTCAAAAAAGCAAATAATTTGTTTTTTAACAGCATTTGTTTATTATTTCCAAAAACGATCACGGGGACTTTGCTGATACAAGTATTGCTTTATGATTTTTTTTTAAGTTACAAGAAACCGTAATCATTGTAAGTTTCATCAATAATGAAACTTACAATGTCTTACAAGATATTTTATTTATTTTCTTTTGTGATTTAAAATTTCTGCACTTATAAATTAATATGGACCGGTTTGCATATTTAAGGGCCGAAAAAACACTTCTGCTTTTCTCCTTAACAAACGACACTTAACTTTGTAGTATAATTCTACACAATTAAAAAATTTGTGTTAAAATTAACACATTTCACATGTTTAGAACGGTCCATTCAATTTTTTGTGTTATTTTAACACAAAGCATATGTTTAATTATAATATAATATACAATCTCAAGTAATTTTACATGATTTTTGTAACTGAATCTGTAACAAAATAACTTTAAAATGTGAGAAAATTGTTTCATTGTTAAACGTTTAATAAAACTATATTCGTCAATAACTGAAAAAACTTATAATTTTTCGGTTTTGTTAGAACTACTCTCATTTTTTTTATTATATATGTTTTGTTAGATATATATTGTAATGTAACTTACGTACTTATAGCATTCTTTTGCTCTACACAAATATTGTGTTACTTCTTTGTTGTTCAAAACAGGTTAACGTTTTTATTCTGTTAAATCGAAATTTGTGTATATTTTCATTTAACACAAACACGAAATGTTACATTAACACAGGGTTGTGTTACTTATTTAACACAAAAATTTTAACCATTTTTTTTTTTACGCAGAACACAAATTTTTTTTACTGTGTAAAATCACGATGATTTTTTTTTTTAAATGTGATGTAGAGTAAAAGCCCCCTTTGTGGAACGGTATCTAATACTGGAACAGTTTTGACATTTACAAATTTATTTCTTTAATTAAGTAAGGAAACTTTAAATGCGAGGTGAATTTAAATTGAAAAACAATCATTCTATTAATAATAATTTTTGTTATCAGACGTTTCTTTCAGAAATAACTTCATTAATATGTAAATGTTCATAATTAGATACCGTTCCACAAAGGGGGCTTTTACCCTACTACAATATTCTATCAAAATACAAGAAGTGTCAACTCTGTACTGTTTTTCGAAAATCAGTAAGAAAATTGTAAAAATACATATTTTAACAAAATCTAAAAAGTGTATTTCATTTATCAACGCCTCCACCATCAAAATTTATTATTTTTGCTTTTTGCCAATAATGTCGATTTTAGGTGCGATTTAGTTCGACTGATACAGTCGAAGTACTTGCATGACGACTAGTTTAGAAAAGGTGGCTTTAATTTGAACGTTTCAATACTTTGTGCACAATATCAAACAATTAATTTTGTTAGATACTCCCATATATTTTGGTACAAAGAAAAAAATTACACTCAAGTATATATACCAATATAATAAATGTGAATAGTACATAATTCAACTCCGCCTATTAAATTCTCCAAACAAAACCATATTAAAAGTTCTGTTTTATCAACATTTAAGGGTTAAAAATTATTTTGAAAAGTTGTTTAAATACTCGATCAATTACAAAATACAAATTATTCCAATTGTACTTTCTGTTTTATTTTTAATAATTGATTTTTATAAATTGATTAAGTTAGCTATGTGCATAATCATTGTGTTTTGAAAAGCAGTTGTGCAAGAGAATTAACGCTACATGACTGATCAATAATAGAGCGTACAATTCAATAGTAACATGTGGGTTTTGCTTATAAAATATTTGAGACAATGGGGTGCATATGACTTAAAAAGTGTTATTGAAGCGTTAACAAAACATTTCATTTGCAAATCAATATACCCATACCGCGGGATGGTATTGTTTTTATTTTGGTTTGTTTGAGGTTGTTTGTTAATTAACTGAATAAATGTGTTTACTGGTAAATATAATTTTTGGACGATCGTATATTTTCATATGCTTACCAATGCTATTGATTACACTGGTAAGTTAGATTTCCTGAACGTTTTTTTTTATATTCATGATAATCAAGAAATGACAGTGCGGTAAGTAAATAATAATGCGGGAAGTATAATTACTTTAAAAATTATTGTCGTAATTATTCATTTAGGTATATTGAAATTGAAAGTACAATTTGAAAAATTATGAACTTAATTAATTAATATTAGAATTTTCACTAGTTTGCAGAACCTTGTTATTATTTATATTGCCACTAAATTTACCTTCATATTTTATTGACAATTTGATATTTCAAAATGTTATTCAATCATTTATGAAAATTTTGTGTCTTTCCATATCTTTCTTTCATAAATAATAAACAAATATTTCACTTCTCAAAAATACCACTTTTACTTTGAAACTGGGACAATATTGTTTCGAACCGTCAGTTCACTTCCAAACAGAATAAATATTACATTCGATACATGCCTTATATACTAATTTTATCTACCTATACTTATTAAAGGGGAATGGTATGTGATGTGGAAGTGGAAGGGGTGGGAGTGGTAAGAGAATCCAAAAATCAAGAAAAACAATATTACATTACATATGACAAGAGGCAAATAAACACGTGACAAGGGATTGAACTTGAAAATGACAAAAAGACAATATTACAGTTAAATCAGTTTTAAACAGAAATTAAAATTTAAATAAGTTATAATATTGAAAATAAAGTTGAACTCTAAATATCGGTGTAGTCATTTAAAAGGTGTTCGGAGCTATGCTTATTTATTTCTATTGCTTCTAGGATTGTTAACTGCTGTCCTTTGCTTGCCTGGTGTAACACTGTAATTTCCCGTTCTGGTGTGTCCGGTGGCTATTAAATGCCTCCCAAAAGCAGAGTCGGATTTCTTATTTCTATATGACCTGAAATGCTCTGCTCTCCATGTTTCAGTTTCTGCCAGTTTGATCGATGTAAAAACCATTACAATCTTGGCAGTTTAATTTATAGATACGCGATTGTTTAAGTTTATCAATTTTTGTTTTATTGTTATATTATTATAGATATGTTTATTGACATACAATACAGCAAATTGTTATATATTAAGTTTCCTAGATTAAAGCCTGATATAAATGCTATATTTATGTTTGATTTTACTAGAATTTTTTTAAATTTTATCTGATATTTTACCAAAATATGTTATAGTTTTAAAGTTAGTTTTTGGTTCTGGTTTAACGGAGGGGTAAACTTCTTTTAAGATTTATTTAAATTCTTGCTTAGCTATTAATTTATCGATTAGGTTTGAATTATATCCGTTATTATTCGCTAATGTTTTAATGTTATTTATTTCTTTTTTAAAATTTTCTTCCGGCAGAGGTATATTAGACGCGCGGTGAATCATTGAATTGTAGGCTGCGACTTTATGTTGATATGGACTTATTGAATCATTTAGAATTGTAATACATGAGTAAGATGGTTGATGGACAATTTCAAAAAAAAACTACTTTGAGTACGGCAATAAATTCTTCCGATAGACAAGTGGCCTTTCAATAGGATCACCTCTGAGCTCTCTGTTGGCAGAAATTTATATGTCGAACTTAGAAGAAATAATAATGAATAACACACTAACCAAACAACATGTAAAATTTTGGTATAGATACCTGGACGGCGCCCTCCCCGAGAAAAACACCAAATTAAACATTCTAGCGCACCGATATTTTTTAAATTTTAAAGTAAGTGAAGAAAACGTCAAATTCACCGTCTTGGCGCCCCTAAAATCTTGCAACGGGGCGTGTGCCCCCGCTGCCCCCCCTATTTCCGGCCCTGTTATTAACAAATATAGTTATCGCTACATAGGTATGTAATTAGTTCTTATAAAAATTTATAATATTTTTTCATGGCATTCTATATAATAATTTGTAAATTTAAATTTGACGATCATTATACGAATTTTACTTTTATTTAATTATCTTAAATTATTAACTCGAAAATTGTAAAAGCTCGACCCTTCGGGCGTTATTTTTGCAGCTTGATTAGAGCAATTTACGGAACTTATAGTACAAAATACTATTTTCTACGATGATAACAAAAGTTTCTGATACCTTTCAATCAAACAACCCCGAGAGTAGCTATTTGCTAGACTATTCCTGCTCATTTCCGTAGAAATAAATAAGGTACCTAATTATTGCATTATTAATATTATAAATCATTCAAGTGGAAAAGCCTAGTATGTTTAATGTACATATGCATAGACACAAGTGGAGGCTGCTGTGATGTCATCACGGTGATTTTATGTGTTTATTAACGTTTTTCATAATTTTTTGTATTGAACCAACTTGCGGCAAGTGCATTTTTTTGGTTTTACCAACGATCATAATTAACGAAAAATTTATATACAGTTCATCCGGAAATTGTTTATGACATTATGATATTTTCAAAATATGTACCATCCTACAATGTGTTAAGCCTTTTACACCTATGTACCTATCCATATCTACTTGATCTAATCTTGTTTGTTTGAATTAATTAAAATATATTAAAACGTAAAAACATTAATTAACGTATTAATTAGTTGCTAGAGAATAATTTTGTTAAATATATTTTTCTTCTGGTTCTGTCTACTCCCAGTTATTCATACGCATACTTCATATTTGATAAATAATAATTCATAATTTATTAATACAGAAATGCAATTTGAAACACAATATTGTCGTCAATTGAACAGTAATCAAACAGGAATTGTTGGTAAGTATGAACGGAATTTACATAAAAGGTGCGCATAAATAAAATAATGGTGACGAGACATGCGCATTGCAGTCCATATTTAAATTCAGTCAGTATATTTGATTATGACTGTGTCACTTCATAAAGTATTTGATTATATAGATAATTATTATTGCATATTACAGTAGTGAGTGAAATTGTTATAACAGCTACTGTTTGTTCTGACGAACATAACTTTGCCAAAAAATGATAAATTAGAGAATACAATCCTGCGGGTCCAATTTTTTTTAGATTCTAAAAAATATGTGAAGAAATTTTCATAGTGGGAGTAGGAGCTAATCAGAAAAATTTTCGAACGGAATTCAAAGTAAAGCCGTAACGATTGTTTGACCAGACTGTTTTTCTATATATTTACCATTTTGTTTAATTTGTCCACAGTCTTTTTGATCAAAATTCTTTAAATTGATCAAAATTGGTCAGTATCCATGTCTAGCCTCATCTGTAGGATTTTCACATGAATTTTAAAAGTTAAATACGTGGATGAATAGTTTAAAACTGTTTTTACTGTAACTATATTATAGGAAGAAACAGTGAGAAATGGAAACTGGAAAATTTAAATTTTACAATCATTTTTGTAATAGGTTCTCTTTAAACAACCGTGCCTAATAGAAGTTTGATGCATGCTAGACGTAATGTAGGTGTAGCTCTTATAATTTTTAAAGATTTCAGATTAACATTCAAGTCCTAAAGTTTCAAACTGTTAGGAAAATTGTAACTAAGAAAAAACCATAATAAATAGAAACTGAACGTATCCAATTGCTTTCACGTAATATTTTTGAAATTTTTTAAAATATGTTTTTAATGTTTTTAGCAAAGAATTACTCTACCATATTTTTATCATGGAGTACTAAAATTTCAAAAACTTTGGATTTCACATTTCATATGGAAAATTTTGTACTTTGTACTAAAACTTTAGAAATAATTTATGTAGTATGTATATTCCTGGTAACGATAAAATTAGTTTATTAAAAAATTCCTTTATTTCTATACAAATTTATTTGTGTTTCAATATTTTTTTACACCACTGTACGTATATGTAAAGGTGTATCTTTTATACATATATTACTAATTTTAAACGTGCAAATGGGAGGTATGTCGCTGATAAAGTCGTTATATGATTGTTTCAGACATGAATATTAATAAATTGTGTACATATAGGAACATACATATGTGTACATGTTACAAACATGTATATGTATTTTTTTTACATGAGTACATATGCAGTATCACAGAAGTAATTATATAATTAATTTTAATATTATTTAATCGAGCTATGTTATGTCATTATAAATTAAAGGTGTAATTAATTTTAAATAATTACAAAAAAGTAGAGAAAAATTGTAAATAGATAAAATATAAAACATTTTTATAAATGAGCACCTCTATAAAGTTAGTTACTTAAAAAAAATATTCAAAGATAACCAAAAAATTACTAGAAAAAATACGTATTATGCTAACAGTAAATTATTAGCATAAATCTTTTTGAACGCTTTTTGAATCAAAACATGAAAAACAAAACGAATTATTTTCTTCGTCTTGAAAATAAAATGATTTTAGCTCATAAAAATTTCAAAAATTCAAAACTGTACCGATGGAGGGAGTGCTGAAAAAATTATGATAAAATCATTATGATCTGAAATCCTTTAATTGATACGAAAACAAACTACTACATATTTCACTTACAAATTATATTAAATTGAAATCAATAACTTTATTGTTTTAATAAAGTGCACTTTGTCCACATTAATTTTTATACCGGGTGTTTACTATGTACATTATGAATTAAGTAATCATTAATTAGTAAATTTATTAAATTACAAAAATGAACAGTGGATATAGTAATTATCTTAAATGTTTTTATAAGTATTTGAAAATAAATTTTTCTGATTATTAATACATATGTTTTGTTGTTCAGTTTATTAATTAAAATATTGTATAAAGTTAATTGAATTTTATCTTAAATAAAAAAATGTGAGAGGTTAATTGTTTAGATATTCGTTTTTAATAAATTATTTAATTGAATTTAATTAATAGTCACAATTTTTATTACAGTCATTTAAATATTTTGCTTATAAAGAGTATTTTTGTTTTATAAAAAAAATCGCATTAAACCTAACAAAAAGATTGAATTAAAAATATTTCTTTGCCAAATTATTGTATTCCATTTTTCATAAAATATCATATTTAAAGTTGGTATACGAAATTTTATCTAAGCATGGCTGAAATAATTATTTAAAATGGATTGATGTAAAGTAATGTTCAAATCTATTGTGTTCAAGTTGGAAACGCTAGAAAAAATGGCCGCCTTATAGAAAAATCCCTATTGGGGACTCTGGAGATGATACTTAGCAACTTTGTTAAATGTTTTGAACAAAAAAAAAAAAAAAAAAAAAACTTTTAATACGTTATTTTCAAATTAAGTTTTAATTAATTTTACAAATTCTAGCGTTCAACTCTATTTAACTCCCTCATAGGTCAAATTAGATCGCCTCAGTAGGGTAGCTAGGGTAGGGTATAGTAACTATCCACACAAGAATAATTTGAAGTCCTTTAAAATATCTATAATATAAATTTTGTAAAATTAAAAAATTCTTCGAATATACAACTTTATATTAGTTCTTCGTTTCCACTACAAATTTGGAATCTGCTTGAATTTTCTAAAGTGGCAGTAAAGCCAGTTCTATTTCCTTAATAATAAACATTTTAATTCTTTTTCTTCCTCAGAAAACTTTGTGAAATATTCGAAAAACAGGTAATGAGAGTTTTATATCAAAACATAAACGAATATGAAATCTCTAGAGTCTAGACTGTTTATTACCTTGTTAACAATTAGCCTATTTGCTATTTATGTTGTTGCCAAACGATTTTAACGTGGGATACCTTCCTTCGTTCGCGCAGATGGAGTGGGTAAAATAAATCAACTCATTGGCTTATAGTTCATAAGAAACGTGTATTTGATAGACTGGTCTAGGTCTATCATTAGCATGAAAATCCTACTGGTCCCAAATTACTCTTTTTTTCGCCAAATTTTTAGACTTAGCTATAATTTTATTCAATCTCTGTGATACTTACAATTTGAAATTCCACCTTTTGACTTAACACGACCGTATAATTGCATGTAGTATGCGTAATCTGCAACAATTTAGTAAAAATAATATTATAATGGCTCATTTTAATATTTGATCACACTTTTTATTTAAACAACGTACCTATTACTTATGTAGATACTTATTTAGGTATTTATTATACAGTCGACTCTTGTTAATTCGAAACTCGAGGGACTCTTAAAATATTACGAATTATAGAGAGGTTCGAATTATCGCAGGTAACAATTTTAATTTTTTAAGCATTTCCGATGAATGAATTTGAACTTGTCTCAAAATGTACTTACAATCTTTCTGTCTCTTTCTCTCTGCAACTTTGAATTGTCGAGTGTTTGACGCCGATGAGTTCGAATTAACGCGTCGTTTTGTTACGTAGCAATAATTTTTTCGTCCGAATTACCAAGTGTATAAAAAAATATTGTTCTACACGGAGAGAAAAATCCTATAATTTTTGTAGAGAAAATTTCAGAAAAATTACTATGCTCCCTATAATCCGTGCGCGATCGACGACCAAAATAAAAAATATGTGCTAGCATGGTAAAATTTAATGTGGTGCTAACACAACTTTTATCACACTCTTATGCATGTATATTATAGTTTAATTCTTGTTGTCGTACTCTTTCATTTGCGCATCTGACTCGCGACCTTATATTGGTTGCACATAACCTGTAAAAACATGTATACAAAAATGATGGCCAACAATTTAATTCTAATACATATACTAAAGATAGGTAAATAACAAAAATATGAATTAAACGATGACATCAACCTAAGAGAGTGTAAAAACAACTGACAAGTAGCTGCATCAACGGGCCTGGTGCGAGCTGTCTGACAAAGTTTCTTCCACAGTCCACACCTATATGGTCCGCATGTAACCCATGTAACTCGCTGATTGAGGTACACTTCATTAGAGCGATCCCAACACAACCAACCTTCTTTCTGTTTTTTTTCTTTCTATTATTAGCATGTTAGCATGGAAATTTTTTTAATAAATACAATTAAAAATTATTTTTTTGTCGGTAATGGAACTTTTTACTGTGCTGTTTTACAAATTTTACGGAGATAATATTACGAAAAGAACATTCCATCCTTTAAATTTTTTATGATTAATTATAATCTTTATATTTTTACCTTACAGAATTTAATATGTTCGTCCTTTACACGTCGATTGTAGTGCTCAGCACAGTAATTTTTATAGGAATTTTCTCTCCGTGTAGTGCGAAATATAAAGAGATTTTGTAGGGAACTCGTGATAACTTTGAATTATAGACAGTTTCGAATTATCGCAGGTTTGAATTAACGAGAGTCTACTGTATATATGTACACTGTACAGTGTACACTCATTTATCCGGTCATTAGTATGCGGACCATGTTTTAAATTTATAACATTATTATTTTAATTATGACTGTGTTCGGTCAATATAATTATTTTAAAATTAATCATGAATAAATGTCGAGACTAGCCTTTATAAAGTATTAAATAGGTAACAAGAATTCAAAGTGTGTTTGTTTGTATGTTGTATAATGTTGCAGTCGCTTTAAGCGTTTTTATTATCTTTTAATTTTGTCCTTTTTAAGACTTGGAGAATACGTCGATATGTATAAGTATTGAGTAATTGTGTAATGAGTTAGAGGATAAATTCTCTTGGAAAAGATAAAATAAAATTTAGGAAATTTTATTAATTGTGTCTCATTTAGTTTCTGTTTCCTCAATAATTTTACAAGGTCCACAAAGGTACGTGTTAACTTCAAATATCATTTAGATCTCAAGGACTAAATTTGAATTTCGGCAGCATTTTAATTGTCTTGTAGGTAGATCTCCGATTCTAATCATCATTATACATATAAAAGTATAATTTTGTAATTTTTAATTTTGTATGGATGTAATTACATTATACCTAACTTTATAATTTTAAAACCCGTACTTGTCGGATTTTGGTAAAATTGTACTTAAGGATTCAGAATAGAAGTAAATTCCAAAAGAAAAGCCGGATATTCTTTCAGAAATAAGAGCTAAAACACTGTAACACTAAATTTAAATTTGCAATATTTGATTTCGGAAAGTTAACAAAAAAAATAAAAAGCAATTTTGAAAATATATTCAGTATATTTGGATTCTGTACTTTTTCATCTTTTGTATCTTACTGTATTGGACTGCTAGAGCCGATGGTACTTGATGAGCCACCATTTTTAAGGTTTTGAAGAAAATATGTCAAAATTTTTATAACTTTGATCTATCACACCCACCGGCATATTTCCTACATCTTTCGACATATGAGAACACGAAATTTTATATAATAACGTGGTTTAACGTTCATTTTTAAAACAATTAGTTTGTAAAAGACACCACTCACCTCATTATTTGTATATTTTCATTTACTATACAACTTTTACATTGTACATTACACAATATACATTTTTATGATGCAGTGGAGGAGTTTTTTCGTAATAAATTGTTTAGAGTTTATCTTAAAAATTCTAAAAAAATAATTTAAATGCTTTGACATCACGAGCATATAGGGCGGTAATAAAAATATCAAAGTTGGTACTGCAACATTTTTCCTTTTTTTTTTGTTTTGGTTATATAGTGTCCAGATTCGCCCCTATGTGTGGGGCGAATCTGAACAGTGCATAATTTGCAATATAAATCACATTCAGTCATGCATATGCGTAAAATCGGACATAAAAATATAAAAATAGCTGAATTTCGAATCTGGAAATTCGCTAAGATAAATATCTGCATCAGCGAATGACTTTTGATGAGTGGAATAAAACATTTTGGATTTAAATGAATTTTATTTCGATTTGCTTTTGAGTCTATCATACAAGGTCGATAGACTCAAAGACGCTTGTCTGAGCGATTTTCTTTTATTTTTAATATCGGAAAGCAGGGGCGCAACAACTACATATCTACAGGGGGTCCAACAAAAATTTAAATAATAAAATTTTTTGATAACGCAGTTCTCCGATAACGATGGAAAATGTTGTAATAAAATGCCGCCTCCAAAAATTTGATTTTCAAAAAAAAAAAAAAATTAGTAAACCACTAAAAATTTTACTTTTTAATATAAATAAAATAAATTGAAGGAAAATTTCCAGGTAATTTAGGGGGTCCGGGCCCTTTGGACCTCCCCGGTTGCTGCGCCTCTGTCGAAAAGAGCCGATTTTATGTTATCTAGACTACAGTTTATGTAGTTTATACCCACTTCCTTTTTATATTGACGCACCATGGTGTATGAATTCGCCTCACCTATAGACAATTTTTTGTTAATCAATTTATAAATAAAAGATTAAGCACAATACAGCTTTCATTTTTGGTACGTATATTGTCAAAATAACGCCAAACATTTTGTTGCCAGTCCCTACTTTCAATATATAACTGTTCTTTTTGTACAGCAGTTTCTTTATAAGATTTCAAAATGTTATTTTTAAAAATTATAAACATAATGCGCCTGTAAAATAACAAAATACAAAAATGTCACGTTCACCGCTTTTCTTGGATGACTAACACATAACTGACAAAATTCAGTAGCACAGATTGATCTATGACCTTGTACGGTCATATCACTGACGAAGAAATATCGAGAGGCAGCTCGGTCTGTCCAGATTCTCCCTAACTGATAGTACTCTTGGGTTTTCGACTCGATTAAAATTTTGCATGTTCATGCTATAAGTGAACATCTTACCCCACTTTTGAGGTATTGAAAAGTGGTGGTGAAACGTGAAGATCTTTTTATGTACCATATCGTGTGGAATATCGTTAGAACGGACTCTTGAAATAAAGAGTCCTCTTATAATTTTTCATATTGAATTATCCGTTTGCGAAATATTGAACTTCAAAATGAGACTTTTTTTTAATGAATTTAGATTTACATTTAAAAATAAACAACAAATTCTTTGATTTACATTTTTTTTTTAAATTCTGTATGAATTGAGGTTTTGTGTCCATTACGAGACGAAAGAGAATTGTGTGTCTTGATCAAATGCTATGTAAGATTTTCAGAAAACCTAAACACAACGAGTGACTTCTGCATCTGCTAAATATTTCCTCATGCATTTAATGGGACTAGAATTTTAGAATTTTGATTAGCTTTTCGGAACGGATTTTGAATAATTGCTGCATACTTATTTCCTACAATCCCTGTACTTTTTATTTAAAAAATATTTTTTTAAAATATTTTTTGATACATTTCAATTCTAACCGCATACAATAAATAATTTTGTTGACGTAAACATACATAGTTTAATATTCAATTGGTGGCACAGATATGTAATTGTCAATACATTTACAAACAAAGGCAACATTTAATATGTGTATGTGTAAAGGTCGCTAAGTATGAATGTCACATAATGCCATTTTTTTTTTACTTTGTTTTATTGTCGTTGTTTTGCTGCTTCTTTCATTTTTTTTATGCAACGGAAATTATAATTATTAATAAATTTGTAATGGCATCTCCTTTGATCGCCATCAAATTATAATGTGTTTGAGTTATTAAGTGTGTACAATTAAAGTACCAAGCTGTTTGTAATTAAATTTTTTGATTAGATATATGTACTCGGTGTATTGTAGTGTAAATACTTTGGAAACAATAACATGACAACTGTAAAGAAAAGATCTGTAACGGAATTCAAATACAATTTTGTTTTGTTCAATTTAATTTGTTCACAGTATTCCTAATGTTATATTATTCAAGTTTTCTAATGATTTAAAATGATATAAAAAATCTTTTACACACAGATGAGACAGATCAAGCCTACATGTTACTGACAGTTACTGACTGCCGTGGTGTTCACGTCAAAATAAAAATCATGTTTTTTTAATATACTCGTGAAATTTAAACAGAAAAAAATATGAAGTGTGTCGTATTTAAGTGTAAAAATTCTATTGAATAAAAAATTTCTCAAAATAAAGGAATATATCTTTCTTAAAATAAATAAATTTATTTTTAATTTTTGATTAGTTGTCAAATAGGTCGGCCATCATAGTATATAGTGTATGTATGCGAACTGCATATATCATCATCAAAATATATTACTAACACATTGGTATATTCGTGTCCATACATTGTGTGTTGTGATTGTATGTGTGCTGTGTTACGTCACCCATTGATTAAAAGTGGGCACAGTTTGGTAGACATTCTAGTTTGACCCCTTGGTTTTACATAATTTTTATCGAGTTAAGTCAGATTGTAAGAAATTAATGTAAGAATTATAATCCATACCATAGATCTCTGATTACTGGCATCGGCTTCTACCGAAGTTTCAATTAAACCATGGGTTTAACTGAACAGAACAACACTTGTTTTACGTAACTAAGAAGAAACAATAATAAATAGAAACTGGAAAATTTAAATTTTAGAATCATTACTCAGTTGTAACTACGTTACATTTTAAGTAGCTTCGAGTTTTAAGTAGTGACTTCTTAGGTACAAAATCTCAATAGATTTGAATCTTTTATAAACATGTTGTGATACACTGGTCTTGCTTATAGTCCAAATATTACTCTGTTTTTTCTTCCTCGATGTTCGGTTCTTTCCACCAATATTGTCGTCTATTTCCACTAGTACTCCATAACTGATATTTCCAATTGTTACAACCACTTTTTCAAACATTTTTCCAATTCACTTGATTACGTACTATTTCCACTCTTCGATTACGACTACCGTTTCTGATTCTGACTACTAATTGCTTACTGATGACTGATTTTTTCAGTAATACGAAATACGAAATATATTTTTTCTAAAAACGGTACAATATTTTACAAAGCTTTCTGTAATTATACTTGACTTAAATCTAAGTATCTACACTATAGTGCTTAACCCTAATTTAACATGTAAAGTTCTAAATAATTACAATTCAAGAAAAATTTATATATTAGTGACATTTTCAAAAAACCTTCAAACACGAATAAAAAATTTAACCCCTTATTGCATGGAAGAAAACAATTTTTTTTACTGAAAATGTCTTTCACTTTTTTTATTTTAGTGAAATTATGAAAAAAAAATTAAGTTTATTGTTTAGAACTTACTTAGCGAAGCCATATATGGCTTTGTATGCATTCTAGTATTATAATTATAATCGATATATGACTTCGTATGCGTTAAATAAAAAATACAATTATATTTTATGAAAATCTGAATGCAATTTTATTTGCCATTGTAACATAAATAAACTTGACACTTTCCACATTTGGCGAATGAACGGAATTTTGAGCCTTTTTGACATAATTGTCAATTTAGTTTTGTCCATTCGGGGAAATGGTCACCTTATCTGATCGCACAGACTTCAAAGGTAGGTCTTGTTGCCTAGATGGAGTCTTTCAATGAGTATAGGTCAGCCGGGCAAGCTAGATAGAGAAACTTTTCGGCTTGTTGCAGTACATTTTCTGGTTACCAAAGTTGATAGACTACCTTGGCTGGTGGGAGTACTGGGGAATCAGAAGCAAAATCATCGTCACTCACGAAGCCATCACCAGGAATAGAATTGACATGCTTGGATGTACCATAAAAGCGATACGAAGCCATATATGCCCAATAATAATTGGGATTAAACGCATACGAAGCCAAATATGACAACTTCAAAATAAGCCCCAAAAATCGAAGGAAACAAGAAAATACACACGAATCACAACTATTTTATGTTCTTGAATATATAAAGAATGTGTTTTGAAAATTTTTGATTTTAGTACTTACCGTTTTATTGTTTAGTTTTCACAAATAAAATTAGCGCCAATTAATTACACTGTAACGGTCGGACACTCTGAACATAACTTCAAATAATTTGACAACCCGTACTTACTAAAGACAACAAAAATTACGTTCCGTTACTCCAAGGAGTATAAAGTTAGGATTTAATATTATTTTCAAAAAAAAAAAATTAATATGTTGAAAAAAAAATAGTAAAACTTAGAATCCATATATGGCTTTGTATACGATAAGGGGTTAGTCTAATTTAAAACACTTACGCACTGTCTCTCCATTTCTTCCATCTGCATTTACACATTTGGCTCCCCTCCGGAGTTGAAGGGAGTCACGATGGGGAAATATCCATCAGCAAGGCGAACTTCTTGCTCCGCTTGGATTGTTGCTCAATTGTTGCCCTTTATATATCTAGAAGTTGGTGTAAGATATTTAACAACAATTTAGGTATGTATATTTAAGGAATAGAAATGAAAGTTCTCGTCGAAACGGGAATCAAACCCGAGTTCCTCTGGTCATGGTTCCGACAGCCTTGTCACTGGATCACGCTCTGGTCTAATTGGTGTACTAGTCCTTCAAACGGTACTTTTTCGTCAAATGTACGTAATCTGTGCTGTTGCTTTCTTTTTTTCAATTAATTACACTGATTTCTCGTTATAAGCAACTTGAAATAGAATCATATATCTTATTCTATTTAGATAATAAAATTCTCATATACATAAAAAGAGTAAGGCATATGATTCTATTTCAATTTTGATGTTGCTTACAACGAGAAACCAGTGTATTTCAGATAAAAGATATCATTCTACGACGAGTCTTGACTGTTCCCTTGCTTTTAGGCCTTTACATTCTCTTTCAGCAAGCTTTATTATAATTACTTCATAAAGTCTACTAAGAGTACTTGCCACGGAAGTGCAAAATTTTTGACTATTTATACACAGATGTTATCTATGCGATCTTCTAATCAACAAATGTAATATTTTAATAATAAAATACCTACCTGAATAATTTGGTTACATTTTAACCAGGAAAGAAGTCCTTTCAACGTTAAAATCAGATTGTCTATCGTCAGTTTTACCCTTTAAATAAATTTTCTACCAAGTTCAAGGTAATCTTCAATTTTCTCTAAAAAATCATTTGTACTTGTTGACTTAATGCACTCAGAAGGCTGTTGAAAGTGCAAACCATTAAATAATTTTTTTTCATTATGTTTTATGATTTACCTATAAAATACATTAATTAGTTATAAATAAAGCTGGTAATATGCGTTTAATAATTACATAATAGCAAAGTTTATTGCATGTACGGGCATTAGGTAGGCATATCGTAAATTTTTTTCTAAATGGCACATACACTTGTATCAACTTAATGCCTTTCTAGTTGATATTTTGTTTAGAAAAAATTAATTGAATCCTATGATGACCTGTTCTTCAATTAGGTATTTCTTAGGATTTTAATAATTGAATTATGAAGTAACTAAAATTTCAGTCATTTCTGGTCAAAAATGAATCAGTGATGATAAAAACCTGCAATAATTAACCATAAATAGGAAACCTTAGATCGAAAATCTTAGAGCGATTTAATTTTATACTTTGATAATGTCATTGGAATGAATTAATGAATTTTTTAATTTATTTTTTATTATTTTTGGGGAAAAATGGCGAAGTTCAGTGTAGAATTATGAATTATATTCCAGTCCTTTCTTTCACCAAGTTAGAATTACTTCAGTTACAGTCATTTTGTACTCTGAAAAGTAATTATAGTTGATGACGTTACATTTTCAAAATTTTTATAGAATTTTTTACTATTACTTAACACGACATGGAGATTGAGGAAAAGTTTCCCAAAAATTCGTATAATTCTGCGAATTATACCGCGAGTTATTCTGCGATACAGAAATCGACTCAGAATCGACTAAGCTGATACAGATTGAGGAATGCGAAACAGAATCGACTAAGCTGAGACACTACAAAATGCTATATGTATAGCGAAACGGAGTTTTTAAACATTTTCAACCGTTTGAGCTCGGTGCAGAAATCGGATTCAAAACTATTTTGAAAATATTTCGACTATCATAATTCTTTTGAGCCAATAAAAGAAGGTGAAAAAAAAAAACGCAGTGATGTAACGCCTTAAAGGAACGGGAAACCATCTAGGTTTCCTGTTGGTTTCCCGTTCTAATAGAATCCCAATGTTTTACATTTCCACAAAGGAAGTATGATGAGCCCATCAACTTTTTTTATTTTTGTTTTGTTTTTGTTTTGTTTTTTGAAAGTCAAATTCTTGTTTGTCGTTATGTTTAAATTGTCCAAATAGTATACACAGGTATTTGCTGATAGTAATCAAAGTATGTAAAATATCTCATATGCATATTATGAAGATATTATCGATGACGCGCTGATACGGGTGACCTTCTTGCGCCTGATTAATATTCGTGGCATTCGTTCAAGTTTATTACGCTTCTTTTAAAAAAAATGTTACGACCAAATATTTTTATAGCTTTTCCTTGTTAGTTAATGTTAACCGATGCGCAGTTGCGTCAGTATTTTGTGTAATTTAAGTATGTCAAAAATTGTTCACTTGTACTCACGTTGCTAATATGTAGTTCCAACGGTAGTCAAAGGGTTAAATTTTTTTTGTCTATTTACAAATTTCTATTGAAAGTTATTGATGTGCTCAAGAATGCAATTATTTTGTATATACGTAATTTAATTAAAGTTGGTTTTTTTATTAAATAGATTTTTTCATACTTTGACTCAAAACAAAGTCGAATGCTTTATACAAAAAATAATTTCAATTAAAAGCATTATAGACATTCTTTATTTTAAATTAACGGTATTTCATAATCTAAAAAAATTTTAATTAAAATGTTTGTTTTTTTTCTTAAATAAAAAAATTATAATAAAAATATTTTAGTATGCATATGTCAGTTTTAATTTTAACAAAGTTAGTGAAAGAATTATTTCAATAAATAAAAGTTTTACGAATTGATGTTATGTAGAGTATAGTTGGGTTTTGAAATTAAAATAAATCAGTTTAGTTAAGTATAAGATAAAGCTAAAGAAGAAGAAAATTGTTTATTGTTTCGATATAGTTTAGTATTTAGCAGAAGTAATTTTAACTCTAATCTACAAGATTGGATAAATGCCTTAAGATTTGCATATCAGGTTATCGAATTTCATGTCCTCATGAAAACATGAAAATAGAACGTGGCCAGGACCGGATTCACCTTTGTGAAGGTCTGACTTCTGAAGCTGTGGAGACTCTTAACCACCCTTGTGGAGGCTCCTGTTAAAAAGATAAGGAAATTCTTGAAACTCCCCAAATTTTCTCCTTGTTCTTCCTAGTTTATTTCTGTTTTGATGGATTTTGTACAAACCCCTATTATATGAGAGGCACTGAAGCGCGTACCCCCAGTGTCCTTATGGTTATCCTCATCATCCTCCTTGGCCTCATTTGGGATAAAAAGGGCCTCACCTTAGTCAGTTTAACTGTGCCCTGTTTAAAGATACTGTAGCTCTGGGTAAATTTAAATGCCGAGCATCTCACGAATGGTTGTATCTCAATATCGTATCTCTTATTCAAATTTTGAGTTGCGGCACCGACAAAATTTACTCAACATTTTAAATAAGTCTCGCGAACCGTTGTATCCCTAGTTTTTGCCGTTTTGATGAACGTTTACGTGTTTCTCAGTTGGAATTCGATTAATGTCTCACAAATCGTCATAAATGAAAAAATCAGGAAAAATGAGATACGACCATTCGTGAGATGGCCGACTGGCTTCTCTGGCTTTTCTAGCCGTTGTATAAGTTTTTCAAAAGTGAATGTACTATTTATCATTAGTAAAATTGTATTCATTCTTAAGGCTTACGGAAAAAAGTTATTTTTTGTAGGAATTAAAATATGGATATTACAAACGCCTATAAAATTTATATTTAATTAAAGTTTCTAAGGATAGTTACACCATCAAACGCAGATACAAGCGGATGATCACGGAACGTAGATAAATTCAAATTTGATCACAGTTTCCTATTTATTACCTCAGTTCTGCTATAAAATTTTATAACAATTTTTATGTAAGTGCAAAATACCCCTGTCGCAGCATCCTGCATAACATAGCGAATTTCCGTTTATAAAGATTAGTTTTTCTCGGAAACTAGTTGACATAGAAAAATAGTTTAAGGACCTTTTTTATGTAATTTTTTTCTCCCGTTTTAAATGGTGTAAAGAAATTTCGCAAAAATTGTTGACTAAGTGGAAGTTTTGGCAAAAAACTAATTTTTTGCAAGAACAAAAAGCATGTTCCTGGCTAACGAACTTGTCCAACGGTTTGGCATTTGAAATATTTTCACCAACAAATTTCGTAAACCTAGGACATTTCGTTCGAGAGTTATCGTGCGGACACACATTATATATATATATATATATATATATATATATATATATATATATATATATATATATATATATATATATATATATATATATATATATATATATTAGGGACCTCAAAACAAATTTCTGCCACTGTCCCGAGCTCAAGTCGCGTCATGACAGTGGCTGTAATAGCTGAATTCCATTGTGGAAATTCGCTAAAAGCATTATGAAGTCATTAGAAAAATGGGTGAGTGCTACCTAATTTGAGAACTGAATCTGTTATTAACTACAGTTATAAAAAAAATTATTTGTAAAGCATTGTTTTCTTTGTTAACCAATGTCACGTTTTTCATGAAAGCTTAACAGGTATTTCTTTCAGAGGCAGTTTTACTCTTATCATAATTTACAAGTTTATATAAGGTATATCAATGCTATTTCTTTGCGTTTATAACATGATATTACACGTAGTATCTTTTTAATATTTTCCCGAAATACCATAATTACCCCAGAACCCTAAACCATCGATCCATTCAAAATGTTAAATACAACATATTTATCTAAACAAAAACGTTACGTATTATCATATTCATAAAAAAAAAATTTATACAGACAGAACAAGTGCAGCGCTAGATTCCTGTTTATTTTGGCCGAATGCCATTATACAATATAAACACAAAAGAATGGAAGCAAAAATCAACTCATGTATACTAACTAACTGACTGGCTCTCATACTTGATGTAGTCGATTTGTAATATGTAACATAATAATGCATGTAAAGTCTAGAATTTCGGTTGTGATTAATTCGAACACTTTGATTATTTCCAAATGGTTAAACGAACAAAATGTGTATTAACATTTTTGGACTGGCCGAATAAACTGGCGAGCGAGCGGCTGGACTGGTTCATTCGCTAAATAAATTCAACATACAGTAGAACAACAATATTTAGTTTACGACAAAAAACATATTAATATTGTTTTGAGATTATGAAATTTAATGGAGAAAAATTTAACTCTTTCAAGACTTTCAAGACTACCCTAAATCTACAAATGTTCTCCAAGGAAATTTAATCGTTGTCGTGCTTAGAGTTAACTTATTAACGGTGGAAGCACTGGGAAGGTACAATTTTTCTACTTTTACTACCAGTTTGTAGCGAATTTCCGAAATGGAAATTCAGCTATTACACAGCCACTCTCATGACGCGACTTGAGTCCACGACTATAACAAATATTTGTTTTAAAGTACCTAAGAACCGAAAATGACTTCACTAAAATTTAAATTTGGCAAAATTTCCTCAAGTTCAAAAGTTTTCGCCATATTTTTTACACCATTGAAAAGAGGAGAATAAATTACATAAAAAAGTTTTTGAACCATTATTCTACATATATAAACTGGTTTCCGAGAAAAACTAATTTTTTAAACGGAAATTCGCTGTGTTATGCAGGATGCTGCGATAGGGGTATTATGAAATTGTGTATTCTAAACTTCCTAATCTTTGTAAATAATAAACAAATATTTTACTTTGCAAAATACCACTTTTATTTTTGAAACTGTGACAATATTGTTTCGAACCGTTAGTTCATTTTCAAACAGAATAAAATTTATATTCAATACATGCGCTTAGGTTTTGTTTGAAAATGTTTGAAAATGAAATATTCTGTTTGAAAATGAACTAACGGTTCGAAACAATATTGTCAGTTTCAAAAATAAAAGTGGTAAAAGTAAAATATTTGTTTATTATTTACAAATATGGAATACCATAAAGTAACGCTCAAATCTATTAATATTCCTAATCTTTCTTTATTATTGGTTTCCATTTTTTTGTAAGAATTATTTTTATATGTGTGTAAATCAAAGAGTTAAAAAAGTTATTTTTATTAAAAAAAATCCAGTGATATTGAACAAACGGTGGCATAAAACATAAAAATATTATATTACAATAATTATAGTGTTTCATATATTTTTAAATATATGTAATAAAGTTATTTTCTCCAATACCTTCAGTTCAGACCAGTCTTCATACACGATAACTACAACTACAGAGATCTAAAAAATAAAATAGAAATAAAATATCGTTGTAAATTTTAAGTTATAAATTTATATAGATTTATTTTTAATAATAATATTAATAATAAATAAAGAATTTTTAATTAAATCCATATACATGTATACAAGTTGACCAGCCAGATGACCATTCATACTCTTGTGCTAAGCCAAATGGACATAGCTAAAGTTTCAGTGATTTAAGAAAGTCTATTTTTTCTGTCGTAACTCAAATAAAAACACAATTTTTGATTAGATTTAGTCAATTATTTGTTGACGCTTCAGGTTGCTTACGATTGTAGGATGCTGGACAATAATTGTTTTTCGGAATTCCTCCTATTGGCTCGATACTATTAGTATAAATTCTGGATATAACATACAATAAGTAATACATTTTAATTAGTGGAATAAGTAATTTTCAGTCAGATTTGATTTGTTAATTTAAATACGCAGACATACACATAAGTCGTGGATATGCTATATATTGGTAATCAAAGATGTATTTTTATCTTATTCCAATACATACGGGATTATTAATAATTGATAGAGATAAATATATTTTATTATATGTATAGTATTGAATCAAATTATAAGTAAATTCTGTACATTTAATATAAAATTTTAGTCCTTCAAGCCAATGTTGAAAAGACGTAATAATTTCAAAAATACATAGATTATTATTTGGATAAAAATTAATTCTGAAAATGTTAAATTGTGCTGTAAAGTTTAGATAAATAGTCAAATCAGAATTTTTCAGTAAGTTTTAAAAATACCCAATTCAAATATTACAAATTTTTTTTAGATTTCGTTAGATACGTAATTCCTTCTAATCTATTCTCATTATATCGTCAACAGTTTAATCAGCGAAAGTCCAAAAATCAACAAAGTACCTCGTTTTAGCGAATTTCCAGAAAGAATTCTGGAAATTCAGCTATTATGGTGTTAGCCATAGTCGAAGTTCAGCCCGAAAATATGGCAGAAATTTGTTTTGAGGTCCCTAGAGCCCAAAAATAACATTCACTAAAATTTATATATATATATATATATATATATATATATATATATATATATATATATATATATATATATGTATATATGTATTTATGTATTTATGTATCAGCACGATAGCGCTTCAGGAAAAACTGCTAGTTTTACGAAATTTGGTGACAACGTTGGAAGTCCAAAAATCTTGGATGAGTTCTTCAGCCAAAAACGTCGGCGCTCAGGAACATGGTTTTTTGAGCATTTTTCGTGAAAATGAGTTTTTGGCCAAAATTTGCTATAATTTAAAAGTTTTTGTCAAATTTTTTTACACCATTGCAAAGACGGGAAAAAATGACATAAAAAAGGTTTTGGAACTATTATTCTAGGTTAGCTAGTTTTTGAGAAAATAAGAAAAAAAAAAGTCAATTTATTTTCTATAATTTTAGTGTGTTTACAACTGTGGTGTATGTGTATAATCATATAATGTGTATGTATGTACATAACTCACTATAACTGCAATAGTATACGTATATCTATGTATGTGAATGTATTTGTACCTCTAATATACATATTTTTCAAATAAGTACATCACTGTTGACAGTTTTAGCGAATGGAATTCGCTATTACAGCCACTGTCATGACGCGACTTGAGCCCGGGACTATGGCAGAAATTTGTTTTGAGGTCCCTAGAAACCGAAAAAAATAGTCACTAAAATTTATATATATACATATATACATATATATATATATATATATATATATATATATATATATATATATATATATATATATATATATATATATATATATATGTGTGTGTGTGTGTGTGCGTGTGTGTGTCCGCGCGATAATTCTCGAACGAAATGTCTTACGTTTATGAAATTTGGTGAAAATATTGGAAGTCCCAAACCGTTGGACGAGTTCGTTAACCAGACACAACCGATGCCTGGAACATGTCTTTTTTAGCAATTTTCGTGAAAAAAATTAACTTTTTGCCAAAATTTCCTCTTATTCAAAAATTTTTGTAAAATTTTTTTACACTATTGGAAAGAGGAGAAAAAATCACATAAAAAAGGTCTTCAAACTATTATGCTATGTCAACTAGTTTCCAAGAAACACTAACTTTTATAAACGGAAATTCGCTATGTTATGCAGGATGCTGCGACAGGGGTATTTCTTTTTTTTATAAAATTTAGTTTTATAATATTCATCTGCAAAAGTTTAAGTCTCTAAAATATTTAATTAGAATCTTATGATATAGAAAATTAACTAAGAAAAATTAGATTGTTGAGAAAAATTAAAATAAATTCAGTTTAATTTTATCATTCGAATTTTAAAGATCTAAGACAGGTCACATCTATATTCTAAACTCGAATTAATTGAAAATTTTATTTAAAATAAAAAATATTTATTTGAAAATGTGCTTTTGATTTAATAATATTATAAATAGCAAACTAGAAAAAGTAATGGAGATTCTATTATAATTAAATATTGGAAAAATGGGAAAATACCGCGACAGATTTTTGTCCTTTAAAAATTAATCGAATATTTTTATATTATTATTTATAACATTAAAATAGATGGTACATACAAGTTGGTTTTTGATATTATGGCTTGAACGCCGATGTCTAATAATATAATATATATAAAATTAATTTAATTGCAGTTTGATGAAGCGGTTCGAAGATTCGGTCAACGACATTGAAATCTTTGTTGTTTGTGCACCAGGGCTCCAATTATTGTTGATTACTCTTAGATTATGACATTAATGTGTTTTTATATAAAGAGTGCTCCATCCACCAAACCAATATTATTACTTTTTTACCTTCACAGAATTAATATGTTTTTTTTTTCTTCTTTACAAAAAGAATAAAAATTTATTCTTTTTATGAAGACCATTACGTCATAGATTGATTTTTTATATTTTTCGTACTGGAGGTAAAACTTATATTTATCTAAGAAAGGAAAAAGTAAGAGAATTTTCTCCGCTGTCCGGAAAAATATTAAAATATGAATATGTGTATTTTTCAAAAATTGTTCTCCCCAAAAAGTGACAAGCAAAAAAAGTTCTTTTTTATTTTTCTCGGCTCCCTTACCGACAACTAAGGGCCCTGGGGTTGCAACTCCGGCTACCCCACCCTTTCATAGAGTCTGGTTCAATGGTACTTGATAATAAGTAGTTTTCAATTACCCAGAGTTGACCGTCATAATTTTTTGATACCATTTTCATAGATACAAATCTTTCAACTGTACTCCACCCCAAAACGTATCCATGTTAAAAAGCCTTGTTCGATCGTGGCATAAATATGCAATTCCATTACTTTTTGAGCGTGTATATTTCAGAAATATGACTCAATTTTGAATTGGTTCCTGTATTACACAATACTAAATATTTAATAGTTATACCTATATTATATTAAAGGTAGTTGCTCTACTTTTAAGAAAGTAACTTTTTAATTATTTATAACAAATTTAAAAAAACAATTTTTAGTACCGAAATTTTTATATTTATGATTATTATCTGTTTTACTGTCGGCGATAAAAATATATTAGTTTTTAGTATCAATAAAAATTTTTTTTATATATTGATATAGCTTTATAATAAATTTTTTGAAATTATATAGGCTTTATATTATTTTAGTTTATATTTTAAATAGAGATGTGTAACGGGCTACATATTTTACAGAATATAATATTTTCTTTTAATATGTATTAATAATATGAATAGTTTATAAGAAGGAAATTTATGTCCCGCTGTCAAAGGTGTAGCACATTTTTTCTATAGTGTGTCTTAGATAGTATTACATTACAGGTTTTCTTTTAATTTGCGTTTAAACTGCTACAAGTCGAATCGGAATTAAGGCATATTTAGTTTAGTAAGAAATATTTCATATATGGATGTGTTAAGGGGGTATACTAGTCTAGAGGCTCGATTTTGAGATGATTTTAGAGCACAATAAAAAAGACCATTTTAGTGTCCATTTTTTTACCAGTTTTTTTATTGAAATTTAAAAAGTATAAAAATGTATAAAATTTAAAAAAAAATTCATAATTGAAATCGGTACAAACCGGCAAAGTGGAGACTCAAAAAAAAGATGCCTCCTGGTTGACGTGACTTCAAATTCTTAATAAATACGGATGTAGAATTCGCCGGGCGTAGCCGATTCTTAAATTAAATTTTTGCACAAAATGGCCTCAATTTAAAACAAAAAAAAATTATTTCGCCTTTTTTTTCAACTTTGGAAATTTTTTAAAAATAGTAGAAAAAATTCCAAAAACCCCTACGTCTGGCCAATTTTGATAGTATTAAGGAGGCTTGTACCAATTTTCATGTAAATCGGTGCATTAGAACTTGAGATATCATATCAATTTAACACTGAAATGATACACAGTACACAGAAAACATAACCATAATTCCGAAAATAATTCGAATTTCCGTAAATACTTTTAGAAGTTTATTTTTAAAGGTCTGAACTTTGAAAATATGAAAAAATTCCGATTTTTTCGAATTTTTAGACTGAAATACTGCTTGAAATTATCTTTACTGAGAAAATTACTTCTGGGTATTTCGTGTTCTTTTCTCTATCGTTTTAGGTTTTTTATTGGCACTGTTAAGTTTTCACGTATTACTAAAGCCCGAAAAAGTATTTTAGTTTTATTTGAAACACATACTTAACTACATAGTGTCTATTAAATCCCTTTTGTGATCATTTTTATAATATTACTCTAAGATTTTTGCCTTAAACCTTCAACAATTTTTAAACAAATTCTTTATAGTAAAAATACACCAAAAAACAAATACAAATAAAGTTACTAGTGCAAGAGATGATGTAACACAAGTCTTTTAAATGTTATTCAATGTTTAGATACTTTTAAACAGTAATTAAAATAAAGAATTTATTTTTAAATTACCCTCAATTAAGTAAATTTAAATTGTAACGGCATTTGATCAAAGGAAGATGTTTGATAATTATAAGCGCTACATATTTAATTAATTATAGACGATGTAATTAAAAAATAAATTTTAAGTGAAATTTTCTTTGTTGTTACAGGTATGTACACAATTATCATCACTTACTGTTGCAGGTGCTAATTCGTAAGTTAATTATTACAATAATTTTCGGTCGATAAATATTAATACAATATACCCTACGGAAACAAAAATTGATTAAACTAATAATAAATAAAACATATTACTTTGCAAAAACACCATTTATATCTAATTATTTATATGACATGTTTCGGTCTATAAGATTATTATCAAAACAAGTAAAGAATTATATGCATATTAAATGTATCATAAATTCCTAAATTATTATCAGTGATATTTGAATAAATTGTTTATATAATTAATAAATATGTGTTTTCACAAAGTTCCTTCAGTTAAATATCAGTATAATGGTTTAAAAGTTATGTTGAAGAATAACATTTGTCCTTTGGTTGGTTCGTATAAGACTCTAGAAAGTGGCCTGAATCTACTATAGATGTTTGGTAAAACAGAATCGATTTCCTTGTTTTTGTAAGATTGTAAGTGCTCTGTACGCCGATTTCACAATTTCTACCAGTTTGACCAATATATAAACTATTGCCAATCTTGGCAAATTAGTTTCTATAGGTTTTGAAATATGTTACAGAAATTATTATAATAGTTGCATTTTTACAAAGTGGTTCATTTACTGTTAGCAAATATATAGACCAGTTTTAATACGTAAATAATATCAAAAGTTTTATTTAAAAAAAAAGGAATTGAAGGTGTTATGTAGAGTAGGTTTATTGAAAATAACTTTTAGAAATTTAAGAACTTCTCTAAAAATAGAATTTGACAAAAATTTAATAACCTGCTGGGCATTTCTGGCTTAGCTTAATTTGAGGCGTTTTATCAGGTATGATTTTGTGCTATAGGAGCTTAGACTATAACACAACGAATCCATCGTGTAAACAAAGTGTCGAGTGTATATAATTAAAATATAAATGTCACCTTTACAGAGATATGCATTATTCATACATCTTACCTATTACATTGTATGTATATTCAAAATTAAAATGTAAAAATTCTCACAATGACCAACGTATCTGAATAATTGATTGTTATCAAAAAAACTTTTTTTTAAAAATCATTATTATCGATTGAATTTTATGATTATCTTTTTTGTTTTCTCTAACGTTTATACGTCTGTCTGTCCATCCGTCCATCCATTATTGATTTATTTACTTTCCGATCATTTAAAAATCATAACTGAATTAGATTTAGATTGTACGTAAGTACATTGATCGATATTTTGATTAATTTTTGTTTGATTTAAGTTTTTGAAATGTGTAATAAATTGTAAAGAGTTAAAAAGTTTTGTACGCGTTCAAAGAGAAAACAAGTTAATATTTCATTTTGGTTACGATATTGTCACAGGTTTTTAAGTCCGTATTCAGTTCTTCGCTCGTCGCCGATGTGATGTTCTTAAATTACTCGAACACCTGTTTCGCTCGCTTAATTAAAATAATATTGTATTACAATATAAAATTTTTGTGGTACAAATAATTTTTTGGTTTATTTAAAAATAAAGTTTTTTTTTTGAATATTTATTTATTTAACCTTTTTTTAGTAATGTTATTTCTGAGTTTGTTTACATTTTGTATTTTATATGTTAAAGTAAAAATTTCTCTCATTTCTCAAAAATTAAGACCGGTAATTAAATGTTAACATTATTATTTCTATGTAAAATTTATACTTACATATTATGTATTTCAACAACTACACAGTCAAAAAATTTGTGTTAAAATTAACACATTTCACATGTACAGAACGGCCCACTCAATTTTTTGTGTTATTTTAACACAAAGCATATGTGTCAAATCTTTACACAAGATTTGTGTTAATGATTTAACACACAAGAGGACATACATTTTGTGTTAATTTTTCATATTTATCAGAGTTAGTTGTTAAACTTTTTTATTCAATATTTTACTTTCACTACAGCTTAAGATATTTGAAAATCGTCAAAAATTATAACGATTTTGTTCATATAATATTATAAATGAGACTCAAAGCACGCAGTCAGTCCTTTGTAAAAATTCTTACTTGTTTCCATGTACATATATCTACCAAAATATATATAATAAAAAAGATAAGAGTAGTCCTTATTATTAAACAAAACCGAAAAATTATACGTTTTTTCAGTTATTGGCGAATATAGTTTTATTAAACGTTTAAAAATGAAACAATTTTCTTACATTTTAAGATTATTTTGTTACAAATTCAGTTACAAAAAATCATGTAAGCTTACTTGAGATTTTATTATATAATATAGATTCAAAATAAAGAACACTAGTTTTGTGTACGTATGACACAATTTTTGTGTTGAAATACACAAAAAAAGCGTACTTATAACATTATTTTCCTTTACACAAACATTGTGTCAATTTTTTGTTGTTCAAAATAGATTAACTTTTTTATTCTGTTAAATCGAAATTTGTGTCAATATTTTAACACAAACACTAAATGTTACGTTATCACAGGTTTGTATTACTTATTTAACACAAAAATTTTAACCACTAGTTTTTTTGTACGCAGAACACAAATTTTTTTACTGTGTATGGTAAACAATTGCCCAACCCACATTTTTTTGATATTGATATATATGAAGTTTTTTTAATATTTTATTGAAATTGAAATATATTGAGTGAAGAGCACGATTCTGAACATTTTCATTTGTATATACGACGTACGAAAACGTTTCCTTTAGAAATTATAGACTCGTTAAAAATTAAAAATTTACCTATTCTTTAGTTTGTATTTTTCTGAATAAATTGCTGAATAACGAAAATTGGTTTCCTAATAACAATTCAACGAGAAGAACTGCCAATTAACAAATATATCACAGAGCAGCTGAAGTATTTTTAGGTTTACATTTCTTCGAGTTAAATTGTTTTTACATAACAAATTTGAGTTATAGAAGACGCAAATTTATTCAGAAAAAAAAAATAGAAAATTCGAATATAATGCAGTAAAAAGCGAAATATTTCGTTACTATATGAATTCGAACTCGGTTAAATTTGCCAATAAAACTTTTGTTTGAAATGTCCAATGAAAAGTTGTTCCTACCATTTTGTTTTTCATTGTGAAAGTCTGTCCCAAGTTTGTCCTAAATGTCCCAAATTATCAATTGAATTGGCGTGATTGTTTTATTGAAATTTTTTTCTATTCGAAATTTTCGTACAAAAGATGATTAAGTAATTTTGGAATAATTAGACGCTAGTAGAATATTCTATGGGCCAAATGTAAAACACGATATCTATGCACTTATCCAGTTTCCAAATTTTTTCATTATTTTGTTTTTTTTTTTTTTTTTTTTTTTTTTTTTTTTTAGTTTTTGAATCACTTCTCGGACCTCAACTCTATTTAACCGATTGACGCTCAATTCATTAACATTCTAAATACGTACTCTTCTTTGCCTCATTGGAATAAAGAGTTTTCTGTCCGATTTTTCTCGGGGTAGTGCACAAGCATTATTTTCTTCACCATTACAGGTCAAATAACAGTAGTTCGCGAAGGGCCTTAGTAAAATTACAAATAATTTCCGAAATTTTCCATAGCTAATTTTTAAATATATTAACAAACAATGAACTTCAATATACCGGGCCATAACTAGGTAATCTATCAAATACCATACATTTTAGAAATTAAAATATTTTAGTTTGGAGTTAATTGAGCTCAAATTCCTTCTCGAAAACCAAGCTACATTTTTAATAACGATTCCAATTTCAAATAATGCAAACGAGTAAAGAAATGTAGTAATACATAAAATTTATGACAGATCCCAAGCAAGCGATCGGACTGAGCTAAGCTGAGAGCAAAACAAGCTGTGTACTCTCGCTATAAATTGAACTGGTTTTTTTAATGTGTTGTGGTGCAACCAAGAGGTAATAAAAAAGTGGAGGAAGAAGAGTGGCGAGTCCATCTGATCCATGCGAAGTGGAGTATATAAGTCTGTGTGCTGTATAAGACAAAATCGAGAAGATAAACGTGAACAGAAATATTATAACATTGAGGGATCACATTATTATTAAATTGTAAATCACTATTTTTCGAAAAAAAAAATTATGATCGAAGCTGTAATTTCATTACATTAACTATAGCCTTTATATAATCATTTCAATTGCTTCATCATACTCGACCGACCGCACACATGTATGTACAGTACGTGTGAAAAGTGACGGGTAATGCGTCTAAATGAATTTGTAAGTTGTCATAAAGTTGAAATACAGCATGTACAGCTCGGGCCTTTTAAATTGGCAGTAACTCGCGCATGATACAGATAGATATATTTGAAAATACATTACAAGTAAGAGACAATAACATCTGAAAAATATCTAGATGTAAATTATATTAAAAAAAGACACCTTTTTAACAAACATATTGTTTTCTTTCGTTCCCTCTTTTATTACCTACTATTAGATGTATGTGTTAAATTCGTTTTCTGCGCACTGACAAGTTAAAAGGCCCAAGCTATAGCTATTTATTCAAAATTAAAATATCTATTTGTATTGGTAAAGTTCGATCTTACATAAATGGACTGATTTTTAAAGTATCGCAATAATCAGTAGTATGCAGTAGATTGTCTATTTCAGAAAGTATTAAAAAGAACCGTCGTCACCCATAAAAGAAGTAATATTTTTAAACACAATTGTACAGGGTGGTATTTGTGGTATATAAGCAATAAAATAATTTAATTTTTTTTAAAATGTATGGTTATTAATAATATCCTCCTGAAGAATCGTGTATACAGGAGGGGGGGCATAATTGTGATAACCTTCCTCCTGGAATGGAAACAAATTAAAAATTTATCCTAGTTTTTCAATTATTATTAAATTTTAAATACCGTCAGTTGGGGCGAATGTGGACGATTTTTTCAGTGTTTTGGCAATAAATTGTTTAGAGTGTATCTAAAAAATTTTAAAAAAATAATTTAAATGCTTTAATATCACGAGCATATAGCGTAGTACTTAATAAAAATATCAAAATTGGTTTTTGGTTATATAGTGTCTAGATTCGCCCCTATGTGTGGGGCGAATCTGGACAGTGCTTTATTTGCAATATAAATCACATTCAGTCATGCATATGGGTAAAATCGGACATAAAAAGATAAAAATAGCTGAATTTCCAATCTGGAAATCCGCTAAGATAAATAACTGCATCAGCGAATGACTTTTGATGGGTGGAATAAAACATTTTGGATTTAAATGAATTTTATTTTGATTTGCCTTTGAGTCTATCATACAAGGTCGATTTGGGAACTTGGAAATATTCAGCAGCTTGTCTGAGCGATTTTCTTGTATTTGTAATATCGGAAAGCAGGGGCGCAACAACTACATATCTACAGGGAGTTCAACAAAAATTTAAATTATCAAATTTTTAGATAAAGCAGTTCTTCGATAACGATGGAATATGTTGTAATAGAATATCGTCTCCGAACATTTGATTTTCAAATAAAAAATATTAGTAAACCACTAAAAATTTTACTTTTTAATATAAATAAAATAAATTGACGGGAAAATTTCCAGGCAATTTTAGGGGGTCTGGACCCCTTGGACCTCCCCGGTTGTTGCGCCTCTTTTGAAAAGAGCCCATTTTATTGGGCGGGAGGTGTCACAGAAATAGTGCTACTTTAGGTACATTTAGGTAATTTGTAGTGTTAAAGGAAGTATTATGATGGCATTAAAAAATGTGATTCCCTCGTAAATTGAGGGTCTATCTATTATGCAAGATTATTACTCAATTTCTATATCGCGCGTTTTCTGTCCCTAACTCGTATATCAAAAATCACAGTTCTCAGGAAACACAAAAAACATATTAAATACTGTATTTTCATCACTATGAATTTAAGATTTATGTATGTTACACTTTTTGATGTTTGCTACCTATGTAGATACGAAGCAGACATTTAAATGTTTTAAATTACAAGCTATCGATGTTTTTAGTAAATACGAGTTTGCTGCCCACTTTTTTTTCAATATACGAGTTTGTGAAATAAATCGATTTTTTTTTTTTTTGCATATTCCGATAGTATAACCAGTAACTTAAATTTTAAACGCGTTTTTCTCGAAACTACATTTTTTCTGATAGTTTTCTGACAAAACCTGGTATATGGTATACGAGTTTGTGTAAAATTATTTTTTGAAATAGTAACATTTTTATCAGCATACCCAAGTATACCATATACACAAACTCGTATACCATATACCAGGTTTTGTCAGAAAACTAAATTTAGTTCATGTGGTACAAGATGGTATTAAATTGAATAATTATTTTTCCATTAACTATTTTGCAATATTTCTTAGTGCATCACATGGGGAAGTGTATTATGTACATGTATGACTTTCTAACTCAAAACCGTCAAAAAACCTTATACGAGGTTGTGACAGAAAACGCGCGATATACGAGTATGTGCAATTTTGTCATACATTATACATATCGTATACAACGACAACATATCTCCTAGTCAACATGATACTGTTACTGTTACTACTAATGTACATAGTACATTAGTACATATATCGAATTTTTTTAATTCTAAAATTTGTTCAGCTTTATCGGTTTCAATGAGTCTTTATCAGTCTTTTCGTAAAAACTCATCCTTCGCCTTTTTTTCAAAAACATTTCTTTTTTTATAACGCTGTTTTACTCTGGTGTAACTCGGCTTTCATATTGAAGAGAGAGAATATTTTTGACGATTATTGTACGTATATAAGCCTATGCAACATTGTAATCATTTTTGTTTGGCAAATTGATCATAACATTCATTAAAATGCAAGGGATGTCAAAAATATTTGACATACGAAGATTAGAAATCAAATTCTTTTAATGTTTGCTAATATACTAAAACGACTGAAGAGTCCAAAATTTTGTTTGTAATGGTTGGGTAAAGATTCGACGATATTGTTGTTCCAGAGTTTACTGTGAAAAAATGATATTTACATGAATGACAATTTTTGAATAACTGACCTATATTAGATAATTCCAATTAGTGATGAGCAAAATTAGTCTTGGTCTTGCATTTTTTGCAAGATCAAGACCAAGACCAAGACTGTGTATACCAAGAGCAAGACTAAAACCAAGACTATAAGTATGGCTGCAAGACCAATACCAAGACTCAAGTGAGCAAAACCAAAACAAAAGCAAGAGACAAGCAAGACTCTTGCTAAACTATTTAAATAGTTTGAAAGTATAATTAATACGTAAAGATAGTAAAAATTCTGATTTTAGAAGAAAAAAATTCGCTAATAAAAAAATGCAAGAAAGTGCAAGATTTTTAAGCAATAACAAGACCATGTGCAAGACCAAGACTGCATTTTGCAAGACCAAGACCAAGACTCAAACTGCTCTAACAGGACCAATACCAAGACTTTTAATGCAAGAGCAAGACCAAGACTTACCCAGACTGCCAAGTCTTGGTCTTGCTCTTGCATTTGCTCATCACTAATTCCAATGTCGGGCAGATAAAGCAAATTTCGCCGAACTGAGTTGTCTTTTCTTCTTATTTTCTCTCGTTTGCAATCATTTCATGGGCTCGTAAAAAACGAGAAACCTGAATCGTACTACATAAATAAAATTTTAGTATGTGTTCCGGCACTTAAAACTTTCGAAATTAAGTGCTGTACATAATCAAGTATGGTCCACTTCAGTTAAATTTAACCATGCTTCGTCACTTATGAATTTAAATAATTTCCGTTTTCTTGGCTTTATCTCTTTGATTATTGCACTCACGTAAATTTTGAATTTGCAGTTTGTTTTTAGAAAAGAATAGAAGATTGATTTGTTTTGAATATAAGAATTATTTAATTTTTTAACTTTGACTCATGATCAATTGTATTTGAAACAGGGTATAGGTACTTTTTGCTTTGTTAATATCAGGACTGAGGAATCAGGAAGTATCATCTTTATTATTCCACATAACAAAATTACGTGTTAAGCCAAGGAATTTAGTCCAACGAAATATATTACCCTGTATCAGCATTGAATGGTGATGCCGTGGTTACGGATAAAAGCACAATGGAATTAAGCCAAGAAAGTTGTGACTGGGCTTCGGTACAGTCTTTCCACGATGTGGTATCATAAAGGATGCATTAATATTTTTAAAACTGTCCAAGTTCCGATACAAAAAGGGCAAGATATTCACAGTGAATTCGGATCGAAAATCATAATCTAAACATTTCAAAAATATTGGGTCAGTCGCAAGCAAGCAACCGAGAAGGTTGTGACTGGGCTTAAAAATGGTTTTGAAATAGATGACATCATCTATTTATTTAATTCATCTTTCGGTACAGTCTTTCCACGATGTGGTACCAGAAAGGATCCATTAATATTTTTAAAACTGTCCAAGTTCCGATAAAAAAAAATGGCAAGATATTCACAGTGAAATCGGATCGAAAATTATAATCTAAACATTTAAAAAATATTGGGTCAGTCGCAAGCAAGCAAGGTCAGTTTACACGTCCTAGTACTGATTGACCCATATAGGTGAGGATTAAGTCATTACCTATGAAGATTAATGATACACACTGCTCAATTGTCAGCAGGATTTGGAAACTATTAATTAACAAATCTAAACCGCCCAACACTAATTATCTAATTAAAATTCTCAGAATGCCTTTCATCCAACTTATTATTTATTAATCCATTACAAACTGCTTAACCCTTTCCTTATGTATCCATCATATATACTTTCTTTTCTCTCTATGTACAAAACAAAATTTAAATACATTTGTATATAATAAGCAAAAGGTATTGAAGAAGGTCCCCAGGTTGATTATAATGTTAGTGTTGCTAGCAGTTCATGCAGATGATGATGATGTTTCTCTACTCTATCTCTCCCTCTCTGGCATTTCCATTGTTTTCCCGTATATTTCATTTTTGTTTAATAATAATATTATTAAATCGTGGAACGCAAGAACCAAGAACGACGTGGTGAATAAGACATATTCGATGGTCGGTCCCGTTCAGCGTATTGCGTATCGTTCGCTCGTCAAGTCAATTCACCGAATAGATATGTATGGTATACGTATGTGTGTGTATGTGTATATCGTAGCTAGGCTAGCCAGTGTTGGATTGGTCTGAGAGTAGCCAGTTGGGTGGTCCAGCCCATCGTTTCACTACGCTTCCACCCGCGTGGTACCACTCGTTTCAAAAAACCTCAAAGCAAAGCAACAACAAACACATTGGAGTTGTGTATTGTTGTAAAAGTTGTGTTTTTTTGCTAACGCGAGTAATCCGTGGTCGCCGTTGAAGAAGATTATTTTCTTCTATAAAACAACTTTATTACATGGAACAATGTCAATTACAATTACAAACCAATTACTTCGCTTTGTAACATTTAGCTGCAACAACGGCCAAGCAATGTAATATTACATGTTTGTAATGTAACATTACATGATTGTAGTGTCTGTGTGCTCTGTGCCCAACCAATAAGTAAGTACTTCGTACATAGTGTTCTCATCTGGTGCACATAGTGTATTACATATAGTGCTGTTATGTATAGTGTTTGTTCATCGATTGTGTTATAATTCTAATAATCTGTCTGTCTGGCCGCGCGGTTATGTTGCAGTTATATTGTGTTTGCGCCATTACGTCTTCGGCTCCTCGTTCGGTCTCCGCCATTGTTTGTTTTGTTATTATTATGTTATTATGTGTTAGTGTTATTAACTTACTTATTTGTATACGTTTGTTTACAACGACGATAACAATTACTACAATTTTTGTCATTTTTCATTTTTGGTTGGAAATTTAACCCTTTACTAACTGATTTTGTGTTCAAATATAAGATAATGTGAGAATTTGAATTGCTTGCTCGATAAGGTTATTGATATGTTTTGTATTTCTAGTTGAAAATGATTGTCAGCTGATATTTTATGTGACCTAACCCTTTGAGTGCTACTTAAGGCCATATGAATGGTTCACAAATTGATTAAGTCAAAAGTGACAAAATGTAATGAATTAGTGTACCTATCTTCTTAACATTTGTTTATTGGTTGAAGACAATTGATCATTTATGACGTGAATACTTAATATTAAGGGGATATACTATAATTACCAGGGCCGGATTAACCCTAAGTGCCGCCCTGGGTACCATGAAAAAATATATTCACTGAAAAGATAAGTGACGCCTAAAAATAATTATTTTTTTACTTTTTCCTACAAAAAATAAGTGATGTGATGAAAAAAAGCCAAATTGCCACTTTGTGTTCCAAATTTTGCCGCCCTGGGTACTAGCCCCGCGTGCACCTAGTATAAATCCAGCAGCGAGAATATAACAAAAAAATTTCCAAAGCATAGAGACTATTATTTTTGAAGTGGAAATGGAATGACAGATAAATTGTTGCCATTTATTTTCATAAATAATTGAAAAATAAGTTACAAAAGTTAACTTAAGAAACTTCGTATACACGAATAAAAATGTTTTTATTCTAAATAACAATTGAATCCAATGTTTTCAGTGTGAATAAATGCGCACTTCGAGAAAGTGCGCCATAGGCAATTTCCTAATTTGCCCATAGGTAAATCCGGGACTGATAATTACAAAAAGTACGGGTTTGATCAAGTTTACTTTAACATTTGAACTTGGAAAAATTAAAAGGGTGGACCATTCATATGTACAAAAAAATTTGGAAAGCCTAATAGGAAATCTTCGTGTGCTTACAACCTTAATTCACTTTACTGTGTAACAAATTTACCCTGACGTCATCAAGTAATCTAACATTTTTACGTTAGAAGATTACAAAGTTAATAAAAAAAATTTTTTCAATCAAAAACACGAGTGGTTTCACGAGAAAGTGGTTTTCCCAAATTATTAAAGAACATTTTGAACTGATATTTTGTTGACATATACATATTTAGAATAACTATTAGCTTTTACGTATTAGAGATTTGAGCTGGCATAGGCTTATTAACAGATCACACGAAATATTCTAAATATGACACTGCAGTAATATTAAAAATCTAAAATTGTTCCTGTTCTGATTACCAAAGGTTTTAAAGTTTAAATTTTTTGTTAACATACATTTCGCAATAAAAAATGATGATTTCGTAAATGTTTATTCTGTAACACCATTACGAGGGCTAAAATACTTGCCGATATGAGATAAATCCTGTAATTTTTTTTTAAATATTTTGCAGTAAAACAATAAAAAATCTTTTAGTGTAAAAATACAACTTGCTTAAATAGTTCAGTAACATTAAAGCTGTGTTGAGAAATCCTTTTAAAAAATTTTAATAAATTTATTTTATGAACCATTGCATTTAAGACTTTTTTTCTCCTAAATGGTTATTTCAGAATTCAAAATGGTTAATTAGATATGACAAGTTAAAAATATTTTTTAATTTTTTCAAGTCAATAAACTTCGTTTTTTATCATCATTCAACAAACGTTCACAAAAATTTTTATTAAAAGATTTCATTTTTTAATATGTAATATTAAGTATATTCAAGTTTTTATCTTAATTAATAAAATACATATAGAGATAACCTTTATCTGAGATCTTTTTATAATCGGAGTGCCTTCTTTCTGAAGAAATATTGAAAAAATGCACTGGTCTGAATTCAATTAATTTAATTATTTCAAAAATTTCAATGTTATTATCTCTTAATTACTTGCATAAGCATATGACAGATACCTTTTAGTATTCTTGAAAAATTTTAGAATGATGCACACTTTAGATTTGACTCTTAAAAAATACGAAATATTAAAATTTTGTCAATCACATGAGACTCAGTTGCTGGATTTATCTCTGGAAGTCTTAAAAGAAGAGCGAAATACAGTGTGTCACACAAAAGCGTCGTTTGCATATTTAAAAGAAAAATTATTATTTCTCAGAAATGAATAAATCAATTCATAGTACCTACACTAAAAGCACTATTACGCCTTTACTTAGGAAGCTGTCCAGACTTCATGTCCAGACCGCCAGAGAGCTCGGATATGGCAGCACACTTGTTTTAATAAAAGACCAAGTATATTTAGCAGAAACCCATGTGTAAAAACACGCTTCGTCAGTAAAAATTACGTTACTCCGATCACGATTCAAATTTTGCATAGCCCACAAGGGTCACTTTTTGACGTGTTCCGATTTGGGGAAAAATTTCAGCCTCGTACTACGCCAAGAAATATTAGGCATCGTATTATCGCCTATTCATTATGCTAATATTAACTTTCTTTTTAACCAATAACTTTTGTCCTTGTCGCAGTATCAAAAAAGTTTTTCGTTGAAATAACTTGAAAATGGTTTTATCCTCTTTTTCAGAAGGCCCTCGCGTTTTTCGGAAAAATCGTTGACGTGTTTCGGACCTTTATATCGCAATACCCACTTCTGACTTGTGCATATATTTAACAACAGCTTTATAAGTAATTTTAGGTTCTTTGCTGTGATTACATAAGAACATTCATTGCTCGAAACATTTTGCATATGAAGCACTCATTTTGTAAATGTTGTGTTCTTATCGCAATACAAAGTAATACTGGCGTCTCAAGCACAAAGCGTAGTAGTCTATCCTACCCTTCAACGAATACTACAGTAGTGGAGCTTCCTAATAGTTTTCTCTTGAAACAGTCCACCCGACGCTCTTGTGTGACAGACTGTACGTGTTATTCCCCCTAAAACAATATTTGGCTACAAGGACAGTATCAGTTCTACAAGGCTAGATTTTATTAATATTTTGAAACTCAACACATGTTCTTAGATAATGACAAAACCCAAATACTAAGTAATTTGTCTGTGATGTAAAGAGTTAAATTTCATTAACCAAAACTATCTAAAACTTTTAACTTATGCCATTTAACAATATTTTTAAATAACAGCAATTTAACTGATGGAGACTGATAAATCAGTGTCGGTTTTCAATTAACTGAAATTACGAATGCAATAATAAAATAAATTACGAAAAAAATCCTTTAAAATTTAATTTTCAAATAAATTTTATTAAATATCGTTTTTATTTACCTGTTTTACAGCTTTCAATAAAATACTATGTGCAATATGTCATATATTAAAATATTCTAAGGTGATTTAATGTATGTTGATTCTTCTTCAACGCATTTAATGGTGCTACTTTATCTGAAGTAATAAATAGTTGGAAAAAAGTACAATATAAAATGTCAAATAATCGTTATGAACTAAAGTTTTATTTAAGTTTTGTTGGTGTTATTTATTTATTTGTTTAATATATGAATTTATTTTGAAATTAAACACCTATATGTGGATATGGCTGTACGCTAATGTGTTAAAAATGATGGTAATTTAAATGGAAATTAAACGTGTAATACGAAGAAATATCGACAAATGTGTCTGTAATGGTTTGTTTATATTTTTATTTATTTTATGTATTTTAAGCACTTAATTAGCTAGATAGTTTTTTTATTGCTTATTGTATGTATTTGGCTTTAATACTTAATCATTGTTGTCTTTTGTTTTTATTTAAACGTTAATTCAATATTTGAAATTATACGACACTGCTCACTCTATTTTATTTGTTAGTATCGCCACAGAATGATCCAAATAAATACTTTTTGTACTGTCAAGTTGAAATAATCCAATATTTTGAGATTTTCATAAATTTTAAGGCACTACTGCAAAAATATTTAATGCACTACTGAAATGCGTTCTATATACGACAAAATTTTTAAAATGACAGTTTATGCGTTCTGAATTTTTTAAATTTCAGTGACTTGATTTCATCAAAATAAGAATAGTTTCTCTATTCGAGATTTAATGAATCCTAGTTTTTAAATACGAAACTGTATTTAAGTGCATCCTATCTTAAATAGATCTTAAATAAAGTGATTTTGGGCATAAAGTGCATCCTATCTTAAATTTCGTGTTTTCTTATAATACGAGTATTACCGTCATGTTTCAAACAAGAATAACTTTAAAGGATAGGATGAACTGTCCCTTAACTTTTTAATCAGCTATATAATAATGGAAATTACGAAATGACTGACCGTGTAGCTTTTTTTTAACGTCAAATTAATTCGAGTACAAAAAATTAAAGCACCCAGAAAAACATGGAATTTATTCCATGTACCCAACGCTAATATCTTTTGCGTTTGCGCAAGCACAGTAACTATCATTACTATGATTTTATGGACACATATAGAGGACCATATATGACCTGACCCCTAAATTTGAGCCAAAGGGACGAGTAGTAAATAAAATTTTGACATTTAATGAGATTTCACGGTAGCGTCGTGACTAACCGTTACTCCAATGGCGATGAAATTCGTATGGGACTAGCTAGGAACCAAACCACAAAATTTCTAAAAATTTCGTGAAAAATGATTGAATAGTTCCGAAGTTATACCACTTGGTGGGATTTATGGATATACAGACGGACCGACAGATGGACTAACAGCAGATATGAAGCCAAAATTGTTCAGGAAGCTTTAAAACGTAAAATGAGCGATTTTCATATTTTAAATGTCTTCACAATGTTTCTGTTACTTTAATAGTCTCGGAAGCAAAAGCAATTATCAAAGATAAGTAATTTCTTTTATTTTTCGTTAAATTTCAATTAAAATCTGTTATGGTATGCTCATACTTTATGATATTACTTCTTAAATTATTTCGAATTCATTGGATTCCTTTATACTTCCAGTTTTAAATGTGTCTTTAAATATTAGTTCATTTCAAAAGTATTTCTTTCATAAAATATTTTTGTTGTGAAGAAACCGTTACGTCAGATAACTGAAATGATTGTTTTTATAATAATAAATAAAAGAAATTCAATATTTTCGTTTGATTTAAAAATAAAAATAAATAAAATAATAATAGAAGCAGAACAAAGTCCTTCATCGGTATTTATCGTATTTATTGTACACTTTTATTTTTATTTATGTACTTCTTAATTACAAATATACAGAAAGTTTCAAAGACATTCAAACAAATATTTAAAATGAAAATAAATCAAGCAGTTAATGTTTAACTTTGGGCGAAATACTTTCGTGACACATGGTACTAGACGTTTCAAATTCCATCATTAAAAAATTGAGAAGCCATACAGCTGAAAACAACCTGACAAAAACCTATGCAAGCGGAAAAATTTTATATTTATTAATTGACTGGTGGGTAAATCAACTTAAAGAGGTGAAAACAATTACGGGTTAATATATTTTGTTGGTGGTGTGGTTTCATAGCGGTCTTGCGTTTCTCTAGAATTGAAACTCGAAACTGTTTTTATGAGGCATTTAAAAAAGTCAAAAATCCAAAGATTCCATTCAACCTACATTTGTACTACCAAATTGTCTGTCAATTACCACTGTGATTTATGTGGGCACAAAACTGATATCCGATTATATAACAACAAATAAGGTTTGGTTAATCAATGCATCTATTTTCAAGGTTACTTAACAATTAATTCTACTTAGTCAAATGTCACACACCTAGTCCTGACGACGGTGTCTGTGTCTGCCCATAACTTGACTCGAATAATAAATGATTTTTGTTCAAAAAATTTATCGCACATATGTGTTAAAATTCTTATTGTCCGGATTAAGTAAAAGTCATAAAATGGTAACATGCTAACATGCATATATATAAATAACGTTGTTAACTGCGGAAGACATACATAAAATATTCCTTTTAATAAATAACAACGTTTGATAGGAACACTATATTCCTTTTTACATTTACATAAAGCACTTATGGTCGTTTTTTGTCAAATGTAAAAGTACAGTAGTTGAAAAAAATATTCACACATGCATCCAATTTATTTTCGCTTGTTTATGAAGAACAGAGGTGCTGAATCGTGACGTGCTTGTGTCCTTAGATAATGATAGATTGCTTAAGAACTGAATATTCACTTGTTTTTCTACTATTGACAATACATACTGACAATATTTGAATTATTGTCAATATTGTGTGTGCCCGCAACCTATATAGACTTCACCATTTTTTCTGTTATTCGATCAGTACTGAATATCTTCGGAAACACCTTTCAGACCGATTCACAGGTCGTACTTTGGGGACTCAGGGAGATATTATTTCTCCAATAAATTTCAGTGTATATTAGGTATTCTCAAATTTTAATCCAAAGAAACTATACACAGTGCTGTGGTTTGGATCATTGATGTTCAGCACGAGATTCCAATATTGCGCCTCCAAAATTGAATTAAAAGTTGTTTAAATAATTGCAAAATACTGAGCTTCGAATACCTTATCCCTCCCCCTCAGTAATTTTAAAATGTTGATCCAAAAATCTGAAGAAATACAAATATTAAATTAAAATTATTTCGGCTAAGTTGGGTCAATAACTCTCAGAGATATATGCAAGCAATTTTTTGGAAATTCGAAAACTAATTTACTGTAGTGAAAATGATCTTCAAATTTTGAATCGATGTGTGTCTCAGTATTAGAAAACCTCCTTCAAAAGTGTAAGTCCAAATCATTAAATGAGTATGTGACTTCAGAAATAATTCTATATACCCTCCCCAGTGGGATATCATTAGAAAGATTTTTTAAATTCCAGCCTCGTTTGCGAAATACTAAACTTCAAAGTTTATATCTTTCCTACTATAACAGTTATGGGTGAGTTAACTTCAAACTCTCGTCGAATAAGTATATTTATCTATATATATTTAGATAAACTCCTTCTGTAAGTATTCCAAAAGCTGCAAAAAACTCTAATTATTCAGAAACCCTCACTTATTGCGTACACAACACGCACTCGGTGATTTTTTATTATATAATAACTGTAGAATCACAATAATATAATAACAAAATCGTTACGAAAAAACCCCAAAAGAGATGTTTAACTATGCTATTGGCGATCATTATACATTAACTAGATATATACCTGTACTACAAGACAATGAAGCAAACTTTTCAAAACGAAAAAAAATGTCAAATTCAGTAAAATTCTTAGAAATGTTCGTTTCTCTAAAATGTGCTTAGTTCATTCAAGTGTTTTATGTTTTTGTTAAAATAAAATAAATTTCTTCCCGTTGTATATTCTACCTGTTGTATCCATCGCAATGCACAGCATAGCCAGCCCATAGTGTGATGACATGAATAAATTTTTAATGTTTCTACACAGTCAAAAAAGTAAATAGAAAAATTCTTTTAATGATTTTGTTGTGAAGAAGTGTTTTTGGAGGTGGATTGAAGAATGTCGTTAATTTTTGTGTGACATAGAGTTCGTTTTTTGAAAATATCGAAAATTTATGATTTTCTTTCATCTCGTTTCTTCAATATGTAATCGCTCTATTTTTGTATATTGCACGAAAAAATATAAAAAAATGTTAAAAGTAGGAAAATATTTTTGGACATTGCTTTTTGATCACAACTTATATGTACTTATCACGTATTTTGCATTATAAATTTTGTATAAAATTTGAAATTATTTTGATATAATTTTTATTTATGATTACAAATAATATGTCGAAACAGTGGTTAATTTAATTGTGTTTCGAACAATAAATATTTTAGTCGCGTTAATGAAGACTTTTCTTCGAAAGTCCTCAAAAACAGCTTCGATTTTGATGAATCTGGTTTTAAAAATTTTGTTGGAACGGGGACGAAATTATTTACATATATTGTTTGAAGGTAATTCTCTCATAAAGAGAACCACTCAAAAACTCATTGTTTTAAATTTTGATGATTCTTATAACTGTATAATCTACAAGTGTTGTGTAGTTGTGTTGGGCTTGTATGAGTTTTGCGATATCTGTTTACTTCTGTAGAGTACATGTGGACAAAGTGACCCATGTGTAAACCACCTGAAACCAATTTTTCTCATTTTTCTCCAAATCAATTGCAACAGGAAAAACGAAACTAACACTAGCACGTTAAATAAGTAAGTAGCGTACCTAAATTCGCTCACATAAACCTGATAGTTTAGAAGTAAATGAATTTTATAATGTAAAATTTCAATCGTCATTTTTAAAGAAGCTTTATAAATCGATTTGGACGTTTTAAAATTTCTATGGATAGTACTAGTGGAGTACTAAAGAAAAATTTCAAAATTTTTTCATAAAAATTGTTAGAGAATGGCCTGATTAGTTTTGCTAGATGTCTAAATGTCAGGACGAAAAGTTTAAAAAAAATGAAAGTTAATAGACGTTCAGGAAAGAAGTGCTGTACACATATGGATCAAGAGATGTTTAACCCTAGAATCATACTTACACGTCAAAACGACGAACGAACTTCTCTACCTGCTCCAATACTACAACTTGTCGATACCTGCTTGCTGTGAGATTTCTGTTATCTAATTTATTTGTTGTTATAACACTTAAGACGTATTTATTTTGTTTATAGTCATTGTCGTTTTGTTTGTATTGAAATAGTGTCCGTCAAAAGGACGTCGATGTATGATTAAGCGATGTTTTTTTTTAAAAATTTTGTACTTCACATATAAAAGTTTTCCTAATTTTTCTAAAATTTATTAAAGATATGCATGTTATAATTAATATATTCAATGATTATGATAATGTGAAAGATGATTACAGTTGTTTGACTTATAGAGGCGACATAATACTGAAGTTTTAATATATTGAATCGAAAACTAAAGAATGCGTTTCAAGTGACTTAATAAAAGAATAACAATTCATTTTGTGGAAAATATTTTAATTTTTATTATTTTTTGAGATCTTACTCGAAAAATTACTAACAAATTTTAGAAAATTTACAAATATGCCTAATGGGGAAATAACTACATATCTATAGGAATATTTATGACTGAGAAATTTCACATTCTGTAAAGTCACACATGTCCACTGACTCATAATAGTTCATAAATTAATTATTTGAAACACATGTTTTATGATACAATTGATGTATTTATCTACTCGTATTTTTTAATTTTTATAATGAAAATATGCTTTGATAAAAAGATTATAAAAATTAATAAATATTTACATTAAGAAATTTTTCCAAATCCAATTTTTTTAAATATTTTGTTCGCTTTTGTAGTATTGTTATGTAAAAAAAAATGGTTTTTGCAAATAAACTCTAAAACTCTCCGTAAAAAGTCCATCCGTCAAAACGACGTCGATGTATGATTAACGTTTCTCGTAGACCAACGTATGATTCTAGGGTTAATCTGGGATAATTAAATCCCATGGGTCTATATTGAACAAAAAATCATACAAGTACCTCCTTCTGACATCTGGGGTGTGTTCAAGAATCCATCACCCCTACTATAAAACATAAAACTATAAATAATTCTTACAAAATATTTAAGGAAATCATCAAATCATTATTCGTAAATCCCATAGGAGATTACGTCCTCAACAAAAACAGTCCAATTCATCAATCAGATACATTTCTCATGTACGCATTGAAAACGAAATGAATTATTTTTAATATGGTGTAACTAATTATTATTTTAGCGTCAACCTGCAAGAAAAAAATGGACCCAGCCAAACGATAAATAATGATATTCACTTGTCATTTTAAATACACAAAATTGTACAATCTTAAATGGTGTGTGTGGTGCCTTGCGTTGTTGGATGAAAAATGAAAATATTGAAATGTTTTGATACGTGTTAAGAAAACATAACATTCGTAACGTTCTCATATCTTTCGGTCGAATCTTAATTGAAATCGTTAAATTTGATTAAGTATTTTGAAAAATGTGAACAGGTGTAGCTCTGCGTTTTGCTTAAGTGTTTTTATTAGATTTTCTCATTATAAATTTAAAAAAAATTTAAATTTGAATACTATGTTGACAAGTATAAATATGCCATTAAGTTACGCAGACGAAGTAGGAAATAAAAATATATTAGTACCGCTTGTTAGGAACTTAGTACCAAATTTCAGGTTTCAGATATTAACAAATCGTTATCAAAGGAAAAAAAAAACTTGGACATGTGAGACATGAAAATATTTTTTGGTCGGAGAGTGAATTTGTTAAACATTTTTCAAATGTGAAATTAAAAAAAAAAAAATACCGTTCCTTGGATTTGATAGTTAATGTTGAAAACAATTTTGAACTTTATTGTCACTTCACACTTATATTTCCTGTAACACGATTTAGTTGACGAAATAGTTTTACAATTTTATTTTAAAATTTATCATAATAACAATAATTGCATACTCCCCAATAAGTTTCTACATATATAAGCACAAAAATAGTAATATTTACTAGAAAATAATATAAAAATATATACTGTTTTTGACTTGTGTTCGAAATATCTCAGAAAGGTAGTGAAACAACCAAATCCTTATTGTACAAAACATTGATTTTTATATTTTCATGTAGGTATTTGCAGCGTGACACTTGATTACCCTCACCAAATTTCTTGTAGCATTAAGGGGAGGTTTACTTGAGCGTCGCGTCGTTAAAAAAAATCGATTTAATTATGTGTAGAATATGTTCCCAAAGTGATTTTGCTGAAAGTAATTTAAGGGAAGGTTTACTTGAGATTTGATCAAAAAATCGATTTTTTTGCCGAAATTGATAACAAATTATGTGTAGAATATGTTCCCAAAGTGATTTTGCTGAAAATAATTTAAAAAAAAAAAAAAGATTTTTGCACATTAACCGAATCCAGCTTTCTATAAAAAAAAAGCTCAAAAACGTAGTTCACGCAATAATGAGTATTAAATATAAAATTTTGAAAATACGTTTCTTTATAATTATATATAATATCTCGGAACCACATTTTTAGAACTGGTTGACACGATAACTCAAAAACTATTTGATGGATCCTTTTTCTAAATTTTTAAAGATAATTAAATTCTCCGGCACCTATACCTAAGTCCGATACACTTTTAGTATTTTTTATTTTACTTTAAAGAGCGAAAAATTAGACAAAAATCGTAATCAAAAGTTCACACATCCGCCATTTTTTTTTCTTTCAGCAATCTATTGATATTATAAGTATAGGTGCCGGTACTCTTCATATATTATATAAATCTTTTTTGTTTTTGGATTGCAGTGGTTTATTACCGGCGCTATGATGTCAACCAACAAGGCATCGGATTTTCGGATCTCCACACTGCACTATCTATAAAATCGACAATTTTTTATATTTTTCCATGAAAAATTTTTTTTGTACAGTTTAATACTTAATAAAACGTGTACTAAATTTGAAATTGATATTTACTTCCGTTCTTGAGAAAAAAGTTCCAGAAAAATACATAATTTTTAAGGACTCTCAAGTAAACCTCCCCTTAAAAGAAAAACCTTAACCTTTAAATTTAAAATCGATTTTGTGTTTTTTGTGTGATATTATAAAAATTAGCCGAAAAAATTATTCAAATTGTGAAATAGTAATAGGAATGGGTTGCAACTGTTGAGTAATTGATAATTTTTGAAAAAATATAGAAAAATTACGAGAGAAACTGAAAAATATCGACAGTAGAATTGATAATTAACCGAAATTTTTAAAAATTTCTAAACAGTACCTACCATTGATAAATAATAAAATTTTTCACTCCTTATACGATACGTATTAATGTTTTAATGGGTGGTTACTGCGCATCCGATTTTCAGAGGTACAGATATCCTTACAATTGCATCATTACCTAAATATACATATAATTCTTAATCATACGCATACGAAAGCTTATTAAGAATATTATTAATGTTTAACTTAATGATATGGTTTTGACATAATTACGGAAGTTAATATAATGACAACAGTTTATTGACAAATGCACCTAAAATCTAAGGTTATTTATCTTGTTAATTAAATAATATATCGTCATCGAAGTAACTAAAACAGTAATTTCTGACTTCAACTAAACATTCAAAATCGCTGTAGACCGTTAGAGACTGGCAATGGCTAATCTGAACCAACATTCAAAATTGAATTATTTTTATTTGATTAAAAATTTAAATATACCTAAATATAATCTACATGAAGTGATGTTACAAATAAATTTATTTTTTTTTTTTTTTTTGATAAAAAAGATCTTTTTTATAAAATATTAGTCTTGGGCATGTGTGATGTTGGCTTGGATTCGTATGTGTAGCTTCATTAATCTTAATTTAATCACTCTATAATCTGAAAAAATTCAAAGATAATAAGATTTATATTACGTTATATTTTATTATTCAAAAACTGAAAATGAAAAAGGAGAAACCGTAATCAAAAGAAGAGTTATGACTCTTAAATCTTAGTATAATAAACACATTAAAAAATATTAATATAGCTATATATTCTTAAATATACTCAATCTCACCTGAGCTGAGTCTGAATAATGTGGAGATAGGTAGGAATATCGTCGAATGTAATACTGTACAGGGTGTCCCTAATAAAATTACCCGCATTGGGATCTCGTGAGCGGTGAGAGATACCGTTTTGATTAAATTAGATGAATTACCTTAAAGCCACTAGACGTGTAGAATGTTGTCAAAATTTCAAGTAGTTTTGGACTTCTTGTCTTTCTTATGGAACGTGAAGTATATTTTGGGAGTTAAATGGCTTTTTTTTCTTCCCTTTCTATCGACATATCAATATCACACTAACCTTCGAAGATGACTTTAAAAATTTGAGGAAACGGTTGTTGAAAATTTTTTTCTACGTTTTGGTTGAAAAATGAACAAAGTACGCAGGAAGTAATTATAATTAAATATGAAACCTAGTGTCATACCGTATAGTAATTTTAAAACTGAAATTTTAACCATGAAATTTGAGCCAATGTCATATAAGCTCAATTTGTTTTCGAACCAAAAAAATTGAAATTATAGGTTTTCGAAGACAGTATTGCACGCGCCTAAGCTTGCAGCTTCAGTATAATTCATCTAATTTAACCGAAACTATATCTTTCACCGTTTACGAGATTCCTATGCTGACAGTTTTATTAGGGACACCCGGTACAGTCGTATGTGGACATGCCAGTATGTCTGTATGTGGTTTTTTTATAAACTACATTTATATGTAAAGGTATTAGTTAGGTCTTTAGAACCACTTATGACTTTGAATTATTTTTCAACGTGTATAATTGATATTATCTAAGGTACGTAATTTATTTGAAAATGTTTAAAGCAACGTAATGTAATGTCAAGTTCATACGAGTAACTTTATTTAATTAACATGTTTATGTTGTGCATAGATAGATTTTCGATTACTTTAGCTACCTCGTTTGTACATAGTATTTTAGTAATGTTTATTACGTGATTACCAGGAGATTTTCCGTCTGTGCAGCTTCGTTTAAAATATTTGCATGTGCGAGAGGATCATATCAACTTGGGTTATTGCCCGGTTTAAGTTGCATACTCGAAACGTAGTTTTATTATACGTGTTCGGAGGTCTAAAATTTCGCAAACGTATGACTAAATAAATGTGTTCTATTATGTCATCGAAGGATGACATATTAATATCGTTGTGTGATCATATTGGGGGAAACATTATTATAGAGTTGTATATCCTTATTGAATAATTATAGAGTTGTACATCCATATTGAATAAACGCAAGAGGGCTGTAGAATTAACAACTATAGAGTTAACAAAAAATCATAAATTAGCACTTTCACTGAGGTGACATTACTTAGTGCGTGTCAAAAACACGCACTTAACGAATTTTTAATCATTAGCATTCAAATATATCACGGTGGGAGTACTGGGAAAACATTCATACTAGGTGTAGGTCTAATAAAGTACGTTGGTTGCAAGCTGTTTCTGGAGAAAATTCTAGTCGCCCAACTAAAAGCCCTCATAGAATGCCTGTTGTCATAGAAATCAAGAAAATTGAAAGGCTGAAAGTTTAAGAGCACATACCAAAGATGATTGTTTATTATTACCATTACAAGCTAATAGCTAATTTTTAATACTTTTGTACCTGCTTGTTTTTTTTTTGAGTAACTAAATTAACCTGAGAAGATCCATGTTTGTTTATGTTCCTATACACATCATGAGAAAATGTGGGAAATTACTATAAGAGTACTTACATACATATAAAGAATACCTATTGTGAGAATAGAAACAATCGTTTTAGACATATTTGGCTTCTTTTTATTGTTTGTTAGCTTGTTTGCCTCAAATAACATTAAGAAGTTTAATTGTTATTATTTTTTATTAGTCATGCTGACCATCAAGCTATGTGACGAAAGCTATTCGGGTTCGAATTGTGCCATAATCAAACAAGATTAAAGCTGAATATGCTGCAAGTCTCGAGTCTTCATTGTATCTTAATTTTTTTTGAGAAGTCATTAAGATAGAAGGTTCGACAAAATAAAGGGCAGGGATATTGTGCGCCTTTCTCCTAGCTGGCATGAATGTGTTCCTGAAGGAGTAAAACCTGTAAATTTCATTAGGAAATAGAATTTCAGCTGCAAAATGTTAAAATAAAGCCTCAGTTTTAGTAATCTTTTTGGGTTGTTCTATGTTTTCGAAATCACAGAGAAAAGTACATTATTCCTTTTGGTTCAGAATTTTTTTTAATGAACTCGAAATAGTTAGTGCACAGTTTAACATCTCTAATAATCAACTCTCCTTTTTCCTTTTTTTTCATTTAGCAGCGAACTACATCTTTTAAAAGATTTTTGAAATTTATATGTTTTTGTTTTTTCTTATTTCAGTGTCCCAGTTAGAAGACACTCGGAAAACTCACTATCGTACTAATTTTAGCATTAAATTTATCAAAAACTTTACCGTAGTGTTTGATAAATTCTCTCAGGTAGTCTCGTGGCTTCCACTGAAAATTAAGATACACTTCTCGCACTCTTTGCAATATTTTCTCGCATTTCCAGGGACGCATCCACTCCCGCTTAAAAAGCATTGGTAAGGTCAATAATTATTTAATAAATGATTAAGACAAATATATCAATTAGTCAATAAAATTAATTAAATTCGACTAAAAAGTCGTTCATTAAAACCGGGCATTAGAATTGGTAACGAATGGCTAAAAGAGAAACATTTCTTTATACGAAACACAATAATAAAGTGAAGTTATCGTTTCGTTTGTTTAGTCCGAGGCCCTGCCATACCATTCCACCATGTCCATGCTCCATGCTCCATGCATATCCTTCTCGCATGGTCCGTTCGTTCGTCTATGTTTTTTAATTGACTCATCTATTACTCGCTATCTCTGTTTATATTATGTAAATGATCAGTAACGTGTCCTTTTCAGCGTTTTTTCTCGAGACATGCTGTTTTTCTGTTAGCTGATATGGCTTTATAGATTTAAATCTTTTGAACATTTCGATTTTTTCCCCCGTGAGTTTTGTTCGTTTTTTGGACCGTAACTTAATCTTCTCGAATGTTATGTCTTGTTTTGATTATTGTTGGTGGGTATTGTGGTGTCCTTTTCTATGTTATTTGTACTATTTGTATGCTGTTTTGTTTTGATTTGGCTATACAGCGAGTTCGTTTAAAGTTATTCTTGCTCAATGTTCGCTGCATATAGTCAAGCTGGCTAGTCGGAGTGGACCGGCTATATACATATTATATTGATTTGAATGTTTGTATTTCGACTTCTTGATTTATAGGTGTGCCAGACGGTTAAGTTTCTTACGATTTTTATTCCAGTATCGTAGTAATATTATTACCTTCGAAATACATATGAGGGGTGCCAAACCATAACGTTGTAAGTGCCAAAAAATAAGTTTTCAGTAGAGACAAAGAACCGTTTTAATTGAGAAATAACAAACGAATTAATGCATACAATATTTATTATTAAATTTTCATTTAATACACATAATTAACATACAAATTTGTAATATGCCGAAAAACAGAAATAATTTTAATATTAATTTAAAAAAACTGAAAACGACCAAACGTTGTAAGTGCCATTCTTTATGCAAGTCATAACGTTATAAGTGTATCTTTACTTGCACTTATCAAATTAAACTTAAACTTTTAAGATATTTATTTCATGAAGTTTTCATAAAACAATTTATTTTCTCCTGATAAATACGGCAATATGGCATGAATGTCCTTCTTCTTCTCAGCAGCTATAGGTACAGGTGCTTCCTTCATCTCATTTCCAAGTCCTCAGAATTCGTCTTTGCGACTTCAGGTTCAACAGTGAAATTGTTATCCATTGGGCAAAGTCGCTGTAACTTTTCTTTGTATAAATTACACCAAAATTTTCAGATGTTACTCGAATCATAGTAGCCAAATATATCTATAGTTTTTTGATGTTAATTATCGTTTTAGCCAGATTCATCCAATCAAAAAACGTTGTAGCCTCACTATTGAGAATAATATTTCTTTACCAGCATTCGCACCAAGCTCAATGAGGTCTTTTGTAATAAGTGGCTCTGTACAGTTTTTTTTTGTTTTTTGAATAACTGAAAAATCATGATCACAGGCACATTTAACAATATTGAGGATTGTGACCGTCACAGGGTCTGGACGGTCGGAACTTTAAGGGTACAGGTAAACACCAGGATATACAACGCTTTACTGCAATAAAACGTATTCGAGTTTGTGTGGCACTTATAACGATATGGTTTGGCACCCCTCATATATGTCGGTCGGGTGGTTTTCTTTTAGTGAAATCAATAATAGAAATAAGATTGATATAGTATTTGAACGTAGTGAAATGTTAAAAAGGCATATTATGTCATGGTACCGACTGAGTCGAATCAAATTAAATTTTTGAAATCAGAAAATTTACATACGTCAAGCTGATTACGGGATACAGTAAGAGTTCATAAATTTGAATGTCAGAATCCTATACATAGATCATAAAAGAATTCTGATTTTGAATCAAGTTAACTATTTCAGTGTATTTATTAAAGAAGTTAATGTTCATAGCTACTGAATTATATAATATTACACGCGTTACATATCGCACCTTGGCAACAACGGGGCCAGATCTATACATACAATTCCATAAAAGATGCGGCTCTGTCGTTGGCGAGGTGCGATATACAGATATGTAACACCTATTAAAATTTTTAAAAAGTTGACAATCTCATGATGAATTCTATGACGATCTCGTTACCGATTCGAAGTTATATATATACATATATTCTATAGGTAGGACTTTATTAGACGAGTCACGGTTACAGATGAACGTGCGAAGCCAATCGCGGAAGACAATATGGAAATTAATAATTTACTTTCAGACAGAGTTCAAGATCAAGTGCCATCTTGTTAGAACCAGAATCGACAACTTGAATACAGAATTGATAGATAGTAATAATGAAAGTAAAGTGAATCTACTTTTATCTAATTTCGAGTGAATAAAAATATTAATCGTAAGAACACTCTTAGTATGTAAAATATATATTTATTTTTATCAGGACCGTGGAGCGAAATGGCGGGCCCCGGAAACAAACCAGATTTCTTAAAAAATATAAGTGACGAGCAAAGAAAAAGCATCTTTTACTATTTCTCGGACCCCTACTAATCGCAACGGGCTCTCTCTTCTAGCTCGGGCCCCGGAACAGCAACTTCGGCTCTCCCACCCTCTCGTCAGGCCTGATTTCTATTATTATTATTAAAGAAAAAATTCCTTAAAAATAAGATTTTCCAAAAATGACATGGTGCTGCACCCTTAATATATACACAGTGAAAAAATTTGTGTTAAAATTAACACATTTCACATGTCCAAAACGGTCCACTCAATTTTTTGTGTTAACACAAAGTATATGTGTCAAATATTTACAGAAGATTTGTGTCAATAATTTAACACACTGTTAATTTTTCAGATTTATCAAAGTTAGTTGGTAAACTTTTTTATTCAATATTTTAATTCCACTGAAGCTTAAGATATTTGAAAGTCGTCAAAAATTATGACGATTTTGTTCATATATTATTATAAATGAGGCTCAATGAACGCAAATTAAGTCAGTTCTTTGTAACAATTCTTATTTGTGTCCATATATATATATCTATGAAAATATATATAATAAAAAAGGTGAGAGTAGTTCTTATTATTAAACAAAACCGAAAAATTGAACATGATTTTTTGTAACTGAATCTGTAACAAAATAACATTAAAATGTAAGAAAACTGTTTCATTTTTAAACGTTTAATAAAACTATATTCGTCAGTAACTGAAAAAACTTATAATTTTTCGGTTTTGTTTAATAATAAGAACTACTCTCATCTTTTTTATTACATATATTTTTGTAGATATATATTCCAATCTAATTTCCGTAATTATAGCATTCTTTTACTCTACACAAATATTAAGTTACTTCGTTGTTGTACAAAACAGATTAACATTTTTATTCTGTTAAATCGAAATTTGTGTTAATATTTTCATTTAACACAAACACGAAATGTTACATTAACGCAGGGTTTTATTACTTATTTAACACAAAAATTTTAACCACTAGTTTTTTTTACTGTCTAACATATCGAGTTAAAAATGCCTCTAAATCCTCAGTCTTAATATTTTGGTAGACATTGCATCACAGCGCTAATAAATGTTATGCGTGAACAATTTAATGACTGTTTATTACCCTTTATATTTAGGCACAGTTATGCATATACCAATACCTGCGTAAAGATATTAAATTTTTGAACCATTACTGTACCTAGCAATTGCATGCAAATTAATTTTTTTTTCTTAGTTAGGATCTATTGTTAATTTTACGTATTAAGTATATAATTTTAATAATTATTATTGTATAAATTCATAAAAATAAATTGCCGGCTACTACGCTGCTGGAATTCTGCTACTCTTTTCTACAATTTTTTTTTTTATTTTTATTTTTTTTTTTACTTAATTAGCTTTTATTTATTTTAATTATTAATTAAATTTGGTTAATTTAGTTGTTGTAAGTTGATCGTATAGTAATGTAACATGAACCTCACTATTTCACTGTAAATTTAACTTGGAAATTACCAAAAAGTTCATTACCACGTTTTGTAACAGAAGATGATTTTAATTATATATTATGAAACTATCTAACATAAGCTATTAGCATCTACTTGTAAATTTGAAAATTCATTATACAGTATTTGTATGTAAATTCGAAGAAATTATTATACGTATTAGCTGTCTATGTTAAAAAAATTGTTAACCTTTAGGAGAGAATGGGTTTACGATCTATAAATCATTTTAAAAAATAATTCGAAAATTAAGCTTAACCATTATACAAACTTGACTTATTACGTGAGCAAAAACAAAACCCTTATTGTTCCCATGTACTCATCATTATATGAGGTATAATTAGGAACAGCATTTAGGGTAAACAAGAATTCAAAATTAAAATCAATTCACTTATAGAAATATTTTTGCTTTAAGGTACTATTCTGGTCTCTACAGTTTTTGTTTCATTATTGTCATTAAAAAGAAAATTTTAAGCCATGTCAAGTTATAGCCATTTTTATACGGTAGGGTTAGGTATCAGGTATTTTACATCAAAACTTTAAATGCATTTTTCTCGAAACTACTTTCTTTGGGGTGTACCTTCAATACATATTGCTTTATGGTAGGAGTCGCGGACATTGCAAAATTTTCATTTACACTACTTTTCAAAAATAAAAAAACTGGGAAAAAGTATGTCGAAATTTTTTTGTATGCTCTCAAATCACTAATTCATTTGTTTCGGGTTCAGTCGCGTCACATTATGCTTTATTACGTCACGTAATGAACATAATTCAATCTGGTTTGGGTGAAAATTCATATTTTGTAGAACAGAAAATTCATACTTTGTAGAACAGAATTTTTATGATTCTTGATCGTTCCTATGTTACCCGATTTAAATAAAAAATAAGATTGAATTGAAAAATGTTTTGTGGCTAAAGTAATAAACAAAATAATATAGATTCAATCTTATTTCAAGGTTATAAAATATCTATCGCTTATTCCTGTGAACTAGCAATATTATTACGAAATGAGCAAGAAACTCGAAACTTCCAAACTACTAGTTGTGACATTACGCGATGCTTCTTCCATTAAAATTTATCTCATTACTGTTACTCACAATAGTGGTATCCTTAAATACCAGCCGTTCACAGTTTCCCTACTCATCCCAAATTATGTTATATAATCAAAGAATATATCTGATTTTATATCCTTTAATAATTAGTTTACAAAAATAAATTTGAGTACGTATTTTATTTATTAAAGTACCGCCACTGCTCTAATAATCAAATGTCTTCAACAAACAGTATCTCTTAATTTATGTTAATTAATTTTATATAATAAGACGATCCGCAAGAATTTAATTTAGGAATTTTTTCACTCTAATTTAGTTTGACTCTCTGCTAATACGCCATTGATTTTCAAGCATTTAATTTAGTTTTTGTTGCAAAGAATTGACTCGATCCTTCGATCAATAATATATTTTTATATAAAAAATTGATTTTAAAATTTTATATATCGGTACATATATAGTTGATAACAAAAAGATGATTGGTTCCATGAAAAACGTAAGCGGCAATTTTTTGTATACGGAGTGCCTGCCTTTGTTCATGGCTTGCTTGCTCAATCGATGGCTATGTATGAGATTGATTGAGTTATAAAAACATGTTTCTCTTCAATAGATTTTTACAATGAAATCAAAAAGTCTAATACAATGAATAGATTATTTGAGCTATTCCATTATAACAATAGCTGAATGTTTTGTATAAGGATGACTTTAGCTGTATTATGAATATATATAGTTAAAGTTAAGAATGTCATGTCAGTAAATGAAAGAGTTTATTTTTGGAAAAAATAAAAATAACAAGCAATAATTGAGTATACCAGTAAGCGTTATATTGGATTCTTAATGTAAAACTGAAGAATATTTTTTGATCTAAAATAAATTGTGTTTAAGTTCTGTTTTAATTTCGAGAAAACTGCTATTTCACGTAGGTCTACAGCTATATTTGACAGTCAGGTTCATAATCTTAGTTTGCACTATCTTTTCTTCCAATGGTTTTCTTGTACCCGTCGAATTTACTAATTGAAATTTAGTCCATTTCCCGTTGCCCTATTAAGTTCAAATTTTGCACACAGCTTTGGTTCTGATGATAATATAATACGATATATTTACAGCCACCCAAAGGTATGCTGGCCTCTCAAGGTCGGATGCGCAGTGAACAAACCCCCGCTTCTTAAAGAAAAAATCATTTGTTTATCTACCTTGAAAGTGTGAACACTGATACAGGACACAACAAAAATAAAACGTAATCTTTAATATAAAAGTGTGTTTAAGATAATTTATAATGGAGTTTAAAAGTAAAGTTAAGAATAAGGTAAGTTCTATTTAATTTTATTTAAAGTTTAAATACGTTCTATTTAATTTTATTTGAAATTTATCAAAAATAACAATTTAATTTTAAATGCACATAATGTATTTAACGTTTTATAAAATGTTTTATACGTAAACCGTAACTTTTTACAAAACCGTAACCGTAAACCGTAACTTTTTAAAAAATATTAAAAGGTTTAGAGAGCAGGACAGGCCCATAATTTATATGGACGAAACGTATATACATTCTTCCCACACGAATGAAAAAAGTTGGGATGATAATAGCAATAAAGGACTGCATAAACCCATTGGGAAAGGAGAAAGATTAATAATTGTAAATGCTGGTGGTGAAAATTCCGATGAAGATTCGTCTGATTCATCTGATTCAGAGCTATCAGGAATCGAAACTTTGTAAATTTATAATTAAATAAAATATTTTTTATTTAAAATCTGGTATTCTTATTCTCTTAAGACCTTACTTAAAAATTTCAACAAAATTTGTATGGTACTATAACAATCGAAATTTTGTTTGCATTAATAAATTATGTAACCGAAAAAATTATGATAAATAAAAATGTCACTTTTGCGAAGTATATTTTCCTCGCCATTATTAAAAAAAAATCTAAAATCAATTAGTAATGTAGTTTAAATAAAATATGATTAACTTTTTTAAAGTAATTAGAAATACAATAATGATATTATTCAGTAACGATTTAATTTTGCTGCGGATTGTACATACATTCATATGTGACTACATTTTTTATTTTTTTTTTTAAACATTTACTATTTTTCTCGTTCGCGCAACGTCACCGGCCAAGATAAATTTGGGGAACAGTAATATTGCGGACCCAATATAGCAATGTAGCGAACCCCGCAAGTTGGTAGCTTACCTTTTTCTTTTACAAATCCTTTGAAATTGGTATCAAATGAAAGCTGGGTGATGCTATTCTCAATTCAGTATGAAGGACGCCTTCAGATGGCAAATTATAATCTAGTTATCTACTAAAAAATGATAATAGTATATTGTACAATATGTGGGAAAAGAGGCTTATAGAATTTTCTCTTTTTATGGTATTAATTATACTTTCAAACTATTTAAATAGTTTTGCAAGAGTCTTGCTTCTTTCTTGCTTTTGTCTTGGTCTTGCTCACTTGAGTCTTGGTATTGGTCTTGCAGCCATACTTATAGTCTTGGTCTTGGCCTTGCTCTTGGTATACATCGTATTGGTCTTGGTCTTGGTCTTGCAAAAAATGCAAGACCAAGACTAATTTTGCTCATCACTACTAATAATTTTTGACCGTTCCCTCTTTGCTTTATTATGGTTCATTAATTTTTAAGATAACGCACCACCCTATTTTCTCGGCCCAAACATACTTTTAATGGTTCAAAAAAATTCATTTATATTAACCAAGTAATCCAACTTGTAATAATTCATTTTAATAATATTACATATTTCCATTTACACCTTTTGATATAAACATACGTTACTTATCTACGTACATATCCATGTAACACACATGTATTATATAATTATACTAATATGTAAATTTTTTTGACTTAATTACAATAATTATTAAGACACCAGAAGTCAGAAACAATAACTGAATATAATTTAATATATTAATTAATTGTATACAAATCACATTAAAACATTCTGCGGCTCGGTGTTCGGTGTATATCTAATTTTGCTTATGGCAATAATTAGTAAGAAAATATGTTTTTTCATCTTTTTTTTATCTCTGTATTATAATTACATTATATTGAACATTTTAATTTACTTAAAAATCATCTTTTTTTTGTGTTTGTGTAGAGTGGTTAGTTTATCGACCTTCATTAAAAATGTAATTTATATGAAATTCTTAAAATTTTAAAAATGTATTAGATCTTAATTGATTAAAAAATTATTTAATTATGGAAAATGCAATGGTGGAATAAAAATAGTTGGTTTGAAAATTTTGTTGGTGTTTGTGTATGTTTACTAACTGTAGAAGTGAAATATATCGAGCAAAAGCGTAGAAAATGTAACAAATGATTTGTTTTTGAAGTAGGGCATCGAAGCAGCCGAAACTTTAAACTTATATGCGAAATTATCCAAATAAACATTTCCACATACTTTGATCTCCTATTAATGAAATGTCTCAATAAAAAGGACAATGGACAAAATTACCCCCCAGCGCCCACTGGTGAGATATGTATTTTCTGAAAGCCCCTTGCTAGTAGGTCACAAATATACCCATCTTAGGTATGGAGAACCTGGCCTTCAAAAGTTCTGACGTGCAGTAGGTTTTGCGTACTCCACGTGGCCATTTATTAAGGAAACGATGTGTGTTGACCTGCAGCGGGTATTAGAATCCCCTTTGGGAGGGTGCACTTCGGACTACCTTATTTCGGCAATCTACCAAGGGTTCTACCAGAAATCGCCACCGGTAGGACTCCCAAACTTCTCTTCGGATACTCCCAATGTACAGGTTTGAAGCCGCTCGGTACGTTTTCTGCCATAGGCCACGTGAAAAAAAGAGGTTAAGTCATTTGCCAGGAAAGTGGTTTTACACAGTGATAGGCCGGCCCACGATATGTCTCATAACCCATCTGTACCTATACAGAGTATCCCGTGTGGTTATGCCCACGTTATACTTTTTGTACATATGACGCCCAATAACTTTTGAAGGGCAGGTTCTCCATGAACGTGTCCATTGACAAAGTTGGACTACTTGACCAGGGCTATCGATTGGCACCGGTCTCAACCTTGGGCGCTAGCGAGCAGCTCCCCATATAGTTTTTCTCATTGTCCTTTCAATTTTGAAATTATAAACATCTCGTTTAATTGAATTTTAGCCACTTTAAAAAGTATTTCTCTCTCTACCACTCACACACGCAATGAATTGTGTTTAATGTTAATGTTAGAGATACAAAAATTAAACTAAATAACTGTTTTTGACTTTAGAATTGAATTTTTTATTGAGGAATTCCATATTCCAATGATAAGAGAGTACATTTTTTCTCATTTTTATAAACAATTTCGGTTTAAACAAAATCTAACCAGGTTGCCATTTAAATATTGATTCATGATATCCAGAGGTTTTTATAAATTTGATTAAAACTTCTCTTTTCTCTACAAAAACCATAAATTAATTTTTTAAAAAAAATTCGTTAATGTATTAATTATGAAATAAAATATAAATTACTTGAATTAATCATTTTTAACGAAAATAAATTTTAAATAATGACACCTATCTTGTTGCCTACATAACAACATAAATTAATAAATATTAATAAATATTACATATTTTTTGAATTTCATGCATTTTCTCAAGTATGCATGTACAGTCGTGGAGATAACTGTTGCAACATTAATTGAAAGAAATTATTTCTAGTTAATAAACTTTTCAAACTAAAATTTTTAGTGAGTAGTTTTAGCGAATTTCCAAAACTGGAAATACGCTATTACAACCACTGTCATGACACGACTTCAGCCCGGGACTATGGCAGAAATTTGTTTTGAGGTCCCTAGAAACCGAAAATAATATTCACTAAAATTTATATATATATATATATATATATATATATATATATATATATATATATATATATATGTGTCCGCACGGTAACTCTCGAACGGAATGTCCTGGGATTACGAAATTTGGTGAAAGTATTGGAAGTCCCAAACCGTTGGACGAGTTCGTTAACCAGACACGTCGGATGCCAGGAACATGGTTTTTGTTCTTGCAAAAAATTAGTTTTTTGCCAAAATTTCCACTTATTCAAAAATTTTTGCGAAATTATTTTACACCATTTAAAAGAGAAGAAAAAACTACATAAAAAAGGTCTTTAAACTTTTTTTCTATGTCAATTAGTTTCCGAGAAAAACTATGTGAGTTAGAATGTGATCTTAGAGATGTAATCTTAAGTGATGTAGTCTTAAAGCACATTCTAAGCACATATTCGACACACTATGTATAGTCAAAGAAGATATAGTGTATATATGTATAACGTCAATTCGTCCCTACCCATACGATCACATAATTATGATACATGTATAATGTTGATGTAAAGCCGGTTCTACACGATGCGGACACTTAGTAAACATATATATAAATGTGTCCGCACGATAACTCAAGAACGAAACATCTTATTTTTAAGAAATTTCGTGAAAACGTTTACGGTGTTTTGGACATTTTTCGTGAAAAAGATTTGACGGAATGAGGCGGAAAATTCACATAAAGGTTTTTTTTATTTACAGTTACTCTATATCAGTGTTTTTCAACCTTTTTCATGGCGCGACCCCCTTAGTATCGAAAAATACTTCGCGACCCCCTTCCCCTCCGCTATTACTAACTTTTATTTTTTGGTGTTATAAATATCGAATCCGTTCATCATTATTGATTATTTTCATAGTTAGATATCGATTAAATACAAGACATCGAAGTTGACGACTTATAGTAGCTTATGAACGTGCGCGTGGCCTAAAAAAGTGATACGCGCACGCGCGACGGTTGGCGCCGCTTAACACTTCGGAGCGTAATCCATTTGAAATCTTTAAATTCTGAACTCGCGTTAGTGTTTAAATTTATTGAATTTCCTAGTTGCTTGTTTAGTAGTTGCTCACTGTCTTATATTGCCTAATATTCAAAATGCTGTTCTCATTTTAATTATTGAAAATGGATAAGTTTCTGGAAACATGCACAATCGTCAACTTCAAGTTTCAAGGAGAGTAGTAAAACGAAACCAAAGAAAAAGTGTCTATATGACGATAATTATTTAAAATTCGGATCTACTGTTATTGAAAATAAGCCGCAATTTTGAAACTTTATCACGCAAAAGTATGAAACTGTCGCATTAATGTAACCAGCCCCGACGAGAGGGTGAGGTAGCCGGGGTTATTGCCCCGGGGCCTGGACTGGGAATAGGGGCCCAGGCTGTCGGTAGGGGCTCGGCAAAAACTAAAAGAAACATTTTTTTTGCTCATTACTTATGCTTTTGGGGAAAAATTATTAAGAAATATACTTTGTTCCCGGGGCCCTCCATTTCTTTCCACGGCCCTGGATGTAACCATTAATTAACCTTCTCTTATTAGATATTATAAATATTGAACTAGAGTGGTTTTATTTTTGAAGTAACTGCGACCCTCTTAAAAAGGCTTCGCGACCACCTAGGGGGTCGCGACCCACAGGTTGAAAAACACTGCTCTATATCAACTAGTTTCCGAGAAAAACGTACTTTTGTAGATGGAAATTCGCTATGTTATGCGGGATGCTGCGACAGGGGTATTTTAGTTTTTCGCCTGCTTATCATTTTTTATGTCTGGTGACTTTCCTTTGTGATGGTGATTTCTGGAAAAATGTTCTAGAAACATATACTTATCATTGCTCCAGACTAGTTGAAAAACCATACACTGATCTAACAACGCGTCAAGCCAGTTTATGAGTTACTGAAGTATCTAATGGGGTGTGTAATATAATGTGCTGTCTATTAATCAGTAAACAGGGCCATGTTTATTTTGAAAGTAAAACCAATACCATTTCTCTTTTCTAAATTTTGCAGTTTTTTCTCAAAAAACAAAGTTAAATTTTATTATCAATATTGTAAAGACGCTAAAAATTCTTATGACGGTTATTGTACTGATTAACCAAGTAACAGTTGGTTGTAATCATGAGGCATTATATATAAAAAAAAAAATTGATTTCCTATGCTGGCGTGACCACTATTTTCCCCACAAGTGTACCTATACGTAAATAGTAAAAATTGACATTATAAATAACGAAATCATTTAATATTGTTAATATCCACATAAATATAAATATTTAAATTATAATTTGTATTTACATTTGATAGGTATAGTATGAATAAATATGTGTACAGTAGGAAAGTACTTCTGTACTTCTGCATATGTCATATCTCCTCTACACATAATATTACAGATGTCTATATGTATACATACCGTCTGGCTCATCAAAACATTTCGAAGTCAGGTTCTATACAACGAACAGAGAACTGATGAAAAAGTAGTGCGTTAAATAATGTTAGGGATATACACCTCCTTAATAGTGGTTTACTTTAGAAGAAGCTATAATTGTTCTCTGTTGGTTGTGTTAAACTGGATCCAAAATGTTTTGCTGAGCCGCACCGTATACGTAACTGGATGAACAGAGTACATATATTATACGTAAGGTAATTATATAGTGATGTCAATCTTGTTGTCAATGTGATTTGTTTTGTTTCTGAAACAGGTGTATAATTATTGTTAAACATTACATAAATAATATATGCACATACATGTATGTAAACATGTGTATGCATGTATGTATCTGTGAGTGTGTGCTTTGTAAAGTGTCACTAAATGAGTGTTCGTCTTTTTTTGTTACAAACAAATAAAATCAGATATTTTAAATTTTTTCTTTTTTGACATATTTTTCTAAATCTATACTTAAGACCGTTTATGTTTCTAATTCACTGTTAATTTACAGTAATGTATACTAATTAATATCGTATCGTATTCGTATAACGACACCAGTCAATTTTCTCTAAAACTGTTATACACAACACTTCCATCATTATATTTTACCAAGTTCTGTCTAAATACATCGGTCTTGAATTGTTAGCATGAATCTGTGCATCCAGTTTTAATTTTTTCGTTATTGCCTGTTTACTTTTATATATCAAGTTTAATGTTGACACAAATTGTATTCTTGAAATTGTGTTCCATAGAAAATCATAATTTTCATCATTTTTGTAAACTGAATTCCATTCTAATCATTATAACTTAATATGGAAATAGTATATTGTGCAATAAGTGCGGGAAATTGTCGATTGCCCACGAAAGCGAAGTTGAGCGCACTCACTACGTTCATGCGCTCATTCGCTTGAGTGAGCAATCGACAATCCTGCACGAGTTGCACATACTATTTTTTATTACGAATTTCACATACTCTTTTCTATTATTATTACTATTTTTGATATTTTTATTACTTAAAAAATAATATTTTTAAGTGTTGGTCTTTTTTTTCTGAATTAATTATTGTTTAAATTACTTTGTTGGTGGTTTCTATAGAAATAATTATGAAATATTTATTAAATGAAAAATCAAGAGGCGGCTTTGCGTGTTTTATTGTCAATTTGCGTGTGGAAAGTTACTTTCCGCACGCAAAAAAGTATGTGGGAAGAGTACAGTGGGCAAACAGCTATTTTGCGTACAGAAATGTATGCGGCAAGTTAGTACTTCTCCCCCATGAGTAATAAAAAAAAATCTTATGGTTTTTTACTTACAAAAATAAAAAATTAAAAAAAAATTACAATTTTCTTATGTAATATCAGGGCTCGCTCTAACGTTTACGCCGCCCCGGGCAAAATGTAATAATTCCACCCCGGTCTAAAATTGGGGACATTTTTTTTTTTTTTGGTCATCAGCTTTTACAAATCCCGCTCTGTTTTTTTTTTGTACACCATCAGCGACATTTTTTTTTGCTCGTCTGGTAACAAAAATGCCGCCCTCAAAATTTGCCGCCCCGGGCACATGTTTCTTTTTTTTGCTCGTCAATTATAAAAGGCCACCCTCTTTTTACAAATTTTACAAAAATGCCGCCCTTAAAATTTGTCGCCCCGGGCAAATGCCCGGGTTGCCCCCCCCCCTGGAGCGGGCCCTGGTAATATTACTTTTAATAAAACAAATTTCTTTTGTATAGACCCAGTGATAAACACATTTATGTCGAATAATTTTTGGAATTTTTAAAATGAAGAAATTATTTCAACTGAGAAATTGTCTTTGAATTTTTATTCATAATTCTTAGGAAATAATGTCATTGTGTTCACATATTTATACTTAAAAACTAAATTACAGAAAATACGGTAAATTAGTTGGTATTTATGGTATCATATGTTCTTTTGGTAGAATAGAAATTTGTCAATTGTAATAGTAAGGAATCAGTTGTACTTTTATGATTATGGATCAAACTATTAACATAGTTAAAAATTTCTTCAGTGTGTCTGTGTGTATATTACTTGTCTCGGTTTTCTACTTTTGTAACGAAGTACGTTACGCACCCCATTAGTACACAAAAGACAATAAAATTACCAAAATTCATTAATTTAATTTAATTAGATTTATTAATCATTACGTTTCTTATATTAGAATTATTAAACATTAATGGATAAATAAAATAATAAACAAAAAAATATAATAATAATAATAAAAATAAAAAAAAAAAAGTTACGAAACGCCCGGTAGGTAAAATCGACCTGGGACACTCTATAATAAATCAGAAATAAACAATAATCAATCAATAATAACATATCAATTGAGTGATCGGGGTAATTCAATCTGAATTGTACCGAGAATTACATAATATTGTAAAGGTAGTCGCTACTCAGAGGTTAGCAAGTAGAAAAAATTTCTACATCTCGCTCTCTTAAAATAGTCGTCGAACGAACCACATCATTATACTTAAAAATTCAAATAATCTACTGGGAAGTGACTACCTCACCTCGTGTTACTACGTTCATTCAAATTGATTTTTCTTTTCAAGAATTTTTTTATGTAAGTTGACTTTCATCATTTTTTATTTTGTTTGTAAATTGTTTATTTTCTAATTCAGACCAAAATCGAATTCTTACCCGAGCCAGTTATTTCCATTTTGCGCGCGAATTTGTCGCGTTTTCTTAATCACTGGGTCTGGAAAGAACGAGATTTGTTAGTAACTTTGATTCTGATTTGTAAACAATTAAAAATTGGGTTCACTTACTATTAATCCACATCATTATTTTTTTTTTTTTTTTTTTTGCGTGGGGCGTATTTGCCTGTAAATAGATTTCAAATTACATTTAGAATCAAATAATTCAAAATTAACCTCGACAACTCACCTAATTCAATCCACACCAATCATCTAGTGTACCCCCGGTCGTATTAATTCATTCAGTACAAATATACAAAATCACTGGTTGCTGTAATGAATAAAACTCCTTTTGAAAAACACCACATAATTTCATAAAAATAATTTTCGCAATTACCTATCCACATCATTGGTAAAATTTGGTCTACAAACAGAATAAAACATAACATAATTAGAAATACAATTAACTATTGACACACCAAAAACATCAAGAACAATTTTAAAGAAACAAACATTCATATTGCACATACACTAATAGATACGTGAAATGGCGTCGTTTTATCTCATGTATCTTGATCATGGTGATCGATAAAAATTAATAATTTTCAACATGAGATAAAATGGCGACAAACCTCAGTGGTTCGTAATCCGGATAATTATTTTATTTATAAATATTAGAACCCGGAATTTGTATAAGAGAATTTTTTTTAGAATTAAATTTTGTTAATTAAAATTAAACACACCAAATATTGTAAATGTTTGAAACAAAAACTTTAATTGTAACACCAATTTGAATCCGTTTATGTAAATATACTGTGAAGATTACTTGTATGTCTTTCTCTATTTTCCCCTCAGAAATTTAATTTTCAGCCTCTCTCTCACACATCATCACATATAGCGTACGAGCTAAATACGTACCTACTGTTCAGAAGATTGGTGATGATCAGTTGTCGGCGGGACCTGGTACTCACAGCTGTATGCACGACTAGTTGTGTTCGAAGCTTCCACTGCTTATGTATTAGATCATAACATTCAAACTCGTCTGCATTCAGTGAGGCCTCCGTCGTACATAGCAATTCACAGCGCCGTATATATATATCGAAATAAGGTCGAGTTTTGACTATCACGCGAAATCAACTGCCCGCTTAGTGACCTGATAGATTTGGCATTGCGCACCAAAGAGGGCAGCTTAATCACCGTAACTTGTATTTATTTTTTTATTTAAACATTTAAAATTTAGCGATTGTCCAAAAATAAAGGGTCACACTTTATCGGTAAAAATTTTTCGCTCGTCTATCAAATAGCCTTTTAATAGTTACATTTTTTTAAGCATTTTTCTATAAAATGGTTAGGTAACTGCAAAATATTTTTATTTATTAAATTTTTTATCTCAATCGTTCAGTAGATAAGTTCCAATTTTAAAACTTAATGAAGTCGTTAACTAATTGGCAATTGCTTTATCATATGCTTAATAAATCTTAAATTAACAATACAGAATCGGTAATATTACATCTACTCAGTCTAATATTAAGCTAACAAAAATAATATTCCTGTAAATTCCTTGTTTTGGTTTTTACGTATTTCAAATACAAATGTAAGACGCTTTTCCTTTGACGCTTAAGCATTCAGAATGCTTTTGTTCGTTTTTAGTGTCTATGTAAAAAGGGGCTTCAAAAAATAAAAAATTTCCAACATATTTTGGTCATATTGAGCTAACGGAACCAACTGCTCTTATTTCATAAATTATTTTTATCTTAGAGTGATCACCAGCATTTCAGTTTGTGTAGCCAATCGATTCATTATGTTATACATAGTAAGACACTACTCAGAAACAAGTAATTCAAACCATCCTGTACACAAAACGCATGCAGAAAACTTGTTAGACGTACAAAAATAAAATACATTTATATTAAATTCAGAATGTTTGTTGATATGCAAATTATAACATTAATATGTTGAAAAAAATAAATACACACAAAACCTATAAATATAAGAACGACCCAACCAAACACAAACAAAGATATTTCACACCAAACGGACTGTAAACATTGTTACAATAAAACAACAGAAAAAAAACAACAATGAACCGGGCACATAACGCTTCGGTACGCCAATTATTTTGTCGGAACATTAAAGAAACCAAATGTAAATGATCAAAAAAAAAAAGCAGAAATAAAATCAACTCGAAATAACGAAACTTAACATTGTAACTTAAGTCACATGTGAGTCAGTCAGTCAGCCAGTTTGCTGATATGCAGTGTCGCTATTTCCATTAGACGTTATCAGAAAACCATTAAAATTTAAAAACATTCATCTTAGTTACGGTTTCAAACCGTTAAAACTGCTTGACTTGCTTACAGAAGAGAGTATTTTTATGTGTACTTATTATTAAAACATATACGTTATGTGACGATTTTTGTATTTTATAAGTACAAATGTTAAAATCATGGTCATGGTACTGTCAGCTGTCGGTTGATTTTTTGTCGTTCGTTGAGTTTATAAATCACAATTCATGGGAGATTTTAAATATTAATTTGAAGATGATAATTGTCCGTCAAACGGCGACGTGTTAAATTAATTCGTCATTTATAAAAATCACGAATTAAGACACGAATGAAATTATTACACGAAAAATAATTTAAAATTTATTACTTCAGTAATTTTTTGTCAAGGAGTGAAAAAATGTATTGCCAGCTAATTCTAAGAATGGTTAAATATTTAACCCTAGAATCATACGTACACGTCAAAACGACGAACGAACTTCTCTACCTGCTCCAATACTACAACTTATCGTTGCCTGCTTGCTGTGACACTTCTGTTACCTAATTTATTTGTTATTATAACACATAAGACGTATAAATTTTGTTTATAGTTATTGTCGCTTTTTTTATACTGAAATAGTGTGCGTCAAAAGGACGACGATGTATGATTAACCGATGTTTTTTTTTTAAAGATTTTGTACTCCACATATAAAAGTTTTCCTAATTTTTCTAAAATTTATTAAAGATATAGATGTTATAATTAATTTATTCAATGATTATGATAATGTGAAAGATGATTACAGCTGTTTGACTTATAGAGACGACATAATACTAAAATTTTAACATATTGAATCGAAAACTAAAGAATGCGTTTCGAATGACTTAATAAAAGATTTTTATTATTTTTTGAGATCTTATTCGAAAAATTACTAACAAATTTTAGAAAATTTACAAATATGCCTAATGGGGAAATAACTACATATCTATAGGAATATTTATGACTGACAAATTTCACATTCTGTAAAGTCGCACATGTCCACTGACTCAAAATAGTTCATAAATTAATTATTTGAAAGACATGTTTTATGATACAATTGAGATATTTATCTATTTTTTATTTTAATTTTTATAATGAAAATATGCTTTGATAAAAAGATTTAAAAAATTAATAAATATTTATATTAAGAAATTTTTCCAAATCCAATTTTTTTAAATATTTTGTTCGCTTTTGTAGTATTGTTATGTAAAAAAAAATGTTTTTTGCAAATAAACTCTAAAACTCTCCGTAAAAAGTCCATTCGTCAAAATGACGCCAATGTATGATAATTTAATAACTTGATAATTTAATAACTTGACTCGTAGACCAACGATTCTAGGGTTCAAGACATAATTTTATTAGCTATTCAAATATGTTATGTAAATGTTAACACCTTCGTGAATATTTTGATACCATTTACAAATGTATGCTTTAAATTAATCAAAATTAAATCATAGTAACTCTTAATAACGGTAATGACCACAGATGGTAGATGAATAACTGTCAATTTTTAAAACTAGTTTAAGTTGTAGTGTCATTTACAAAACGTACTTCAATAATCCCATTTTATTATTTTTTTTATGTTACGGCCAGTTATAAAGTCCTTGAATTTTACAGTGTAAATCGACACCGTTAATTTGAGTCAACGCTTTTTTTTTAATATTTTCAATGTAAACTTCTTTGAACACTTAATACAATCAAAACTCCATTCAAACATTAGATAATTTTAAAAATTGGTTTAAAAAAATTATCAACACAAGCAGGACCGGCGAGTAAAATGTTAAGCTTCCGGGCACAGCAAAAAAAATTTTCAAAAATTTTTGTCCAAATTCATAAAATGTCCAAAAATACAGTTGGTGAGTTGGCCCCTAACAGAGGCTCCAGGCCGTCTTTTTAGACGCTGGATGCCGGGAAATTGCCCCACCTGACCCCCCTTTTGCCGACCCGAAATACAAGTTTGTCAGCTTGTTTTCCGCTGTTTTTATACACTTCTCGATACCATTGGTATGCAATAAAAATTTTGTTATTATTTTTTTTAAATTTATTAAAACATCTTTATGCCATAATATTTATGCCATTTTAATCGCAATGAAAATTTTTTATGTCTAATGACATAAACTCAAAACAAATAACGTTAGAGTAAAATGTGAAAATATTGTTTGTTGAAAACCGAAACCGAAGAACAAAACATTATTTAATCTTCTGAGAATTCAGTAAAATAATTAATATCTACTCATACTAGATGAAACCTGATAAATTTTACATCCCCTGGGGGTGCCTATTATTTAGGTGTTTAGTCGTACGTATTCTACTTTTAAATTTTTTTAAAATAATTTTCACCTACGTATATTTTTAGAAATATTTAAATAGGTTTATGTCTAAAAATTCACTTGAGTACATCTATGCAGACGTTTAGAATTTCAAAAATATAATTTATACAAACAAAAACCACGTATTATTTTACAAACGTTAATGTATTCATGTACTTGTGAAGGCCGTAGGTATATTGTTAGATAAATATATCTTATTTCGTTTACAGTAACAGCTAAATTCATAAAAATGTTGTACCAAGTCTTTAAAGAAAAACACGAGTGTATAAAAATGATTTTTTTAACGATTGCGTTAAAACTGCTACATGACGGTTCATTTCCCTAGAGTTTAGATGACGTTTTAAATTCTTACCACTGTGATTTGTTTCTTAATTTGAAGTTTCGGAAATGAATCATGTAGTAATGTTTGGAATATCCCGTGACACTCTGTATAAAATTATGTAGTTTTTTTACAAAAACTCCTTTTAACACATAAATAAAACTCTATATGCAATTCTACGTCATTTTATACTTGAATCAAACAAACAAAAAAATTGGAAATTTTTGAAAAATTTATATATAAAGTAAAAATTATAATTTATAAATATTTAAGAGACATTGTCACACTGAAAAAACATGTTAGAAATCTTGTAAGAATTGAATTGATCCAACAACCAGACAGCGCAGAGGAGATTTCTACAATATGCTAGAATGTGTTAAACGCAAAAGGTAAAAAAGTAAATACAACAGATTTTTTTTTTTTTGAGAAACACAAGTTGACGATGCATTATAAATAAATGTGTATGTTTTTATCGTTAGATTTAAATGTTACTTGTTGAGTTTGATTCAGATATGTTGAGTTAAAACAGATCCGGACTAGATGGAACACTTAATATTGATAATAGAGTACTTGACTCAAGTTACAAAAATATTCTAAAAGCATTGTTTTTCCATATCAGTTAAGTGATTTTTTTATTTTCGACAGATTCTGTAAAATATCATCAAAAACAATAATCCTACAATTTTAAATGAGAAAAAGGCGGGAAAAACATCTCACTATAGTGACGTCACAGTTTGAAGCAACTAAACGTCAATGTCAATCTTTATAACCTCAAAACTTGATAATATTCATAAAATGTCAAAGTAAAAGCAAGTATTTATTAGAATTCTGGCCGATTATTATTACTATATATAATATAAGCTAATAGAAATATTCAAAAGAAAACACAATCTCATCTTACCGATGAAAATTATCAAAACTGACATAAATCTAACTACAAAATGTTACGTCATATTCAAGAAATGGCGCGTTTTCATTAATTTAAATGTTTGTTGAAAAATGGAGATTTTCAAAATAATATTTCTAAATAGTTATCAAATTTTTTTATGTTTCATCATAAAAATTGGAATTGCATAGAATTATTTAACATATTTTGCCACAAATTTTAAGTACAGTCAAGTATAGTATTGGCAAGAATAAAACTACCTAACTAGAAAGATCAAAATTAGGAAAAATGGTGCAAAAAGAAAAACAACTTTAGTATTAAATTTATATCCAAGATTTTTAGAAAATTGTAAGCTTGATATTGGTCTTAGTTTTGCAAAACATACAAGACTGCCAGTTGAAGGCTGACTGTTCATTAATTGATTGTTTTCTTTAGCATAACTGAAAATCTTTCCCAACAAATGATACTTTTAGTTTCGTATCAACTAAGTTGATTATCTGTTCCCAAAAAATTGTTTTTCTGATTATTGCAAGTTTTCGACCAAATCTTGCACAAATATTAAGATTTTGAAGAAATATGTTATAATATGTGAAATGTTGAAATATGTTTTTCTTCCCAGATCTCCCACCATACTTAACATTTATGCTTTCTTTGACTCTAGTAGTCACTTAATTAGCATAACACTAGATTTAGTAACTTTTATTAGATTGCAGATATTTTTGCAATGTTTGGCCATTTTATTAACGGAATTCTTGACAAATAAATTGAATTTTCAACAACTTTTGGATGGACTGGGTATTATAGAACTCATTTCGGAACAATGTACATGATTTTGCTTGACTCTCAAGCAAAAAAGGACTAAAAAATTAAGATATTTATAATATCTGTAGAGAGAGGTTCCATTAGAAGAATCAATAATCCAACTGGCATCTTAAATCTATTCATTAATTCATTTCTCAAACTCTAATCGAATTAACATGCATTGCTCCATCCTCGTCTAATTGTTTCGGGTGTGTCAATTGTAATAATCCAAACAAATATTCAGTTCAATTGTATCCCTTATTGACATCTTTTTATTCGTCTGGTTCACTGTATTGTATTGTACATACATATGTATGCTGGTATGTACGTATGTTTTTTTATGCATGTTGAATTAAACGCGTTTTTTCAGTCAATCGAGGAGACTATGTTTGGTTCACACCTTCGTACGTGGGTGTACAGATTGTGGACGTCGTGTTCTTTCGTTTCGCTGCTCGCTCGCTAGCTTTTATGGTGGACGTACTTAACTCGGAGACTTTATTTACATACATATATGGTCTGTCATTTATGTACGTTTTATATCAGGTGTTTACTGTTAAATGCCTAATCGGTCCCAAATAATCTATGTAGTTTTTTCAAAAATTATGAAAAATTTCATTTTTTTGGATTTTAAATGCTGAAAAACCTTTAAATTAATTCTTACCAGCACCTCCACCATAGGAATTTTAAAGGATACGATTAATTTGCTTTAGTGGCGGTTTAGATAGTCCAAAAAATGGTCGGACTATATAATATTTGGGCTGGGATAACTATAAATAGTATTAATTTGTTAAAAATATGTACATCTGCTCAGAAATACATATGCATATACATATAAAATAAAATATCCATAGCAATGAAACTGACTTTTTAAAACAGATTAAAAATATTTTACATTTTATGACAAAAACAATTCAATTTATGGCCTCCTCCCTCCTCCCTAATCCAAAATAGTGTATATTTCGATTTTTACGTCCGATACGGCCCCTTTGACTAGTTGTCTGACAATAATGAACTTATCTTCAATGAATTCATCATCATCGGCGAAGTAAGTCATTGTTACTTGAACTGTTATGTTGGGATTTTTTAAACCTTTGGGAAATTTTTCAAATCATTATACGTAGTACTGTAACGGATGTCTGTTTCTGCTTCTGTAACCGCAGAAGTTCGGCAAGTATTTAGACTTCCGTTACTGGTTCGATTTCTGCATTATTATGCACAAATGTTTAACGGAATTAAAAGATTGACTGACCCTTCATAGAAATGGGTGAGTTTATAAAATTGAATCCTAATGGAGAATTACTTAAAATTATTTACATCTAGAACAATTTGAAAAAATTTAAAAAGACTAATAAGGAAGCCAAAAAAGATGGCGGCAAACATTGAGAAAAAATGAATTTTATGTTTTACCGGACCCAAAAATTAAAATCATGTTTGCTTGCCGAAGTTTTCAGCTCTATTGCAGCTTTTTGTAGCATGCTTCTCCTTACATTATAACATTTCCGTTACATCTTTGCAAATTATTCTTCACAATTCCAGATATCCAATATCGGTTTAATTCCTCCTAAAAGATAATCCTAGATGCATATACTACAAATTCTTACCACCACTATTTCCACCCCCACCCACATCATGATAAATTGTAACTGTAGTCATTCTGTAAATAAAATACAAAAAAAACAAATATCGTTGTGGTTATTCTCTTTTATATAGACGGATAGTTTTTGTACAATTTTTGGTTCCATTTGTACATTTACTTTGAATATCTGGTTTGAAAGTTTCTACGCCGAAACTATTCAACCAATCAAAATGGTAAATAAGCAAAATAAAAATAGCAATAATAATGTTTTAAAACGAAGAGATAAGTCGAAGAATAAATAATACAGATAAAATTTAAAAACTTTTAAAATTCAAACTCAGGCTTAAAGACCATTATATTTTCTTCATAGTTAATCTTTCAATTATTCCACGTAATTATATTCATTACAAGACGTAGATTCGTCTTGTTTTTAGATTATCATGTGATAAATTTCACGATTAAAACTGCATATGATTTCAATTAGATATGCAAAATAGTAAACGACAGACACAACGCACGATGTCGAATAAGTAATAAATTTGTTTTTTGAACGAAAAGTATTCACACACAGACAATTAAAAAATATCTCCTTCGTGTTAATTTTTTTAGTGAATTCAACGAAGTATAGTAAAATTTATTATGCGATCTCTGTTCCTTGAAATTTAGATAATTAGTTGTGACATGTTGAAAACAACTTTATCGTTTTTGATCGCACAAAATGTTAATTGAAACTTCAAAAGATACAAATATTTTTTTGAATTATGTAAATATAAATAGGTAGATACCTATACAATTTTAAAAAGTGAGTAATTACCCAAGATATCTGTTGTTTAAAATCAAATGAATTCCACAAGATTTTTTAGTTACTATAAAGATAATTTAAAAAATTAAAATTTTGGATCTAAATTAATAATGTTCTAATTTTTTTTTTTAAAAAAGGAACTAAATATTTTTCCTTGCAAATATTTTGTTGTTGTTGTCAACTTTTCTGTAATATATAACAATGTAATTTGAAATTGTCCGTTTTTATTTGGAAACAGTAAAATATTATGAAAAAATTAGAATGACATTCAGAAAAATATACCAGTTTGTATTTTGTAAACTAAACAGCAAAAATTTTGGGAATTGTCAAAACCTAATATACCTACAAACCCAGCCTACTGGCAATAGTTATTTTTTTTTTATCACTAGTTGATGAAAGTTTAACAATTTCCAATACATGTGGGATGATTTATATGTACATTATTTTTAATTTTTTTCCTTTTTACTCAGGATTTGATAAGAATTATAGTAATAATAGTTCAAAATAGTCAAAGTTTTCTAAAATCTTTTGTTACGTTTACATATCTCGTTAAGGACTTTAAGTCCCTAGGAGAAATCAACAAAATCGGATAGAGTTTAGAATAAGAAAAATTCCTTTGATGTTTCATGTTAATTAGGAAAACCAGGCCCTTGTAGAAATAAAGCATATTTCTTAAAAAAAAATAAGTGACGAGCAAAAATACGCCTTTTTACCATTTTCTGGACTCTTACTGACCGCTTTGAGCCCCCAATTCCAGTTCGGGCCCCGGGGTAGCAATCCCGACTATCCTACCCTCTCGTTGGGTCGTCATGAAGAAAAATGCCTTGTAGTATATAACAAAATACATGTACTCTTAAGGGAAATAGAGTATTTTTGCTTATATTTCAATGAAAAAAATAAACCTGTGCAAAATAAGTGCAAAATTTCAAAGTTATCAGGAAAAGTATTACCGAGTAAAAATTATATCTTAGAATATATGAATTATTGACATAAAATCTGGCAACACCTGGCAACATCGCGTGAAACATGGCAGAAGATTCAAAAATGAAGTCTGCAATATTCTTAGTGACTATATATGGAAAAATCACAGACTGTACGAACTCAACATCGTTAAATTTAATGGAACATTCTGTATATTTTAATCATTATATTATTCCAACCATACCCAATGCATCATATTCTATCTTTGTTCGGTTTGAATTACAACAATTGTTTGAAACGACGAAAAAGACCGAATGGTATTTCATATTGTGATAACTTAATATTGTTTATTTAAATTTTTGTATGTCTATTGTAATAATTATAAACCAGCGCGGATTGCGGAGGTGTGAAAATACAATATAAATTTTTTTTGTTATTTGTTATCCGAAAAAATTACTTTATAACTTTATTATTATCTTTTCATAAATTTTGTGTTGCTAATAAATTGGTGTTGTTGATAGTTTTTGTAGTTTATGTGCTCAACAACATCTATTAGCATAATTTTGACAAATGTTTATATCATAAAGAAAACATTATTAATTTGTAAATTGAAACCACTTCGAGAATATACATATATCCATAAGTTTTATTGCACTTAAGTAAAATTAATGGAAGTTCTCAATAAATTGCTATTAATGTAAATATAATATGTATAAATTAAATTTCATGTGATAAAGTTGTAAGGTAAAGCCTGGATTGAACCAGTACGACTTTCCTTACTATTGCTCACAATAAAACCATAAAATAGTTATATTGTGGTTCTTGATATAAGAGGAAAAAAATAACCGAAACACGTCTTAAAATGGTTTTGAATAAAACAAATTTTTATCGTTCGAAAACTATGACCTATACCTACGTGATATATTTGATAGATTTTAGCATTACTTTATGGTATTCTATTTTAAAATAAAAACACAATTTTTACTTTACTAATACCACTTTATTTAAAGTTTTAAATATGTGTGATATGTTTCGGTCCGTATGACCATTAACGAACAGTTCGTTAATGGTCATACGGACGTTTTTGTTTTTATTTTACCTATACTTGAGTTTGGGTTTAGGTTAAGTATTGCATTTAAATTTTACTTTTAAATTTTTTAGTAATATTTTATGTTATTTTTACATTTTGTTAGTTAGTATTTAACAAGAAAGCCTGTAGTATTGGTTTAGAAGAAAAATAAGAAGCCTCAGCTTATATAAAAGGTCAAGTCTAAAATTTAAGTATAACCCTTAGAGACCTGCGGCTAGGGTCTTTTGAATTTTTACAATTTCCTTATTAAACTGACATTAACTTGCTTATTCACTAACTGCATAACGAACGTTATATACCGAAAGTTCGTTCTGTAACGAAAAATAGATCGAAATGCGATTCACTAACGGAAATATATTCGTTATAGCTATGACAATCTTCGTTGTCTGAACGAAAATTTCAACATTTCGTTTGTATAAAGATTATTAATGTATCTATGATATTTTTATAAAGTAAGTAAACGAAATAAACTGTCATTTTTTTTAAAATAAATTTTTTATTACAAATTTGCTTTACATGTCGACAGTTTAAGCATTTTAAGTTAAATTATAATTTATGTAATTTCAATATCTTAGCACAATTTGCTTACTTATTATACATATTATTTTTATTATATAATAATGTACTATTTTCTTTTAATGCATCTACATACATTTCGTATTGCTTCGGACTAGTTTTTCGGCATCTTTTTTTATTAATTCTTTCCATTTTTATCAAATTGACAATTTCACAAGAACAGCAGATAAAATAATAAAACAAATTCGACTGAATACCGTATAGCGGTAACCGCAGTAACTATTAGCGAATATAAATTTTTTTGTAAAATTTAGCCAAACATTTCAACAAAGTTGAATAAATATAGGTACACATATAATAAACAAAGATGAAATTATACACCGAACTCTATTTCAGTGTGCTGTAGTCGAATGTGTATCTTCTTTATAACAAATTTTTATAATCTAACGAAAAAGGTTACTGAATACAAAATTCATAATATTCGTTGTATATGATTGTAGCGAAAACAATAGTTCGATATATAACGATCGTTATAGATTTTTTTACACAATACCCCTGTAATTGTGGTCCAAGAAAGACAACAAAATATTATTTTTACCTTTTGGCGGGAGAGTTTGGAGGGGGAGTGGTATTGTAATAATTGTGTAGTTTCTGCAGTCCGTCAAGTTTGTGCAGGACTTAATTTGTGCAGTAGTGTTACATCTGCAGGAACTGGGTCCTAATCTATGTATATACTTTAGCACAAATAAACACAAGTTTGTAGAATAATACAAATAAAGTGTGATCAAAACAAATAAAAACAGTAGCTAACCACTACAAAAATGACAAAATAAGCCAATCACCTAATAACAGAAAACAGTAAGGCCAACCAAAACGTGCTAAAAATCCCAACAAAAATTAAAGTAGTAGTTTATAACTGTTATAATTATGTGAGGCATATCTCTGACGTCTCCCACGCACTTTCTTCCCATTGGAATAGCATGGAGAACAAAGTGTAACAATTGTAACACCCTAGTCGGTAAGGGATAAATTGTTCCTTGAATAAAACTCATCTTTGGCTGAATTTTTGATTACGTGTTCGTAATTGCGCAATAAAATTAAAGGGATATTTAAATAAAAATATTTGTGCTTTTTTGGATGTCCAATATTGCTTTATTTATTATTTTATAGCTTTTATAGGTCGGATATCTTGAAAAGATAACTTAATTTTTTGTTGGAATTTCTTCTATTCTTATAAACGTATTAAAATTCAAGAAGGAGCTAACCATAATTAAGCATTTATTATACTATTTATAGTGCAAAACGAAAATGCTGCTGGAACCGGAAACAGAAATAACTTCTAATTTTTTTCCAATATAATATGTACAATTACCTAGAAATATATAGTAGACCTACATAACGAGAAACATTTCATATGTTTGCAATATGTTACAAAATTATAATACGATACGGCAGTTCAATTTTCAAAATACACCATAATTATTTCAAATTTTCGATAGGTAGTCGTTCAGACTACATTTATTTATTTTTGGCGTCGAAAGTTATTTATAAAAGTATTAGTTTTATCATCATGTTCTCAATTTTGTTTCCAAAAAGAAATAAAATTATTTATTGGTACTAATAAATTAATAAAGTAATTTGTAATCGACCTATACATCCATTATTTTCAGTCAAAGACTATGAACATATGTTTGAAAAATGTTAGAAATATCCACATTAAAAATTACCTGTGTAAATAATTAACATTTTCAAATTAAGTTTTAAAAATTAATAATCATATCAGTGATAATCGTAGTATTAATACAGTTATGAGCAAAACAGTTGTAACACTAGTAGAGAAAAAGAAAATTCAGAGAAGAATCATTATAATATTTTAACCAATGTTGTTAAATGAATGTTTTATGATTGAGTTGCGATTCAGAGTGAAAAATCATATTTGTTCGGAGTTTTCCATTACATACAGGGTGATGATTGTTTTGTCGTGTACTGTACGTACGTTTGTATTCATGTATAGATATGATTGATTTCTATCTCATAATAGCCATTGGTTAAATTAAAAAAATTACTTTAGCTGATCGTATTATTAGATTAAAACAAAATTAATATTAAAGTTTTAATTATTATTTGATTACATTTTCAATTTGCTTGTCAAACTTATGTATTATTCAACCTTTTTTCATGTAATACATTTGTACGAATCTAACACGCCTATTTTTAAAAAAAATTTTACAATATCCTGATTTTAGCTTTTTATCTGCTACAAATTTTTTTGCTAAAAAAATATATAAAACAGATAAAGTTTGTCTATTTAAAAACTTCTCACTAACAATATCAAATTTTCTTATTTAACTCAATCAAGTTATTCTTCACACATTGGTGGATGGTCTACATCAGAGATTGCCAAAAGGTGCTCCGCGGGCCTCTAGGGGGTCATTATGATATATTCGTACTGTATCATATACACAAAAGTATCATTAATTAATAGAAACTAAGGATTATAATATTATGTTTATACAAGTGTCATTAACTATTTGCGAGAATACAATTCTTTTTGCGAATTTCAAGAATGGAATTCAGCTATTACAGCCACTGTCATGACGAGACCTGAGCCCGGGACTATGGCAGAAATTTGTTTTGAGGTCTCTAGAAACCGAAAATAATATTCACTAAAATTTATATATATATATATATATATATATATATATATATATATATAGACCATCCACCAATGTGTGAAGAATAACTTTAATGAGTTAAATAAGAAAATTTGATGTTGTTAGTGAGAAATTTACATAATTACACATTTACATAAATTTACACAAAATAGACAAACTTTATCAGCTGTTATATGTGTATATATTTTTTTAGCAGAAAAGTTTGCAGCAGATAAAAAACTAAACACGTCGAATGCCAGGAACATGGTTTTTGTTCTTGCAAAAAATTAGTTTTTTGCCAAAATTTCCACTTATTCAAAAATTTTTGCGAAATTTTTTTAGACCATCTAAAAGAGAAGAAAAAATTACATAAAAAAGGTCTTTAAACTTTGTTTCTATGTCAACTAATTTCCGAGAAAAACGAATTTTTATAAACGGAAATTCGCTATGTTATGCAGGATGCTGCGACAGGGGTATTTTAAATTTTTTTAGATTTAGGGATCCCTGTCAAAATAGTGATTAGATAATGGGGTCCGTGGAAAAAAATTATTGGGAACCTCTGGTCTACATGATTTAGCACAATTGGTTGGACTAATTTTATTGTTGAGAAATATTGTCATAAGTACATAATAGCTATGATCGGACCATAGCGTTTCTCTTTTTTTTTGATTATTAATTTTTTTTATTGTTATTTATTTTTATTTATTTTTATCAGGAAAATCGTTGCCTTTACCGAAACTCTTTGTTTTTCTGAAACTATTTTCTGAACATGTGTTGAAAATTTCAAGTCAATTCGTCAATTATATTTCGAAAAATTTCTTGAATGAATTTAACATGTTGACGGTCATGAGGAATCATGACGAAACGCCTTACTTTTGACAACCAATGGTTCAATTAAATACATAAACAAAGGTAGCTTGTCCTCGATGTGTAATCAGAGTGGTCTGGTGTGCGGTACTGATCATATTTGAAAGAGTCATTCCTCTTCTTATATCGTCCATTTTGAAAATATCGTTTTTTTCGATATCGATAATTGTCGATAAAAAACATATTTTGATAATTACAATATGTTCGGAATTCCCATAACGTTTCGCTTAAGCCTTCAAAAATTTTCTTATTTTTTTGCTGCAACGCACCGTTTTCGAGATATTTACGATCAAAAACTTACGACAATGAACTAAAGTATCATTTAAAAGTAAACAATAAAAACCTTACATGTAACAGTCAAACTGAATTTTAAATTCGAAAATTTCATTTCCACGTTATTCTAATTGTCTTAAACTGTTTGTCATGAAGAAGAACGTTTTGAATTTCGCAAATAGTACGATTATTTTGACACAGTCACCCTTTAGTTAACTATCCCTAGACTTTATATTAGAAAATTGAGCAAAAACAAGCCAATTATATTTTTTTACGTAGATTCCGAAATCTGCAAAAAAATTTAATATTTTCTATTGTTCACCCCCCTTTTGCAAAATCAACATTCAAATTTAACCCTAACCGCCCCTATTGATGTAATTTAAACAAATTTCATATCAATTTATAGGTACCTATTTAAAAAAAAGAGCAACAGCGCTAATTTAGACTTTTGCATTATCTCTGACTGTTTTCGAGATATTTGAAAAATTAAATTTTTACCCCAATTTTTGAAGGGCGGTTTCATCTCTTCAAACTGTTTTTCCGCCAATAAAAAAAAAGTGTCGCTTATTTTTAGGGTTCTACAACAAATTTTATGCAAATCGATAGGTTCGGCCTCGGGACAAAACGATGGCTCCATTACTATCTTCGTAACCTAATTGCTCTAAAAATTTATAATTTTTTTTTTCTATTTAAAAATTCCCCGTGTCAGTTACAACTTAATAAAAAGAACAAAATAATTCTAAAAATAATATAACAATTTAACAGTCAAAACGAGAAATGTTTATTCAAATTTTGACAACTGAATCAAAAAATTATTAACAAAAATTATCAAATTTGACTATTTTGACAATGATTAATGGGACAACATAATTAAGAAAAAAATTTATTTAATTACACCTATTATATTATTCAGCTTATAAAATACACACTTAGTCTGTCTGATATCTAAATGTATGGTGTGCCTAACCGATAATTTCTAACACGTGAATCTAATTTACCTAACAGAAAGAAATAATATCTAGCTAAATAGGTACTGGTTTGGATAGATTAGCTAAATTGTTTATAGCTAAAATCTGTTATAGCTAAGTTATGTTAAATTATTGCATAAATTCTGATTACGTATATGTAATTGGTTTCCAGCTTAAAAGATTTCGTATCACCAGCGCTTCCACTCTAATCTTATATCTGCTATAATTATGTATTTTTATGTACATATTTTATTCTATCTTAAAAATAATCCATTTATATGCGTTCAATGTTTAATTATTTATCAAAATTAAATCTTTTGATTCAAAATAACAATTTTTTTGTCACACAATTTAAAAATCAATAGCAGCAATCAAAATTTTTCAGATAACAATAAAATTAATTATATTTGTTAATTGTTAATGGTTAATTAACATAATAAAGATATTTTGTCTTTCTCTTCTATCCATATAATAATATGTTCAAGTTATTTCATTTGAATTATAGTCGTTTATGAGCAAAGCGTTTTATGTGAATAAATTGATTGGGACAGTGTTTTCAAAAATTAAGACAAAATTTTAACAAGAAGAAGAATTATAATGAAATGACCAACTGGTACACTATTTTCACAACTAATACACTTCAAATGGAATTGTTGACGTGGTACAGCGTAGTGTTGAAGTTACTTATGATGAAATATTAAAAAATACAGTAGTGGCAGCAATTATTCGAACGTGTCTCGGAAAAAAGTAGAATTGCGGTGCCCCTCATAACTTGGTGCTGGATCATCCGAAATAAGAAAATTAAAATTCATTCGTTAGATAATAGTTTTCCTCATGTAACGTTGGGAGGGTTTTTCGAAATTTCAATTTTTCACTTTTTTGGAACACTTAGAACGGAAAAGCACGATTTTTGCGAAATAATTGACTAATTTGTTATTGTAAAATAATAATTATTAACAAATTTGAAAAAAAACTCTCCAGCGTTACCTCGTAAATTATGTGCAGAAAGAGCGTTCAAAATTTCAAAAGAATCGGTGCTGTAGTTTTTAAGTTAAGGGGCACCGACTCTGAAAACGTGAGCTGTGGGGAAAATGCTTTAAAGTTTTGAACACTTAAAAATTCGTGTATAAAACTGATATAGAATACTTACTGCTAAACTAAATTTTGTACCCTACACTTCTTAGTAGTTCCATACCACTTAATAGTTAGTACTTCCATTGAATTTTCTATAATATAACTGAGAGAGAGAGATACCTATATAGAGAGCGAAACATCTGCCAGGTAACAACAAAAATGCTTATAACTTCGTCAGTTTTTCTCCAATCAACTTGAAATTTTGAGACAATATTCTTGAGATATTATGCATTCAGTTAAAAAAATAAAAAAAAATGCAAAAAAAAAATTATTTTAATACCTTACCCTGCCCTTAAGCTAACTAGAATACTTATATATGTAGTTTGGAAACCCGATGTCATTCGAATTTGCTAGAGTATTCATTTAGTATTCCTACAAGCTATATTCTTGATTGGGCTGACCATTAATAAAACAATAATAAGTGTATTTAGGGCAATTCCATATGTGACTGACTCTACATTTGACACAATTTACGTTTTATTTTGCCTTATATTACGAATATCACTATGTTTACAGTTTCAATTTTAGCATGGTTTTATAGTTGATACCCCAATTATCCCTCTGTAATAAAAAGTGTGCACAAATAAAGTTGTGAAATATGATTTATTTAATAAAATGTAAATGTGACTGACACTACATGCAAAAGGAAGTCGCTTTCGAGAGTGTTTTTGAACTTCGAAAATCTTCCTCTATAGAGACGTTATAATTTTAAATTGTATATTTAACCGAAGTATATGAAACAAATTATTGGAAAATGATAAAATGAAAGACTTTACTTTTTTAGAAAAGTAGTTATTCGAAAAATAATTCGTGACTGACACTACCATCACTTTGAATTGCAAAAAAGGAGTATTTTTAAATGAAATCCTAGAAACTGACACTATAGGACATAAAATAGGAACTTTAAAATAATTTTAAAGGTACAAAAATGTACTTATTTTTATTATTTATTACCTAAAATACAAAACTTCTTAAAATTTTTCAAAATCTGTAAATTTATAATAAATTCTATTCCCGTTAAGGATTCAATTAGGATTACAATAATTCTAAATACTTGCCGTGAAAATTTAATTAAAACACCACTATAAAATACACTATTAGCTTATACTTACGACAAAACATTGAAAATTACACTATTTCTAAAAAACTAAAAACAAACTTTTATCGAAATTTTGGGAACTTAAAGTAGGTACTATAGTGTTGCCATCATATTAACGTATTTTTACTACCAATAACAATTATTTATTTTTTTCAATTATGGAGCCTTTTCCATGGAATTGCCCTTTAAATGTTTTCAGCGCTTCTCATTTTTTTTATTTATTTATTTATTTATTTATTTTGTAAGAATAGACATACATAAGAAAAAATGTAATTTTTTTTGTAAATACCTGTTTAGGCTTTAATGTGCGAAAACATGCATAAAACTATTTCCTACATCAAAAATGCCAAACTTAATCCCTATTTAACACGTTGACGGTCATGATCTACTATGACAAAACGTCCAACCCGTACCCTATTTAGACAACTAATATACTTTAAATATGATTTTCGTGACGGTAAAACGTTGTGCCGCAATTAGTAAAGTTTTACTTGATATCGGCATCGTACAGCGTCCGTAACTGTCAACGTGTTAAAATTAATACTTATCAAATACTTATGAAATACAAATTTGATATACAGTAGAACCTCTGATTACGGACAACTTTTAACCGGACCCCTTCTGCAGTCGGACAATTTTTTATGACAGTGGCATGCTATACTAAAACCAATGCATTCAGCATTCTCTTAAGCGGGGCCCTCTGTTAACCGGACGCGGACACAATATTTTTTAGACGAAGATACATTATGCAGTACATTATTACCCCTCCATTAACCGTACGCGAGTACGTCTAGTGCGTATGTATACCTATTACCTATATAGGTTAGGTATAGTTGTTCATGTTTTAACTTGTTAACAATGATTCTAATGTGACGATGCATCTGTATATTAAACGTTATTTTTTTTGAATAAGTGCATAAATTCATTTAAAAAAAAATAAAAATAAAAACATTTTGAATTAAAAAATTAGTTATAATTCTATGTTATTTAATACTATCATTTACTCTGCCCCTGTTAAGCGAACACCTCTGTTAGCTGGACAAATTTTTGCGTAACACTGCTGTCCGGTTAACAGAGATGCTACTGTAGAACATACCCTTTGCTTCAACAACATACCGGCCTACTGCATGTCCGGATATAATATACATTTAGTGGTCTGTAGTTTTATTTTTTTTTTAATAGTACATGTTAACATGTTGACCACATGAGCGCTCTATAACGCGTCATGTGAAACCTAACTAATTGCCACATAACGCTGTACCACGTCAACAATTTCGTATAAAGTGCAGATGTTACATATTGTGCAACAGACCTGCGGCATCAAAATTAAGTGCATGTGTGTTGAATAAACAAAAATTTTGAAACACCTTGTATCTAAATCAATAGTCAACATCGAAAACGAACTACATCCATATAGGTATTGTAGTGGACTTATGGATGGACAATCGGGCAAAGCAATGTATGTAGCTTTATAATAGCTAGCGTTATGTCGTGACATGCAGACATAAACGCACGATATCAGTTTCTGTGTTGTCTGTTTTGTTTATATATCGTCTAAAAAAACATAAATATTCATGGGTATTCAACATTCAAGCTATGTACATACGTGCGTTTTGGTGATGATTGGACATGTTTAGTTCATTATGTTCCACTGTTGTTGAGTAACTCAACTAACTACTCAGAGCTAGTTGTGCTGAAGATGAGTGGGCTGTGGAATGAACCATAAAGCCCGTTTTACATTCATATAAAACGTTCGTAATTTTATGTTTATTTATAATTGGTCAAGTTCAGGCAATCAACAAACCTGTGAAACAAGATATTAAAGTTCGTTTTTTGTTTTTGGCTTCGACTGACTTGTTTTATTTATTGTCCTTAATGAGATACTCAAAATTTTTAGTGGAGTATATTTCGATGTTACTAAATTATTATTTTTTTTTAAAAATGCTGATGTTTATCAACAGAATCAGGAGGCTATAACAGATACTCCTAATTTCGTTCGGTGGAGTAACCGCATTGGCACAAATATTAAATTATTTTGTATGTATATCGCAATTGTCCACAATATTTTCTTTTAAAGATACAAGACTGAACAGAAAAACAATCGAATGAAGGAACAGTAGGTTTTAAAACAATATTAATGAGGCATAAAGGTATTGACGCACTAGCACATTCTAAAAATTAAAGAATTTACTTTCATTATTATTACCTATAAGTTAACTCCTGTCCTTTTCCGACCACTAAAATTCAACAAGTTTTAAAATTAAAACAATTGGAATCTTATTTAATATGTATTTATTTGATATTTGTATTATTTTAAAGCCAGCCTTCTGACATAATTTATTTTATGGTAAATAAACAATTCTGGTCCTAACCTGATGGCGTTTAATTTTGAACTTAGTCTGAAAATAATTTATTACTATTTGTTTTCTGCATTTTTGTTATTGGTTTCGCACGGCCATCCATAACAGCGACTTATTCAATTAAGTCCTATCTATAGAATATTAGGTAGGTACTTATATTACTTCAAATCGGTTACGAGGTCGCCATAGAAATTTTCACTTCGATCGTGTGGTCTTACGCACACTCGTAATTTTTCTTTTACGATTTAGTACACAAAATGTCAAAATTTGGAACAATTCTGATGTACATATTTTGCACACATATTTCTTTCAAAAATTAATTCATTATTACCACTAAAACTATATTATGACTCGGTAGGCATGTGTGATCTTATAAAACGCATAACTTTTTGATTCCAAGTACTCCTGTAGATATGTATATGTAGATTTCCCCATTAGGCACTTTTGTAAATTTTCTGAAAGTTTTCGGTAATTTTTCGAACGGGGTCTCTAAAAAATAACAAAAATGGAAATATTTTTTTAAAAAATAAATTGTTAATTAGCTTAGTTCTTTAACAACATTTAAAGCTTAGTTTTTTAGCAACTCAAGCTTAGTTCTTTAGAAAGTAAAAAAGCTTAGTTCTTTAGCAACATTTAAAGAGAGAAACATTTAAAGAATCAATAAATTTTTACTTATAGGAATTTAATTTTAAAAATTGAGAAATGTATCAAAATTCATGTCTATATTAAATATTAGTTGAATATCCATTTTGTTTATTTCAAAATTATTTTTTAACTATAAAATGAGCTTTTCCAATGTAGTTTCAATTGATTTTTTTAAAAATAAGACAGAATACCAATTTCGAAAAAAAGTTTCACAATTAGCTACAGTTGATCCTTTTTTGTGCGGTGGAGAGGACCGCATAAAAAAAATCGCACAAAAAAATATATTCAAAAATATCATAAATAGCTATAAAAAGTATAGTTTGATCCAGATTGTACAAAAAACTTTTTTATGCGCTTGGTCGGGATCACATAAAAAAAGTTTCATCGAAAAACATCACCCAAAATGCTCAAAACTTAGAAATTTCCTTAGAAGTTGCTTCTATAAACAAGATAAAGCCTTAATTTACACGTACTAACATTTTATTTCCTTTTTATAACATTTTGAAAATTTTGAAAAATACATGTGTAAAAAAAATTAAATGATGCAATAATTTATGTTCTTATGCAATGTGTTGATTAAATGCTTAAAAGTCTTTACAAAGTAGGTATTTTTATCAAAGAAAGTTATTATAGTAATTGCTTAAGTTTCTTACTGTCTCGTGATTTTGATTCACATTATGCATTTTAATGGTCATTTTTTACAAACCGCATAAAAAAATCGCACAAAAAATAACCGCACAAAAAAGACCGCATAAAAAAGAGTTCAGCTGTAATTTTAAATTGCAGTAATAATTTATTGATACACCTTTTTCGACGTAGTAAGTAATTTTTATATTTTAATCTGTAGAGCGCCAGCCTCCTTATAACTTTCAAAATTGTACTTAGGCAAGAGCAGAAACGCCAACAACAGTAAAATTCTATCGTTATTCTTTGTGATATTTACAGAGAGGTGTTTAATCTCATTTTTGTAACCCACCTAAACCAAAAGTTGTAGTTTCAGTTTGATAACCAAAAATCAAACGTAGAGCTTCCAATTTTTCAAATTCAACTTTTATAATTCGTACCCCTAATCCAAAATCAAGATGTATATTCCTACAAATTGTCGAGAAACATTTTTGTTTAGAAAACCACAAACTAGACCGCCTATTATGTAAATAATGCAATCATTTCACAATCATTATGAACATTACAAGCTTTATAATTACCAATTACTTACCACATAGCGACATAACTTACAAAGAATTGGTAACTATGTAAGTATGTACAGTTAGCAACAAAAGTATTTGCACAACAATTAGGAAAAAAATTGTAATTTTTCTTGGAAACTGTTATTGGTGTTAATGGTGTTATTAATTATAATATTAAAAGGTAGTAGTAGTAGAAGGTTTTACGCTTTACGGACTTAGATTTATCTGATTCTTGGTTTTCAAATGCAACATGGAATTTAAAACGTAATAAATATTATCTGTATATTTTATCTAAATAAAAATAAAGGCGAGATTCAGTCTCTTCGTCATTTTAGTATAAAGATATAAGATAAATAATAGCATTTATTTTAATACATAATTTATAACGTCAGTAGCAATATTTAAGGTATAAATCTAAAAAAAAGTTATTTTCTCAAAATCTTGTCCAAATACTTTTGTTGTCAACTGTAAGTCTATGAATATATTTCTTAGGCTGTTGGCTGGCTACTCGTTCGTTGTCCACACAGATAATTTGCGTGTCGTATTGCTTACTTTACTGTGTTCATCGATTCATATTATACTAAATCTTTTAATTTTATTGCTATTTTAATTATGCACACATTACAGTGGCGGTACGGCTTGAAAATATTAGTAGAATATTGATAAAAAACTGATATGATACGGAAGAATACTCAATACATCCACTCAAATTGTTAATGAAAACTAATAATTTCTATTTTGATTGATTCTATTGGAATTTTTTGGAAATGTCACGATAATCATGATGAACCGCCACTGGTTCTTGTACGTGTACCTTGCGTTTTATTAATTGCAAAACAATTTTTAATTACATACATCGATACATGGCCTGTAATGTTAGTAAATGTTTATGAGTAGCACATGTAAAACTATTTATTGAATTTTTTGATTCGAAAATTAAAAATTCATTAATTAATTCAGTCTCATAGGTTCATAGAGAGACAAAACACACCGTAATTAGTTTTTTTTTTGATAAAAATCAAACAGTTTTTAGAACATGTAATTAATTAGAGTCTGGTGCTATAACATATTTTGGTTTATAGTTACCTTCAAAAAGTAGAATGACTTGTATACACTTGTCTGTTATAAAAAAGTTTTAAAGACCCGCGACGAGAAAATTTAAAAAGTTTCAAATAAAAATTTCTAAATTTCATATTCTAAATTTCATTATAATTAATTAGAATAAGTTAATTTTCGTCCATCGTATGTGACATGCAAATGTTCTTGATATGATTTCTCAGTGACCTCCAAAAAATAAGTGCATAAAACCTCTTAAATAAATTATAGTCCAAGATGGTAATACAGACCTTATTGCAAAAGGTCGTGACCTTACATGCCAAAACATAGTCTACAGGAAGCAAACAAGCCATGAAGAATCTCATACTTGTTATGGGGTGACACTGTTCACATGAATTCGCAGCCCTGAAAACGCACTTTCTTCATTAAGAGCAGGTCCGACGAGAAGGTGGGGTAATCGAGGTTACAGCCTCGGGGCCCGGGGTTAAGGAGGGAGCGCGTAGCTGCCCGTAGAAGGCCATAAAAACTATGTTTAGATTTTGACTTATCAAAGTTTTGAAAGTTCACTTTCATCCAAAAATAAGACTTCTTTTAATACACAATATTTTTTTTAAATATATGGAACTGCTGAACTTGACGTGTATCGGGTATTTTCAGCCATCTTATTTCTTCCATTATCGGTCGGTACAATCGCATTCTAAACTATTGTTCTGGCGCTATATTCAATTTAAAAACATATGATTTAGTGAACAGTCTCACCCTTGATGATCAATTTCACCCCCAAATGACGATTTTATACAATAAATAAGTAATTTAACGGTAGTCGTAGATAAGATAATGTATCAAATGATAGTATGATAGAAAAATAAAAGTTTTTTTTTTTTAAAAACCGACTTCAAAAAGTAAAAAATAATTAATAACACGTATTTTGAATTCAGGCGGAGCATCATATGAAAAATTGCGATCGGAAGTGCTTGTAAAATTCATGAATTCTTCAAGATCTAGACTTCAAAATACGTGCTATCAATTATTTTTTACTTTTTGAAGTCGGTTTTTAAAAAAAAAAAAACTTTTATTTCATACCTTTTAGTGACAATGCTTATCAGACCTTATAGAGATAATTGCTTAAAAGAAGAAGTATTCCAAATTTCATAAGTTTAGATGGAATAGTTTTCAAAATACCAGTGTCCAAAAATCATTATTTTGGACACTCATTGACTTTGTATTGAAATTTGGAACAGAAATAGTGTTCAAAAAATTACTAGAAAAATAAAAATCAATAAGCTACAACCAATTTTTCAAATCTTCAAAGAATTTCTTAAATTTGATATTGTCAGAAAACTATTTTTAAGGATAGTTGGATCAACATAAATTAAAAAATATGTTATCATAGCTTTTAAAGTAAATAATTTTGCATCACTGAGTAGAGAATCGAAGATATTAACATATGTTTCCTAGAGATACCACAAGCATTAAATTTTGAAGCATGTCTCCATTTTAGTAAGCCCAACTTGTAACCACGGAGATTTATTTATAAATATTAGATAAACCATTAAATTAATGGTTTGACCGCCATTAAAGTAATCCCAACAGCCAATTTTCTTGCTCACATCAGTAAATTTTTTTGCTTCAATTTCATAATGTATTTGTAATACACAGCATTCTCTCTAGTCAATTCTCTCTTCAATGTTTTGCATATTATAAAAATTTTCAAATAGCCATAATTATTCATATTGTTGAAGGTGGTTAAAAAATTATTCAACCAATGCCAACAAAATTTTTATGGGATCACCTGGAGAAATTTATCTACTAACCAAAAAAAGAATGGCTTAAACTGATCCACAAATGAGAGAGAAATCGGTGTACATACATAAAAAAAAAAAAAAAACACGGGTTGAATTGAGAACCTCCTCGTTTTTGAAGTCGGTTAAAAAGAGAGATGAAAAGTATTTATGTTGCCATTGTAATAATTGTTTCACCCATAACTGTATTTGATTAGAATATGTAGTCGAAATTATCCATTTTAAGAATATATATTTGTTTGATTATTATGAGACTTTTAATATTATATATTTTTGACAACAAAAATTAACTAATATTTCTTGATTAATTTATAAATTTTAAGTAGCACATTGATAAATACTTAACATATTCTCCAAAACATTTTAAAATATTATTACAACTATATTATGTATATTCATATCCATATAATAATTATAGTTTTGAACACGTTAATAACATGGCTAAATAATAAACTATCTAATCTTGTTTTTTTTTTGTCTGTCCATTTCAGGCTAGGTGGGGACCTGTTGCACTCACCCTATCGACTGCCACCATACATGGAGCACCTGTACTCGTTGCAGCACGCCACAGCGGCTACCACAGCCGCCTCCATACACGGTATGTACTTTAATTACTTAATTTAAATACTTCCAAAAAAAGATCAAATGGCGCCGATGATTGAAATGAAATATGTAGTTGTTGTTTTTTTGGTTAATTATAATAAATTGGTACATGTATTAAAAATATGTGTTTAAAATATTTGTTTGAGTTTAATACCAGCAGGTACATGCAATGAATGTTTTAATTGAGATACTTTAAAAGTAAAATTACATTTTAACCCTTAATTATGTTAATTTATAATGTTAATGTTCTGTTTTGGGGCATTTTATTATATAGAGTATAATTATTTCGTTTTGTCTCTTAAAAACAATTTTTTCTTTTGGGTTTGTTGGTACATTTTACTAACAAATTGAAGTAGCGTAAAGTAATTTGGGTATGGTTTAGCAGGAGACATCAAAGTATCTATCATCATTAACTATACTTTATTAACGGCTATCGGTATTATAAGGTACAAATTTATTTGTGAACCAAGTAAATCTGTCAAGTAATATATTATTCTTTAGATCATCTGCCAACTAATTTTTGTATTACAAATATGGAAATTGAGTGAAGTAGAAGAGCTAGGACAGTTCTGGAGCACCGCAAAATGGAGTCACTTGAACCCCTTTGACGGTGTTTGAAAGCGTGTGTCTTAGGGTTCTATTGCACCCATTTTACGGTACTATATATTCCGAACTGATGAGTTATCAAAATGTATCGATGTGCAAACCTTGACCTTTGACCCGGCACATACCAAGTACATGTATTTAAAATTTGTTGTTGACATTTGACCCCAACACTCGCTCATACTGTTGGCCTTGAAACTCCAAAGACCTGAGTCATCACCAGCAACCAAATTAATTTATGTTAACCCATTATGCGCCATCACAATTTACTTATAACAATTTGGTTTTGTGTTAACCCATTACCCGCCAGCACTGACGTAGTTTTTGAATGCAAACCTAACGCATGCGAAGACTGAATTTAAGTACACGACGCATGCGCAGACTGAATTTTAGGTTACAATTTGATAGATGGGGTACACTACCGCGTCAAAATGTGGGGAATACCCTAACTCGGGGGTGGCCCCAAATTTTTGACGCCGTACTGTGCTTAAATTTTTGGTACACTGCCGTGTCAAAAGTGCGGCCCCCCTGACCAAAAAGGTATCCGATCACTTTTTGAAGCGTACTGTGCTTATTACGTGCAAATCTTGGCCTCACTTAACTGCGTCATCTTAAATTGGGTGCGGTCGCTAACGATAAATTTTGTCGGGGGCGCACTGTACCAAGCGCTAGATTTTAAGATTAGACTCCGGGGTCCAGATTTCTGACCGCTACTGTACTGTAAATCGAGTGTCTACTGTACTTTTCAACAAGTTTAAGCCTGTTTTCAGCAAAGTCAGCACTTTTTTAATTTGTTTATTTATATAAGTTTTAATTTAAAAAAAATGTTTATTTAAGATTTTGATGACTCAGCAATTTCTTTGTTTGGATTTCAAATACGAAATAGTCTTCTTGGAATTTTTAATTTATGGCCTGATTGTTGAATTATAATTATAGTATGATTCATACAAGCGGGGATTTTTGTTATATTTGTTTATTTATATAATAATTTTGGATCATGTAATAATTTTAAAATTGTTTATTTAAGATTGGGAGGCCGCTAAATTTTGTGGGGGCACTGTACCAAGCGCTACCGCAAAACTAACTTCAGACTCCAGGGTCCAGATGTCTGACCGCTACTGTACTGCCGGAAATTTGGGTGTCAACTGTAACTCAGGGGTTTTTGTGTATATTTAACCTTGGAAAATTCCAGGAATTTTTATCAGTTTTAACATAAACAAACAACTAATAATTAAATGTTTGTTTTAGCTGAATTATGATCGTAAGACTCATATAAGGAGTTTTTTTGGTATAAGAAAGATGACGTCATGGAATATTAATGAGTTAAAAAATTGTTTAGTAAAAAATATCACCCATTGTAGGCCTCAAGCAAGAAATTATTTTTATCAGTTTTAATACTTTAACATTTAACCTACAGTGACCAATTTTTTAGTTAACTAACAGAAGTTCTTGAAATTTTAACAAGTTACAAAAAATATTACTTCTTATGGTGCACAACATTTTTGAATTTGACTGTAGCACAAAACTGTTTCTATATCAAACGAAAATTATCTGAAATAATTCAGTATGTACATATGTATAGACTCTGTATATTAAAAATATTTTATGTATACACTCTGTATATTGAGAATAAGAAAGAAAATTTGTATATAATTTTAATTTTTATGAATACTAGTAAACGAATTGTATAGCCATTTATGAATAAGTATTAAATCTAATTATAAAATAATTTATAAATATTGCAAAAAATTTGTTTAATCAGCAAAATCAATGTATATCATTTTAATACTGATACATATTTATATTAGGGTATAATAGTATTGTATTTAACATTTTTAAACAGAATAAAAGTTCAATTTTTGGTTTTAAATTACTATAAGTTAAACACGTCGCTTAATATAAAAATGATAACAGCATTGAGTTTTACTAAATTTTTAAGTCTGTAAAATCAAAATTTTTTATAGACACATAGAACATTTTGAATTTGCTACTCTATCATTAACATATAAATAATATCATGTATATATAACGGGTGTATATTTAGTATTTTTAATAAATATTTTAGTATACAGGGTGTATCATGAAATATGCTTTTCAATTAGAATAATAAATTTCATAAGATTTTTGTTAATACTCTTATAGGTTAACGAAAGAAACTTTTTGCTGTAAAAAAATAGGGGAATTCAGGGTAACTATTAAATAAAACGCACATATTTTTTTTTTTTTTTAAATTTTATTTATAGAATATGTATACAAAAAATTAAATTGCTTAAATCTATATATTACTTAAAATCTATTTATTTTCCATATAAAAATTTTTTAAAAGAATGCAATTTTCTAATGAACAAATTTTATCTGAATGAAGCATACAGCGTCTTGAATAATATTCATCTCGCAGAATGGAAATCTTCGGTACATCAAATATTTCTTCCAAATTCAAAATCCACGGCTGGTTTTCGGTACCATCAAACAAACTTGATATCCATTTCTTCTTTTCACTACCCTTGACGTATATAACATCATACTTCTTTAATATAGGTTTCAATATGGTATGAAGTTTTTTGTATGGAATAAATCCATACGACCAAGGTATCCCATGCCAATTTCGGTAAAGCCAACTGGCTACTCGTTGATATTTCTTCGGCAACTCGTTGAAATCAAACGGTGCGTCGAATATAAGATGTAATATATCATCCGAATTTTCTGCAGCAATACCAACTTCTTTAAAATAAAATTCGTTGTTAGCTCCTTGATAGCCTTGTATGTCAAGAAACGCCATTTTTTACCGCCACCGTAGAACTGAATTTATTCACACAATCCACAACTTTATATAGAATAATTAAAAGTGGTGGGGGTAGTTAGTTAATTTGTGGAACGTATTCGAAAATGGCTATTAATAGCTATTGCTAGTTTACCATCAAATTACAAACTGTTAATAATATTTAGCACATTTGTGAGTACCAGGTTCTTTTCACTTTAAGACCTAGTGATTTAAGGAATGCTAAATTTTCAGGTGAAATGTGTTGTTGCTCAAAAGTTTTACGTTTAATGATTTTAGGTTTCGAAAGTCCTTTGCTAGGTTCTCTAGCGGTGGACTGCGCTGAATTGTAAATTAACATGGTTCCAAAATGTAATTGTTTTACCACGCAAGTATAATTTTCAACGAAAGAGATGTTAACTCTTTGACAACCACCGGTAAATAGATAATATTTTATGTAAGTTCAACTATTTTATACCCTTCAACCATGATAAGGTGTATAAGCTGGAGTATAACTCAGCAAATTATATAGCGGTGGTGACGTAACACACAAATGCGGTGGTTGTGTTGCGGTTGTGGCGGTGGCGGTGTTTGTGTGGCGGTTGTGTGGTGGTGGCGGTGGTGTTTGTGTGGCGGTGGCGGTGGTGTTTGTGTGGTGGCGGCGGTGGTGTTTGTGTGGCGGTGGTATTTGTATGGTGGTTTCGGTGGTTGTGTGGTGGTTGTGAGGGTGGCGGGGTAGCAGCGGTGTTTGCGGCTGACGTGCACAACTTTATCATTAATTCAATCGAAGCAGCAATTTACTGTAGACAATAAATCGGTGGTGACATCTCGCGGTGTTTGTTGAACGCAATATCTAAATTAATCATCATCATAATCGCTAGTATCTTCTTTATCAGTTGCATCCAGATAATCACCTAGTGGCTCAATAACATCAGCCTTTTGAAGTTCACGAAGTATAGAGAATATTTCTTGACCGACAGTAGTTTCTCTTAAAGCATCTAACTCTTCGATTGAAGCTTCACTATCGTCAACGTTAAATAATATGTTTTTATTTTCCTCTAAACTCCGAATAATATTGAGTATTTTTTCACCAGTCTCTGAAGTCTCATATAAACGTCGTAATTCATCTATTAAAGTATTAGGATTATGCCAGTATTTTATTTTTTTCGATTGCCCATTAGCATTTTCCGAGTCGTTGTATTTGATACGCTTAGCAAGTAGTTCTTGATCCGTTGAATTGACTGGACGTTTTATTGCTATTCGTTCATTAGAATCCTCACTTTTATTTTGAGTTTCTTTGATTAATAAAATATCTAAAAGAGTTTGCAGAGCTGTAGTTAACTTGGGAATGATAACAGTTCCACTATCAGAAGTGGTTAAAACCCTGTTATTAGACTCATCGCTGGGTGTGTAAACATTATTTTGATTTCTTAAATTATTAAAAGTGGTTAAAACCCTGTTATTAGACTCATCGCTGGGTGTGTAAACACTATTTTGATTTCTTAAATTATTAAATTTAGTTTGAATTGCTTTTGATGCAGCTTTAATTCTTTGTTCAAGTGGATTGACCCTTTCTTCAACTTTATTGTTTAGAAATTCATCATCAACATCATTCCTCCCGGTATCATAACTAGATAAGTCATCGGCCGTGTCTAATGTTTGTCTTTTTAGCGGATCAAGAGAGTAACTATTTTCAAACCTTTTTGGTGAAAATTCCCGCATATGTGTATTTCTTATATGACGTGAAAGAGAATCTTTCCGCGAGAAGCTTTTATAGCACCGCGTACACTCGAACATTATAATAGATGTGTAAAGCTCAACTAGTCTTACAAGATTAATTCAGAATTGTGTTAGCGATTACTTATATACTCCACCACCACCACCACCGCCGCCACCACCACCACCACCGCCACCACCACCACCGCCGCCACCACCACCACCACCGCCACCGCCACCGCAACCACCACATCTGAGTTGCTCATTTTACCCCATGGAGTAGCGGTTGACATTCAGCTTACATATTTTGCCTCCATTACGCTCTTTCGATTCGGAAATTAGTTTAGAAAAATGAATGAAAAGCTATATGCAAGTGTCAGGTGACTCAACACCAACATTAACATACTTGCTCCTGAATATAGGCAATTACATTGCATTGTCAAGTGGCTCCATACCTATTAAGGGTCTTATCATTATTCAAGATATAATTTGGGAGGTTCTAATGTGTTGTAAAATAAGAACAATATAAGAATTTATACGTAAAATAATTTATTTTTTAATAAAATATACGTTTCAATATTAAAATTAAAAAGTAAATCAATTCATTTTCACATCTGACAGTTTCCTTAAGCTTACACCAAACATCATACATGTGATAGCTACTTGCTAAATTCCACATTATGTAAAAAACCACTAGAATCAGTTCCTTTATATGTAATAAAATATTGTCCTGTACGTAAACATTGCATGGTCTGCTCATCCAAATCCGTGAATCGTTTTGGAAGGAACACTTGAGCATCTGCAAGTTCCACCGCAACCGCTGGCCCATATCGAGTTTCCATGTGTTGTACATCAAGAATTTTCCACGTTTCATACGGCTTGAGTGTAGATAGCGATTTGAATGGTTTACCAGCACCAAGTTTATTCAACTTCTCCAAAACCGGATCCATTGTTGTATCAGTGGCAGTAAAAGTGGTCCACAGATCACTTATACTTAACTCAACACCGTGTTGTTCAGACATTTTGCCAATACACTGCCAATTTCTATTACAGCACGTCGCTTAAATAAATTATGAGTTACCACCACAAAAACCACCACCACCACCAACACCACCACCACCACCACCCCAACACAACTACAAAATTTGAGTTGCTCATTTTACCCCACCGGTATGTTTATTCCCACACAGCTACAAATTAAGTTACTCTAAAGCAACCACACCTTCATATGATCAGTGTTTATACACCACAACCAATGGAAAATATCAAATAAACATTAACATTTATTTAGTAATAAGGTATAATACATATTTTGAGTATTCAACAAAAACTTTAATACTGATTAATAGGTATTGGTCAATTCCACTGTTACTCAAAATATACGTTATACCTCATTACTAAATAAATGCTAATGTTTGTTTTAACAACCGTGGAATTGGTCAATACTTATGATGTGGCAATCAGGTGATTGATTTTACTAAATTATTCGCAATTGCAGCGGCTTTTACATGTGGGACAGTTTACATAATTACAAACACAGTTTGGAAATAGCATCATACATCGTTTACAACACATGCAAATTCGTTTTTCGTTTCGACACCTATCACAATACTCGGGGAAGGAACACTTACACTATGGTGGTTGAAATTTACAAATACCACAAATCGGCATGTTGTTTTTGTTTACTTTCTGGAACTTAACCAACAAATGACATCCGGTTAATAATTCAGTTGTATTTATAGTATTTTGACTGAAACCAAATAATCTAATATTTTATAAAAAATCGATATTTAATCGATATTAACCAATTCCACTGTTACACAAAATATCCATTATGTCTCATTACATCGCTGGTCATTGCCTTATAAATAAATGTTTACGTTGGTTTGAGCAACCGTGGAATTGGTCAATATGTATTATGTGGCAATCAGATGATTGATTTTACTAAATTATTTGCAATTGCAGCGGCCTTTACATGTGGTACAGTTTATATAATTGCAAACACAGTTTGGAAATGGCATCATACATCGTTTACAACACATGCAAATTCGTTTTTCATTTCGACACCTATCACAGTACTCGTAGAAGGCACACTTACACTGTGACGGTTGAAATTTACAAATACCACAAATCGGCATGTTGCTGTTGTTGTTTACCTTCTGGAACTTAACCAACAAATGACATCCGGTTAATAATTCAGTTGTATTTATAGTATTTTGTAACCGAAATTTTCCAATATTTTATCTAAAATCGATATCTAATAATCTTCCAGTATCAGAGCAGGGAACAGGAACGTCACCAGATTGATTAGTTTAGATATTGCGTTCAACAAACACCGCGAGATGTCACCACCGATTTATTGTCTACAGTAAATTGCTGCTTCGATTGAATTAATGATAAAGTTGTGCACGTCAGCCGCAAACACCGCTGCTACCCCGCCACCCTCACAACCACCACACAACCACCGAAACCACCATACAAATACCACCGCCACACAAACACCACCGCCGCCACCACACAAACACCACCGCCACCGCCACACAAACACCACCGCCACCACCACACAACCGCCACACAAACACCGCCACCGCCACAACCGCAACACAACCACCGCATTTGTGTGTTACGTCACCACCGCTATATAATTTGCTGAGTTATACTCCAGCTTATACACCTTATCATGGTTGAAGGGTATAAAATAGTTGAACTTACATAAAATATTATCTATTTACCGGTGGTTGTCAAAGAGTTAACATCTCTTTCGTTGAAAATTATACTTGCGTGGTAAAACAATTACATTTTGGAACCAAGTTAATTTACAATTCAGCGCAGTCCACCGCTAGAGAACCTAGCAAAGGACTTTCGAAACCTAAAATCATTAAACGTAAAACTTTTGAGCAACAACACATTTCACCTGAAAATTTAGCATTCCTTAAATCACTAGGTCTTAAAGTGAAAAGAACCTGGTACTCACAAATGTGCTAAATATTATTAACAGTTTGTAATTTGATGGTAAACTAGCAATAGCTATTAATAGCCATTTTCGAATACGTTCCACAAATTAACTAACTACCCCCACCACTTTTAATTATTCTATATAAAGTTGTGGATTGTGTGAATAAATTCAGTTCTACGGTGGCGGTAAAAAATGGCGTTTCTTGACATACAAGGCTATCAAGGAGCTAACAACGAATTTTATTTTAAAGAAGTTGGTATTGCTGCAGAAAATTCGGATGATATATTACATCTTATATTCGACGCACCGTTTGATTTCAACGAGTTGCCGAAGAAATATCAACGAGTAGCCAGTTGGCTTTACCGAAATTGGCATGGGATACCTTGGTCGTATGGATTTATTCCATACAAAAAACTTCATACCATATTGAAACCTATATTAAAGAAGTATGATGTTATATACGTCAAGGGTAGTGAAAAGAAGAAATGGATATCAAGTTTGTTTGATGGTACCGAAAACCAGCCGTGGATTTTGAATTTGGAAGAAATATTTGATGTACCGAAGATTTCCATTCTGCGAGATGAATATTATTCAAGACGCTGTATGCTTCATTCAGATAAAATTTGTTCATTAGAAAATTGCATTCTTTTAAAAAATTTTTATATGGAAAATAAATAGATTTTAAGTAATATATAGATTTAAGCAATTTAATTTTTTGTATACATATTCTATAAATAAAATTTAAAAAAAAAAAAAAATATGTGCGTTTTATTTAATAGTTACCCTGAATTCCCCTATTTTTTTACAGCAAAAAGTTTCTTTCGTTAACCTATAAGAGTATTAACAAAAATCTTATGAAATTTATTATTCTAATTGAAAAGCATATTTCATGATACACCCTGTATACTAAAATATTTATTAAAAATACTAAATATACACCCGTTATATATACATGATATTATTTATATGTTAATGATAGAGTAGCAAATTCAAAATGTTCTATGTGTCTATAAAAAATTTTGATTTTACAGACTTAAAAATTTAGTAAAACTCAATGCTGTTATCATTTTTATATTAAGCGACGTGTTTAACTTATAGTAATTTAAAACCAAAAATTGAACTTTTATTCTGTTTAAAAATGTTAAATACAATACTATTATACCCTAATATAAATATGTATCAGTATTAAAATGATATACATTGATTTTGCTGATTAAACAAATTTTTTGCAATATTTATAAATTATTTTATAATTAGATTTAATACTTATTCATAAATGGCTATACAATTCGTTTACTAGTATTCATAAAAATTAAAATTATATACAAATTTTCTTTCTTATTCTCAATATACAGAGTGTATACATAAAATATTTTTAATATACAGAGTCTATACATATGTACATACTGAATTATTTCAGATAATTTTCGTTTGATATAGAAACAGTTTTGTGCTACAGTCAAATTCAAAAATGTTGTGCACCATAAGAAGTAATATTTTTTGTAACTTGTTAAAATTTCAAGAACTTCTGTTAGTTAACTAAAAAATTGGTCACTGTAGGTTAAATGTTAAAGTATTAAAACTGATAAAAATAATTTCTTGCTTGAGGCCTACAATGGGTGATATTTTTTACTAAACAATTTTTTAACTCATTAATATTCCATGACGTCATCTTTCTTATACCAAAAAAACTCCTTATATGAGTCTTACGATCATAATTCAGCTAAAACAAACATTTAATTATTAGTTGTTTGTTTATGTTAAAACTGATAAAAATTCCTGGAATTTTCCAAGGTTAAATATACACAAAAACCCCTGAGTTACAGTTGACACCCAAATTTCCGGCAGTACAGTAGCGGTCAGACATCTGGACCCTGGAGTCTGAAGTTAGTTTTGCGGTAGCGCTTGGTACAGTGCCCCCACAAAATTTAGCGGCCTCCCAATCTTAAATAAACAATTTTAAAATTATTACATGATCCAAAATTATTATATAAATAAACAAATATAACAAAAATCCCCGCTTGTATGAATCATACTATAATTATAATTCAACAATCAGGCCATAAATTAAAAATTCCAAGAAGACTATTTCGTATTTGAAATCCAAACAAAGAAATTGCTGAGTCATCAAAATCTTAAATAAACATTTTTTTTAAATTAAAACTTATATAAATAAACAAATTAAAAAAGTGCTGACTTTGCTGAAAACAGGCTTAAACTTGTTGAAAAGTACAGTAGACACTCGATTTACAGTACAGTAGCGGTCAGAAATCTGGACCCCGGAGTCTAATCTTAAAATCTAGCGCTTGGTACAGTGCGCCCCCGACAAAATTTATCGTTAGCGACCGCACCCAATTTAAGATGACGCAGTTAAGTGAGGCCAAGATTTGCACGTAATAAGCACAGTACGCTTCAAAAAGTGATCGGATACCTTTTTGGTCAGGGGGGCCGCACTTTTGACACGGCAGTGTACCAAAAATTTAAGCACAGTACGGCGTCAAAAATTTGGGGCCACCCCCGAGTTAGGGTATTCCCCACATTTTGACGCGGTAGTGTACCCCATCTATCAAATTGTAACCTAAAATTCAGTCTGCGCATGCGTCGTGTACTTAAATTCAGTCTGCGCATGCGTTAGGTTTGCATTCAAAAACTACGTCAGTGCTGGCGGGTAATGGGTTAACACAAAACCAAATTGTTATAAGTAAATTGTGATGGCGCATAATGGGTTAACATAAATTAATTTGGTTGCTGGTGATGACTCAGGTCTTTGGAGTTTCAAGGCCAACAGTATGAGCGAGTGTTGGGGTCAAATGTCAACAACAAATTTTAAATACATGTACTTGGTATGTGCCGGGTCAAAGGTCAAGGTTTGCACATCGATACATTTTGATAACTCATCAGTTCGGAATATATAGTACCGTAAAATGGGTGCAATAGAACCCTAAGACACACGCTTTCAAACACCGTCAAAGGGGTTCAAGTTACTCCATTTTGCGGTGCTCCAGAACTGTCCTAGCTCTTCTACTGAGTGACTTTATGGAATCAGAGTAGCCTGGTGCTGATATCAATTGGTAATGTTTTGAAGTAACCTGCTATTCATAATAGAATTTACTAAATAACAAGTTTATAAATTCAAAGGAAAGAATGAGCGGATTCTATTTAATAAACTGTATTATCGATAACATACTTTAAAATTTAACCAATAGAAGTCAGTGCTAGACTGTTACAGCTCCTTGTTCCGAGAAATCACCTATTAAAACATATTCGAGTAATATTATATTATTATGGACGTAAATTTATATTCACAAATTTTCGGAATTTTATTAGAGATTTTATAAATTATGTGCAATATTCCCGATAAAAATAAAGTGTATAATCGCAAACTAACGTTCAATCGGTAAATCGGCCAATAATTAATTAACTGATCATTTTATATGTAACATCGTATTATATTTTACTTCGTAAGTTAATTTACTGGCCAGGTAGATATTTATTGATTAATTTGTTCTTTATAAATGCTGAACATTAGAAAATAAACTTCTAAATTTAATTGATCACAATGTTAAGTATAGTTTAAATTTTAGTTTGATACAATGAAAGCTTTAATGAGAGCGTAAATATGAAAAATTTACCTAAAAATTACTAAAATTTTACTTACAAATCTATAAAAAGGCATCTGGATCATGTGTAATAACTAGGTATCTGACATTTTTCGGATCAAACAGCATTCGTGTTTTGTGTATGCAGGTATATCGCACTTGATGTGATTAATGTGAATAAAAACGAATAGATATTTTGATAAAACATTCATATATATACAACTCACACATATTATCTGTCTATCTGCCTGTATATACAAAACACGATGTTGTTTGATCCGAAAAATGTCCGATACCTAGTGATAACTCAATTCTGTGAGGTTATCTATTTAGGGTGATTGAAACTTGGTTATTGGGGTCGTTAAAGGTTGTTACTGTTGCTGTCTTCATTGTTTATAAAATTAAATTAGCAAGATTGTCTAAAATAGAGTTTTGGGTTGTATATCATGCTCATGTGAATTTTTAGAGTTCCATCAATAAATTCCTATTGCTTTAGTAATTCATCTCTGTGACCAAGTATCCCTAGCCGTTATTAGGCTCCATAGCCGTAATTTAATAAATAAAGCTTTTTATAAAAGTAAAAGTGTAGAACGCGTACTGTAATTAGATGTTTGGAATGTAAGCTATGAGTGAAGCTGTAGGCACTTATTCAAGCATCATTCTCAATGGACTTTTTTGCTAAAAATACTCTTTTTGAATGTATCCTTCTGCGAACAGTATTCACTTTATTCTGTATACCATACATTAATTAAGAAATATTGAGTTACGCCATAACTATTTTGAAACACAAATATTAATTAACTGTCCTCAAAAATGTTATTTGCATAGTGAATTACATTTTTCAGTTCACTTCAATTTACAGAGAACTGAACGAGAGAAAATGAAATCACACATCTGTATAGTAAAAGACAATTTATTATTAGATGAAAATCGTTACCTCTGCAGCCAGTACCACCCTCCCCAACTAAAAATAAAGACATTAAATCAATTTATCATATGTAACATTTGATATATTTCTTCGATATAATTAACAACTCCTCTTCGTCCCCAACGCACAAAAATTCGGTCTATAACATTGTCGGCGGAATTTATGTTTGGAATTGACATGTTTGCTTGTTGACTTGTAAATACATGTGTTTCCGTACCAATAATGCCGTGAATGTGTATATGAAATTATTAATGGAGAAACTGAAAGATGTTTTTAATGATGAGGACGACGACAAAGCGAATTGTTGCGGAATTTTTTCGGTTTAAATTAATTTGCAAGTTGTTGTCAGTTCTTTTGTAAATGTTTTAATTATCTTGCTCTAATTTTTCGTATAGAATTTCGTCCATTGTTTGATTCGGGAATGTTACAAAAAAAGAGCTGACAATATGAAAATTATTAACGATAACTATCTAAAGATTCGAAAGAGAAAGAAAGAAAGCATCTTACAGATATTAACTTCTCGCTGAAATATTAACCTACGACAATTAGTGCTGCAATGCATATAAAATTACTGTAGCTTCGGCTTCCGATGTTCAATTACGATGTTTGAAACCTCATTTTCTTTACGTTTTTACACATTAAACCAAGGGTCACCAAACTTTTTTGTAAATGACCAAATTCTAAAGATTTTAGAGCCAAATGACAAAATCAAAGGTATTTACATGATTAATTCTACTTATAGAAAAACGATAAAACGGTTTTTAGCGAATTTCCAGAATGGAATTCATATGGCAGAAATTTGCTTTGAGGTCCCTAGAAACCGAAAATAATATTCACTAAAATTTATATATATATATATATATATATATATATATATATATATATATATATATATATATATATATATATATATATATATATATATAATTTCCAATAAAAATGTAAATCTTCGTGTAAGTTACTTTAATTGATAGTCATCTTTTTGGGTTTTAGGTATTTAGAATTTAGGTTAGATCCATTTCCAGTAAAGTACCCATTCAAAAAAGTCGCGGACCAGATTTGGTCTACGGGCTGTACGCCGATGCTTGTTCTAGACTAATAGACCCAAAGAGAATTTATGAACAAAATTTCAACAGTTAGTATTTACTTAGAAAATAGAAAATATCCCAATATTGGCACGGAAAACAATAAATATAACAGAAAATACACAGGTACCCAGGATAAGAGATGGAAAGATGAAGAAACCAGAAAAATTAAGATGCTTGACGAGCGTCATTGGGCTCGACAAGGAAGACTTAAAAATGAGAAACTATAGTGTAAATAAATCCTCGATTCAAACGAAAAGAGTGTTGTACACCATTATGTTTTATTCGCCACATATTTGACGTCCCTATAGAAAATTCGTGAGAATCCTCAGGGTATTGAGACACCAATTTTGAAAACAAATTCATTTTGTCTTAAACTGTTAAAACCAAATTACACTAACAATGGCATCAAAATCGTTTTTTGTACCCAATAACCCAAACTAATAGATTCACTTTGTGCGCTTTCACCATCGTGTGAATCACACGATTGATCTTGTGAACACATTAAATTCCAACCAGGGCCGTAACTAGGTCTTCAGGGGCCCCGGAGCCGAAAGTGTATTCGGGGTCCCTGCAAAACAAAAAATTCCTCCCCCTGGAAAAAAAAAGGCTGCGACCTTTTTTTTGCTCGTCAGTCGTTTGCTCGTAAATACCGCCTTTAAAATTTGCCAAGAAATTTAGAAATTTGGAATTTCTTGTATTCTCTTGGGGGCCTCCTTTGTTACGGCCCTGATTACAACCCATAAGACAGCTGAACTCTTTTTTATGCAGTTTTTTTATGCGATTTTTTTTATGCGGTTTGTAAAAAATAGCCATTAAAATGCATAATGTCAATCAAAATCACGAGACAGTAAGAAACTTGAACAATTACTATAATAACTTTCTTTGATAAAAATACTTTTTAACGACTTTTAAGCATTTAATCAATATATTGCATAAGAACATAAATTATTGCATCATTTAATTTTTTTTACACATGTATTTTTCAAAATTTTTACAATATTATAAAAAGGAAATGAAATGTTCCTACTTGTAAGTTAAGGCTTTATCTTGTTTACAGAAGCAACTTCTAAAGAAATTTCTAAGTTTTGAGCATTTTGAGTGATGGTTTTTCGATGAAACTTTTTTATGCGGTCCCGACCAACCACATAAAAAAACTTTTTGTGCAATTTGGATCGAACTATACTTTTTATAGCTATTTATGATATTTTTGAATATATTCTTTTTGGCCGATTTTTTTTATGCGGTCCCCTTCACCGCACAAAAAAAGGATCAACTGTATATGAATTATCTACATATTTAAAAATCCTGCTTCAAACATTAAAAATTAATTACATAGGAGTATTTATAAAAAAAATTAAGTAACATAAATATCTCTGTCAATAAAAACTGTCGCTTGTCGCTCCCGGTCGATTAAAAGCGACATTAATGTACGTGTTTAAAACAATATGTATGTGTTTTTTAAAAAAACAGGAAGCCCGTATGTGTGCTGGCTGGATGAGGTGCCTTCATCTTTTATGAAAGAATAAAAATGAATATTATTACCAAAAGAGAAGACCCTCACTTACTATGTACTATACTTGAATAGTTGAATACAAAGATTCGTAAAACCATTCATCATACGATTGCGTACATATGGTGGAGGAATATGAGTAAAATTGTCGAGGGGGGAATATTCGGTTTAATTGGTTGGTGATTGAATATCATATTTGGTGGATTGAACTCTGTTATTGTTTTTGACGTAAAGGTACAAAGAAGTACGTACAGGGAAAAATTGTTTCGAATGTAACATTATTCAATTTTTTACATAATCAATTATTAAAAATTTTGATGGACACAACTGGAATTTTTTAAATCTAGACCGCTTAATTATTACAAAAATTAAGGGAAAGTAAAAAGATTGAAATCCTTAACCAGTTTAAACCCAGTACTATATATCCCCTTAAAATTAAAATTCTCATTAGTCATTAATTGTATTTATAACTAGCATTTACCCGCGGCTTCGCACGCGTGATGTTGGAAATTATGATATCATGTTAATACGTATAAGGTATACTTATATCGTGTCAACTAACAATAAGAGTTTCTATTTCTTTGGGGAATTTCTCCACTCATTAGGGTAAAAAGTAAGCTATAACCATCTCTGTTTTTCAAGCTATCTCTTTGCAAAGTTTTAAGTTGGTTGATTAAACTGTTGAGGCGTGAAAGCAAGACAAACAAACAAACAAACAAAACTCACTTTCTTATTGATAACATTAGTAAGGATAACTTTAACATTTTTCAAGCACTAGCTGGCTATGTTCGTAAAGGGTTTTCTACAGTTTCCCTTTGCAGTGTCAAAGAAAATTGCCATAGTAGCTTTCAAAAGTCATACATAATATATCTTTCAAATTCTAGCTTCCAACCACTTTCCTTGTTATTCACGCACATCATAATGTTAAATAAATATAAAAAAATCGCCTTACATTATAATTTAAAAAAAAAATTGATATATTAAATTAGGCCGCGTACAAACTTGTTGCGTATCCTCGTATAGTATCTCCGTATTGTTGCAACATTACGTATCAAGTAAATATTATTACACTGTTACGCAACGGTAATCCAACTGTTTATTGTAAACTTTTTTTTTCAACGTCAGATTTAGGATAACCTATAATGATTTAAACAGCAGATAATTAGGTCATTAATTAGATTCCTACTAGAATTTGGTTGAAATCATATAGAACCTTCCGTATTTGTTATTACGAATTGGTTTGAATACCGATCAAAATTTTACGTTAGTGTTTGAACTATTGATTTGATCTGTCAGTTATTGATATATGGTTGGCACTAGTACATTAACCCTTGAATCATACGTACACGTCAAAACGACGAACGAACTTCTCTACCTGCTCCAATACTACAACTTGTCGGTACCTGCATGCTGTGAGATTTCTGTTACCTAATTTATTTGTTGTTATAACACATAAGACGTATTTATTTTGTTTATAGTCATTGTCGTTTTGTTTGTATTGAAATAGTGTCCGTCAAAAGGACGTCGATGTATGATTACGCGATGTTTTTTTAAAGATTTTGTACTTCACATATAAAAGTTTTCCTAATTTTTCTAAAATTTATTAAAGATATGGATGTTATAATTAATTTATTCAATGATTATGATAATGTGAAAGACGATTACAGGTTTGACTTATAGAGACGACATAATACTGAAGCTTTAATATATTGAATTGAAAACTAAAGAATGCGTTTCCAGTGACTTAATAAAAGATTAACAATTTATTTTGTGGAAAATATTTTAATTTTTATTATTTTTTGAGATCTTATTCGAAAAATTACTAACAAATTTTAGAAAATTTACAAATGTGCCTAATGGGGAAATAACTACATATCTATAGGAATATTTATGACTGAGAAATTTCACATTCTGTAAAGTCACACATGTCCACTGACTCATAATAAATCATAAATTAATTATTTGAAACACATGTTTTATGATACAATTGATGTATTTATCTATTTTTTAATTTTTATAATGAAAATATGCTTTGATAAAATGATAAATATTTACATTAAGAAATTTTTCCAAATCCAATTTTTTTAAATATTTTGTTCGCTTTTGTAGTATTGTTATGTAAAAAAAAATTTTTTTTGCAAATAAACTCTAAAACTCTCCGTAAAAAGTCCATCCGTCAAAACGACGTCGATGTATGATTAACGTTTCTCGTAGACCAACGTATGATTCTAGGGTTAAAGGTACGGAAACATGATACAGACATGTAATACAGTCATACAGATTTGGACTGATATCATCGTATCAATGTTCTGTTGCATTATTAGCTGTACGCTTAACTGTGAATTGTATTTTTTTTTTTTTTATAAATATATGTGTCAAACTGGAAAGCCAAAATAATACGCGTTAGAGATTCGCATTCGCTGCAGCGGTAAGGGAGAAACAAGATTCTTGCATCATCAAGGTTTTCAATGACACTGTGTTGAATCGTATCACATTAAGGTTTGCAAAGATACGGAGACACGATACGAGGATACGTAACAAATCTGTACCTGTACCCAGCTTTATTCGTAATGAGAAATTCATTTGAACTCTTTGTAGTTCGTACACAATAATGTTTGTAAAATAATAATATTTTATAAAATATATTTTAGAACATACACCAAACCGAAGCTTTATTAATAATAATGAACAAGCTGATAATTATAGTAAAACAGCAGTAGAGCGCTAAACAGGCAAACAGCCGTGGATCATAAAAGGGATTCATATTTATGGAGTCATTAAATTTTATATCATCATTGATGACGAACCAACTGCACAACAGTAACAGCGCAGAACAAGAAATATGTTTCTGTAATTCTTTTTTCCATCTGGCTACATAGGACTGACTGCAGACGTAAAATTATTCTTTATGACTCTTTGATGCTTGAAATACTTACTTAGTTCGTGTTCAGTATAAATAATATATTTTTTGAAAAAAATTAAACTTGTAAAATACATGCCTGTTATAGTAGATCTAGACATTTTAATTGCTTAACTCAGAACTAAGCCACTGAAAGAAATGAATAATATGTTAATAATATTTTATCTGCAAATCAATATGAAGGCAAACAAACTGTGCAATGAAATAGTAATAATTGACGGATGATGATTTTATGGGCACAAATGTGATATGACATCAATTGCAACTACAGTTGGCATAAAAATGATGTTACAAAAAGATATTCATATTCTACAAACATAGTTAAGATTAGAGAGCTAAATGTTTTCAGCGCTCCCACCATTATTGTTGAAGTTGAAAATTTTTTAATCTTATTATAGATACTAAAATATTATATGCACATATACAGAACCGGATTTATGTAAGGGCACTTGGGGCATGTGCCCCGGGGCCTTCACGCAAAATCTCAAAATTAAGGAATAGAGTAGAGAGGAATAGCGCTTTTTCGTTCTTTTTTTTGCTCGTCAATCGTTTCGAAAATTCTCCTAGGGGTCTTCCATATGTGAAGTATTGAGGAGTCACCACATTATAAGTGCCCTGGGGCCTCCATATAATATATCTCTAGAAGAAGGTAGAAGTAATTTAAACTCTTTTGATAATGGTCCATCGTAGAACTGCGTTGTAATTAATATTTAAGCGAACTGTAGGATAAATTATTAGGAAGAAAAAACGATTTAATAAGATGTTGCTTTCGCTAGATGGTGTGATTTTTAGTTAATCTGATTTTGAAAGCCAATAATAGGTATATATTTCCACTAGGTAGAGGGATAGTGGCAATAAATCAAGATATGCTGTAAAGATGAGCTTCTGTCATAGCTACAGACCATCGTCCCGACAAAACAAATATATTGTGTGAATATGACCTCGCACGGTCAAGTCGTTCAGAAGTTACACGATCACTAACAGACGTACCAACGAATATATATATATATATATATATATATATATATATATATATATATATATATATATATATATATATATATATATATATATATATATATATATATATATATATTTTAACTTAAAAAATTAAAAGATGTACAGCTACATTTTACCAGAGCTGGGAAAAATGGTTCATAGAAACCATTTAAAATAGAAAATGGAAAATGGTTTCCAAAAATGCATTTAAAATACAAAATAGAAAATGGTTTTTCTGAACATATTTAAAATAGAAAATGGAAAATAGCTATTTAAAATGGATTATAAAATACAAAATCTTTTTTTACTTTTTTATAATGTAAATATTTTATCGTTTTTTAAATTAATAAAAAAAAAAAACTATCAAACTTATTGAAATTGTATAAGAGGGCAGTCTTTTAAGAAAATTTTATAAACTTTGCATGATATGAAAACGAAATTTAACTCTTGAAATATTGTTACTCAAAAATATTGTAAAATTTCATTCAGCCTTGACATAATCAAACCTTGACAACGCTACAACTGCGACTCCTAAATTATGAAAATTATCTACTCGAAATACCGAAACATTACTTATCGATGTATGTATCTTAATAGCACACAACACCTCAGAAAAAATTGATTTGAGAGAACTGCAGCTCTAGTAACAAATTTAACTCACGTGACATTGAAACTCGAATTATAAAAAATTGAGTCAATTGAATCGACTGACATTTAACACAATTTGTTAGACTGTGTTCAATTCGAGTTCTGTGATTAATATGAGTCATAAGTGTCATGCATATACACATAAAAATGAGTGCACATGCATTTTCATTTTAAATGGAAAATGGATTCAAATTTCCATTTTAAATACAAAATGGAAAATGCTTTGACCGAACTTATTTAAAATAGAAAATGCAAAATGCCATTTTGTATTTTAAATATATGTATTTAAAATGAAATCATTTTAAATAGTTCCCAGCCCTGCATTTTACAGTAAGAGGTGTAAATAGATTTTTCTTATACAATTTATAATAGTGAACAATGATATGTGTTTGATGAAAGTGTAGCATCTGTTGTTGAAATTTTGTTATATTTCGAAATCAATTAATTTTTCATCAAATAAACGCAATAAAGCAACCAAACATTTATGTTTAGCGCCGGGGCAGAGTTGTGAGTGGCACAAAGCAAAACATTTGCACGCTTTGGCTGAGAGAATACATCATACGGTTGTTGCGATTGTGTGATACTTTCAAACAGTGTTTCCCAACCGCTGGTCCGCGACAGTATTCCACAAAGATGGTTCGCAAAACTACAAAAATATTTAATTTTGATTTTTTACTTTAAAAAAAAAGAAAATGACGGGCTGCGTTTATAAAAGAAAGGTTTTTAGCGATAAAAATCGCATTTTTTGGAATTTAGTTTTTTTTTATCTACGGGCCATAATAACAGGCGTCCAGTAAAATAAAGCACAACATTTTTGTTTTAAAAGGAAAATGACGGGACTAACTTGGTGGGGATAGGTATATGGTCGATCAAATGATCGGAAAACGACATTTCATATAACACGACCTAATGGTATTCCAACTAATGGCGGAAATGATTCCAATCTAAATAAATTCTACTTAAAATTAAAGAATAGCTTTTAGACATTTCTCTAATGCTTAAAAAAGCGTTGGTACTTTTCTGATTTGCGCAGTAGGTCGGAAGCCGACATTCCATATTACACGACTTAATGTTATTCCAATTAATGGCGAAAATGACTCCAGGTTACAAGGATTCTATTTGAAATTAAAGAGTTGCTTTTAAACATTCCTCTCATGCTTAAAAAAGTGTCGATATTTATCTGAATTACACGATCAACTAAATTGTCGGAAAACGACACTTCATATTACACGACATAATTTTATTCCAATTAGGGGCTGTCCATTAATCACGTGAGGCTTGAAAGGGGGGGAGGGGTCCATAAAAAATCACGAAATATCACAAGGGGGAGGGGGGTAAAGTAATATATCACGTGTATTTATTTTTTTGGCAAGTGCGCGATACTCAACCGAAAAGCGGCGTTACATGTATTTATTTTTTCGTCAAACGCGTACAAAATCGAAACCGACTTAAAGAGAGTGCGCGAAAATGATGACGCCGAGTGGCTTGATGAAACCGATGTTGATCTTCAACAAAGCACTGTGCCAACAACTGATTTGCAAGATGCTTATCCAGTTATTGGTGTTGAAGAAAGTCTTGCTAATCCGTGGTCCGAAAATACTGTACATTAAGTAATGTTCATGTATTAGTACAAAAAAGTTTTTCGCATTTCTATTATTTTTATGTCAATCAAAAAAAAAAAAAAATTGCAACCTTTCTGTCTACCTCTGAACGTTATTATAGTGGTGTTTAATTTTCTATAATAAAATTAGATGATACTTATACCAGTATTTTATAAATATTAAAAAAATTAGATTCTTTGCAGGTACGAAGAAATACACGTGGTATAGGGGGGGGGTAGCCTTAAACCTCACCATGTATCACCAAGGGGGAGGGGGGGGTTAAAAAATGCAAAAAAAACATCACGTGATTAATGGACGGCCCCTTAATGGAGGAAATAATTCCAGGCTACAAAATTTCTTTTAAAATTAAAGAATAGTTTTTAAACATTTTTCTAATGGTGAAGAAAGTGTCAGTTCATGTTAAATATAAAAGTAATTTATAAAACTAGTAATCATCAAATGTGACCGCTCCTCATAAAATTATCTGAGATTTTACCAGGCCGTGACTGAAAAAAAGTTAAGAAACGCTGCTTTAAAATATCTACAAATGCGGATACGAGTGTGGATTTCTCAGTATATTCCGACTAATTTTCTATTATTTGTTCCGTTTCCAAGCTTAGGTTTGTTTCATTGATTCTGTCCACAATTTTCTCTTCGAAACAATCAGTCAAATACAGCCTTTTTTGAAACTACTCGTACACAATACTCAATCTCATTCAAAATAGCATATGATGTCATCAGTTTTATTGATTTCACCTTACACTTGTGGCGCGAATGAACTCCAATAATATGTATAAAGAAAAATCTACATAAATATACAATCCAATAATATTATTTTTAGTGCATAATATTTAAACGTAACTGCAGGGATTCTCTCTCAATTATGTGCATTACAAGTAAACACTGATCAAGGCAAAAAGTGTAAAATTTAATAAAAAATATTTACATACAGTAACGATCCGCTTTTTTGAAAATAAACATTATTTTATGGTACATTTTTAATACGTTGACGGTCCCGAATGCTGTACGACGTCAAATGGAACCTAACTAACTATGACACAACGTTATATAGCGTCAAAAATTCCAGTAAGATACATAAACAAACGTTGTTCGCTCTCTGTCTAGATACGCCACATATAGGGTTGCCAGAACATCTCTTTTAAAGAGAACATGTTCTCTTTTTTGATTCCGATCTTTCTTTTTCTTTTTTTTATACAAAATTGTTCACTTTTGTTCTCTTTTTTGAAGCAAGAATTTTTACTAAATTTCCTTTAATAATCGAACTTAAAGCTGTAATTTCTCTTATTATTGAGAGCTATTAATAATAACTTTATAGATGGAGTAATGCCCAAAAAAATATATATCAAAATTAAGAACAACCTCCTTTTTTGAATACATAATTTTTTTAAACCAAATCTTGTTTAAAAAGGGGCAACCAATATTCGAAACAAATATTATAGGTTTTTTATAACCTTAGAGTGGTATTTTGCAAAAGGAAAATATTTTGTTTATTACATATAGATATGCAATAACGTAAACTAATGCTCAAATTTTTTAAAATTTTTTCTATGTATAATTGTGCAATTTTTTTCATAATAAATGTATTTATTTCAAATAATTTCGTAAAGTTCTCTTTTTGTTCTCTTTTTTTATTTGAATTGTTCTCTTTATACATTCAGGATTTCTGGCAACCTTAGCCACATACCTTTTTGTACCTATTGTGCCTAGACAGACAACGAGCTACGTTTATGTGTCTTATAATAATAACTGGTATAGTAGTTTGTAAAATAGTGTATCAGTTGGACATTTCGTCATGATTCCTCATGACCGTCAACGTATTAAAATCAAATTTACTGGTTAAATACATATTGCAGTGTGAATGTCTTATTATTATTAAAATAAATAATTTCGACATGTCTAAATAAATCATTTAACATGTCAGTCCCGCATCAGATCCATAAAGGATTTAATTCTTCACATAATTATACGAATATTATATAATAATTATTAATTGTATTTCTACTGTCTTTTTGTGTGGAAGCCATAGATGTATTCATGGAAGTAAGCGTTTGCAAGTAGTTTGCAGTAGCGTAGCACTGACATCTGTTACTGACGTTTTAAAGCAACATTTTGCTGATAACACAGTTTATTAAAAAAAACTTTTTTCATAAAGTCAAGGAAAAGGAGTATTAGGCTGTCTACGAATCAATGAAATAAGGAATAAGAAATAAGGAATAAGAATTATGCCATCTAATGACGTTGAATGGAACTTTAATGAAATAAGAAATAAGGAATAAGAAATAAGGAGTATGCCATCTAGTGATGTTGAATGGAACTTTAACGTAACTGGTCATAGATATAAATATGTAGGTATTTTTTTACGTCAAAATTCGTGATTTTTTTCACTTAGTGACAAAAAAATCATCACGAACTTTACTTTTTTATGAATTCTGATGTACAAAAATATCTAAATACATTTACCTATGAGCAGTTAAGTTAAAGTTTCATTCAACGTCACTAGATGACATACTTCTTATTCCTTATTTCATTGATTGTGTAGACAGCCTTACCATGAACCTTCGTTATTTAAAAGATGTCCTTTTAATAAACTGTATTATCAATAGGATATTGCATGGAAACATCGCCAACAGATGTCAGTGTTACATTACTACAAACTGCTTGCAGGCGCTTACTTCCGTGAATATAGCCAGTGTATTACTATGTAATATGAGCAAACATTAAAAATAAATTTATAATTATACTAATTAAGTTCAATTAAATATGTTTATTTTTATATCAAATACATTTTCATCTGTCAAGTCTGTTGAAATGTGTTTTAAATACACATTTTAACATTTTAACACAATTTTAACAGTTTGAAATGAATATCAGTTCTGAAAATATTTTTTCAAAATCACTATATTTATGTAAACGTATTTATTTTATTTATTTTGAAATGAATTAATTTATTTATTTAGGTTTATGTAATTTTATGTAAACGTCAGGTTTTTTATTTCGGTATTCAACTAGTGTGCTTTAAGGTTTTTATATAATAAAAGATTCATTACTGATACTATTGACATCTAGTGTATGGTAACTATAGTATTAAAAATGAGAAAGTAACTTTGTTTGTTTTACTTTTACACTTCAAAAGCTTAACCAGTGGACTTAAAAATATGCACAGAGACAACTTTGGGTACAGAGAAGGTTATAAGTTACTTGTTATCTCGGAAAAAGAGTGTATATGAGTAAGAATATTCTATGAATTTTCAAAAAGATTGGATAATTATTTAGAAATGTTATTTTAAAAATTGTTAATTTTCAATAACGATCCTTTCATGAATATAATACAAGTTTTGAGATTGACATTTGTCTTCAAATTTTTTGATAATTTTTATAGACTAATGAAAAAAAAATATCTTTACTGGTAACGTAAAAGCCCCTATACCGTAACCACACCATATGTCCGAACGGTTTTAATATTTATATATTAATGAAGTTATTTCTGAAAGAAACCTCTGATAACATAAATTATTATCAATAAAATGTTTACTTTTCAATTTAAATTCACCTCGTATTTAATGTTTCCTTACTCAATAAAAGAAATACATATATGTATATAACTATACTAAACAATTTGTGGTGAATACAGTATTTTGATCCTTTATTTACGTTTGATACTTAAACCATTCTATGTTTCCTACTTTGACGCCTAGATGTCACTCTATGTGTCATATTATTCATATTACAGGTCTGTTTGTATATTGGTTCCCAACTTATAGTGTCATTAATAATTCTTTGTTTAGATATAGATGTCGACATTAATAAATAAAAATTTTTCGGTTGTATTTTTTCAAAAACATATTAATTTGATTAAAAAAAACTTTCTTTCATGCTTATTAAGGAAAAAAATGGGTGTTTTTTTTTGTCAATTTTTATGTCAGTTTAATTACGCCCCTAAAAATAGTGTTCCGGTATAGGGGCTTTTACGTTATACAAAAACAAAACTTTCGAAATAGTTTTTTTTTTCTAATTTCAGTGAAGTACCCTATTGTCACTACATTATATTATACTTTATTCTTATTCTAAAAATCAAGTCGAAAGCCGTCATTGACTTTACGTTCAAAATAATTTACAACGTTGTACTAGTGGATAATTGAAATTACTGTTTATGTGTGTTTAGTAATTCACATAATTAGTAATTACATGTAATATTTATATTGCCATAATAACAAACATACCGTTTACACCGGCTACCGTACCAACGGTAAAACAAATAAGAAAATTTTGATTTAAGTAGTCGTTGACTGATTTCTTATGTTTTGAGACATTGCACGCATGTCTACGCATGTCGTAGTTGTAAAACATATCCACCAATCCAACATGATGTGACAATAAAAGATGAATTTATTTCGCTTAACAAATTTATACAAATAAATAGAGTAATAGTCCCAAATTGTGTACACTTTTGGCTGTTCGTAATTCGAAATTAGTAACAAAATGTAAATTTAATTTGTTTAAATAACCACAACATAAAAACGAAAAGTAAAAAAGAGAAATCTCTAAAATTTATGCTACTATTTCTCCGGTGTTGTGTTTGTCAGTATATTGGTAACGTTACCTTATAATTTTATTAATGACTGGGCCGAGTTTGTTGACATTTCTCCGGCCGATCGAGCACACAGTATGTTTATTACGCGTGCCTTGTCTTTCCTACTATTCTTTCTGTTCGCGTTCAATTACTCCGTTTACAATCGTCCATATGAAATCGTTAAATACACGTGTCAAAGATGTAAATAGATGTATATGTATAACATCTAAATGTGCCACTCATCGGAAAGCGAACGGATTGGACCACATGGCAGACTCGAACCTAATACTTTCTGCGTATGTATGTTAATTTTATATTTAGATGTTTTAAAACATATGATGAAAAATGTTTTCTGGCATTTTGCGTTCGGTTTTTAAAATATCAACTCAACACTATTTATAAATAATATATTAGAAATATCTACATACAAGCCATGTATTATTATATTTATTATAATGGGACACGTATTGATCAATTTTTAATGAGTTGAATATTTTCTATTACCAAAAATAAGTTTGCTTGTCCATGGCTTGTCGGATTTTGAAATAAATTAATATACATTTGGTATATTTATAACTTCCTAACGTTTATCGAGGATTTAGCTACTTCAGACGTTGGTTTTGGTGTATATATTTTTTAAATAATTTCTGAGTCAATTTGTCATGAATTAAAACGGAATAAAATAGATGAAAAAAATCGGTACACAAATTCGTTGTAGATTGTTAAAAAAATTTTTATTGCTGAGGCTTTTTCTCAGAGGTATACTTAAGCCATACAAATTATGCATTCATACATAATATTTCTATTCTGGTTTTCTTTATTAGGTATTATAAAAGCCTTTTTGAGGTACAAGTTATTCTTAGTTCTCAGAAAGGATGATAGAGACATAGTATTATTTTTAAAGTGAAAAATTTTGATAATTGATGAACATTTTGTACACGCAATCGTATTTTGCGATGAGCAAGGAAATTTTATGTAAATTTCTTTTCTACAAGGTAATAAAATTTGTAGCACCCAGTCCAAAATATTATCTGGTTCAACTTTATTACCAATGTACTCCGCTCTCTTTTAAGGACAAATTCCGGTACTTTTCTATTATTAAGCACGACCAATTTGAGAACGACTCCATTTTAACTGTAAAAATATGAGACTAAGGTTAACTTCAAAAATGCATCACTGTTTGCATGAGGCAGAGTCAAAAGTTCAAAAACGCATCAGACGCATCACAACGGAAAATCAAAAGTTCATTTTTGCATTTGATGCGTCAAAACAATGCATCAAGAAATTTGGTGATGCGTGTCCAAGATGCATGTCATGTGTATAATGTAGAATTTTAACTACTTGCCACATTATGTAGGTATTAACACCAACAGGAAGAATTCCGAAAAACAAATTGTTAAAAAAGATGAATGTATTTACATTTGATTAAAATTGTTTAAACTATTTGAATACATCTTGCACTCAAAATAGGTATGTAATATTTTTTATTTAAATAATTTCAATATTTTCAATTTCAAGTAAGTTCAAGTTGAAATTCAAAGATAATATACCTATACAAGGACTGTATTGCTATATTATCTATAATCTATCATGCTACATTATCTGTCTTATCTATAGCCAAATCAAAGGATAAATGATGCCAATAGCCCGTTCAAAAATATCTAATGTGCATCAAATTTCAAGAGAGCATCAGCAGCGCATCATGTAGTATTAAACGCATCAGAAAAGTCATGATGCTGCATCGATGCGGTAAAGTTTACATTTTTGAAGTTGTCCCAAATCAACATATGTAGTATTTTTTGTGGATACTACTGATGCATTCCGTCCATTCAGATGTTTTTTCTTAGCAGTTCATAAACGCAAATTTTCATTCTGCGATCAGGCCCGACGAGAGGGTGGGGTAGCCGGGATTGTAGTCCCGGGGCCCGGGTTGAAAGAAAGGGCTCGTAGCGGTCGGTAGAGGCCCAAAAAAAGTAAAAACCTTTTTTCTTTTATTCGTCACTTATTTTTTTGGGAAGAAATTTTTAAGGAATGTGCTTTATTCTCGGTGGCCCGTCATTTCTGTTCACGATCTTGTTCAAGAAAATAGATTCTATTCTCAAATGCAGTGTTTAAATGCTACTATCAAAATAATTTTAGTGCGTCTAAAACTATTTTATTTCAGCTAATTTTATAATTTTAATTTTCAAACAGATTATCTGTATTACGTTTCAGTGTTATTCATTTATATCACTTGCATTATTTAAGTCATTTAGTTACCGTATACAAGTAATAATGAATATAGTTAGTGTATTCCTTCTTATTCGTTAAGTATGTATATTAACTTTTAATATCTATCTGCCCAGTAGTGGTTGGAATGGAACCACTTTGTAAAGCAGGCAATAAATTAATTTCTTTGTCGCGACATCAGACTTTGTAATGAGCTCTGTCTTTGCACTCTCAAGCAAACTAAATAGAACATTAAAAGCGCAACTTTGTTTCGATTAACATTCCTCGATATGCCAAATTGAGTAGAGAGTATAATCAGTGGCGGAGCATTCGCGTCTTTTTTTAAAGAAATTTTAAATATGTAATTATTTTTTGTGTATGTATAGTAAATGTTAGGTACATTCAGTATACTGTAGATTAGGGATTCCCAAAATTTTGCGTCGACGAGCCAAATTGTAGATACCACTGGCGAACCAAAAACAAATTTGAAAATAAGGAAGGACGCAAAGGAAAAATTGGCGTGTTAACTTTAACTTCGTTATTTCGGTGAACAAACTATATATGAGTATTGTTCAACTAGTCAATCACAGAGTTCGACTTTCAATCGACTTCCTCTACTCATTACAAATTAAAAAAAGGGTTACAGACTTACAGCCCAATAGAAAGTCACATTCTCTAAACGAACTTAGCCATTTTAACAAGAAAAATGAAAATTTGGCACTGAAATTACTGAAATTTCACCAACGGATCGGATTCATATCATTTTGGTAGCTATTAGTTTAAAAAAGAAAAAACTAAACTTGATGACGTCATTACATATATTAAATTGTTAAAAGTCTCAAAAACCGTAATATTGATATAAAATTTTAAGCTACTCATAGGTTTTTTATATTGCTTTTTTATTTTTGACAAAATCGGAATTATAAAGACAACAGAAAAACCACATGGGGAAATTAAATCACATTTTGCTAAACGAATTTGATTATTTTGATTAGTTTGAACATCACTGATATGTATATAAAATCTATATAATAACAAGATATATTCCATATAAAATTCGACATTTTCCAGTGGGAAAATTTTTAAATATCGCGTAGTCAGGTTTATAAAATAAATGTAGGTAAACAATCTTTACGAATTCGAGATTACAGATGATCTGGCATTGCGGACCGCACTTTGGGATTTTCTATTATAGATAGGTATAACATAGCGTCTCATTTTAATTTTTTAAATTTTTTAAACCCCCAAACTATGTTAAGAAATTTGTAAAGCAAATTTTTTGATTTTCACTTTGGTCATATTAATTATGCTTTTTCACAATTTCTTTTCCACTCAACAATCAAGCACAGTCTAATTTAGTTACTTTGAAATTGAGTACACTTTAAGCCTCTGATAATCATGCTGAAACCTTCTTATATCAATTAAGTATCTTACGAAAGACTATTATTTAGTTTTCTAACGTAAAATTTTTTGATCATATATATGTAAACGATAATTCTAATTCAGGTTGTGCAACAATTTGAGAAGTTTTTTCTTCAAGCACTAATAATTTCTAATCATCCATTACAAAAATTTGAATTTATTTTAAAGTTATTTTTTATGCAGTTTGTGAAAATGTAATATGTTAGGCTTTTTAGTAGATTTAGAAATTAAATATGTAATAATGTAATAAATGATATACCAATGTAAGATAGATAAATAGTCTTACATATTACATTTAGGATTCAAATGAGCATACAAGTGTTTATCATATATTTATTTAATAACAATAATTAATATTAATACTCGTTTGTCAAATGTGCCGCCTCTGAGTGCTAATGTACAAACACACATATTATGTAGATTCATGAAGGTATATTTCTACCGTGTGTTCAAGACGACACTTTCAACGTGATTAGAGTAAATCCAGGTCTCATAGATCGTGAGATCAGCGAACATATCGTCAGTTAAGTATTGGTTAAATGGTTTGTTCCAAGTCCACTTTTTAAAATTTTTTTCTAGCTGATTGTTTTAATAATTGTTGGCATTGAAAAAGCCGCAACCACTATCAGAAAACTATTTTTAAAAAATCGACTTGGTACAAACCAATACTCAGCTGACACTATATTATTTAACATTAACTATGTACCTGATGACGTTATCAAGATCAATTTTTTCTTCTTTAAATAGCAAATATAAAAACGAAATGAATTAGATCTGTTGGTAAAATTTGGGTAATTTAAGTGTAAAATATTCATTTTTCACGTTCGTTCAAGTTCGTTCAGAAAATGTGACTTATTTTCCGAATACGATTTTTTTGGTAGGCTATACTTTCTTATTTTCAATTTTTAAGTTAGTTTGTGATCACGGAAACGATGGAGTAGTAGACAACAAGTAGACAAACACCATTTTCCTTTTGAGTCTTTTCTATTTTAAAATCTTTTCTTGGTCCGCCAGATATCTTGGTACTTACAATTTGTCCCGATGATGTGGATCGTTAAAGACCCTTCTGTGAAGCGAAAGTAAGCCAAATAATCTCGCATACATACGTTTTCTAAGCCAATTTTTTTAAAATTTTGTCAAATTTTCAGACGGAATTTTCAGTAAACTAAAACTCCTTGTAGAACTTTTTCATTTTACATGGAAATATATGAAAAAAAGTTATTTACTTCGGTTTATTGAGCATAATTCGGGAACCTAGCAAGCTGTATGTACGAATACTGTATCGAATTGTTGAAGTCCTGCGACGTAGTATGTGAGTTAGTAAGGTTTTAAGGTAACTAGTAAGACCATCAAGATGTTAAGCGAGATCAGTGTGCTTGAAATACTGTTTGGAACACACGGTACACTTGAATATCATTTTACCCATGACTGCTATATTGAAAAGAAAGAACTCTGCTTGATCATCATCAACATCGTGGTCGTCCGTTGTACGACGGTCGAAGGAATGAACGCGATCCTCACTCAATGTTGTTCTGCGTTTATCGTTCATACACATACGTACCGAAGATTGCTTGCTTGCTGCATTCAATACCAAAGACGTGACCAACGTTCGTGCTTTGCCTGCAGGAAATGTCTTCATTAGAGACGAACGACGGCCGGCCAATCTCTTCTTCTCCACTTCTTCATCTTATTTAGTTATCAATGAATAATCATCAATAATCTACCACTGTTCACTGTGGCTATGCTTGCGTTGCCTGCCCGTATACTTCTTACATCTGTTGTCTTGCTCTTAATCTTTCAGACGGGGATGTCTGAATGTGTTGTTGTTGTCTTTTTAATTCACGTACGTAATATTATCATCATCGTCCGTCTTTACACTCTTTGATCGAATCTTGTGTATATTTTAATTTACAGAAATAATAAGTAACTACTGGACGTGAATGTATATATTTATAAATACCATAAGTGTAATAGAGAGAAAATCATCTCACAAGTCAAGTTCTCTTCAATTCGTATTCGTTTGATCTTTTCGAAGACTTGCAACCGAGTGAATAATTTCTTTATTTACAAATAACACAATAAAACAAAAGTTTTCTGTCTATCAGTTATTTTGTTATTTTACTAAAGCCAAGTATACACTTTTCGAGTTTATTTTCTAAAATATTTATGAAAAAAATGGGAGTTGTATGTGAAAAAGTTTTCAACATTTTATTTAGCAATTTTTACCCAGCTTCTAAATTAATTGACAATATAAAAATTCTTCTAGCAGTTCCTCAACAAAATTTCAACTATTATAATGCCTTTGACAAAGTTCGTTTCAAATAGGAAACTTTTGTACTATCAATTTTTTGAAAAAATATTTTAGTGTGGTTAGTGGGAGACCAGACATATCTTACTCCCCACTTGCTATTTGGTGGGAGACTAGAAATTTTAAAATTGTTCTCTAGTAAATACATATTAATATGTTTACTAGATAATACTAAACATATTAATATGGTTACTATAATTATAGTAACTAAATATCCTAGCCTGCAAAAATAAAGTCTAAAAATCCACCTTTCCAAAATACGAATTTAAGTGACCCTAAATTCGAAATAATTTTATAATTCTAGCAAAACAGAAATTATATTCATTCTTTGAAATCTGCTTATTCATGAAATCATAATTATCTAAAAATATTGGCAGAGATATTAGTTTTTCAATAAAAAATTTAATTTTATCATAAAAAACATGTGTCTATAACATTAGAGTTTTAATAAGTATGAACAATTGTTATCATTTTATTTTCTTTGTAATTTTACTAAAGATATTCAGTAGGTATGCTAATGCGCCATATAAAAATCTCTTAAGAGTTCAAAAAGACACCGAAATCGAGATGCATTCCACAGTTTAAAATACCTGGTCCACTCTGAATTCTTTTTTTAACAAGTTGTTTTAAGTACGTTCAATTGTTTGAAACATTTTTCAGTTACTAAGTGTACCTTCAATTTTGGTAAAGTACCGATTTGAGAAAATTTGAAAAACAATTGTTTTTAAACTTTTTATCAAAAAGTAAGATTTATTATTAGTTTAGAATGGTCTTCAATCATATCATTTTATTATTTTATTCAGTACAAACTTGAAGAATTTAAGTACCTGTAGCGCATAGCGGAAATCTATTTTATTTATATTCGCTTTAAATTTTATTCTATTGTACGTATAGCTAACTGTATTTACAAAACTGATTTTTCATATTTCTTAATGTATTGAACATGTAGTTATTTCTAAATATAGTTATAGAATAAAGTTATTTTACAATCACTACCTAATAATTTGTAAATCTATACTTTGTTACAAGAGCTATTGACGTGATCTTATGCAATCGTTTACAAATTAACCAATTACAAATACATAAATACAGAATATACTATTTTCTTTTAATTCAATAATAAGATTCCCAATAACGTATTCATAATTTTTCTGACAATAAATCAAAAAAATAAATTTTAAAAATTATCTTTTTTTTTGCAGGACTTGGTCTATCTCCAGAGTACCTGAGCGCTAGGGGCCTAGCGGAATTACATCCAGCATCCACACTGGCTAGCACCGAATTTCCTTTTAGTTTAGATGGTAAAATCAAAAATATTTTATTAATCTTTGACCGAAATACTTATTAATTAATATATTTCCAGGATCCAGACTAAATAGTCCTAGACCAAATAGTTTACGTCAATCCAGGAAACGAGCTTTATCTTCATCACCATACTCAGATTCTTTCGATATTAATTCCATGATACGGTTTTCTCCAAATTCTTTAGCCTCTATCGTAAATGGTTCACGTTCTTCTAGTGCTAGTGGTTCTTATGGTCACTTATCGGCAGGTAAATCTTCTAAATTCAAAAACTTTCTTTATGAGGAACTAAATAAACTAACCGTTTCATATTTTATTTAGGTGCGTTAAGTCCTGCCTTGGGTGTTCATGCAGGTACACATTTACAACAACTTCAAGCGCATCTATTGCGAGGGCTTGCGCTTCCACCAGCTCCTTCTGCGTACACCTTACCTCATCACCCACTTCATGCAAGTCACAGTACTTCCCCGTTAATAAAATCAAATCTCGAACAACAAAAGAAAATCGAATCAAATAGTCAGGTTATAAATACGGAAGCCGATTCAGTAGCAAACGGTAACAGGAAACCCAGAAGTAAGAAGGATCAAGTGCCACCGGTTAGTGTCTCATCGACATTTATGCCAACAAATTCCGAGACCACGGGTGATAACACTGATTTAAAGGATGAACCGGCTGATTTTATTGAAACGCACTGTCACTGGAAGGATTGTGGCACAGAATTCCCAACGCAAGATGATTTAGTGAAACATATAAATAATGATCATATTCATGCAAACAAGAAATCATTCGTTTGTCGCTGGGAAGACTGTTCGCGGGCAGAAAAGCCTTTTAAAGCTCAATATATGTTGGTGGTACATATGCGAAGACATACAGGAGAAAAACCACATAAGTGCACGGTAAGGATTTATAATTGAACGACTGTGAGTGCCAGTTTTCTTAATTGGTGTTCTTTTTTACAGTTCGAAGGATGTTTTAAAGCTTACTCTAGATTGGAAAATTTGAAGACACATTTACGATCTCATACCGGTGAGAAACCGTACACGTGTGAATATCCAGGATGTGCAAAGGCGTTTAGCAACGCATCTGACAGAGCCAAACATCAAAACAGAACACACAGCAATGAAGTAAGTAAATTCAAACAATCACTAGTAACAATAAATTGAAACAAAAAAATTTTAAATACTTTAAATTTAACATTTCATCAAACAATATAAGGATTAAATATTGGTTCGTAAGTTAAATCAATAAAAGCTTAAATATAGCTACATAAATTCTAATTCATGAATTCTTTTTAGAAACCCTATGTGTGCAAAGCTCCAGGATGTACGAAACGATATACGGATCCCAGTTCCCTTAGAAAACATGTTAAAACCGTTCATGGTGCTGAATTTTATGCTAATAAAAAGCACAAAGGCGGTCACTCAAGTGCAGATGATGGATCTAGCGCAAGAGGAGAAACAAGTCCGAGAAGCGACACCAAAACAGCAAGTCTTAGCAGTCCGAGCATTAAATCGGAGGTAATCCTTTTTTTTCAATTTTGAATTCTTTTAGAAGTTTGAGAAACTTATTCTAAAAAATCTTTTTACAGTCTGACGCAAATTCTCCCGGTGGGCAACAAGGTAGTCCTTTGGGTAATACTGCAGGAGGTGGTTGCCAAGATGAAGCTGACACAAATGTCGAGGGTGTTGTTTCAGGGGTAACAGCGGCTATAGATGATCCAGCTTGGCCATATGACGCTGAAGATCTTGAAGTAAGTTTACTGAAATAAATTAATTGTTTTCTAATCTACAATTTTGTTTTTACACAAACTACTTTTTTCAGATTGATGATCTTCCTGTAATTTTACGGTCTATGGTTGGTTTGGGAACTGAGCGATCAGGAAATGTTGCTAGCGTACAGGATCGAAACACCAGAAATCGCTTAAAACCAAGATTACAATCAAAAGGAATTTCAACATTTCCATCACCACCAAGTTTCTCATCTGGTCGACGTCAAATAGGCATTACGGATTTAAATCGTCGTATCACTGATCTCAAAGTTGAAGGTGCTCAAAATAAAGGACAAACAGAAGTACAAACTAAAACACAGTTAGCTGGTTCAACTCAAGCTCAAATTCGTAGAGATAGTAATTCCACAGTTAGTAGTTACTATGGTAGTATGAAGTCTGCAGACATGAGTCGTAAAAGTAGTATTGCTTCACAAGCTTCTGCAGCAAGACCAGCAATGGGATCATTCTACGATCCAATATCTGCAGGTAGTTCGAGAAGATCAAGTCAGTTATCTACGGGTACTACTGGAGGAACTTCTTTACATCCTAACTCTATTCAAACGCACTCGACAAATATACCGCCTCCACCATCTTCACATTTGCTGGCAAATCACCTTCAGATGAGATTACAAAATAATAGCAATTTGGTATTACAGGTTAGTTTTCGATTTTATAAAAACTATTTAAACTGATTAATTTTCTTTACTAAATTTACTTTTCTGGTTTACATAGACTCAGAACGCGTCGCTTCAACAAACTGTTCTACAGCAACAAACAAATGCCTCGTGGCTATCGAAAATTAGTGAAACTTCACGACTGTCATCGGCATCTGGAAATAATAACTGTCCATCTGAATCCCGTCGAATGTCAGAACCAACTCATATTGTAACTGACAGAAAAACGCCACCACCTCGTCCAAGCTCAGTACAATTATCACCTCTGAAAGGTTCAATTAAAGACCATCATCCTAATCAAGAAGTGGTCTTAGATGAAGTTGGTGAAGGTGAAATGGTAGAAAACAAATTGGTGATTCCTGATGAAATGATGCATTATTTGAATCAAGTTGCAGATATCAACTGTGGCGACTCCAATCTAGCTTCAAATTTAAAGACTGAAGATTTAAACGACTGGCAAAATACTCATATCACAGACATTAGCAATAATACAAACTCCAACTTGGAAACCTTTGTGCAGAACACAAATAACATTGAGAATCTCAATCAAGTTCTTAATCCCACCATAAGTATATCCCAAATGATTCCAAGTCCTGCATCAAGCATGTCACAAATGATTCATAGTCCTCCTTCCAACCTCACACAAATGCTTTCAAGTCCACCATCTAACATCTCACAAATGATGCCTAGCCCAGCATCAAACTTAACTCAGTTACTACCAAGTCCATCAACAAATATTGTTCAGAGCCCAGCTTCAAATACTATGAACCAAATGATACCAAGTCCAGCGTCACACATAAATCAAATTTTAGCCAGTCCGGCTTCTAATATGTCTCAAATGATACCTAGTCCTGCATCAACACTGAATCATATGTTGGCAAGTCCAGCTTCAAATATGAGTCAAATGTTGCCAAGTCCCTCAGCAAATCTCAATCAGGTTATGCCTAGTCCATCGTCCAATTTGAATCATATGGTTGCAAGTCCAGCGTCCAATTCTAATCAAATGATGGGAAGTCCAGCCACAAACATGAACCAAATGATGTCAAATAATGCGTCGTCTAATGTAAACCAGACTATGTCAAATACAAATACAAATTTACAACAATTTGTAAATCATCCAAATAACAATTACCAGCATATGTCTGGAAATACAAACATCAATCTAAATCAAATGTTGAATAGTCCTTCGTCACATTTGTCCCAGATGGTAGGAAGTCCTTCATCGAATTTACCTCAAATGGTTCAGAATTCTTCGAGTGCGACACAAATGATGAAAATGGGAAATTCAAACGGCAACCAAGTATTACACGGAACGCCTAACATGAATCAAATGACTCATAATCATCCACAAGGAAATATGACCACAGTAGTCACAAATAATATGTCAAATATTGGACATATGATATCAAATCAGGTACCAGGTAACATTCCGAACAAACTTCCTCATCAAACATCGCATAACCAAAACGCTGGAATACTACCTCAACAAAATAATTCGCACATGCAAAATGCAAGTAACATGCAACCCTGTCCATCGAATTATGGACAAATTATGACAAATGAAACATCATGCAATTGCACCAATTGTCATCAAACAATGTCTTCAAATCAAGTTCCTCCCTGTAATCGAAACATGTACAATAATATGTGCTACGCGAAGCATCTAAATCAGACCAACAACCAATACGTACAAATGCAACCACAATATGTTGGCCACGAAAACTGCCAACAAAATCCTCACAAAAATATGGATCAGCAGTGCCAATCGAAACATAATATGGCTTCAAATTTCAACAACCAGGTTATGTTTCATTCAAGCATGGTATACCACAACAATCCAAGCCAAAGTATGTGCATGAACCGTTGCCTAAATCATTCTAACAATTCCACAAATCAGTGTGCGTCAAACATGAATTCCTTCTGTCATCAACAAAACATGAAACCAGCGTCCCCAATGTACAACAATTACGTTTGCAGTAACACAATGAATCCACCAAATTACGGCGCAACATCTCAAGTGAGTGAACCTCCACTAACATCTCCAGCTATGGCAACACCAGCTCCTCTTCAAACCATGACACCACCTCAACAAGCTGCCCAAATGTCACGACCGTGTTTGCACAATAACTATCCGATTCAAACCGATCAAAACAGTGCAATAAATACATACTGCCATCAGCGTGTTTCCAGCACAAAAAGTGGTTGCAATTGTGCCAAACAAAATTACGATAATTGTCAAATGAACAATACCGAAATTCAGTGTAGAGACATAAATCAATCACAAATGTCGCCCAGTGTCGTACAAAACGTCAACAAATTCAGTGAAAACCCCAGTGCAAATATTCCGGTGCTTGGAATGCGTCAAGACGCGTATCAGAGAACGTTAGAGTATGTACAAAACTGTCAATCGTGGGTGGAAAATCGTGATTTAGTGTCGAGTAGTACGCAAGCGTTAAGTAAGTGTACGGAAAGTAATATGGTAATTAACGATATGACGTCGTCGTTAACGTCTCTGTTAGAAGAAAATCGATATTTACAAATGATTCAATAGCGAATGTGCATGTATTAGTGAGGTTATAAAATTACGGGGGGATAAATATATACAAAAGGGTAGTTAATTTTTTAATCGACTATATTTTTATCACGTTTTAATTTTTTTTAGAGGTTATGTTAAATTATTGTTCCAAACAAAATTTAAGGTAACTATGTTATAAAATTCTAAAAAAACAAATAATGACAAAACATTCTGTGATAATTACTTCAAGTAAAGTTTAAAAATTCAATTACCTACCTTCCCAATATCAGTTTGGATCAATATTTCCTCATTTGAACCGTGTTTTAAAATTGAATAGTACCTATCGTACCTATTGCCATCTTGTAATATACAAAACATTTTTAAGTTGGTAACATATAAAAACAGGTTGGTAAATTTAGAACTTTTAATTTTTAATACACTTCCCTATTTTAAGAAAAATAAAATTAAAATGAAATGAAATGGAAAAACTAAAATAATTATGTCCAATATTTATGGTAAGTAAAATGTCTTCCATTTTTAGAAAAAATTGTGGTTAATTTTATGTCAGTCCATAAAAATTGATAAAGTTAAAAACTTCTGGACATTACAGTTAAAAAACCGACTTCAGTGATAAAAATATAGATCATATTTTGTACATTTTATATTACGTTGTATATTGTTAATTAGATTTTATATATATATTAGCATAGAGAAAATAAATAAAACGCAATTTATATATATAAAAAAAGGCTTTAAAAAATTTGTACATGAGACTTATCAACAAACAACTAAATGTTAAAGAATATTTTATTATAATTATAAAAAAAATTAAGATTTTTCATTGTAAATTATTTTATGTATTCAATATTTTTTAAATTTAATATTTTAAATTTTTAATGTTGTGATCTCAACATTAACATTCTGTGTTGATTTTCTAAATAAAATACGATTTCTATACATAAAACAGTTGTTTTATTTATAAAATTTATTTATTTTAAATTTTCTATACAATTTTTTTTTTAAAATTAATTACAAAAATATACATTCCTATCGTTCATTAACATCTAAAATAAATGTACGAATTTGTTTCGGTTTCAGAACAACTTCAAATTGCGGACTTACGCCATTACAATTATAATTATTGTAAAAATATGAGTTCATATAACTGACTTGATTAGTTGCTAACAGTCGTTGATAGTGTAAATTAAGATGATCGTTGTTGAATTCATTAAATGGAAATAGTTTTGGGGTTCTATTCAATGTTGATTTCCAGTTCAGTCGCTTACTTTCAGATAACCATTGGTTTGCTCCTAGTGTCGTTTCTCTTAAGTTAGTGACTTTGAATGTTGCGAATAAATCCTAGAAATATGAAAATAAATCAGACAATGTACTTGAAAATATCATGTTTTGCTTACACGGACTTATTACTAGGTATCGGACATTTTTCGGATCAAACAACATCGTGTTTTGTATGTGCAGGCAGATAGATAATATGTGTGAGTTGTATATATATGTATGTTTTATCAAAATATTTATTCGTTTTTATTCACATTAATCACATCAAGTGCGATATACCTGCATTCACAAAACACAAATGTCGTTTGTTTCGAAAAATGTCCGATACCTACTTATTACCAATCATTAGTAGTCGCTACAAGCACGCAGAAAATTACGTTGACGTACTACTAATCACAAGTTTTAAGTCCGTGTAAACATGGTCTTAATTAGTGATTATTTTACCTCGATGTTTACACAAGCCGGTTTCGATAGAATTGGATCTTCATTTTCTTCTAAGATGTGTTCAAGTCGTAGTAATATTCTACCGTGTTTCCATGGTTCCAATGTTAAAATTTGTACGTTAGGCGGGAATTTTCCTGTCACATTGTATAATCCATGAAACTGTTTGGAAATGTAAAATTAAAAATTAAATTTTATACCGAATTGCAGTTGGCGACGCAAAGATTCTCATACGCGCTTCTGGTGGTGAAATTTGTAACCTATCCTTCTAACTGGCGATATAAAATCTAGTAACCCGCACATAATTTGTATAATACCTATATTTCTACCACCAGTTAAACGTCTAGGTATATATTTTATTTGATAAAGCTTCTAATTTTACCACCAGAGGCGCATGTGTAACTTTGTCTTTATAGAGCTAGGTTTCATACTTGCGTTCGAATCATTTTTCTGTAATTGTCATAAGTGACATCATCCATGTTTGCAAATAAAAGTCTAGGATGTAAAATGTTTCGTGCAGCCAACAATTGTTCCTCAGCTGCTAATGTTGGCGCTGAAAGTGTAAAATTAATTTGTAGTTACTTAATTTATATTATCTTTAAGTATCATTGAGAGCACCTACCCGTGAAGGTATTATTTCCGCCAAGTACGTAGTGAGTACCTCTAACTACAAGACCACGGGAACCATACGCGGTTTCATTCAGCGGTTCCGCTACACCAAATGCATCGTCGTGAAGCAATCGTCTATGGATCATCAGTTCAACATTTCCATCCTGTAAACTAGATCCACCCTGGGCACGATCATTTAGAACAGTTAATCGTACATTGCTTTCTTCTTCAATTAACGCTATTCGAGATGTTATTGGATAATAATTTCCCGCAACAGGTTCTTTAAGGCTAATATTCCATGTATCTCGCTTATCTCTTTCACGTCGTAAGAGTTCTCGACCATTTGAATCTGTATAGAAGATACCTCTAGTGTTTAAGTCTGTTTCGAAACGACTTATAACTTCTTTTCCAACGCCGTCTCTAAAATAACGTAAGATAGTGTGTTTTTGCCAGTGTACCATTAAATAAAAATTTATTTTGAATACTTACTCTACTGGTATTGGTCCAACAACCCAATCAAATTCAACATGTTTCTCGTTGGCATAAATTCTCACAACATTGGTGATCCAAGGAGATATTACTTGATGAATTTCATCCACTAACGGACCTCTATATACTTTCGAATCCATTATTTCGAATGGATGTGCGTCACCAACCGGTCGGAAGATGTAAGCTCCTGATGAACGATTTTCAAATTCTTCGTTGTTGCCAATTGCGCCCTCGTAATACATAAACTGTTGCTCAAACTTTATTTTTACACCAGGTGTTACCATGTACTCAATTTGTCCTTTTGCATCTAATTCGAATTTAATGTTTGAATTTCCTATCACTGAAGTTCTCACGGGTCGACTAATTGTAGTACGTGACGTTTTGTCTAGCGAAATATAATAGGATTTATATCCAAGTGGTGGAAGATTAGATGCCAGAAATACCAATTCATTATTTGCTAAACTGTAACGTCCTGGGATACTTTGGACACCTTCTGGAATAGGGACAACTTGCGTGGGTAGTTCGATGCCTACAAAAAAATTTTGGATTTAAAAATGTTTCCTAATTTTGCGCTGTTTTTTAATATTACCATCAGGATCAATTACTCTGTATGAATTATCAGCCACTGGTATACGAACATATTTATTAACGACTTGACTGCTTGGATTATATATTACGACCATAAAGTTCTGAGAATTTTCCGAAACGTAACATTGACTAATATTTAGTGGGCAGTCTTGTAAAGATACGTCCAAAGATGGCTGTGCAAACATTTTACTGTAATATTAATTATATGAAACAATTAGATATTTAAATGCTAAAATTAAATTAGCCAAACATTTTTCTTACTTTAGACTATCGGTTGTAATACTTAGGCACTGATTCATGGCATCGGATAAAATTCTGGCATAGTCATTTGAGACATGTTGCTTTTCCGTTCCAGTCACAGCATCATGATGTTGCATGATGCCCATGGCTTCACGTAACGCAATCAGTTCCTTGTATTGATCTGGCGGTGTTATTTCTTGAAAATCTGTCATAGCTGTCAATTGCTTGCACATCTACGAATAATTAGGATTTTTCGAAAGAAACTTGAAAAACAATTTGGAATTGAATTTGTTACCTGGAGCATATTATTTCCTTCCCGTTCAAAATATTTGATCGTTGGTCGAGAAGTGAAATATCCCGTCCAGAATGCATGTGGATCAGAAGCGTACGGGAAGAAATCGTCAGTCTTACTTGGCCAAGTAATATTGGCTTCATTTATTGATTTAATGTAACATGATGGGGTTGAATAAAAAGCATTTACTTTACTGCCATCTTTTTGCTTTTCATTTATATAACTAAAACAAAAAAAAAGTTAAGGTGTAGTGGTTCTAAAAATTAATTTTTCCATTTTTAAGAAAATAAATATAACTGGTACATTTAACAAAATGAAAATTATATTATTTACAAAAGTTATAATTGGATTAATTTGAAATCGTCAATCCTACTGAAAGCAATTTGCATGCGTGGAAGCTAGTTTTCGCACATAATTTTACTTAATATTTGGCAGAAAGCAAATTTGGAGTCTTTGATGCTATTTCTTTATCACTACTACGGAAATGGTCATAATGGGCTACCAGTTTCATTACTATAGTCCTATACATTTTAATGAAAAAACAAGAAAGATCAAATAAGTAATCATTTTTGGAAGTCTAATCAAACAATATCTTCAGAAGTAGTTAAAATCGTGTATCTACAAAGGTCATGAATCATGATCGTCTTATTCTTATAAGGCTATCGGAAAATATAGAAACTGATGTCCCTTTATGAAAAATCCACTAATAATGGTAGATATTAATTATTATATACATATACTAATTACTATATACAAAATTTTTCAAAATAAAGAAACATCGTGCGGTCCATTTACATTTCTTTGAATTTTCCTTAATGTAATTTTTACCAATATGAACCTAAATAAATATTTGAATCAATTAAAAAAGCAAAAATTTCACAGACAGATTGAGTAGCTTCATGCATATTGACAATTATATACACAAATATTACTCACTGTATCAATTTATCCAAATTTTTATACCACATATGAGCATCTTGATAATTAAAATCTTCACCCATTGTCAATAAAATATTATTTGTTTGATAACTGTTGGCTTGTATTTTTGCCAATTGTATGAATTTATTTATCTATGGGCACACCAAAAAATATAAAAATAGTATAGAAAGGAAAAAGATTTAATACCTTATTAATTTATCCAAATTCTTGTAATAAATATGAGCGTCCTGATACGTAAAATCACCACCCATTGTTAAAATAACATTATTGGTTCGATAATAGACGCTTTGGCTTTGTGCATACTCAATGAATTTCAAAACCTATGTTATTTTAAAATGAAATAAGTTTATAAAAAAATAAAATTTTTATGTTTTTATAAGTGCTAGTCTGATTTTTAGTGCTATTTTATAGAAAATTGAAAACATATTTCAGAAAAACTTACCCGTCTTTGAACATTGTAGTCGGGACTCTTTTTATCATCGATTATTGGTTCATCGGAACATAATACGTCAAAACAAAATCCCGCTGGAGCTTGATAATTATTATACAAAACGCTAGTAAACAAATCAGAGGCTTCCCCTGCAAATTTTAATTGTACAGAAATCTTCATTTGCCTTGGCCTTATACTTTTTCGAAATCTTACCTAAATTAGGACTTCCACGCCATACCATTTCCATTCGTTTTTCCACTAGTCTCTTCATTTTATCCTGGTAATCCAATCGACCAAAGAATAAGCCGTCAAATCCAAGTTGTGCAAAAATTGACGCCATTTCTCTACTATGTCCGAATGGATCAATTTGCCAACCAATTTTTGGTCGAGCACATTCACCGAATGTATCATTAAGTCTCCTAAATCCCCATGTGAATTGATCTATTATGGAATGATAATGTGTGGCCGCCTCATCGTTCATACTCCAAGCGCCGCCAATGATTTCGAGTTGGCCATTATTGATAAATTTCTTAACTTGATGACGTTTGTGGTCATGTTGCTCTTTCCACCATTTCCATAAATAAGCTGTCTCAACGTAAATAAATCTGGAAAGACATTTTGTAATTTGAAGAAGGAATACTTGTAGTGTAACATCTCTGGGTGATAAAAACTTACTTTTTATTTGAATCGTGTTCTAGGGCATCAATGACTGAGTCAATAATATATTGAACACCCGCTTTCTGAATGTAATTCTTACCTGAAAAGAAAAAAGTTTCAAATTTTATATCAGCGGACAGAAAGGAATTCACTATGCTTCTTTTGTGCCGTTGGCAAGAGTGGAAAAACTTACATAAGAAAGGTTTTTGAACTTTTTTCTATGTAAAGTGGTTTTTAAGAAGAATTTACAATTTACAATTTAGAATAAAATTTTGAGAATTATGTGAATTTTATTAATGTATGAAATGGAGCGATATTGTTTTTAGTCTCAGTAAATTGAATAACAGTTAAGATTTAATAAATTGAAAACACATTCATAAAAAATTATATTTGATCAGACAATGACGGTAGATTTTATAACTGTTTAGGAGAAAAACAAACAATATACCTATAAATAGTTCATCACCGCAAGAGAGCTACAAGTAAAAAATAATTCAATGAATCAAAAATCCATTTTAAAAAAGTTCGTTTTTAGCAGAGGCCACATATAGGATATTCAAGGTTGAACATTTGTATTCAGTATTCTATACTTACTTCCATAATAATACTGGTCAACAGTCTTAAGCCATCCGACATCATCGTGGGTATGAGGTACCAGGTGTAAGTTTAGCATATCTTCTTTCGGCACTGGACAGGCCTACAAAACAAAACAAAAAAAACTTTGCGTTAGCAACTCTTTAATAGAGATAAATTAGATTTATTTGTGTATTTAACCCTTTGGATGTAGTTTGGGATCATACATGATTACAAAAAGAGTTAAATTAACCGTTTCATTCATAGTTTTAAGAATTTTGAAAAGTTTTACCTGATAGCCACATGTTTTTTCATATTTTATTTTTGAATTTAAATGTTCTTTATCAGTGACTGTTGGTTTTTGTACAACACCACCATTGAAATAATTAACTTGACCATTAATAAATGTAATATTACAATTAAAAATGAAAAAGAGCAATATATGAATTAATTTCACTGCCATTGTTTTTAACAGTAAACTTATACTAAATGTCTAAAATATATTGAGTTTGCTGATATATTAGTTTATAGCTGAAAATATCAGCGTATACGAAATTCTTATCAATCGGTTAACTACATTAATATACTGACTTATGACACTTCCAAGAATAACAAAAGAACGTAAAACAAATGAAATAAGGCTGTTTATTGTTTGTTTATAATTTTGGTGTAGTTAAGGAAGTTGGCCCCTTTGCGTAATTGCTAATAAAACTCATAAATTTAGTATGTACAATGTATGTTAATTGTTTAGAATAACTTAAATTTCAAAACAAATTTTGAATTGATAAAACTTACGGTATTTTAACATTCGATTGACTACTTGACTAGCTGTCTTTTAAATATAATTTCCTGCAGTATCACTGTCAATTAAAATTTACATTTGTTATTAATTAATTACCACCTATTTAATTTTAACATTTTTGAATTTTAGTTCTCAGAAACAAATGAGATAATTATGTTATGGTTTTAAAATTTTAAATTAGTCGAATATTAATGAAATGAAAAAGTATTTCAAATTTTAACCCTTTGTCGAAGTTTTAAAAGTTAGTCAAAAGAGGTTAAATTTTATTACTAGTCCCATATTTTCTTGGTCCTCGTTGAGATTCTGTTATGAGTAGGATCGGATTTACCGTAAGTACCGCCCTGGGGCTCCGTGAAAAATGCCACCCCATCCGTGAAAATTGCTGCCCCATTACTTAAAAGCCTGGGACGAGAGAAATGTCCAACTTCTGCGAAATCACATTTTTTAAAAACTTTCTCTAAAAAAATAGGTGACGAAAAAAAATTTTTTTTCAGGCTGCTTAATCCTGTTTTTTTTTAAAAATGTTTCTCAATTTCAAATATTATCGAGTGCTTGTGACATACACATAGGTGGTTGAATATTGTCTGTATCGGACGCCTGTCGAGCAGAGGACCGGTGGTGTAATGGATAGCACACCTGGCTAGTTACCAGGAGATCCTGGGTTCAATTCCCGGCCGATCCGGATAATTTTTTTCAATCACTTTGTGATTTTTAATTTAAAAATGTTTCCTTAAAAAATAAGTAATAAGCCAAAAAAGAGCTTTTTACTCCCTTTACGTTCTCACGTTTCAAATTTTACCGCCCTGGGCACTAGCCCCTAGTGCCCCTAGTCACCCTAGTGTAAATCCAGAGCTGGTTATGAGTCATCAATTAAAATAATTTTAATTATCAAATAAAATTTCGATAAAAACTGTTTGTCGGAAGAAGTTCACTTCTTATTTATTTCAAAATTGGTTTCAAACCAACCACGGATATATCATATGAAAATTTCCAATTGAACCCTATTGGATACCTTATTTCCGTTTTCAAAAATCGGTTTTAATCAGTATCGCTATACATAGAACATACTTTGATGTCACGGTTAAAAAATGGTACAACTAGGACAATTTTATTATATAACATTTTTATGTATTTACTATTATCCCAGGCACTTTACCGTTTATTAAAATTACATGTATGAGAGGAAAATATTATCACAAGAAATACATTACGCTGGGGACATTCTTTACCCTCTACATAATATATCTGCAATATTTTTGGAAACCCAAAATTTAAATTTAATTGTTGTAGAATAATCGCTATGTGTATATAAAACCACAATAAAATTGATTGTAATTTGGCAAACAATAACTGAGTTTTACTTTTGCAACAACCATAAATAGAAATAAAAAATTAAAAAAATAATAATGTAACAAAAATTTCATAATTCAGTTGTCAAGGAAAGTATATTTATCGACTTACTATTGTTATGGCAAATCATTTTCTAATTTGATTGTGTCATAAAAATTAACAAACAAGCTATAAATTTTACATCTGTATTACGATGCCGAAAGAAGAAAAAGTGTAAAATGATTGGAAAATAAAATCAAAACATACCTCATACCCACATGTTTTTGCCTCGATGTCATCATTGCTCCTCGATTTGGATTGATAATTATAAAGGCTTGGACTAGCGATTACAAATGAATGAAATAGCGGAGTCACGAATAAAAACAAATAAAGTAACAATACTGTCATAGTAATTTTTGAAATGAAAACGGATTTTAACAATTGAATAGTCAGTGAGAGTTATCACTACTCACTGCTTAATACCATAATACTAACGTTCTCATATTGTCATTTTCCTCGTTTAAGTAGCCGCACAATATTTACCAGTGTAGTCATCGAAATATTAAACAGTCTAGAATGTGGCTACTTATAGGGTTGGCGTTTGCCATTTGCACAATAGTTCATTTAGAAAAAAACTTAGAAGCGTATCAACAATCAAAAATTTCATTATCCGTTAATTGTTTAGCACTAAAAAATTTCAAATCCAAAATGCCTATCGGCAAAGAAATATTTTAAAAAATGTTCAAATGAAATTAAAGGCGAAAAGACTTTTTTTTAATCAGTCATACTTTTAAACTGAATTCGGTCATTTTAATAGCAAAAATGAAAAGTTCACATTCAGATTAGCCTAATTCAATCAATCATTCTAATTCAAATCATTTTAACAAAGCTTGAATTCAGAAAAAATAAATTTTTTTAATTTGATGACATCTTCAATACCCGTAAAAACTGTTAATGAAGTGGTAAAAAGATGAAATTGAAACCGAGGTCACGTAGCCGTATTGAAACCGGTTTTCGAGGTCACGTAGAAATACTAGAAAAGAGACTTCTGTTGAATTACTCATATTTCTAAAAGGAATTTCTTCATGTTGATAACAAAAATGAATTAGCTTGACTTGATGAAACGTATTTTTTTAACTTGATGACGTCATCAAGTTTACAAAACTTTCAGTGCTTTAGAAACAAACAAAATGATAAAATTGGAGAAAAAATATAGGTTTTCGAAGTCGTTCTTGTAATACAAATTTAGGTACACTTTTTCAAAATTTACAATGTCGAAGGGTGCATTATGAAGCCTTTAAAATAATGTGACTCCCCTCCAGGTCTGTACTTTTACTATTGCATTTTTTTCGAAATCTGTTTTTAATTCAAGACTGCTTTTCTATATTATTTAAAACAGTTAATGTAATTTCAAGTAATAACGGTCGATAGTGTCCGCGGAGATAAACTGATATAGTTATGGTAAGTACGTAACCTGTATTGTAAGATACCTACATATTGTTGTAACGTTTTTTTTTCTTATTTTCTTTGGAAATCGTAATAAGCATTAATTGATGTTGATTATTGCTCACTTGAACACAACAGTTGTGTAATACGATTGAACTGATCTTTGCCTGTCTATGATATGAAGTGTTACTGATGCTGCATTAAGATATGATCGTACCTACCTATCAATCAACTAACAATATCATTTCAATTAAATCATCGTTTGCTTGATTAGACGGTTTTTCTAATAAATCTTACTCCGGTTTTAAGCTCTCTTATTTATTACGGTACATAGTGAATAAAATTGGTTAAAATTGTTAAGATTTTTTCTTTATGAATACTTTTAAAATGGTTCTTATTTACTTATTTAATGTTGGTTCTTTCAAGTCTCGCAGGAATTAGAGAAAGAGCTTCCTTGTTACCTTATTTAGAAATAATCTTACTGCTACAGAAAACTGTTTAGTTACATCATTAAAAAATTATCTCATGTATTTCGAAACCCTTGGAATAAAAGTGGGGTAATTTTAAATCCTTCAAAATAAAAATAAAAATCAGTGCATTATTAAAAGCAGGGCCATATTAGCCAAAAGGCCTACCTAGGCAATGGCTTAGGTGTGACAGGGCGGCAAAATTTGTAATTAATGTTTTTTTTTTTTACTCGTCCATTACTTTTTTTAAGAGAAAGTTTGAAAAAGTTAAGAGTTAAAAAGTTAGGAAAAGTTACGATTCTCTTTAAACAAAAGATAGGAGCGACATTTTTCACGATGCCTAGGGGGCACTTAGGACTAATCAGGCTGATTAAAAGGGATTATTAAAATTTAACATTGTTATTGAAAAGTATTTTATTTGTTTATTTAGATTTCACATATTGATTGCAAAATGCACTATTTATTAATTATCTAAATTAAAATTACAAAGTGGTCAAGTAGGTACTTAATTCTTCAAATTAAAAAAAAAAATCTTATCAGCCCTAAACAGAAGACCGTTATTAGCTATTATAAACAATAAATACTATAAGTATTTTTTAAATTAAATCATTCCGTGGAAACAGATAAATTTTTAACATTAGATTTGGTTTAGATATTGAATTTGATAGTGCTTACTATAAAAAAAATATACATTTAAAAATTTGGAAATTATAGACAGGCATTTCTACTTTCTCCTTTGGAAACGACGGCGACGTACAGTAAATACAATATTTTAAAAAAATGTCACAATTATCTTAATATTCGTTTGTTTTAGAAAAGCAAGACATAACAAAAATTAGGCTATTTGACGATAACAACAAAAAAGCATAAAATATAGGTATATGGAACGTAAGCTTAAGTTGTAGAGAAACATAAAAAATGCATTTTATTTTAAAATAATCAGAAATATCTTTTATTAAATTAAAATAATTATTTTCAACCTATTTTTTACCTAGTCGCAAACGCCAATCACGAAGTAGACGGCGTGTGACGTTATTAAACTCAAGCAACATATGTTGACATATTCATTGTATAAAATATTGCTTTTAAATAAAATGATTTTTTTAGTTTATTGGTGCCAAATTGATTTATTCCGAAGCTAAAATAAATCCTCAATTTACAAACGTTAATTACTTATTCTTTCAAGCTAGAATACCTCAAAAAACGACAATTTTGTCACTGACAAGTAAAGGTCCCGAGGCCGGACCTATCGATTTTATTGAAACGTAAATATGTTGTAGAACACTAAAAACTAAGGGACACGTATTTTTTTTTATCTGCGGAAAAACGGTTTGAAGGAAATCGCCCTTCAAAAATTGGGGTAAAAATTTAATTTTTCACATATCTCGAAAACAGTAAGAGATAGAGCAAAAGTTTAAATTGGCGATATTGTTCTTTTTTAAAGAGCTATCTATTGATATGCAATTTGTTCAAATTACATTAACAGGGGTGGTTGGGGGTTAAAATTTGAGGGTTAATTTTGTAAAAAAAGGGTGAAAAATAAACAATATAAAAATTTTGTTTAGAGATTTGAAATCTACGTCAAAAAATCTAATCGGCCTGTTTTGCTCAATGTCCTAATATTAAGTCTAGGGGTTGTTAACTAGGGGGTAACTGTGTCGAATAGTCCTACTATTTGGGTATTTCAAGAAGTTCTTCTTCATGGAAAATAGTTTAAGATAATTAGAATAACGTAGAAATGAAATTTTCCAATTGAAAATTCAGTTTGAGAAGCATTAGAGAGGGGGTGAGTCACCCTCTTAAATTACATAATACTAGTTTACATACACTAATTTTTGCTATTAACACACTGACAGTGGGTAATAATATCACAATAACTGGTTCTGAAGTTGGACTATCTTTATTTTACCTGACTGGGTAAAACACCTTATTTTCCAAAAAAAAATTGTTTCGATGAATAAAGGTGATCTTAGACTTTACATTAAAATTGGAAAAGTTCCTTTCTTTAATTGTTCCTTTGCTTGAGAATGGTTAAAAACGACTTTTTTCATGAAAACTGCTGCTTCGTAGCTTTAAAACGTTAAGTCTGACCTAGTAAAAAACGGGTTTTATGAGACAAACCAATATTTATCGTTAGAGGAGATCTTCAACTTCATTTTAAAAAAAAGAAAATAGGAGATGTTTTGTCACGGCCCCAAAGGAAGTGTATTTGTTTATAAGAAAAAAGTCAACACTACACTTTAAAATATAATTTCACAAACTTAGCTATATTCTTTTAAAGCCGGGTCAATTGTAATTGATATAAGAGGTCCCAGACTTAAATTTAAGAATAAAAAAAAACATACTTTTAAAGATAACATTGCTTCAAACAGCAACCAATTTGATACGTGAAGGCCGAATATTTGAGGTTAAGTCTGGCATAGTTAATAACGTTTTTTATTAGACAGACCAATTTTAATACGTTAATAATGTCAAAAACTTTTAATTAAAATAAAAAAAATTGGGGGTGTCATGTGAGGTAGATTTGCCTAAAATTTTTACTAATTAAAATAGGTCTGTCAGACATTAATTATCAAAATATGCCAGACAGACCGACTGTTCAGTAAAATATATATAATTTGCTATAACGTATGTAAATTTCAGCGAGGTGTTATGTGAGGTAGATTTGATGTTTTTTTCGGCCATTTCAAAATTTTTTTAAAAATAGAATTTGACAAAAACTTAAAGGTCTGGCGGGCATTTCCTATTGTCAGCATTAGTTACTAGCGATGTAGCTTTTTTAATTTGAGGCGCTTTATTCGGTATGATTTTGTAGTTATAATAATAGTAATCATCATAAAACTCATTTTATTGACATTTGTTAAAACCTTTCGTTTAGAGTTTCTTTCGATTCTATTAGGGATAGATTTTAAAAATATTCTATCTTAGTGGGTTTCTGTGTCATAAAAATAAACTGCTATCCAAAATTTATACGTCTAATTTTACAGTAATTTCAGAAAATGAATCAATCAGTAAGTTAGAATATCGTTACTTTTTTAAACTAAGCTATTCATTGTTTGACTTTGAGCTTCTTTTATAGAACTGTTTTTGATGGAATAAATGTTTTCTCACTATGAAATAATAATTTGTTAAAGCATCTAGTACTAATGTTTCATGAATTGATACTATGATGATAGCAAGTTTTTAGTCGAATTTTGTCCGAAAAATTAGACTTATACAGTCTATACGATAAGAGCTGCGAGAGGCGAGACCAGGGGCGCTATCCGTTTTCGGACCCGTAGAACACGATTATGTAAAAAAAAAAGATGTCTGATATATATATATATATATATATATATATATATATATATATATATATATATATATATATATATATATATATTTTCCCGCAACCTTTTAATATGTGTAGGGCCCCCCTATGGAAGTTAAGAGATGAAATTTGGTAAGTGGGGCTTATTCCGATGCACAACAATACTATCAAAGTGGGGTCAAATTTTGGGCAAATTTTTTTTCGGACCCGACCTTTAAGGGGGTGGTGGGGGGCGGAAAAGCAATAAAACTTTTCCAAACCGGTTTTAAATAATGTTTCGGTCAATTATCTACAACATATCCAAAATTCAGCTTCCTAGGATGATATGGTGGGAGTAGAGGGGGGAAAAAACGATTTTCGCTGGATCTAACAGGCCCCCAGCCCCCCAGAATTAACGTAGAGGGTTGAAATTTGGTGTGTTGATAAAGTTCGTACCTAGGTTGTGCTTTTTGGAGGTTTTAATATTTTACCCCCACCCCCCTCATTTTTAAGCTACAATTTCATGCATTTTCGACGTTTTCGAAGTTTGTACCACTCGCACAGGTCACCCGAATAAACCTAGAGGGCTGAAATTTTGTATTCGGATTGAGTTAGTATCAAGGGGGTGCCTTTTGGTGGTCTCGACTTTTAACCCCTACCCCCACCATTTTTATACCCAAAAGAACATGATTTTTCTTGTTTTTTAACAGTTTCGTTCGGGTCAAAATCTCCCCAAATAAACCTAGAGGGCTGAAATTTGGTGTACAGGTTAAGCTAATAGCCAGACACTGTTTTTTGGAGGTTTCAACTTTTAACCCTTACCCCCACGATTTTGACGCCAATATTTCCTTAATTTTTTTGCTTGCTTTCTAACACGTCTAGAGACTCCATAAGGAAACCTAGAGGGCTGAAATTTTGTACGTGTATTCAGTTAGTATCCAGCTAGTACCTTGCAGGGAGTCCGCATCACTTTTCCCCCCACTTCTCCCATTTTTACATCGGAATTGAATGCTATTGTTAAATGTGTTTTAAAAGCATTATGTTTATTCTAAATACAAGTAGGCGAATAGTAATTTTAAAAAGTTTAAAAAAAAGTGAACTTACTTTTATGACAAATGAAATACATACATATTAAGTAATTTAAAAATGTTATTAAAGTCACTGTTTATTTATAAATTAGGAATTTTGGATTTTTAGTATTTATAAAATAGAAATTTTGGATTTTTTTGGAAAGAAAAAATATCTTTATAAAGGCCTTCCAGTTTACTATTGAAGGTCCTTTTTTAATATTTAAAACTAAAACATAAAGGCAATTAGCGGATAAACATGGGCAGGAATGTCCTCGTACGAATTGTGTTGGCTTTTTTTCTGCTACCTGTTTTCGGCACAAAATTGAAATTTACTGAGATACAGCCCTTAAATACTTAAAACCTTTTTTTAAAGCCTCGATCAGCCGAACACTCATCACCAGTTTTGAAATCAACAAAATGACAATTCGGTTGTAGACTTTCAATCACATTTCGCTTGTAGACATTCAATACCGTAGATGAAGGGGAAAATTCGACTACCGTGATGGGGCCCCGCTGCTCACGGCGTTTTTTTTGCTATAAATTCGGATTTTTGTACTATAAAATCCAGAAATGTCATTTGACAGCTGCTAAAAATTTGATACCGTTTTGACGGCTAATTTTAAATCCAAATGTTTTTATGGTTATAGCTCTCAAGATGCAAAGTATTTTTAAGAAAACCATTTTTATGGGTTTATAATAAAGCAATGAATAGGGGTCGGCACATTTCTGAAATTAGTCAAATAGCCTATTACACTGGACAAATTTTGCTGAAGAGTTTTTTTTTGCAGATTTATTTTTGAAGGGAAAGCTTCTATAGTGAGGGCAGTGAGGCCAACTCAGCGTGAGAGTGTAAAAAAAATCTGTAATGATCGAAAGTATTATGAAAACGATAATGCTCTGATTGTAATGAGATTTGTAATGGTTGTAAGGTGGACGCCACAACATTCTTGATATCATACTTTATATCATTGACTTGTATTAATTAAGTTCAACTTGGTCAGGGCCGCGCCAAGCGGGGGTGTTAGGGGTGCCTAGTACCCCGGCGGCAGGCTTTGGGGGCGGCAAATAAAATATAAAATTATTACTATTTTTATGTGGTAATTTTGATGACACTTAAATGTTACCCGCATTTTGCTTAAATACTTGTCTATTATGATTGTTGTGACCCGTCGGTAATCCGATTATTCCGATTGTTGACCAGCGACAACAATCATTTGCGCGGTAATCGGCGAGATCAAACGGGATCGGGATCGAACATGCTCTTGCATGCTTTAATTTTATAAAAACCGTCGTTGAATTCTACACATAAAACATTTATCAATCTTGCATTTCATTAAAGTAAGTATATATAGTAAGTAAACTGGTAGCCGGGAGGCATATATTTTATTATCAAAAATGTATTACAAATAAGTTTGGCGTTTTAGGGGCGACAATTTTTGTCTTGCACCCCAGCGCAAATGTCCCTTGGCGCGGCCCTGAACTTGGTATGCATACTAATTCAACAAAATAAATCAAAATAAATTTTAGAATTAAAACAATTGAAGTTACTAATTATATTAAAAATGAAGTCTGAAACCGAAGACCATTTTCAAAAACCTATTTTCAGACACAAACACAAAATGCATATTATTAAATTTACGTTGTTCTAATGGCTTCTTGTAAGTTTTCTATAAAGTATATGAAGTATATTTTACATAACTGAGGATAAATTTTTTGTTTTAACCACCAAATATTGTAATTTGATTTAGAAATTAATCATACTGCTATCTTGCGGAAACCACTTCATTGTCCTGTTTTTGTTCTACAAAAAATTCTTTTACAAAGTGGAAGTCACTCTACTAATATGTGTATTAAACAAAATATAGAATTTTTTATTATATTCTAATTAAGTATTAAGTAGTAGTAGTTTTCCAGAAGAAAAATTTGCTTTTTTTTAAATTTACATTTATTTATCAATAATATAATTTAATAAACAATAATAGATAATTATACAATATGTGCTTTATTTATTTATTTATTAATAAAACAAAGAAAGTTCACCCAAGTGATCGTGATAATAATAATTGATAAGCTATTTAAGAATGCACAATGTGCCTTCAATTTACTCTAATATGAAGGAAAAAATAAATATTATTTAATTTCAAATTTTATCAAATTTGATTATTTGTGTCAACAAGACTCATTGAATTGATAGGCTATGTATTTTTAATTAATAATTTCAATAAAAAAAAATTTAGTAAATAGATCCTGAGTGGCATTATATTGTAAACACTGACAATTAAAAGCAAATCTCCAAAAAAAAAAAAACACTTTTGGTTTAATTTTATATGATTTGAAAATATCAAATTCAGTCATGGTAAATATAAAAATTGCACTATAATTTTTTTTTTATTTACACTTGCATAACAGGTCAATAATAATCAAAAGTTATCAATATATGTTAGAGTAATTTATTAATAGATACTAGATAGCAATAAAAACAAGTAATTAAGAAATGAGGTCAAAAAAGGACATTGGAGGTAGTAATAAGTTTATTAATTTAAGTAATAAGTTTATTAATAAGGCTGGAAATAAGTTTATATTGTGTAACTGCATTTTCTCGAATAACTGTATTTATATGCCCAAAAATAGTGTGACCATATTTCACTGACACAAAAATAGCTATACCTAGTCATAAGAAAATAGATCAAGAAAAGAAAATTTATTGAAGCCAAAGTCCTTATATTTTCTTCTAAACATCCTTATATTTCTGGTTACGTAAATACTGTGAGAAGTTTGATACCATATACAGGCTGTTATTGAATAAATGCGAAAAATTTTAACAGATGATTGCGGAGATTCTTTTACGTAAAAAAGTTTATATAAACCCAGGTCCGAAAACGCTTAGTTTCCAAGATATAGGATGTTCAGTTTCTCACCTTTTTTAATATTTTCTTAACTTTTTAGGAATGTTTTGAGATATTAACAAAAAATTTGGGACACGCTATGACAGGGTAAATACCCTTATTCTGAAGCAGATAGAATATTTTAATTCAAACCAGTGGCGTCTGTACGGCCATGTGACGACATATTTTTTAATAAAAAAAGGCACGCCACTGATTTTTTGCAATTCCAAAATATTTTTTCAAATGTTCCATAAATTGTTGCCAAAAATGACCTCTTAGTATTTTGTCGCTTATGGAGCCATTTTCAAGATAAATATAATTTGTAGTTATAATTCGTACCACAAAACCGGTATGGATTATCTAGTAGCTCGTCTACTTTTTATCCTGGAAACTAAGTGTTTTCGGACCTGGATTTATATGAACTTTTCTACATAAAAGAACCTCAGCAATCACCTGTTAAAATCTTTCGCACTTATTGACTAACACCCTGTATATACCCTTTGTGAGCAACAAAGAAGCGAACATTAAAATTAACTTGCAGTTTTAATGAATTCTTCAGCATAGATTATTTTTAAATTTTGAAAAAGTATCACCTAACACCTTCATTTATCTAATTATTATATAAATTGTGGCAGCGTTGGGAAAACAATGAAGTGTTGTCGCTTTCGGATAATATTAAGATAATATTAACGAATTTTCAGAAAGAAAAATGAGTATTCAGTCAAACCTGTCCGATACCCACAACATGGCTTCTTGGGCACTTTTCGTCAAAAGAGATTTGTTGTTCGTCAAAAGTTGTTGCAATTCAAAAGTTTTACACATGTTTTTATAACGTCGAAAAGAGCGGAAAAATTATATATAAAATGGGTTTTTAAACCATTGTTCTAGGCAAATTAGTTTTCGAAAAAAATTAGAAACTGAATTTCAAAATTCAAATCTTGTTGAAGTTGAAGTTCAAAATGAAGTTTTAAACTCGTATTCAGTGTAGTTTTTGAAAAAAATTTAAAAAAAAAACTAATTTTAATTTGTTTATATTTTGTCTGCATATATTTATACAGGGTGTAAGAGAAATAAGTCTCGAAATTCAGGGGACAAACATATTTCATAGTACTAATGAAGCAATGCTGTGTTCTGTCTATTTCTGCAACTCCAGGGTTGCACTAGATGGATCTCTTTTCTCTTGACAAGTTTCTTGATGTTTAAATAATGATGTTCAGAAATTATAATTTGAAGTTCTAGCTTCGTTATGTCGAAACGTATGAAAAAAAATACGTTGCAATACACTTTCGAAAATTGTTTATTTTTAACATGTAGTAATCAATTAATCAACAAAATATAATAATTTACAATATAAATGAATACAAACCAAAATTTGACAAAAAAATTTTATAATTAGCCAAGACAAAATTACATAATTAACAACATTAACAAAATTACGTAACAAATGAATTTGAGCGCAAAATGAAAAACCAATATAAATTACAGTACCTATTATAATTATTTTATCGTAATTTTTTTTTTTAAATTAATTCTATACATTAAAAAGTTTTTTATTTTATTTACGTGTAATTATTGTGCTTCAATCAATATTTGCTCCTTGTACTTAACTTAAGTTACTTAAATAACATTTATCCGCATTAAATTATATAATATATTATGTATATAATACAATATTAATTTTATTTAATTATTAATTAAATTATTTTAATATTTGCATTCATCAACAATTATTTAGAAAACATTCATTTTATATTTAAATCGAGATTTTTTTTTATAATAATTTCTAATACGAATTTAACAATTATTTTTAAATTTTTTAACGTATTTTATTTATATATAAGTATGTAATTGTTTTACAAAAATTAATATTTCTTTGCGGTAATTATAGCATGTAATAAACAAACACTAAACTGTTTAAAATATTTTTATTATGTTTAGGATTATAATTTAAGAGTGTCACCCTAAAAATCTACCATCAACTTGTCGTCATTAACCCTAGACGTGACGTGACGTGACGTAAACTGTTTTATAATTAAATAAATGTAATAAGTACTTTGATTTATTAAAATACAGTTGGTCTGTTTAGAGTTAGAATTAATTAATTGAGAAAAATAAAGTTTCATGAAATGTATTCACTAACGTGAAATTTGCAATTAGTGAACACACGTGAAGTGAGTAGAAAAATAGCTCTGATGCTAACTTCATATATATTAAAAAAATTATGGAATGTATTTTATTAATATGTAATTTTCACATACAAAAAACCACATCTTTAAAACACTTAATAATTAAATTACATGAACTATTTACGTAGAAAATTAGTAATATTTGATAACCGTTTAAGCAAAATAACGATGATCAAATATTTATAATTTTCTACTATGTTTTGATTAATACTGTCCTTCGATTATTCTCATACATTTTTTTTTATATTTTTTATTTTGATAATTAAATTCGTAACGAAAAATAAACTTTATTAACTAACAAAGGATATGTTTAAAACGTGGAAGCTACCTAGTAAATATTTAGTCAAAGAAGAAAGCATTAGTTGAGAGAGAATGCTTTGTTTAATCTAACAACAAATAAATTATATTATTTGACTATTTGGTATGTTATTAATTCGTAAAAATTACAAGTTTACAAAAATTGAAAATTAAATTTGCCCTAACAATTCTATACACGGGGATAACATTTCGTCTTTCTTAGTAACAATATGTATGTATTTACAGAATATTGTTTTTCACGTCTTAAAGCACTAAGCATTTTAAAAAATTCTTTTCTATACATATATATTTAACTACGCACTCGTAGATTTTCAAACGTCATTAAAACATTTATAATTTTTTTCAATACGAGCTCATAATTACAAGTGTACAAGTTAAATCAATTTTTTTAATGTTAAAATAAAGAAAACTACATCTGTTAAAAACTGTGATCTTTATTGATTATTGTTCCAACCAGCCGTGTTTAAAAAAAATTATTTGACAGATGATCAGCCATTTTGACTGAAAAGATTGAGGTTAAATAGAATATAAAATTATGATGGTATCGAAAGAAAAAAATTTAAATAAAAGTATGATTTCTGGTTGGTTGTGTTTTTTTTTAATGATTCTGATTATTGCCTTATTTTTTGGAATAAAAGTAAAAAATTAAAATGTCATTACAATAAATATATAAATTTTTATATAGACTAAAAATTTCGTTACATTAGAATGAAATATAATGGCACCATTGTGGCAGTTTGATGATATAATGTGTGATTATATTCGTTTATATTCAAAATAAACAAAAGAGGAATATTTAATATTAGCAAACAATAATAGCATAGAAAATTACAGAGTTGGTAAATATCAGAAATTATTGGAAATGTTAGATTTTCTTTTAGAAGTTTTACTTCATATAAATTATTTGTAAATTGAATTGAAAATATTCTCTTACAAGGGTAATATTAAATAAAAATAAAAATCCATATTTTTTTTATTAATTGGCCATTTTCTGTGCTACTATTAATACTTATAAAGAAAGAAAAAAAAACGAGTATATTTTGTAATAATAAGTTCATATGAGGCATTCATTTAATTTTATCAATAAATAATAATTGGAGTTCCGTAATTGGTCATCCGAATATAATGAATTAAAACAGTAGCCGTTTGTATTAGTTTCACAATCAATTAAAGAACTAGCTATTTTTTTCTAGTATTTTAAAGCAAAATAAAGCTTGTGATGATTCTCTTTTAGGAGAATATAAAAAAATAATATTGAACTTGGTTTAGATTCCTAAAAACACATTTGATCACAGGATTACAGAAATTCAAGGATACCGTAAAATTGGATTACTTTGACCATTTTTCAATATTTGTTTTATTTATTATTAATTTTTATCTTCAAAAACTTCAAGGCCACTTTGATAATGAGGCGACATCTATGACTTTCATGCGAAAATATGCTGTCATACAAACTTTAGGAAACTTAGAAGTCAAGGAAGCAAACTTAAACTTTTAGGTCTTGCCGCTAGAGGGCGGCCAAAATCGCCCAATGCAATATTCCCTAATAGTGGTCTGACTTTGGCCACCACATGTTTGCGTTGTTTTCGACCTGTAAGCACCTATCCCATCCAAAAGAAGTTTCTTTAAAATACTAGAAGTGGAAAATTACAATTAAACCCTGTATCTTTTATTTTTAATTTACCTACTAAAGAATTTGCTGTTTTTTTTTTTATTTTACCAAATAATTTAAATAATAAAACATAAAAAAGAAGTATTTTTATCATATTTTTATTTAAAAAAAAAAACCTCAAAAAATATTTCTTTCTTAGTGTTTTCCAAATAAAACAATATGTGGCCAAAGTAACCCAACTTCGTCGTCTGACTTTGGCCACCCTTTGGATTTAGCGTCTTCTCCATTTCAAAGTTAAAAATACTAATACAGACCCATAAAACGTAACTAGAAATAAAAATTAATATCATTTGGTGTAAAACTTATAACAGTGTAAAGTTCAAAAGTAGCCCAAAGTCATCCAATTTTACGCTACTAAACAAAAAGAGGGTTTTTTTGGTTTGTTTTCAGAAACACCGATATTGAAAGAATTCCGTCAAAAGTTGTAGTATTTGTTAGGTTTTGTATAAGCTGTAAAATTTTAGATCAAAACATAATTAAATGAACGCCTTATAATTCTTTAAACGAATGAAAAATAATCATTCCATCTTTAACAAACGCATCAGTCACATTTTAATGATATGATTTGATTATGAACATTGATATTATGATATTATAATACGATTTTTTTTTTTAAATATACAAGGCAATGTATTATAATAATTTTTTACGTTATAATACGTGAATATGTAACTTTTCCAATACACAACAAGCTCTTTCATATATGTATGCATATTTTAAATTTGTGATAGAAAAACGAGCGATTTTTATATTGTTATGTTATGTATATATTATCCATTTACAAGAAAATATACATTATTAGATTAATAGGTATAATTTAATTATTTATAATATATTAGGATCGTTAATAAATACACAAGTAATTTTCTACAAAATATTGATAGTAATTAATATTACTATTTATAAACAAATATTAACTGGTTTGCTTCCTCAATTTTTGGAAAATATACTTAGCTGTACATTTAGACTGAAACATTTTTATTACATACAAGTTAAGTGTCATTTTACAGTTACAGTATTTACAGAATTTAAAATTTAACCCTCCCAATTAAAGAGTTAAAAATTAATAACGACTAAAATAAAATTGTTTTAAAATTAAATGTGGTATTGGTCGTATACAGAGTAATAAAACTCGATTGTTAATCATAGTTACCTTAACTTTGTAAAATAAATACCTTAAAGTGCTGTAGTATAGCATAATTTACTGTTTGGAATATTTACAAAATGTTACATTCGTAAGATAAGTATAGTTTGATATTTAATATTACCAAAAATTTGCATTCAGTAAAGTTGTTGATTATTGCAGGCATTTTATTTTATTGTTTTAATTAATTCCCTAATACTTTTGCATTTATAATTTATTTATCTTTTAGAAAAATATAAATTGTATGCATTTTTTCGTTGTTTGATAATTATTACTCAAAATAGTTTTGTCTACTCCAGTTTTATCAATATGTAAAATTAGTTTAATATAGAAGAGTTAAATTATTTACTATTTTATTCAATTTTTAATCATATTTAATAGATAAGATAACAAAAATAAATTTTTATGTAATAAATGATTATATAATATTTTTTCACGAATGTAACAATCTTAAATTTGTTGCTTAATTATTGTTTGATATGCGCAAACGTTAAATTAATTTAATGTTGAAGGCGGTGATTTATGTTTTTAAAGCAGACATTTTGTTTTAATATAAAATATTTAAAAAGAGGTCTAAAAATTGTTTATATATTTTTGTTCCTAAAATTATTTTGATTTAATTTAATTTACTAGTAACTGTACAATGATTCTGTCGCTGGAAAATTTTATATAAATGTAGGGTGTCTACTAACATTGATAAAAAATAAAAAAATAGTTCTAATTAGAACTTTTTATTTAGGAAAAGAAATATCCATTCAGTTAATAATTATTATTATTCGTTATGGGTTTTAAGGGAAATATCTTATTTTTTGTGTATTACTACTATTATGCTTGCAGCCTTGCAGAAAATATTTAAATAAGTTTTAGTAGAATGGTAGTCTAATTTTATATTGCTGTTTGGACGAAAATATTTTCATTATAAGTATTTAAAATTTTTGTACAGGTTTTAGTTATTTACAAAAGACTGCAAAATATACTGATATTGAAGAAAATAAAAATATTAGTAGAATTTATATAGCTTGAAACTATCCTTTAAAAGTCATAAAATTTCATGAGATTTAAAAAAAAAAACTGATTTTAAAGTTATCCTAACACTTTTATTCTTTAGTTCGGTGATCATACTCTTCTAATAAGCTTTTAAATAAGTCTAATCTGTATTTTTTTCTTTTTCTTTTGAATAAACTAGAATACATATTAACTATCTAATATCTAAAGATCAAGATGGATTTTTGGACAAGGTATTCTTAGAGTCTGGTCCACACTATATGTTTTTCAACCTAATTAAGGAATAGTTAAAGGCAAAGTAAATTTTTACTGAAATAAAAATTCGAAAACAAAAAATAGTATTAAAATGTTAGTAGACGTTCAGAAGGAATTTAATTCAACAATGTAATATTGAATATTTTATATAAATAGCATAAATATATATTAATTATCAGTGATGTCATACTCATACAATTATATACACAACTTATTTATTTGGACCACCTGCTGGGTCTAGGTCTGCAAAAATTTACAATCTTACAATTTAATTAACAATTATATAAGAATTAAACTAATTTTTAATATGTATAAGAAACTTCATCGTTAAAAGAAGCCGTGGCTAAACATTCATTCAAAAGATCACAAACACAAACTGAATACAAAAACAAACCTAGAGACGCGACGTTCGAGGAAACAAATTATAAGCGTTTTTGTTTGAACAACATTTTTTTTTAAAAACAAACAAAAGTGTCACATTTACAAAACTTAAACAGTCGTGCTAAACAGTGGAAGTGAATTTTCGTCATCTTCATTTAAATAATCATTAAAATTTGGTATTGAATTTTCTTGAAGTTCACAATCTTCTATTAATCGGACAATCAATTCATTCTGTATAAGATGTGACAGAGAGTTATTGAAAAAAAAATTTATTTAAAAAGACGTATGAAATTCAAATTACCTCATCTTTTAACCTCTTTAACAATTCGTCACGATCATTGCGAATTCGTTGAATTTCGGCCACCTGAGATGGCGTCCCGGAATCAAACATTTCAAGCAGAGCCAAATGAGTATCCTTTTCGCTGATTAAAAATTCTAGTGTTTCTTGCCTGAAATCAAATAATATTACGTTTAATAACGTAATATTTCTATAAATACGTTTTTCAAGAACTGTTAGAATATTTGGTATTGTTGTAGCGCGTTTCCCTTGAAACACCCAAGTGCGTTAAATTTGTAGAGAGAAATAAGCAATCTTAAAAGTTATATCTAGGTACATTTTTGGAAAGACCATAAATATGCAGGGTCGGAAATGAGACATATGGTTAGGAGGAGAAAGGCGCCCGGTAAGAAGAAAACGTCCCAAAGTGGATTAATCTGCCCTGTGCACACTTTTCAAAGCATCAGAGAAAAGTTTAAAAGCAATTCTTTAACTCTGAATAGATTTCTTGTAGCCAGGAATCATTTCCCTCATTAACTGGAATAGCATTAGGCCATGTAATATGAAATGCCGTTTCCCGAACACCTGGCCGACCATGTATTTCAGATAAATATTGACATTTTTTAAGCATTAGAAAAATCTTTAATAACAATTGTTTAACTCTGAATAACAATTCCTTAACTCTTGTAGCCCGGAATCATTTTCACTATTATCTGGAATAATATTAGGTCGAGTAATATGAAATGTCGTTTTCCGATCACTTGGTCGAGAATGTAATTCAGATAAATATCGATACTCAGGGCCGGATCATCATATAGTAGGGGCAGTAAGGACTGATTGTGAGAAAAAAATCAACAATCCAAATTCGTCAACAGATATAAATAATATAATTTAAAAAAAAAATGTAAGAAAAATAAAAGATTAAAAATAAAAATAAAAATGAAAATTAATTTAAAAATTCTAAAAACATATTGTTAGTAAAAATACATGCAATTCATTTAAATAAAAATTGGAAATATTAAAAAAAAGAAACCAACAATTTCAAATAAATTTTTCAAATAAAAATTCTTTTTATACTATTCATAAGAAATTACCACATAAAAAATTCCTTTGCAGGTTAATCGTAAGAACAGCTTATTTTGAAAAGAGTGAACAGACTATTAGAAAAATATACAATTATACGTTTTGTGTGGTTTTAGTGAAAAAGTATTTACAAATTAACAGTTAAAAGATCGATAAGCTTACTATATTTAGGAGCGTATACAACCAAGCTTCTAGGGAGTGAGGGGTAACAGGAGTTTATTGAATATTATGTAGATACCTACCTACTAGTTGTAGTAATTTTAAATTTGATTTTCCATAATTATCTCAAACGATTTAGCCAAATTTTGTAAAGTATATGGAGAACATCATTAATGAAAACAACGTGAAGCTTATTAATTATTACTTGTACGTGAACTGACGGCATTCGATGCAAGGCCATCGTCTATAGCTATCTTTGCCCAGGCCCGACGAGAGGGTGGGGTAGCCGGGGTTGCAACCCCGGCGCCCGGGCTTTAAGAGGAGGCCCGTAACCGTCGGTAAAGGGCCCAGAAAAAAATTTTGCCTGGCCAGGGAGTTTATTTTTGCTCACTACTTATTTTTTGGAAGAAAATTTTTAAAAAATGCGGTTTATTCTGGGGGCACGCCATTTCTCTCTACGACCCTGTCTTTGCCTATATAATTTTGATATGTAAAGTAAGAGAGATAGATTATAAACAATATTCTACGTTACTTTATTGGCCCCTTTTAAAATTGCCGTGAATTGACGTACAAGCAACAATTACATAAGTAATGATGGACATATATATTTGAAATGGCTCAGAAAATATGAAATTTTACTTATCGTTTACGACTAAAGAATGATAAATCATAAGATCATAAACGTAAGCATTATGAATGATCTTGAATTATTTGTAATTGGCGAAGCACACTTGGACATTCACGGATGATCTCGCAAATAAATGAATTAAGTATGCAATTCAAAGCAAAACAACAGAGTTAGCTACCGATCTTTTAACTGTTAACGTGGCATATTCTTATGATATCAGTTCAAATATTTTACAAAAAATTATCAACTAATAAGCACCTAAAGAACTCACTCACCTATGAGATTTTAACCTATCTCCAAAAAAATTTAAGAATTCCAATTTTTAATTATTTATACATTAAAGTCTAAAAAAAAGAATCTGAATTCAAATTAGAATGTTAAACTGTTCTTAGCTGACGTAATCACTTACTTCATTTTTGATAATTCTTCTAATTTCTCGCGCCGCTCTAAAAGCAAGTCACGTAATTGTTGCTCTAATTTTTTCGATTTACTTAAAACTGGGCGACAAAAATGGCATTTCATTGTGTATGCATTTTGTAATGAGAGTAATCTATTTTCTAGTTTTGCTACCTATAAATAAATTAAAAAGAAATAAAAAAAAGAAAACAATAAAAACAAAAACGAAAATAAAAATAAAATAATAAAAAATTAAAGAAGGGTATTGTCTTGCAATTATATTACCCACATAACTAATTTAATTCTTCAGTTTTCATAATAATTAGAAACTAGAGGAGAAACAATACATATTAATTAGGCTTGCAATGAATGTTTGGCAACTATTCAGTAGTTGGCCTATTCGGTCGGTTAGAAATTACCGAATAGTATTCGCCGAATATTTGGTACCTATTCGGTGCAAGCCTAGTGTTAATGAAATTATAACATACCTTTTCCATTATTTGATTACGTTTTTGTTCTTCCTGTTCAAGAATAATTTCCCTCTCTGTTGTAATTTTGATACTTTCCTTCAATGCCTCTTCCAGTTCTTCAATGCGGTCATCTTTAATTTTAATAACTTCGAAAAGTTGTTCGAATTCATCAATATTGTCTTGCCGTTTTATTATTTCCTCCAATTGGACGATAGTTGATTCAAGTCCTTCTATTTTTTCATTTCTCTTTTGAATCTCTTCTTTAAAATTTCTACTCTCTGCTGCATTTTCTTCCATTTCTTGCAGTTTACTTTCCAATTCAATCAGTCGTTTATTTTTACATTCGATTTCCACCAGACAATCCTCAACCGATGCCAATTCTTCAGTTTGACATGCGCTTTTGTTCAGACATTTTTGACTGTCGTTATTTGATAAAGTAGTTTCAGACTGTTGCTGTTGGATGTAATGATTTTCAAACACTGTATCTACCTATAAATTTGATGTAGTGTTTTTGATGATTGGTGGCGAATTGTGAAAATGGGAAGTTACATGAGACACCGTGAATGAAATGAAAGAATCAAAAGAACGAAACAATAAACAAATTTAAACGAATAGCAGTGAACAATTCACACATAAAAGCGATTTTGAAACGTACAAACACAAGCGACCATACTGGAAAATTGTATGCATATCTCTCTCCTCACATAATTAATTAATACTAGAATAATTATGTTTATTAATTATTAATAATTATTTTGTGTGTTAAATAATACATTTTTATTTTGGAAATATAGTTACGATTAATTTAATTGTCAACGATATTAGCGCTCTCATTATAGACGCTGGCAGGTAAAATGACGTACACCGTCTTGCAAAATATCAGTCATTGCTAATAAGTGTTAATTTAATTATATAAATTAAATTGTATTAAATATTAATTAATTAATTTATGAGGCAAATTATATATAATATATATTTAATAACGAATATATGTATAATTTAGTAACATCGTCGTTTGGCTGACGGTAGTGGGTGAGTGGTTTAGAAAAAGCTTTTCAAGAAACCAGCTGGTCCCGCCTGTGATGAAACATTTAAATATCGTTTAACAGTTAATACGTTACACAATTAATGAATCCACAGTGGAAGGCAATGGAAAAAATAATTTTTGGTTAGTAATTGTTTAAGTAAGGTTAGTATTTGAATTAATGGAAAGTAGCAACGTACCTCTTCTTTCTTTCTCTGCTCTTCCATTTGCGCATTCATTTGTTGCTGACTGCGCAATTTCGCTTGTAAATTTTTAACAGTTCTGTAAAACAAAAAATAAAGTTTGAGTAAACTTAACTAGATTAAAATTGATTAGGCACTTTATTATTAAAGAGAGCGGAATTATTAGCAGAAAAATACTGGAAATATGCCATGGAAGGTACATGATTTTATGTATGCATTACTTTTTTCAAAATATACATGAATTTCTATGAAAGTGTAGGAATAAATACAATAAACTCTTTGAATATTAGTACAACATTTGGTCTTATACTCCTATAACATTATTAATAGATAATGAAAGGGCAAAAATAGCTTGCCACGGGAGGCAGGCTAGATTTGCTGCGGTAAATTATTTCTGGCCCTCGGCATGATCAGACCCTTTTTTGAAGCCCTATATCTCAGCTTTCAGATTTTTCCCAGACATACGGATAGTTTTGTTAGGTCACAAATGTGTTCTATTTTATATGGTTAAAATTTATTCAAAATCGTTGAAGCCGTTTGTCTGCAAATGATCGATTGGTCAATTTTCAGGGCATTTTTAAAATTTAAGAGCGACTAGCCCTCGCCCGCATCAACTTTTTGGTATAAATCATCAGGTTATGTATCTTGGCGAACTGCATTCCCATACCAAATTTCATAAGTCTCTTAAATAATTTCATAGTTAGAGATCAAAGTAGCTCTCCTAACAAGCAGACAGACAGACATTTTATGTAAATGACTAATTTGGCCTCAGGAGATCTCAAAATCTGTATTTCTGTTAAAAACCAGACATCGAATTTTTTCACGATCACATAACGTGGTTTATAGATATGTAATGTATACGAACAAGTAAATATAGGACGAACAAGTATAACTCGATTATTTTTTAATAATTACGGGCGGATTCTTGCATTAAATTGAAGTTCTACATTTTTTTCATTGACATGTTAAATAAATTTTTACACACACATTGCATAAACAAAATTGTAATATCGCTAAACAATAAATAAAATTATTATCGTTTTGTTTCTTAATTTTTGATTTAAAATTGATTGCAAACATTAAATGAGCTAGATAACGTTTTTAATTATAATTGCTATATTTACTTTTGGCTTTTGCAAAAATTTTAGGAATAATAACTATTTTTTTTTTTTTTTTTTGGCAAAATAATATTATTCCCTGATTTTAATGTAAGAAAGGATAATTTTCAATTTTTATTAAAAAAATTTGTGCCTCTTTTATGACCATAACACTTAAAAAATAAAAATATTTCTAAGAAATAAATTTGGATAATTTTAAATATCCTGTTAGTTTATTCATATATTAAATTCTTGAAACTCGAACAAGATGTCTGATGTTCTTGAAATTACTTATAATAAAATCTTTAAATCTGAAATTTAAGACACATTTCTTAAAAAGTGAATAATTTGTACAAATACGTATATTTATACAAAAAAATTGAAAATATGTAGAATTTGGTTAAATATGTGAATCTTAATTAGTTTTAATCGATCCGAAAAGAGGTAATCCGGATGTACCGAAATTTTATTGATATATTACCGAAACTGATCGATATGCAAAACAATTGTAAATTCCGCTGCCTAGTCATAGTTTTCGAAATAGATCTAAATTTTACTAACTGTTGTAAGTCCATTATTTGCTTCTCTTTGGCATTCTGTTCTTCTTGACTCATTTGTACAAGCTGTAACAGTCGTTCCATTTCCGCCGATGACCGTTTAGCTTCTTCTTTAGCTTTTTCTAATTCTTGTTTATGTGTTTCTAATTCTTTTTCTTTTTCGGCTAACTTTTTGGATAGTTCGCCCGCAGCTGATGCCGCACCACCCGCCTTAAAAGAAACAAAAGTACAAGTTAAATTTCGGTAACATAATCGATACTCTACGATGTTTGCAAAATATTGTAGGACCTTTCTTAACGATGCTTCTAATTGGTCCATTTGTTCTTTGCGTCGTTTTAGTTGCTTATCTAATTCAGTCAGTGCTCTTTCCTTTTCTTCAACTTCTTTACGTTTAGCTTCTACAGATTTTCTTTGTTCGTCTAAATGTCTTTTTTGGTCGTCGAGTTGTTTACGCATTTGATTAATATCTTCGCCAACGTTTGTACTCGTCTGAACTTTCTTGTTCGCTTCGAGCAGATCGAGCTTGAAAAAAAAAACGGATTCACTTAGAACTGAAAACTTTTAATTGTTTCAGTGTTGAATATTGTTCAGAGTAAATGAACTATTAGTAATGTTATGAGATGCAAACTAATTATACACAATCTTTTATCAGTTTGAATTGAAAATTTAAAAATGTAAACATGAAACAATCAGCAATTCAGTGTGAACAATATTGTAAACATGCGTTTGAAAAATTGATGTAAATACACTAAATAAGTCGAAATTAAAATATTTTTTTGTTTTTGTTTTATTTTGCCTTGAAATTTGTCTTTTTCTTATCTAATATTAAATTATTTTGTTATTTTAATGGCATATCAAAATAGTATTTATTTTAATTTCGACAATACACATTGATGATTAAAGTGATTGAAATACACAGACACAAAGACGAGAAATGAATTTATTAACAAGAAGACAAATACGATGAGAAAAACTGAATTCTATGCCTTATAGATAATAAATTACATGTAGATTTATTATAGAAACCCTAAATTTTTACCATTATCTCATAAATTACATACTTAACTTTTTAGTTATTAATTTTAAAATTATGTATTTTGTTTAATAATAAAATACAGTCATACACCGCTTACCGACATAAATACAATATACTGTAGGCATAAATAAAAATTCTTAACTTAAAAAAAAAAAATTATACCCCCTCTGTCCTTAAAGTTGAATTAGAAAAACGCTAGTTTTTATAAAATAGCGTCAAACCAGACAACTAAGTTTATTTCCAAACCGCATTTTATGCCAAATAAACTAAAATTTCATGGATGATGTCTGTAGCAGAGGCTAGAGTTCTAATAAATCAATGATATATGTATTTTTTTTGGGATGGATAGTCACGTTTATTTCAAATTACAACTAGTTAAAAACGTTTAATATGAATTAAAAATTATTAATAATTTGAACAGATCAAATCAAGAAAATGTATGTCATGGGGTACTTCTAACAGTGGCAGGGGTATTTCTAACTCATAGAACAAAGTGCTATGAACATCATGAGCAATGAAATTTTAATTTATTTGACATAAATTGTGGTTTGGCAAAGTTACCTTCAATATACAAAGTTGTTTGGTTGGACGGTAGTTGTACTTTATAAAGAACACATTCAAACAATTCCAATTTGGTTAGAATAACAATTACTATTCCAGCCAAAAATATTTCCAGCAATAGTCACTGGATACCTAAACGCTTTAAACTTAAGCTTTTGTATTTTGGTCAAAATGACCCTTTGTTTACGTTTTGTGCTTATATTGTCAAGAGTCATTCTTTTATTATCATGTCACTGTTGGTAGTGTAGTCAACTGGTACGTCGCGTCGTTAAACGGTGCAAAGCTGCAAAATTATTTTCCAAATTTACCTTTGTTTATATATTTTTTTTTTTTTAATTTAATACATAATAGTAAAACTTTTGTGATAAATTGTTTCCAAATTGATCAAAATTAAAATTAAAAATTCCTGAAAATTATGCTAGACAATTTTATTGAAATCGATCCTTTAATTGCAGACTTAAATACTAAGCAGACAAAAATTGAAATTTCTCAAAAATATCTAAATTTTTAATCTTACATTAATTTACATATGTACACATACACAGTAGATCTAAGATTATGTTTAAGTTTATCTGTGAATCAGCCTCTGAAAATGAATTTTATTGAATATAATATTAAAACTGATATCTGTATTTTACCTAACTGAAACAAATTTTGTTATCATCTTAAATGAATAATAAAAATTTTAAATTGTTCGCCCAAAGTAATTAATTAACGTTTACAATCTGTAGAAACGAAACTTGATATCTTTAGTTGATGAGAGATTGTACTTATAAAAACTAAATTATATTGAAAAACATGCTTCTTCATAAGTGATTAAATGTATTTAAACAGATTGCGACCATAACATGTTGAAGACCAGCATCAAATTAAAATACGAAATTGAAAAAAAAAATTACGAAACTAAGTATTTTTTAAAACACTACAGTGCGTTGGAGGATTCCCAAAAAAGCAAATTTTAATAATTTTAAAAAAATAATTACATAAGAAGCATAAACTGAAAAGTTGCCCATAAATAAATACCGTAGAAAATTGTATATGTAATTTTTGTGGGTGATCCTCCAACTAACCTGTTTCTTTTCCAATTCTTGTACAAGCATTTCAAGCTGTGATTGTAGACGTTCCTTTTCAACAGCGGCATTTTTGAGGTCGACTTGTGCTTTTTCAAGGTCCCTGCGTAATTTTTCCTCTTGACCGGACGGTTGTTGTATGCCAGCTTGTTTTTGGTATTGAGCCATTTGTTGTAATTGTTGTTGCAGTTGTTGTTGCTGGGCATGTAATTGTTTTTCCATTGCTTGAATGTGTTTTTGCAATTCTGTGATTGTATTTTCGGCAGCATCAGCACGGTTTTTCTCGGTTTCAACGACCTTTCGCCACTGCTCAAGTTCAGAATCACCACGTGCACCTGTTTCTTGCAGCCGTTTCTCCGCTTTCTCGGCTCTCTGTTTTTGAGTGTCTCGTTCACGTTGAAGTGAAGTGATTTGTTGTTTAAGGTTTTGTATTTCTCGATCTCTGCTTTCTAACATTTCTTTTGTGCCTCGTTCAACGTCTTGTGTGATTCGTCGTTGTTCGGCTTTAAGTTTTCTTACTTCTTCTCTTTGCCGTTCAAGTTCTTGCTCAGACTGAGTTAGTTCTTGCTGGAAGTTCATTAACATATCTTGAGATTTCTCTAACTGAATAACTAATTGGTCTCTTTCTGTTGTTAATTGTTTGATATCTGCTTCGTATTTCATGAATTGTTTCTCTACATTGTCTCCTTGTTTATCACGTTTCTCTAACATCGCAGCCAGTTTTTCGCGGTCTCTTACAGACTGGGCTAACTCTTGTTGTAATTTAATTAAGTTCTCCTGGGTTCTGTGATCCATACTTCGTTGTTGTTGCTCTGTTACACGACGCATTTGCTGTAATTCAGCTTTCAGGACATCTCTTTCTTGTTCTATTGTCTTTGCATCCATTTGCAGTCTTTCCATCTTTTCTCGAGTACGAGCTAATTCGGTATTTACCCTCTCGAGTTCCATTTTAGTAGCATCTGCATTTTCAACTGCTTTCGCTAAGTTCATTTGTGCTTTCTCTAATTCTTTAGCTAAGCGACCGGCTTCTAATTCTGTTGCATCGCGGGCTTGAATAGCCTTTTCTAAACGATCTCGTAAACGCTCCAATTCCATTCTCTCTTCACCTTTGCTCTTATCGGCTGACATTAACTGATTCTTGTATCTTTCAAATTGTGCTATTTCACCTTTCAGTTTTTCATTTTCCTTTTCTAATTTTTCAGATTGTAATTTCAGTTTTTCGTAACGATCCCTCACTTTCTCACACTCTATGTGTGCCCGTTCGGTTTCTAGACGCTGTTTTTCTTGCATACCCGTTAGTTTTGCAACTTCTGCTTTACTAATGTCTAGCTGCATATTTACCTCATGGAGTTTATCTTCAAGTTGTTGATTGCCTGTAAGAAGCTTTTGCAATTCTTGTTGCAATCGTTCGTTTTCGGATTGAATTCGACTATTCTCTGCGGACCACTTATCATGTTCATATTGATATTTACCTCGCATATTTTCGATGCGTTCCAGTTCAGTTCTAAGACGATTGGCTTCCTGCTCGAACTTTTTAGCACGGTCTAATTCAACCAGTGTCTTGTCCAAACGTTCTCGAAGTCTTTCCACTTCAGATTTCAATCGCTCATGCTCTTCTTTAGTTCTTTCCTGAGTATCTTGATATTTACCAAATCTTGAAGCATATCTTTCTGATTCCTCTCGAAGTGAATCTGCTTCTGATTTATATCTTTCAGCTTCTGCCTGTACTTTTCTATATTCTGACTGTAGTTTATCGAGCTTATCGTATAATTTCTCGATTTCTATTTGCATCCTGGCAATCTCTTCCTGAGCTTTTTCGTGATTAGCTTGCGCTTTACCACTCTGAGAGTGAGCTCTTTCCAACTCAAATTCAAGTCTTTCATTTTCAGCTTGTAATTTTTCTTTTTCGGACTGTATTCTTCGTAATTCGATTTGTGTTTTATCATATCTTTCACGAACCATTTCTAAATCAACTGATAGACGATCAATATCCTCTTTGGTTTTTTCTTCCATTTCTTTAGTACGACCAAGTTGTAAGGCGGCTCTGTCATACATTTCTTGAACACGGACAAGTTCGTCCTGGATTTTACGTTGTTCTTCACGAGCCTTGGTTGCAAGTAGTTGTTGTTTCTCCACTTCCAGTTCCAGTCTATCTTTTTCAGCTTCCAAGGCATCAATTTTGTTCTGAAGTCGGTACACGTCACTTTGTGATCTGTGAAAATAAAAATAGTGTTACAGATGGATCTTAAAAGTTGCTGCAGTCCAATTGGGGCATGCAAGCTAACACCTAATTGAGATGGCCAGTGTGAAAAGAATTTCGCGAAACAGCAGCATTGCCAGCAAAGAACATGTAGCGTGAGATAAATGGAATTATTTATTACCTTATGTGGGAAAATGATTTTTAAATCCAATACTAAAAGTAAGGGTCTTAAATTTTTTTTATAAAATAAAGTTTTATTTCTTGTGTTCCTACTTCTATTTGGACTGCAGCATTACACACATACCTATCATATTTTTCAAGCATCTTTTCAAATTCTCTATTAGCGGTTTCTTTATCATCAATTGCTTTTTGTGATTGGTAAATGGCTTTTTCTAATTTGTCTTTCAAAATATCTATTTCGGTGATAGCATCATCTCGCTCCATTTGCAGTTTCTGATGCATGGCATGTGCTTTTTCCCACCTCTCCTTAAGTACATCCAGCTCAGTCTGCATATCGGCCCGTTCTCGTTGTGCCTTTGAAACATGACTTTGTTGCAGTTCTAAGCGCTCCTGGAGTTTCTCACATTCCTCTTGAAATTGGTCCCGTTCTTTCTGTAATCTTGCAATGAGTATCTGTAAAATATAAATAAAATTTTTTTTAGAAATAGGAAAACTAAAATTTCTGCTTTAGGAGTACCTGAGATTTTTCAAATTTATCACGTAACCTATCGGCTTCCAATTGTATAGCTTCTCGTTCTTTTTGCATTCTTGTAGCTTGCCCGAGTGATTTATCTAATTGTGATTGCAAATTCTCAAAGTCATAATTTAGTTTTTCTTTTTCCATTTGAAGCTACAATAAAAAGAATTTTTAGAAAAATGTTTTTTTTTAAACGTTTTTATAAAAGTAGGTATACCTTTCGAACTTCACTGGAAGTTTTTTCTAATTTTTCTTGAAGTTTGTCATTTTCAGTTTGAGCTTTATCTAAGGAGTTTTGTAATTTATCTTGTTGTAGTTGAGCTTTGCCCAAGGTTGCTTGCGTTCTTTCTAATTCTTCTTTTACTTTTTCCAACTCACTTAACGCTTTTTCTTTTTCCGAGTGTAATTTCGCTATATTCGACTGCGTTTTTTCGTATTCTATTCGCATACTCTCTGTTTCTCCTTGGGCATTTTCTAATCTTGCTTTCAACCGATATACTTCTCCTTGAGATTTTTCTAATTTTTCTTGTAATGCCGCCGCTTCGTTATGCGCTCGTTCACAGTCGGCTTGCGTCACTCGCAATTCGGCTTGACATCGACGCAATTCAGCGGCAGCCTTATCGGCTTTCTCTTGAACTCGATCGAGTTCTTGAGAAGTTGTCAGGGTGCTTCTACCGAAAGTAGTTTGCGAACGTTCGAGTTCATTGCGCAATCGTTCGTTTTCTAATTCTAAGCGTGCTAATCGTTGTTTTGCTTGTTCCCAATCGGCACCGCTTCGACCCACTTCACTTGCCGCTTTATCTAACTCAGCTTTTGATTTTCCTAATTCGGATTGTGAGCTTTCTAATTTTGCCTCGAGACGATCTTTTTCCATTTGTGCCCTCTCTAAACGTGCTTGAAGTTTTTCAACTTCACTATTGAGAGCATGAATTTTCATTTTATATTCAGCTATTTCACGCTCGTGTAATTCACGTTCTTCTTGTTTTTCTTGTTCGGCGCGATCACGTTGTTCGCGCAATTGAGCCATTTGTTTTTCTTTGTCACCAATGGCTTCTTCGAGTGACGAAAGAGCCCCTTCGGAGGAACAGTGGTGTGCTTGCATGGCATTTAATCGAGCACGTGCCATATCTACTTGATTGTCTTTTTCTTTTAATAAATCTTCTAAGTTTTCAATCTGTGAATAAGCAATATTCCGATTGTTTGCTTGACGAAAATAAATTTTCACTACGATACGAATCAAATGAAAATACAGAGATACAAAAATAAATGAAATAAAATGATTACAAAATCTATTCGAAATTAAAATTACTAATAGAAAATTATAAAAATAATTACAAAAATAGCAAGCATTCTTGTATGCAAGTATACAATTTCACTCAAAATACTTTGAGATTTTGAAAAATATTTTGAATTCTTAATAAAATTTGTTCTTACTACACTACAAAAAGTGAAATGGTGTACTGTTTCAACATATAAGAAATCTAAATTAACATTATAAAATACATCTATGGCTCGATTTGCACGGTGCTTTTATTTGACATAATTTCGTTTTTAGACCGTCTTTAAAATAACGGAAAAAAACTGGTAGAAGTGAGTGTTTGAGTCAAAAACATATTATGTATCTAATCTAGTGATCAATAAACATGGCAGTTCTTTAATCTGATATTTTTGTATACAATCCGATATTATTAAAAAAGTAAAGCACAATATACCACACAAATTGCTACCACATTACTACCACGCACCCTCGGCCTCAATAGTAGCAACTGATGACGTCAAACAGAAAGAAATGAATTACTGAATTATGCACATTTTAGAACACGATCATCCGTGCAAATCGGAGGATTGGTGTATGTATGTACTTTAAATGGTCTACTTATTTACAAATTCCACTATTATAATATGGCGATTTGTTACACGAACAGCTTAGACCACATTAAAGTAGATGCTATACAGAAATCTACATAACTATCGTTCTAAATCTAAAACAAAAAAATTTAAAACTTAACAAAAAAAAAATATATATATGTTTCTATAAACGAAAATAAACTTAAAAAAATAATATTACTTTGTTTATGAAACCTAAATACATATATTATTATTAACTTTAAAAAAAATAAAATTAATAACACAGATCAGTCTTAAATAATTCACGACACATTTAAAAAAGGGTTCCTTGGAAAATTTAAACATATATATGTATATAATTTTCAAATATTCAAATATTAATTTTGGTATCTTATTATGTTAAATAATTAATAAATTGTATTTATCAAGGATTAATATTTAGGAGGTAGATAGGTTTTCGTAACTGTTTTGTTTATATGTTAATATTTAGTACTTTTTGAATTTTTAAATAGTTTGAATGTTAAAGTTCATAGGATTTTGATTGTTTAGATTGTAGAATAAATTTCAACTGAAAAATAGATTCTATTTTAAGTAGTTATGAACAATTTTTTGTAAACTGACTAATACTAATTTTTAATGACATTTGAACGTAAATGCTCAAAAATGAAAAATAAATATCGAATGAAAATTTAACATTAATTTGGCGTGCAAAAATTGTTAAACGGAAACTGAAATACTACAGTAAACTCTCGCTAGTTGAAATTGATAAATATTGACAAATAGGTTGGGAATATTGGGATCACTGAACAAGGGTTGTATTCTATAATTGTTTTCTTAATGTTTTAAGGACAACACTAGAAAAATACGTCAAAAATTTAATACCTTAGCGAGAAGGCCGCCGTAGAGAGGCTGTGGAGATATCATTTGTTTAGTCTAGTGTAACAATTTATAAAATGAAAAAAATGATTTTCTAGTGATTTTCTTCTGGAATTAGTATGGATGAAACTAGTCGGACTAGCGAGAGTGCACCGTATATTATGTCTATATGAAAAATATGACCGCATTATTCCAGGGTTAATACATGAGCAAAAATATGCAATGTCTGAAAGTAACTTTGTTCATATCAAAAATTATGATGACTGAAAATGATTTATGGTGGCAGTGCTGTGAATTTTAAAAATCATTAAATGTGGCGTGACATTGGAAAAGGAACATTATTAGGATAAGATTTTTTTGCTCATCAATTTTGTTGTTATTTCAACGTCTTGAAATATATTAAATACCCCTGTCGCAGCATCCTGCATAACATAGCGAATTTCCGTTTATAAAAGTTAGTTTTTCTCGGAAACTAGTTCACATAGAACAATAGTTTAAAGACCTTTTTTATGTAATTTTTTCTCCTCTTTTAAATGGTGTAAAAAAATTTCGCAAAAATTGTTGAGTAAGTGGAAATTTTGGCAAAAAACTAATTTTTTGCAAGAACAAAAACCATGTTCCTGGCATCCGACATGTTTGGTTAACAAACTCGTCCAACGGTTTGGGACTTCCAATATTTTCACCAAATTTCGTAAACCTAGGACATTCCGTTCGAGAGTTATCGTGCGGACATATATATATATATATATATATATATATATATATATATATATATATATATATATATATATACATATGTATATATATATATATATATATATATATATATATATATATATATATATATGTATATATCTATATATATATATATATATATATATATATATATATATATATATATATATATATATATAAATTTTAGCGAATATTATTTTCTGTTTCTAGGGACCTTAAAACAAATTTCTGCCATGGTCTCGGGCTCAGGTCGCGTTACGACAGTGACTGTAATAGCTGAATTCCATTCTGGAGATTCGCTAAAAACTATAAAATATTATGTTAGGCTTCTTTCACATTGTACGGTTTTCGTCGTACGGTAAAAAGCCATACGGTCGCATTGCTGTGGAATGAAAAAGGGTATGAGACTAAGCGCGTATACAAGGCGTCATGATCCCTCTACCTTTGAGAATTAAAAATATACACTAGATATTATTTAATTTTAGACATCATATCAGCAAACTTATTATAATTATAATGATTATTGAGTCAGTTGGCGTTTTTCTTCGTCTATTTAGTGAATTTAAAGGTAGCGGAAGTTTGTGGGGTGCATGATCCCCTCTAAGAAACTTGTTGGCCTAAAAATATTAAGTGGTGGTTTTTATTTATTCATTTTTTTTTTGCTCGTCAATTTTATTTCAGGAGAAGAAACTCAAATTTTTTTGTTAAAATTTTGTTTTAGAAATTTTTTAGCTCTTTCATTTCTTACGTCATGTTACGGTAAAATATCGGTTCCGAGCCGTTTTTTGAACTTGACGGTTACCGTGTGGTATTTTTCGCTCACTACCACTAGCCGATATAACTAAATGGATACTTTTAGATTATACAATTTTTTAACGTACGGTAGTAACATTTTTTATTAAATTGCGTATTAATTATTGACTTTATTTACGAAAATGATGATAAGTATGCTTCAACCGATTGTATACAATTTCGAAATTGTATGTTTTGCAGTTTTAACATACCCTTAAGTTTAAATTTGCCATGTACTTAATCAAGAGAAGTAGCAAAACATCTGGAAATAGTTGAAAAACTTATTTTCATTATTCTTCTAGTCTTCAAAGAATGTGTACCATTAAAACCGTACCTACAATGTGAAAGGAGCGTTAGAGTTTCACCTATTTTCAGTTAAAAAATTATTACTTAATTGTGATCCTGACGCGCGACAAAAGTTAATTCCTTTTCCTTTGTCTAGCCACAAATATTTAGTTAACAATGTATATCGCAAAATGTCACAAACTTGAGCTATTCAACCTAATCAATAAAACAATGAAGCAACAGATGATAAAAATAACTGAAGTGCTATTAAAAATAAAAAAAAGAATAAATCAAACAAAAGAAAAAAACAATTGTGAAAAACATGAACTATTGTGTTAGCTTCTTTGAAAAATGAAACAAAATAACGACAATAATTTTCCAGTAAACAAACCTTTCTTTGCAAAACATTAATCTTGCGGTCTTTGATATCCATGTGATCCTTTAGTTCCGTTAATTCGGTTTGTATACGATTTCGTTCTTGTGTTAATTGCATTGCAATTTGTGTTTTCTTTTCAATAAGGCGATTTTTTTCTTCGAGACGCTGTCGAAGCTCTTCACACTAATTAAAAAATAGTACAATTATAAAAATAAATACGTAAAACGATCCATCTACTGCTTTTAATATTACATACAACAGAAAGACACAAATTATGAAATAACTGGAAAAAAATGCTCATTAATTTTCAAACTATTGTATATAATTTCGATAAATAAATTCAAATTGGCCAGTATGATACAGGTATTAAAGATAACTTTCTAAATAATTGAATTAGAAGCGCTAAAATATTCACGTTCAGTACTTTGAATTTCGAATTAATAAACAATTGTTTAAAGAAAATAAAATTTACTTAATTTCCTTTTGGACCTTATATAAAAAAAAAAAATCTTATTAAAAAATCTTAAAAATACTTGAGCTAATTTATACTTTACAAGCATTGTAATCTTGAAAGCTTGTCGAAGAATCTCAGACAAAAAAACCGAATACTATATTGACGAGGCTGGGAACCGAACCCTTGACCTCTCCACGCTGTAAAACAATATTAATTAATTTTTATTTTATTGAAAAAAGTGAAAATAATTTTCCTGAAAATTATTCCTCTTAAAAATTATAAACAAGAATTGACAAAACTATACATACATCTGCTTGGAGCATATTGTAATGTTCTTCTTTAGCACATAGTGACTCTTTGAGGACCGCAATATGTCGTTGATAGTCCTGGTGTTGTTCCTCTAACGTTTTCATTTTTGCCGACATTGCCAATATTTCCTGGTCGCGACGTTGTATTTCCAAACGAAATTCATCTAACTGTTGTGTCCAAAACAATTTCCATTCCACAATGAAAATGATGCATAGAAATTAGCGTTAAAAGAAACACAAAAGAAATTAGTAATTATTCCAGAATTTTTTTTTTAAATGTAATAAAACAATTTGATTTAATTTCAGTTTTAGATAGAAGCAGTTTGGCAATAAATAATTCATATTAGCAATAACTGATTCAATCTAAAATACGAAGCAAAAACTGTTTTATACTTGTAATAAAACTAATGAAAAAATAATATCATGCAATAAATGTTAAAATTGTCTAAAAAATTTCAACTGGTTCAAATAAAAAATGGCGTTAATAATACGGAAATTTGAATTTTTTTTTGTTTAGTTGTTCATTTAGATTTATTGATCTCATGCAGTTGTAATAATTTTGGAAATTTTTAATTTTAAAACGCCACAGTATTCATGCATGTAGCGCGCTGATATATTTTAAACTCTTTGGATACGTGCAATATATTAAACACTAATGTTATGTAGTAAGTATTATTCTAGGAGAGAGATAAACAGAGTGTGGTAAACTTAATTAACTAGGTGGCTGGTGATTTGTGTACGGGCTAATTAACACAAATTACTTCCAATGACTCAACTGTGTGAATGATTTCTGAATTAAATGAATCTTTTACGCATTTTGGCTCTAACCGTTTATGTACATTTTGGGATCATATACAACAAAAACATGTGTCGTGTGTCAAAGATCACAAATTGTATTTAAAGGGTTAAAAAGGGTATTTGTGTTAATTATTTAGGCGCGAAATGTATGCGTAATGTGGATGCGTTCAAAACAAATATATGTACGTTGAAAAAAATGAGATATATGAATTTCGAAATGATGTTTGAATGTCTGATATGCACAGTTCTTGCAGTTATTTTTTTCGAATTCATTTAAAAGTATACATTGATTTTTGTTAATACAAATTGGTTTGAATTGTAGAACTATGCATAAATTGGACTGATACTGATATAACAATATGAAAATTGATTTGAAAATGAAACGACAAAATGTTTAATCGATAAATAAAGTTGAATTGCCAAAAAAATTTTTAGTAAAATAGTTACTCATTATTTTTAAGTTTTATGTAGCTCAACCAATCTGCAAATAAAAACTGATAATATTCTGTTTCAAAAAACAAAAAGAAGTTTACGTTTTTAAGAATTGTTTTATTTGTTGTAACTTAAATATATATTCTCTATATACAGATAATTAATATTTATTCATGGTTTAACGAGAATATTTTACGATTTATATTTAAATTTACAGAACAATAAGAAAAATATAATAAATTCATATATTTTTTTTCTTTTTTTAAATTTTTTTAAACTTTTTTTATTTTGTTTTATTTTTTTCAAATTAATCAAAAGCTAAATTTTAATCAGTCAATTGCTTCAACAAGTTTAATAAATTTTTTAAATATTTAACTCTTAAGTAAATTTAGATAATTTCCCTTTTAGTGTATAGAATAAATATAATTCAATAATATTTGTTTTTATAAATATAAAATTTTCTCTATTTGAAAGAAATTGCCTATTGACATCTCCATCAGGTACGTACGTCTGCATTTTTAAATACGAAAATGGATTAAAAATGAAAGACTACTTTAAAAATTTTACGAAGAATGAGATGTGCAAAAAAAAATTAATCCACAAATTTTTTTTCTCAAAGTTACTTCGCCTAACGAAAAGCCGGATCTGGTTGCAAGCATTGTCAGTCGTTTTAATTAATAAGTTACGTCTATTGTGGAATGGGAATTATCTTTAAACGTACAATATTGATTCACTATTAAATGTTTAATGCTTAGCGTATGTGTAATGTAATCGATCTAGCACCAAAAATTTTCAGTTATTTTTAATTTTTTTATTTTCTAAACATTGATTAAATAACACTCTTTAAGTGTTGTAACACTAATATTTTTTTTTAGAAACATTGGTGTCTCTTTTACGAGAAAGGTTATATTTAACTAGACGAAAAGTTTAATTGAGACACACAACAAAAGCTTCTAGAAGTTTCTATTCACTAACATACTAGTCTTCAACGTTGCTGTTTATTTGCTGTATTAATAATAGTTGATAGCGGTATATTGTATAAATAACTAATTTTATTGAATATATGAACACTTTTGGTGTAAATGCGTCAATTTTTTTTTTTTTTTTGTAAATTAGGCAGTAACACAGTATTATTGCAAACGTTCTTCATGAAAATTTAGGCTAAAATTTTAAGAAGAATTACACATGCATAATTTTGTGGATTAATTATTTTCGCATAATTCTTTTTAATTGAGAAAAACTATTTATAATAAAAAAACATCCTTTGATAGTTTAAATACCGATGTAAAGTTAATTGTTATCTAAGTAACTGAAGAATTATTATTTGCTTACGTTTTCATATAGTGTTTGGAATCGTATTATAAAAACTAATAACTTTTTTGTATCAAAACCTTTTAAAGAGTGTCAAAGCTATGAAAAAAATTATACAGTAAAAGTTAAAAAATTCACTTTAATACGTTTAGAGAGTATAGAAAATAAATTATCAGGTACATTTGGACAAATCGATTAATGAGTAAAAGGGTTATTTATTTTCTAAAAAGAATTTATTAAAGAAATAAAGTAACAAGCAGACACTATAAATAAGCCTTTCTAGAATTCGACCTTTTTTAACTTTTACTGCAATTAACCGATGAAAATTTTAATTTTTCAATAAGGAATTTTCAAAATTCACTTTTAGTTTTTTCTTTTAAATTTTATTTTTTAAATAGTTCTAATAAGGCCCTAATTTTCATCTACAATAGGAATACATTGTAAGACGAGTCAATAAATTCTTTGTTTTAAGTACAGTCACCAAAAAAAATATTACCTACTTTAGGCTTTTTAGGCATAATTTTATATTAATGAGCATTATGAGAAAATTTTCATTTTTAACACGTTTGCTTTTTTAACATTTAAATTTTCAGTCCCTTAATTTACTATACTGAATTGACATTTATTTAAAAATAAATTTTTCATTAAACTACAGAAAAACGTATATTTCAACGATTGGAGCGCTGATTAGATATTCTTTGTTTACAGTAAAAATAACAGTTTTTATTTCTTTCAAATGATATTATTTTGTAAAAGAAATTTAACGCTATATCATAAATTGTTATAAAGCAAACTGTTTTGCGTATTAAAAAATGTAGTAACCTCCTACATTTTTTTTTTATAAGTTCATAATTTGTGAGCAGGACACCCAGGGTCCCAGGCATAAGCTACCATATTAATATAGTGAATAACCTTACAAATTTTGAAGACGATTAGTAAGTATCTCCAAAGAAAATTTGTTCATCGCTTACCATATAATGGAAAGAATGCTTCCATCAAATACAGTTATTTTTACAAGAATATAGAGCCTGTTATTTCGGAAATATGGATGTGGGGTTGGTTAGAAAATTCCTACAGGTAGAGAATGACTCCTCCTTAAGTGCAGTTATTGTAATTTTGTTCAAGCAACAAAATTGTATTGATAATAACATATTAACAAGCGCAAACTCCGAGAAAAGCAGAGTACAAATTTTCGTTACTTTTCTCAGAACTTCAAAGTTCATTCAGTACTTAGCGTAACCAACGCACACCGAGTCTGACTTGACTTATAGTATGTTTATAACTTAAAACGTCTGTAAATCAAGTGACGCCTGTATGCCACACGATGTCAACCTATAAAGGTTTATTCATATCTACAGACACTGAACGTTACAGACACGTATCGTGGCAGACACGACATTTTCAAAAGTATTCATATACACAGACAATTAGCAGACACACACAGACAGTAGATACTATACTTATAGCACGTATAGTATGTATTAGTGAATTACAAAAATTGAATTGTAGCAGATCTGACAACGTTATGTGACTTTTATACTGAAGATTTTTCCGAAATTGCGTTGTTATTGGAAGAAGAAAAATGTCGTTTCTTGCTGCATACTTCTTTTAATTATCGCCAAATTTCTTAACAGTGTGATTGTGGAGAAATGTGCATAACCTAATAAATTCGATTAAATGTTTCTTATTCAGATCTTATATAATTAACAGAAAATGTTTATTTTCGAACAAATTCAATTAATTTTTCGTTGTTTGTACTTTATAAAACGAATACAATGAAAAGTTATAAAAGCTTTGTTCCTTTTTCATGAATTTTTAGTTCAAATCAGTAAAAATCATGCGCAGTTGGAAAAGCTGAAAATAATGCGTTCCTTTTGAAAAAATATATTACTTGTATAGGTACTGATAGTTCAATGTTCCTTTTACTATGAATTTGAATTTGAACTGAGTTCAAAACACTTCAATCAGTCCGGGATTTTTGTCAAGAATTTGAACTAGAATTTCAGTTTGTGTACAGTTTTGAAAAAATTATCAAAAAAAAAAAGTTAATGAAGAATAATATCTACCATATCTACGGTTAGCGTCGTTAGCGTGGTAGCGTTGTCATACGATTGAGTAAAGAGCAAAGTTATTCAAATTTAAATAATAATTAACCCTTTGCGCTTATAAGACATGTACAGTATGACAAGGTGGTTTATCCATTAACTCCACCATATTTAAAGGTGTTTTGTCTGTTGGATCATAAGACATGTACCACATGACACACTGAATGTTGAACTGTAATCACTGCTAATACTTCACATTACATGAATATTTTATTTAATAACTGCAAACACATTCATTTATTAGAAAAATTGTAAATAAAATAATACAAAATTACAAAACGTTGAATTATCTTTTTGAAATTAAAACCTAATAAAAACAGCATTGAGGACGTATTTAGCACATTTAGTATTCAACTTTGGGGAAACAAGTTTAGAACGTCAAAAGAATCCGTCAAAAAAAGAACGTCGGTCGTTGTCATGTGCTACATATCTTACCAGCCTATTTACAACTAACTTTTTTTTTGCTTGAGTGCAAAGAGTTAAAATATTTTTGTTGATTTTAACTATATATTTAAAAATATTATTAAGGCAAACTAATTTGGGAAGTTTTTGGATTTTTATTAACCGATGTGGCGATTTGCTTCAAAAAAGATAATGTGTACTCCATCTAGTGTATGGGACATACACATTCTTATATCAATTGTTGTTTCCTTTCTCTATGATGGTAGTATCACACTTCTATGCCCTCTATAGAATATTTTTAGAATTTATTGAGTTCCTTTTTAAAAAATTCAGAATTATTAGTTCAAGTAATAATTCAATTCGATCATGTTTATTTGACAAATTCATTATTATTTAAACCGTTCATCTTTTTGGAAAAGGAATAAAGCTAAATAAATTCTAGGAATTTTGTTTGTACGTTTCGAAACATGCATTCATACTAACCGCACAAAGTCAACAGACATGTTCCAGCACAGACAAAATATTCTCCTCGAGAATACTGTGCGGACACTGTCTGTCACTGTACGTGTCTGTGCGCTTACGTTACGCTATAATATGAATACACCCAATAAGAAAAGCATTAAACAATATTTGTCGTGTCTGGCACGATATGTGTCTGTAACGTTCAGTGTCTGTAGATATGAAAGGACCTTAATAGGCTGTTCAGTAGAATGTATGTCTTTTGTAACTCTTCTGAAACTGACTGCATTTGATTTTCAACTATAGGTACAGTTAGCGCTCCATGTGTACGTCGCATCTATAGTTCAAACAAATACTTTACTAAATTATATAAATTGGTGTTTTTCATGTTTTGTATAACATATTTATTTATTTCAAAAAAATAGTTCTAAAAACGTTATAGAAAATTAATTTCTATTAGTCCAAAAATTTTACATCGTTCTTGTGTGGTTTCGAAGTAAATGGAGTTTTTATAACACTTTCTTGCAAGTTAATGTACATAGTTCCGCCATTAACAAGTTAATAAAACTGAACCATTAAAGTGATAAGCAGAACATACAGCAGAGTATACTTGTAAGTTTTCCGACGTTGGTAATCTGTTTTTACGAGTACATATTTATATATTATTATTTTCTTACTTGATCATGTGTAAATGAAATTGTAGTTACTCCTTATATAATCCTTACACTAGTTTTTATTTGGTGTTTATAGGTTTTTTCTTCACATTATCCTATATTTAATTAGCAACATGTTAATCAACTATATGCACCTTAAATATATAAAAAGAGATCATATTTTTTACTGGTGTAAGATTATCGTTCTTATTTAATTAATTTAAAGTGTGAAAAACATTTTTTTAGTTTCCTTTTTATAATAACAATTTATTTTAAAATGTGATGTGCTATGTATGTAATTTTATGTATATAGGCCAAACATAGCTATTATATTTGAAAATATGTATAGGTATAGTATAGTTATTTCGTACATATTTAGGATAAAAATAACTAAAAAATATAATTTTCCTATTTTAAGAAAAATATTTGTATGAAACATTCTAGATTTTTTGTATATTTTGAATAAATTGCTTTTACATACTTCATTCTTTTATTCCTAGTTTTTGTTTTATATTTCTCTAAAGCATGCAATTTTAAAAATATGAAATAATTTGAATGGTTCAGTCCCATTTCTGATCCCGAAAATTGCTTACAATTCTTTTTAACGTTTAATGTCTATACGAAATTAAGTTTCGCGGAGTATTTTAATTTATATTTTAGCGATCTTTTAAATTAGTGTCACCTTCGTCAACCTATATTGTATTTTTGTGTCTCCTTCGCTTATTATAAGGAATAGTGTCTTGAAGTAAATATTGTAGTATTAATTGTTTGAATATAAATATGTATCTACGAAAAAGTCCGTAATACAGTCAAATATTTTCCATACCAAGAAATTATACTTTTCATGAGGATATGGTACTTGACTGAAATTAGAAAACTATTCGAAATACTTTATTTTCTCATATTAATCAACTTGTTTGTTTTTTTTTTTATTTTAGATTAATTGTGACGTCGTTTTGAAGTAATGATGCAGTTTCATTCATTTAAATCACTGTTGAAAGTTAACGACTTTCAGAATCAAATTGATAAATATTACCAAATAGTTTTGTGTTTCACTATTAAAATTAAATATATATAAAACTTAACTCATAGAATTATTTTATATTTAGTACAAATTTCAAACACAGTCTTGTGATGTAGGCGCTGGGAAAACCAAAACTCTTTCAAAACAGTTATTGAAGATTGTGATTTTAACATAGATATGTTCTTAGACTTAGACTAAAGAACAGCTGAAAAATGTGATTTTTATTTAAAATTAGTGTCAAAACATTGGTACCAAAAAAATTAACAGTCACTATACAATTGACGGTCTATGTGCGGGTGGTCAAAAATTACCTGTATTTAAGTACAACTGAATTATAAAAAATAAAGCTTAAAAAAAAATTGAACACCATAAAAGTTTGTTAACATTGCTAGGTAATGAAAAGAAGTAATAATTTAAAAAAATAATTAACAAATTCAAAACAAATTAGATAAAGTCAAAAAAATTGCATTATATTGTACATTTTAATTAATTTATTCAGAGAATAGTTGACGTTATATATAATTATTCAACACAATTTAAATAGCATTTTAACTTTTTTTTAATTTTTAACATGTATGTGGCTTTTGGCTGGAGTACAAGTAATAATAAGGTCCGATCTACATTAACACTTCGCTCTCGGTACAAGAAGCAATAAGTGTATTCACATCATCACTCCGATACCGCTCCGATATCAGTCGCGGTCCAGTCCCGCTCCAGTACCATCCCAATACCAATACCACTTAGGTAATATTTTATCGAAGCGATATCAGACTTGTTATGACTTGTACCGATAGTGTAAATACTTTTTTGATTCCACTTCGCTCCGCTTGCATTCAGTTGTTATGAAAAGATGTTTGTATCGAACTATGAGCGTATACTGAGAACGGCATTAAAATGTGAATGGAGAACGAATAGGTACCATCAGAACTGTAATGTGAACACAACAAGACTATATCGGAGCGAGACCGGAACGGGAGCGTACCGATATCGAAACTATAGTGTGGATCGGGCCTAACTAGGTAAACCAGATATATGGCTAATGTTTGTTGTAGTCTCAACGTGCACCTATTGAACTATAAAACTTATTCATGGCTTAATGTTTTTCCGTGCAGTAGAAAAACATTCATACATGAAGAGTAAGATACATATTCTCCATATGGTGCACACTTTTATAGTCTTATAGTATAAATAGCCCAGTAGTTTTTTTTTCCTTAAGAAAATATAAATAAGGTAAGTAAGTGTCTATCTATGTACATATCTAGTACTCTCTTGGAAAATTTAGTTAAAAAAAGGAGTTTTCTTTTACCATACATTCATACATTCATGCTTCATGTCTAGAGACACTCTTATTGCTTTTTTGAAAAACCTAGTTTAAATTATATATAATTTTACTCATATATTTCAATTTAATAAGTGGGTATAGTACGATCAGAATTAAAATATATCCGTTTTTAGTCGCTGGTTTAAAAAAGTCGCTGGTGTCATAATAAATTTTAATAAATATTGTGGAGAAAACAATTTTTAGAAAGAATTACCTTCGAAACGCCTAAATTAATCGTAAAAACAAAAATTTCGTTGTTGAATGAAGTTTCTTAAAGGAAACGAAATTGCCCTTCAATATATTTTTACTTGTATCAAAAATTTCACATACAAAATGCATATAGGAGAATTTATGGTAAAATAAATGGTAGGTATCTATAAATTTACCTGTTTTAGGACCAACGGTTTCTTTAATAGTTTAATACCTTCATAGCTAAATAGACGAACCTATTGATTTAATGCTACTGATTCTTAAAAAGTCATTTCATTTATTTCTGGTCATACTTTACCTAGTACGTATCTACTTAGGTTGACATAGACGTTTTGAAATTAAAGCATGCGCCTTTTCTTATACATAATAGATTTTTTAATTGGATCGCATGAGCCAGTGCAATGAATGTTTTTTCTGATACATATAGGTACTGTGTGAGTTTTTCGAGAGTTGCCATTCTTATTACAGCCAAACCGTTGATTTAATCGAAAAATTGCTCAAATAAGAGTTGTAGATATCGACGGGGGCAACCGATTGCTATAGTCTGGAGCTTTATAGCTCTTATGGTTTTCGACCTATGATACAAACTTATAGATTTTTAAATGGGACGATATATTAATTTTTCGATAAAACTGATCTAATGCAATAATTAACAACATAAATGAGCAAAAAAATTTTTTTTACCCAAGTTTAATTTTTTAATTTTTCTTTAATTTATCAGTTAGGCGGTAAAAATATGCATATGTACTTAAGGCTACTTCAACCGATAGTGTTTCTCTTGGTTACATTTCCATTGCATTCAAGAAAAGAACCTTTTCCAGTACCATTTCTATTATAAAAATTTGGTTGGAATAGAAATGGCAACTCTCAAAAAACTCACATGGTATATTATAAAGTAAACCTCACATATTATGTAATATACCTATATTTACGTTTGAGACAAAAAGCGCCCCTACTATATTCTAGCATTTATAAATATGCAGTTCTAATTGGCTCGATATATTGTTAGTCGAAGATTCGACCGTTTAAAAATTGAGACTATAAAGATCGTTAATGATAAAATATACTATTAGTGGAAAGGGAAGAGGGGTGAAACTAGGCTGATCGAGGCAAGAGAGGAGCTATGTACAAAATGCGGTGTTGTACTACGTGAGTGGGGAAGGGGGGCGGTTCAAAGTCGACCTACGTGTTTCTTCATTTATTTTGTTTGGCGCAATTGAAACAAACATGAATGTAAATGTGAAATGTCATGAATAATCATGAATTACTTATGACGTGCGTAGTTTCCCAGAAATACCCGAAACGGATGATGTTAATATCTGTTTAGTCATATAATATTCACAGTAAAGAAATGTATTTTACGAAAAAGTACCTATTTTGATAAAATGTATAAAAATGTTTAAATTTTTATATTTTTAATAAATATGTCTTTTGGATTTAGTAGGAAAAAAACACATTTCATCCGGGGGAGGGAACAAAGAGCAACTTGTAGTTTAGCTCTGGAGTATTTCAAGAGAAATCAAATCTGAATGTCATAGTTTACGTAAGCTTTCTTACCAAATTTACTGTAAAAAAGGTTATGTAAATCAAACAAAACATAAATATCTCGATAACAATTGGCTGAGAATTTATATTGTAATTTCTACTGTCGCTCATAGACTAAGTTTCTGTTTGGTTACTACTAGTAATTGAGATCAAGATTAGTACCACGTTTAGCGACTCTATGAACACTATTTTTGTACGGTCGTCTCTTAAACTATTTCTATTTAAGAGTTATAAACATGGAATACCAGTATAAATCATTTTGCTGCATAATGAAAATATTTTTATTTTTGGTTATAAACATTTTATAAGGCATAAAAAATTATTTAACGGGCAAACATATTCTTGAATTAAATTTTCCTTGCGTAAGTAATGGCAAAGAAAGAGTTTTGTCTTAAAGAAGACCTAAAAATAATAAGTACGCCATCAAGTTAAAGTCAGGAGGTTTTATTAGGTTATAAATGCAACAATGAAAATCGTCAAAAATAAGCTTTACAGCTAGTTATAAGTTTTCTCATCGCTCTTTTCGTTTTTAATAAAATATAAGCTGCTCTGGAAAATAGTTATCGATTGTAGATCGTACATATTTTCAAAAAGAATTTAAACATTTGGATGGCATAAATGATCGATTTATCCCAAAATTATGGATAGAGTATGTATCGATAGCGTTAATTGAAGAAATATAAAAATCTGCCCATATGACATCAATAAGTGCACTCAAACATTTTTAAGCTACAAAATTTCTAACTTAAGTGATGGAAAGATAATATTTTTGAATCATATAGTTCGATTCGTAAGACGCTGAAGCAAATTTAGCAGCTAAATATTTTTCTATAACATGTTTAAGCCTATTTTTCTCTTTTTCAGTGATATCGATGCCTCCTAGTAAAACCGGATACCAAATTTTAGACGTGCCTGTCGCGGTCTCTCAATGGGCATGGTTGGAGGTTTGCTCACGGAAAATAGCCGTTTGAACTATTGAAAGGGAGAATTTGGTTCAAAATTATTATAATTCTGTCAATAAATGTCTAAAAAAATTATTAAGAATATTGAGCATTACAGGACATATTTGGAATTTGTAATAAAACGATAAGGCAGCATCCGCAGTATTGGAAAAAGAATTTTCCGCTTCGAGAAAGTGAAATGTCTGGTCATTCTATTTATATGAAATTCGTAAATATTTGGTAGAAAAAGAGGAAATTTAATATTAATATTAATGGTTCTTATATACACCAATAATATGACAAACATAATTTTTCTTCTGTTTGGAAAAGAAACTTTTTGAAGAAGCGTACCTACCTACTCCTATCAATATTAATAACAGCGTCTGAACATATTTTATTCTAAAGGGAAAAAAAATATTCTCAAACTTCCAATACTTTTTTTCTTTTATTTTATTGTTTATTGTTATTTTTTTTTTCAATAGTGGCGTTTGATCGATTTTTGTTATAAGTATGCACTTTTTGTACATTAAAAGTTTATAAAAGGTCAAACGAATTTATGTTTGTAGGAGCTTTTTAATCGCATCTTCCTATTAAAAAAATACAGTTCATGTCGATTGATTGAAAATTATCTTGCAATGGTTATGCTATAATTTGCAGAATGAGCATCATGACGCTGGCCGGAAATTCAAAATGGTACGCATGCGCAATTTTTTTAAATAACTTTTTAATTAATTGTGCTTTATCAGGCAACCCTACGAACATTTTACCGTTATATTTAGACACTACAAACGATAACCTTTCTATTGCTACCAAAAAAAAATTACCTTCACGATTGCTTCCGGCTAACTTCAATACAAAATTTTGATTCTTAATTACAAATAAAGTAAAGGGCTACAAACGAAAATAAATTTACTATAAACATCTACAAACGGCCTACAATCGATTGAAGTTATTAAATTTTGACTACAAAAAAAACTTCCGGCCAGCGTCATGATGCCTGCAGAATGCCTTTAAAAAAAGGAAAAAAACTTAGACAGAGTATATAACCGTCATTTTGTTTTCTACTTAGAAAACGAAAAAAAAAAAAAACAAACATGTGATTCTGGGTGGTATTTCTTAAGGGGGGGGGGGTAGTAACATATTAAAATTTTTTTCTCATATTTTTTTATTGTTTCATATGATTGTACAACATCTTAAGATTGTTGTGTCAAAATTTGAAACAAATCAAGGTAAGACTAACTAAGATATGGAATAAGACTAATATGAAATAAAACTATTTAAGATAGGGAACTTTGAGCGTTTGTTGCTCCGAAAAGTTTTTGTATCCCTATTCCCTACCCAGCAAGTATGTGGCTTTCTGCTCTCGGAATCTCTAAATTCTTTTATTCATCGATCGGTCTTTGTAAGTATACTAATGTATAGGTACTACAACCAATGACGTAGGTATGAAAAAGTTTTTCATATTTAATATTGCATTTTCAGGTATACAAAACTTTAAAGCGATTTTCTGACACTTGTCATTTTTGAAATACAGCTTCCTTACATAAATGACCAGGCATCCCTGGGAGCATTTTCCTTATTTTTCCTAATTATTAATTTTACAGTAACATAGGTCTATTTTTTAGACGAAAATCGGTAATTTCACTTCTGTCACCAAAAATTAAAAAATCGAAAAAAATTCCTCCCAGGGATACCATGGCTACAGGAAAGCAGCTATCTAATGATATAATGTTTTTTTATTATTTTTTTATTTATTTATTTATTTTTTTTTTATTTTGGATGATCCACTCATGAGTTATATTGTTCATCGACATACACCTTTTTTTCGAGGCGCCTCCGAAGATTTGCTATCACTGGCTTAATTATTTATATTTTGTTTTAAAAAATTAAGGAAATGTTGTTCGTATGTTGTACTATAATGTTACGATTTCCTGTAGCGTCTGAAAAAATTCTTAAAAATGGGCCTATTTTATGTCGAATTAACGTTACAATTCCTCCCACCCCTTATGGGGTGCACTCAAAAGTTCTATCTAAAGTACATTATATGTACCTTCCAATTTAATAGAGTTTGGATTCGTGCTGCTAGTATTAATGGTGCAAATTTGTAAAAGAATTGCCAGCCCTAACTTAAACGCATTATACCATTTGTTACAACGAACTACACCTCACTGCTTAATGGATAACTTTTTTTAATTTCGTCTCTTTTTTTTGAAAAAATTCCACTTTTTTATTCCCTTTTCCCAAATACATACAATTAGTTTAAATTACTTTCTTACATTCAAATATAAACATTCATTTTTATTACCTGCTAGCCAACGGGAACAGACATTTTAACTTTTGTACTTCCCCGTCATGCGTCCATCGACTAATTTCAATTCATAATTTATGAATTAAAATTCTTTTCTGTGATATTTAATTCATTTTTAAATTCAACGGAAGACCATTAATAATAAAAATGAAGCTATTTACATTTACCCATTGAGGATTGGCTGTTTGCCCAATAAGCGAATTGAAATGCGAATGAATTGTTTATGAAATCCTATATTGATTGTTTTAACCAATAATGCGCAGAAAATATTATTTCAATAACAAAAATTTTAAAAAAAAGAATTGCTAGTAAATCGGTATAGGTACTACTGAATTTACTATTGCAATTGAATACATACTAAGCCATCGAAGAGCTAACCTGTAGTATTTCGAATTAGGAATATAATTTGTGGTATTCCAACGATAACAGCTTTATAAAATCATGAAAGGTTCAAATAGTAGAACAGAGATCCATTTCGTAAAATTATGAAAAGTTCAAATAATAATAAAGGATATAGCAAGATAAGCATAGTAAATCTGCCCCGGAAGCGAATTATTTTAATAACTATATTAACGGTATGGTAAGGCTGTAAGTAATTGATATCTACAATTTTGGCGGCCAAAACTGAGTAGTTATGGAGATAACTAAAAAAATTTAAAAAATTACAACAATTTTTTTCTTGGTAACTACTCGACTTAGGAAAATAATTCCAAATCCACATGAAGGCAGACACTCTCAAGAATATTATACATATTTATTATCGTATCAGTCCTCGTTATTAAGGATAATAACAAGGATAGTATCCGATCCAATGTTATTTTTATAGGGTTCCAATTGAGCGACCAATTCAAAAAAAATTCAGTAACTGTGCCCTAATGCACTTAATTACTGCACCAAGTCTTATCAAAATTCAAGGGCTGCAACATGATAAAAAAATTTCTTTTTCATTTCTAATCTGCTGAATCCCCCCTCCAGTGGCCCCGACCCTGAAATTATATACATCAATCGAAAGTACTTTAAAACTAAAGTGTTGTGTCTCGTAAAGTGTTTTTTCTTATCTCCTATAGTTTTCGAGATAATCAAGAATAATCGAAAGAGGTATATTAAGTTATAGGTTATCTGCCCCTGATAGAAAGTCCCAATAGTAACTGTATTGTCGTTTATGTGACACTGCAGGTACTTCAAATGTATAACTTCCCTAGATCAAAACAAAACCATTGTAGAAATATAATAGAAAATTGTCAAAAAATGTGGTGTAGTAGGCATTCTTTAATATTTTACATGTTAAAAATTTCAGATTTAAGTCAGCCCCGCCATTATATCTCAGTAACGCAAGCAAAAAATATCAATTCGTTAGTAAAAAAATAGCAAAAAAATATCCCGTAAATTTCATTTGAATAAGTGCAGCAGGTCCGGAGATATAGGGGTGGCGGGGCTAACTTAAGTCTGAAGTCAGCCCCGCCATCGTATCTCGGTAACGGCTGCGGCAAAAAAATCAATTCGTTGGTAAGAAAAATAGCAAAAAAATAACAAAAAAATATAGCTTAAGTGAGATCTCGGGATTATGACTTGGCGGAGCTAGCTTTATAGACACTATAATTATGCCATTTTTACCCACTCTTGATTGTGAGAAAAATTGTTAAAATTTGTTCAATCGGACTCCCACCCGATTCATCAGTTTTTATCCGCGTTCCCCATTTTTACTTTAAGTACTGAAATGTAGTTACATTATTTTCAATGCAAGCCATGCTGTGCGACCCCATTATGACCCGACGGAGACTCATCAGCAATCCATTTATTCTCACCCGAATGACATTGCTACTTCACTTTCACTAAATTCACTAAACAAGTCGATTATTATTCTTGAAAGGTTATCAACTTTTCTTCTGAATAAGAAAAAAATGTTCGTAAAAGGAAAAGATACTAATCCAGCTAATTAAATTTTTTCTCATTAATTCTCCCCCATTTTATTAAAAATTTAATAAAAGGAAGTTTTACAATTTTTTTGATGTATAGCCAATAATATACTTTATCAGAGTGGTTGTCTATATACGCTCCTTTCAGAAAGATCTCGATTTATAATAAAAGAATTGAAATCATTTCAATTTGCTTTTGTTGCAAATTTTATCTTGTTGATATACTTTTTTTTATAATTTTACGGTATGTTTAATGCAACATAAATGAGGGTATAGTATACTATGTACCTATATATATATATATATATATATATATATATATATATATATATATATATATATATATATATATATATATATATATATATATATATATATATATATGTACTAGTATATATACGTAAGAATATCCAACATAAAAAGATAAGGTAGATATATATGAAAAAGGTGGAGGTAAAAAATTAAACATTTTTATAACGAGTGTTTACTGTAACTAAATTCAGTTAATTTGCTTCACTGATCAAAAGAAGTTTATTTTTGTTGACTCTTTGAAAAAAGTATTTTCAATGGATTGTATGTACACCAAAGTTTTCGTATCTTAAAATTAAAATTCAAGTCAAACTTTTTCCTGTCGAAAACAAGTCCTTTATATTCCGTTTAGTTGAAATTACAAAAATTTTGTAAATTTATACCTTGATCACAAAGGAAAAAGTACGTAATGTGTAATCTTCAGGAACGGCGAGATGGTGGAGCAGGTGGGGCAATTACCCGGGGGCTTGGGTCTAAAAAGAGGGCCCACAACCGGCGACGTTTTTTTTTTTGCTCGTCAATTGTATTTTTGGTAAAAAATGTTTGAAAATTTTTTGTTGGGCCCGGGGGACCGTCATTTCTCTCACTGGCCCTGGTAACCTCATCAATATAAATCCAATTCACATAAAAATTGAGTAAAATTTGAGTTTAATATCAATAAAACTAAACAAATCAAATAAGAGGAACAATATAGAATATTAAATCACAAAGCAGTCGGGTTAACATATCCCAAAAGTTTTTATTTACAATCCGCTATAAACTTTTTCCCCATTATCTTCGCAACAGAAGTCTTATTTTTAGCTTTAGACCTGGAAAAGTGTTTGAGTCGAATGTTATGAGTAAAATACGGTGGTTATGGTTACGTTACAAACTTAGAATTAAATCTCTTGGATTCCAAGGAAAATGCTACTAGAATCGTCCTACCAGAAATGCTACCAGAAGAAAAGGTATTAGAGATTCCATTCACATTGAAATAGGGATGTTGATACTATATCGAATATCGAATATTCGATATATTTTTTGTAAAGTATCGATATTTTCAACCGATATTTTCCGATCCGATATATCGATAGTTATATTAATATTGAAATTTCAGTATCGACATCGATATATTTTCCAAGAATAAATCAGCTTTGTAACAATTTACTTAAGCGGCTATAGCTAGAAATTATGTATCATAAGTATAATAAGTATGATGCCATCAACTATTTAAGCTTTCTTTGATAGTGAACACTGATAATGGTAGAAAATTAATAAGGTTGACAGGGGAACGCATAAGAAAAAAATTTTTTTCCTAAAAACTGTCCCAGAATAATACTAAAAAGCATTCGATTAATTTCATTTTTACTTTCGATTTTACTGTTGAACTTTAAAGCCATTTTTGTGATCGACCTTCAATAAAACAATAATGTAAAGTCAAGCTTATAGTAAACACCCGATAGACATTAGTTATGTTCATGTTATCTATTATTCTGAGTTGTTTTATAGTGAAGTACATTAAAAAAATATAAATTTATATAATTTCTAGTTTCAATAGATACTAAAAAATTCATGATGAAGTGTTGAATAAGTACCTACCCATTTAAAGTAGGTATACTCTATTTAAATTATTAACTTTTTTTGGCAACTTGCCAGCAATTAATTAAATTTTAATTATCATAATTTTATATGTTTTTGACTTTTAGTAACAAAAAATACAACATAGTGTTACTGTTTGTTAGTAATTAATTTTATGAAGCAGACAGTAACAGTAATCATTTGGAAAATATGAATCGTACTGAACGAAAATTTTAAAAAATGTGGTTCGCTAGAATTGAAAATCGGCTTCAGAAACATTTTTGATCTTATAATTTAGCGCCTACGACAAGGCCGGATTTGCCTTTGAAAGGCCTCGGGGCACTTCTCATGTAGAGACCCATGAGTAGTTCACATATGGAGGCCCGTTAGTACTTTTGTGGAGACCCTTGCTAAGGCAATAAGAAAATTTCTGCAATTTTTCCAAATTTTTCCGAAAAGTAGGGTTGACGAACAAAAAAACAGCGGGAAAGTGTTTATCCTTTCTATTCTACTCCTGTTTTGAAAGATTGATTATCAATTTTGTGGGGGCCCATATTGCCCCTATTGTGTGTGGGCGTCGGGGCACGTGCCCTCAGCTCCCTTACGTAAATTCGACTCTGACCTATTGACGCACAGGGGCCTATGAAAATCTAAAATTAAATTAAAAATTTGAAGATGTACCTAATTTTTTTTCTAATTCATTTATTTTTGCTTTACTTCTTATGAGAAAGTGTTTAAGACCTACAACAATAATAAACAAATATGGAATACCATAAAGTAACGCTCAAATCTATTAACCCTCAAGCTCATGACTAGGGTCCAGACGCACCCCACGCAAACTTTAGACTACGCTCCTGAACTAGCGAGCAATAGTACTGGCTCCCGGTGCGAATCATAATTTAGTTCGAAGGTCTCTGAGTAGTGTCAGGTCCGTCGCACTTCTAGTTGTTGGTTAGTGGTTACGCAGTGTGTTTACAAATTCAGTATGGGGTGTGTATGAACCCCAGTCGTGAGTTTACGTTCAACTTTTGTGACAGTAAGTTTATTTTATATTTTATATGTAATCATCAATTCATGTATATTTTTTAAATAAATTATTTACATATTGCCAGGTTGATAAGAGATAGGCAAGGTGCAGCCTGTGTCCGAGATCAAAAAGATCGCAAAGGCCATTCTCATTTTGTTAAGTGTCATCGAGCCATATTCGAAGAGCACAAACTCCTATTTTGCACCTATTGTGTGGTAATTGACTAAATTCTTGTAAATAGCTTATCCTGTTGAGTTACTTCAAGGTTTTGTATCAATTTATAATAAGAAAATTCTCTAAAACATAATTTTAATTTACTAATTTTCGTCATTTTCAAGTGTCTAAATAAATATACTTTTTTAACAGAATAAAGTAACCGTAATTATTTTTCTATAGCCTGAAATCTCCTCTTCAAAACGCCGTTGGAAATTTTAAAATTGTTTGAGCGCTTGAAAAGTTACAAATTTTTATTTGAAAAATGAGCTTTTTGCTGATTTTTTCCGGTTTTTAATGTTCTAATGGGTTTTTTATGACCTGAATTTGCTTAAAATTAGATTTTATGTGCACCATTCTCTTCCTTATGAAAAATGGAAGAGAATGGTATACAATAATGTCGGTTTATTAGTCATAGAACCGACTTATTACCAAGAAAAAAATGGGGTGCATTTGAACCCCAGTTATGAGTTTGAAGGTAAAAAAATTGAGTCATGAGCTTGAGGGTTAATATCTACAACAATCTTAAAACGGCCCTGTTTACCAGGGAGACGTTTAGAAACTTGAAACAGAGGTTTCAATCAGAAAGAATATATTGGAAAAAATAAATGTCCTTACTTATTTATTTTCTGTTAAAGATTATCAAAATTTATTTAAGATTTGGAATATACAAATTGCGACTAAAGTTATTTATTGCCATGGAAGATAAATAGGCCATAAAAAACTGAGGTTCAGTTTACGGCTGTCAAACAAATCAAATAATGTACTTTGGATTACGCAAAAGAAATATGGTATTGGTGTTACCGGTGATGACTCGGCGAGACTTGAGTAATTTTTGAAAAACGAAATTCTTTGAGCCCAAAAAAAAGTTTTCTCGATCTTACAGTCTCACCTTGTTTTTATAAGTACCTACTCGACAAACTGATTTATATATTAATTTTTTCATTTCGTTTCTTTGACCATATCACAAACAATTTTTTATATTTATACAGTTTTATTAGAAAAATAATTTGTTTTAAAAATAGATTTTAATTTTTTTATCATACCAAATTTTATCATTTGTATTATTCTCTCGTTTAATTAATTTTAAGGGGACACATATTTCAAAAAATATTTCATCTCGTAAATACTATATATTATATGAAGATTTATATTGCTTTCGTAAACGTGGGTAAATGTGTTTTTTCTTTTTGGTTTAATCCATTTATGTCATAAGTGAAGAAAATGTTCAACATTTATTAAAACAGTTATAATTATAATATAGAGCAGATGGTATGGGCGCAGTTATCCAAATTCAGGGCACAGTATCAATTATGATAATTCATGTTATTAAGCAATAACATCGTAGAATATTGTTTAAAATAATTTTGTTTATAACAAAAAAGAAAATGACATTTGAAAATGGAACAAAATTTTTTTATATTTTTTGACCGATTTCTATACGTTCACTGTCCAATTACTTTTTTTCCTAAAGTTGATATTCTGTATGTTACTAATTTTTAAAAATTGAAAAAAATCTTTTCCTTTTTTTACCATATATAGTTTTTAATAATAGCTTTATACCTTATTTGAACTCCAAAGAAAGAAAATGATGATTTTCAATTTTTTGTACATGTAAAAAATATTTATTTATACCCGTTATCATAACTTTTTAGTACCGACTTTTCGTCAAAACGTTTCAAATAAAAGTTGTAGATAATCGTATTACCTATACGCAAGCTTTTTACAAAATTTTTATTAGACACAGTGTTACGGAGATATTTGAGTAATTATTTTCGATCTTCAATTTAAGAAGGCGGGCGACCTACAATACTCCCAGTCTCGAAAACCTAGTTTTAAACTTATGATAGAAACCCAACGTACGAAATGCACGGTTTTATTATCATTTTACTGAAATAAATTGGAGAGAATGAGGAAGGGTAGCCCGTAGGCATAGGCAAAACAAATAATTTTTATATATACAAAAACTTGGAAATGATCATTGTCTTTTTTGGAAATTAGTATATAAAGTCTAAAGATATCAAAAATATGTAGGTATTGTAAAAAAAGCAGTTTAAAGGAGAAATTTACGTTTTTTCAGTTTTTAAAAATTAATAACACGGAAAATATCAACCTTACGAAAAAAGCTACTGAACATTTCTAGTTGAAAATCAGTTAAAAATATAAAGAATTCTCGTTTCATTTCAAAAAAGAAATTTTTCTTTTTGTTATAAACAAAACTGTTTTGAAAACAATATCCAACTTTCGTAATATGATTTGCTATAATCGACACTAGCGCCTGAACTAACTTCAGCAAGAAAGCAATTCGATTCGAATTAAATTCGAACGACTGCGCCCATACGACCTGCTCTAATATTCATACTTGAAAAATAAAACTTTAAAAACATTTAAATGTTTAGTTACATTTTTACAAAATGGTAAAACTTTTTTCTTTGTCTTATTTGGAGTAGAGGATTATCTTAACATGTTGATACACACTGAACGAAGGGTGGGGGGCTTTGCAAGTGCTAGAAAATTTTTTTAAAATGTGCTATCACGTGGTTTTATATTATTATTATTATAGTATATTGTTAGACAAAAATGGATTAAATTTAATTTCGATTTAATCTGTTTTCTTATTGAATATTCCAATAATTTTAAAAAATATTTTTATTTCCTTGAAAAATAATATCTTGTCTTATATATTTACGTACTCTACACGTATAAAGGGTAAGATTTAAGTAGCAAAATAAAATTTATTTATACGACTTACGTTAACAGGTCATTAATCACTAGTGCCTAGTTCAAATAAAAAAATATTGAAATTGTGAAATATATGTGATTAAAATTTAGCTTTCAATTAATCGTAACAATATTTTGCATAATATAGACGCATAATTAATAGTAAAGACTAGTAAATTGCATAAGATTAAATTCAAATTTACCGCGTTCGTTTGTTCATTTGTTATTTTCTCTTAATTATAAATGACATTGATTAATATAATTAAAGGGAATTTATGTATGTAGTGTTTGTTATATTGAGTTTCATGATGATATAATTAGGAAATTAAATTATGCAAATCTTTCCATTATGTTTCGTCTTTGTTTTGATTGATATGTTTTTGTCTTTGGTTTATTTTTTGTTTTCTTGTTCTAAGAATTTCAACTAGCATTCGGTTACCGGAAAGAAGTTAGCGCCTAAAGTTGAAAAACCTTTTTGTTTTTTATATGTCTAAATTACTCCTTTGAAATCAGTAATTGCTCCACCTGAAACTTAATTATTTAATTAGTTATTTAAAAACAAAAAATTTTTGTTATTTAAGTTATCAAAATTTCCCAAAATAATATTTTTTAATATAATTTCTTTACGTCAATAAATTGCTTTTAATTTGCTCTACTTAATTTGAAAGCTAAATATTAATTTTTTTGAATAATTAAACTTAAAGATATATCGGCTTGACTATAGGTTTTAATAATACATAACCTAATTGTAAATATTTTTTATTTTAATATATTTTAATTATTATTCAGAAAAATTAATATTTAACTTTCAAATTAGATGGAGCAAATTGGGAGCAATTTTTTGATGTAACGAAATTATATAAAAATGCATTATTTGATAAGATTTTGATAATAGAAATAGTGAAACAAAAAAGTTTTTTGTTTGTAAATAATTAACTAAATAATTAAGTTTCAGGTGGAGCAATTACTGATCTCAAAGGAGCAATTTGGGAGCAATTTAGCCATATAAAAAACAAAAAGATTTTCCAACTATCGGTAGTAACTTCCTTTCGGTCATTCGGTTGTGTATTTACGGTTGTAGAACTAGACATTGAAGCAGTTCTTATGTATATTTTTAGTTTTACCAAATAAAAATAAAATCAGAATTACCTACGAAGAAAGAAATTTCTACGAATACTTTTATAGATTCAGTTTAGTGGGTGGGTTAATACCCTTGTAAAAGTATCACGAAGAAAAAGAAAATAAAAAACGTAGGTGTTCAAAGCAATGTTGAAAATATCAAATTTACGGGGGAGTGTTGCAAATTTGTCATAAATGTAGAAAATTTTGATGTAGGTGACCATCTGTCTAACTGTTCGTTGAAAGACTTTAATGTTGCTACTTATTTTATACCTAACGACTAAAATATTAATATCTACTCTTGTTGTACTTAGTATTTGTTGATTCCCTTTCATCTGTCATTGGATTTACTTGTAATATCTTTTTAAAAATAAAATCATAGTCCAGTAAATATAAGAATTTGATTTAGTGTAATTAAAAAAGGTGCTAAAATTCAAAGCGTGGTTACTGAATTCACTGTAGATGATTAGTATAGTTGTACAAAAGAGAGAACAGAATCGTGTTTGTAGAGAATTTTATGATGTTCAAGTTTTGAAATGTCTATTTTTCCTCCTATATCTACCGCATAGAAATAAAAGCTCAAGGTTCAAAATTTAGCTGGTAGATGCATGGATTTTTTTTTAAATGAATTCTTTAAATGACTGGACTATATGTTTTATGTTAATATATTGAATGAAATCTTATGCAAATCGAAGATATAAATATACGTAAAGAACATATAAAGTCGTATTTTGAAAATTAAAAGATAATTAAGTATTTAAAATAATTAATAAATATATTACGTAATTAATATAATTAACAAGTAATATGTTACATTATTACTGTCATTTTTCCATCTTTGCGTATTTGAACGTTGTTTAACAAGAAACTTACTTGCCGTTTTAAGTTAGTTTCCTGTTTAGTGTATGACGGTGCCGACACCAGGGCCGGCGGTGGCGGCGGGGGGAGAACAGGGGCTGGCGGGGCTGGCGGTGGTGCTGGCTCTGGCGGTACACGTGGCGTTATTTCGGTGGAAAGCATTTGTGATGGTGTTAACGTTGCTTGCGTCATAACCGGTGAACTTAACAGTAAACTTTCACGTAATGATAACGCGCTAATACGTGCACGTTCTAATTCCTCCTCCAGAAGATTCACTTCTTTTTCCAATGTTGCTATTCTAGCATCTTTTGTTTCCATGATTGCTTTTAGTGTGCTGTTCCCGATAAGCGTGTTACACAGTGGTGACCCACTCGTAATATGTGTTTTTAAAGCTTGCTCTAACTGGTTCTGTAGGGTGCGCAGTGTATCGTTGGTGGCCTTTAGTTCCTATTAAACATAGTAGTGAGAAATGCCGTCAGAAGGTGCCAATCTTTTTTTGTATTTTTGTTTAAAATAATTTTTTTTTGATATTTGATTTTTGATTTTTCAATGTTCAATGAGCCACAACTTTCATTCGTTTGACGAAAGAAACATTTGCCGCCGCCACCCCCGCACTTCCCGTTCAGAAATGTGTCTACGGTTAGTTTTCGTTTCGTTTGAACAGACGTAAACAAATGCAACACAGAAAGTTATGAAAGCTTCCTAAGCTAAAACACACATTTACTGCCAATAAAACAAAAAAAATAATAATAAAATATGTATGTACAAGTAAATAATGGATATAGTGATCAATTTATTTTGTATCTCGGTCGGTCAGGTGAGCTACAGGATTACACAACATAAATAAATAACGTACTCGTATGATTTGCGAGCTTTATCTGTTTGTAAAAGTAAATTTTATCAGCATATAAAATTGGATGACTACTGGATGTGTACATAATATCATGTCGATAAAGCTCATCAATCTTGGCGCACTGAATTTCTGTTATGTGCTCGATATTAAACAAAAAAAAAAAGAAAAAAATTTGTAGACAATATGAGAGAACGTATATGAGATATGAGTAAAAAAATGTTACATCTTTCAATTCAATTGAATGAGGACACACGAGGCTACAGTCAATATAACTAGTAAACAGAAAAACAAGCCCACTATAACAGTCTGTGCTCATTGTTGACAATACATACGTACGACTTTGGCGGACATTTCTTTCGTCAAACCACAAAACAGTTTGACACTGTCCATTATCACGACAAATATTTAAAAAAAAAAAAATAAAATAAAATGAAGGAGAAAAATAAAATGAAAACATCCAAACAGAGAAAAATAATTTTCATTAGGTTTTTCATTATCGGAAAAGCAAAGAACGCAACATGTCGCCAAATGGACAATAGCCAGTAGTAAGTAAGTAAAGTGCAAAATAACCATTATTCGATTTTTTCAAAAGTATTTCACCGAGAAACAATGGTTTTACATCGTACAAAAAAAAATGCTGTATAGGTAAGGGAATGAACGATTATTTACATATGAAAAACAGAGAGAGACAGAGCGAGAGTGAGTGAGTGAGTGAGAGAGAGATAAAAAAAGATGTGTGCAAAATGAATGTAAAACCATTTTACATAATTAGACAAATGTTCTTAATCATTTTTGATCATTAGAAGTGTGGATATGATCAGTGGTGAATCACAATACACAAAATCAAATAAATTAACATAAATGAAGGACAAAATTAATAATAATATAGGGTTTTCGAAGCAACAATATGACCAGTTAAAAAACAAAAATGAACAACAATTAAATGAACGTCAAGAAGAAACAATCACCATTTTGAAATTTCGGATTCAAAAACGAACATTTTCACTTCCAAACTGGTAATTTATTCCTTCAATTATCGAATGAGATGATTTTACCACCTAGGGTCAAAGATCCACATTTATTTGAAATAAATGGTAAGTTCTAATTTACTGTTTGAAAAAATGAGTTTTTACAGCAATTTTTTTTTTGTTTCCAGTATTAAATTACTTACGTATTTCTTTCTTCAAAAATGTCTTCGAAAATATGGATCTTTAACCATTTTTTTACAACACAAACACACTCTGTTTTTGGTTTCATTTTTCCAATATTCTTTTCATAATTCTAGTGCCATTCATAATTTAGAAATAAAAATAAAATAACATTAATGAAACTAAAAGAAAAATAAATTGTATAAAAAAAAATAAATAAAAAAAATAAAAACTGAATTAAAAGTTTTGATATTATAAAATTTAACCAGTTTGACGACAGAAGAAAATTTTAGAGACTAATATGTTTTTAGTTAAAGCTGAACTATTATAATGTATTATAAAATTTTCAATAGTCCTGGATAATACAAATATTTAAAACCTCTTCAGCAAAAAGGAATTTCTTTAGCATAAATTTTTCTTATGATATATTTTTGTGAAGTAATTTTAATTCTTGTTAAAGTAATTGATGGGTTAGAATTTAAATAACAATTAAATCTAATTATTATTTTTTTTTTAAATTTAAAATCACTTAAGACTGATAATTTTATAATTAACAAAAAATAATACCAAAATAAAAATGGACGCTTAACTAATTAAAGAGTTAGTTTTTATGGTTCCGTACTCTAAGAGGATAAACGGAACCCTTCTAACATCACTTTGGTGTTCGTCCATCTGTCTATCTGTCACCAAAGTTTTTTTCGAAAACTGTCTAACGTAGGAGTTTGAAATTTGTCATGATGTTTGGTCTTGACAAAACGCGCACATATATGTATAGCCAGATGGAATTAAAATGGTGGGTCGGTTTGGTTAAAAAAAAAAGGTTTAGTAAGGAAAAAAAACAGTAATAGCAATTTTTCATTACAATGTGGGGCAGTTTGTGCATTTTTCAGTTATCACAAATTAAGCAAATTTGTATAAGATTTAAATATGCATGAAAAAGAAAATAGTTTAATCTATTAACTGCTCACTGTACGGAATCCTAATTGTGCGAGCCTGATTCACTCTTAACATATTATATTTATTTAGCATTGTTTTACGGAGAGATTAAAAAAAGGTTTAAAATGGATTAGTACAACCTGTTTACATCGGCTTAAACTCTAAAATAACATGGGGATCAATATAGAGAAGGATAATTATAATAACAGTACAGAACAAAGTACACACTATAGTATACAGTATATGTTAAAATACCCCTGTCGCAGCATCCTGCATAACATAACGAATTTCCGTTTAAAAAAGTTAGTTTTTCTTGGAAACTAGTTGACATCGGATAATAATTTAAAGACCTTTTTTTATGTGATTTTTTCTCTTCTTTCCAATGATGTAAAAGAATTCACAAAAAATTTAGATAAGGGGAAATTTTGGCAAAAAACTAATTTTTTTCACGAAAATTGCCAAACAAATCATGTTCCGGGCATCAGACGTGTCTGGTTAACGAACTCATCCAACCGTTTGGGACTTCCAATATTTTCACCAAATTTTATAAACGTAAGACATTTCGTTCGAGAGTTATCGCGCGGACACACACACACACACACACACACATATATATATATATATATATATATATATATATATATATATGTGTGTGTGTGTGTGTGTGTGTGTGTCCGCGCGATAACTCTCGAACGAAATGTTTTACGTTTATAATATATATATATATATATATATATATATATATATATATATATATATATATATGTATATATATAAATTTTACTGAATATTATTTTCGGTTTCTAGATACCTCAAAACAAATTTCTGCCATGGTCCCGGGCTCAAGTCGCGTCATGACAGTGGCTGTAATAGCTGAATTCTATTCTGGAAATTCGCTAATAAGACAAATCTTAATATAGGCAACAGAACAGATTGTATATGTGAAGATATAACCCACTGAAACCATTGGAATCGCCAAGGGTTAAGTCTTTTGATGTATATGAGAACGTAATAAAAATTTTTAGGAACCTCTAAAATTCCTTGTGTTATTTTATCTATGCCTATTCTGTAACAAGCAGCACAGAAAATTAAAACGAAAAATTCAATGGAAGCCACCAGGCAGGCAATAGGCAACACGCAACGATAAAATGTAATAATTTTTCATGGTTCCATGCGTTTATATTTTCAACTCATAGGTTTTTCATATTTAATCATTTGACGTTTGGGGGGAAAATTTTATTTATAGATTAGTGTTTCTTGGAAAATAACATATTAAATCAAGTACAGACGCCCCTTGTAAGTTATTTTTATACTAAATTAACTGATAGCGTTAGAAACATTTGATAGGGGGAAATTACTGTTACCTAAATATTAGATAATTGATTTAATATAGGTATGACTCATACCTGATTACATTTTACACTGGGGAATTACGTACAGAAATATTATTAGGGAATTTCGTAAAGAGTTTCTATTTTTAAACTATGCTCGTCTAATTTTTATGTAACAAAGTAATGTTAGAAAATGTCATTTTCATTTTGAAAAGCTTTCTGTTTTTGAATTTATGAATGGTTCTTGTTAAATATAAATTTTTACCAATGCCCATAGCGTTAAAGTCAATCCATACAGGTGCTAGGCAAACCTACTCAAATAAAACCCTATATTGATGGTAATTAATTCAGCTTCAAGCCTATTTTAATCTTTTTTTGCACTTTATTGCTAGTTAAATATAGATTTGATGTCAAGTTGATTAGATTGACTGTTATACAGGGTGTCAGAGAAATAAGTATCATTCTTTTGAGGGGTGACTCATAGCACCCTGTAGACACTAAAACCGCAGAAACTTTTTCGGAATTAACAGTTGCGCCACTCCTCAAAAGATAAGAGTTATTTCTCTTACTAGGTAGGTATAGGTATCTATAAATTTACCTGTTTTAGGACAACGGTTCCTTTAATAAGTTTAATATCTTCATAGCTAAATAGACGAACCTATTGATTTAATGCTATACTGATTCTTAAAAAGTCATCTCATTTATTTCTGGTCATACTTTACCTAGTACGTATCTACTTAGGTTGACATAGACGTTTTGAAATTAAAGTATGGGCCTTTTTTTATACATAATAGATTTTTTAATTGGATCGCATGAGCCAGTGCAATGAATGTTTTTTCTGATACATATACTGTGTGAGTTTTTCGAGAGTTGCCATTTTTATTACAGCCAAACCGTTGATTTAATCAAAAAATTGTTCAAATAAGAGTTGTAGATATCGACGGGGGCAGCCAATTGCTATAGTCAGGAACTTCATAGCTTTTATGGTTTTTGAGCTATAATACAAACTTATAAATTTTTAAATGAAACAATATATTAATTTTTCGATAAAAACTGATCGAATGCATTAATTAACAACATAAATGAGCAAAAAAAATTTTTTACCCAAGTTTAATTTTTAAATTTTTCTTTAATTTATCAATTAGGCGGTAAAAATATGCATATGTACTTGAGGCAACTTCAACCGGTAGTGTTCTGGTTGGTTACATTTATATTACCTCCACGAAAAGAAGCTTTTCCAGTACCATTTCTATCATACAAATTTGACTGTAATAAAAATGGCAACTCTCAAAAAACTCACATAGTATATACAAAAAATTCCTGCGGTTTTAGAATTTACAGGGTGCTATGAGTCACCCCTCAAAAGGATGATACTTATTTCTCTGACACCCTGTATATAACTAACTTTTGCCCGCGGCTTCGTTTGCCTGAAATATGGCCGACAAAATATTGTCGCTTCAAGTCTACGTTCACAAAGCCCCTGTGTATTTTTATGGAGAATCTGGTATTCAGAGAACGGCCAATCTTGAGAATAGTTTGGAATTTTACACCTCTCATAGTTTGTTTTTTTTTTTAATTCATACGCCAATCTTACTAATAAATAGTCTTCTCTCATAATTTTATGCTATCTACTATCACTTTCTCTAAATAACTCGGGATAGATAAATAAAAAATTCCGATGTCATTTTTATATTAGCGAATTTCCATTCTGAAAGTTCAGCTATTTATATATTAAAATATATTAGTCAGGTTACGAAAAAGTTATGCAAAAGCCGCCGAGCAGCGAGTAATTGCGCAAGTATGTAACATGCCTTACAATCGAGTTACTTTATATACGACCAACATGAAATTCACAACATTTAGTTGTTATGTTTATGTAAAATAAAAATTATATAAAAATTGACAAATATAAGCTGTAGTTTTTGACACACAAACGTGTGTACAGTACACAATTTCGATATTTCAAAATTTTGTAAAAAAATGTAAATTTTTTTCATTTTTTAAACTTTTCTATGTAAAACATGGCTTACCTAGCAATTTCATGGTAGTCGTAGGGAAAAGTTATTTAAATTACTTTATTTAAATTATTTTGTACTAAATGTCTTAAAACTTCCTTAACCTTTAACCGGTAAGGTGATGTCTGTGACTCGTATACAAGTATATTCTTTCAGTTTTCTTCCTCCCTGCTTGATTTTGTTAACTGAACGTTTGTGTATTCTTTTATGCCGGGTACACACTGAGACAAACATTGTTAGCTAACACGAATGTTAGCTAACTTTTGTTAGCGAACAATGTTTCTGAACATTTGTTAACTAACAAAGTTAGCTAACATGAATGTACACACTGAAATTTCAATTTTTTTAGAACATTTGGTATTTTATTGTTGTTACATGTTTTTATTCATTATTGATACTGAAAAAAAATATCAAGTAGTGATGATAACGTTATGGTATTGTAAGTGTGATTTTTGATTGGACATATCAATTGGCCGGGAAACGAGAAAGGATTGAGTTTTTTAGAAACGAACGGGATATAATTTTCACGGGGTTGGGACTGGCACTAAAGGTGGTAATCGAAGCAAGAATTGACTTTTTTTCAGGATTGGCAAATCAACTTCGGGTGTAGGTGGGAACAAGATATAAAAATTCTCAGCGATATCTCTATTTTGGATATCAAAATAAAGAAGAAAGAAAAGCGTCAATAGTGGATAAAAAGTGTTTTGCAATAATGTTGTATAGCTTTAGAATTACAGAATAATTTGCAAATTCAAGATACAAGTAAAATCAGAAACTTCTACAAAATGTCTAAAATAGATTTGTAAATATTCATTAAACCGCAAATCATCAAAAAATAAAAAAATAAAAACTCTTAATAAAAATTATAACAAATATAAATTATACAAATACATAAAAAATAAAAATAAACTTGTTCAAATACAAAACAAATATTTTGTTTCATTAAAAAATGTTAGCTAACATTCAAACTCTTTGAAGTTTACCGCTCGTCAATGGGAAACATAATAACACGCTAAATAACATTTTTTTTAACAAAAATGTTATTTAAAAATCTTAGTACAACAGAAATCAAACGAACATGTTAGTGAACAATGTTAGCGAACTGTGTTAGCTAACAATGTTCGTCTCAGTGTGTACCCGGGGTTATGGTTTAGGGCACATTTTACCCTGCTGGCGTAAGGGGAGTGTTTGATACATGCATACACGTGTGGTCTCCAGTTTTGGCTATCTATGTTACCAGCCCGCGGTATGTTAATTTGTTGATGTCTCTCAGACATCACTTTACCGTGAGTAGTATAAAAATTCACCTTACCGGTTTAGGGTTAATTTTCGAGGTAAGTAATATTAATTATACTTTTACATCAAAATATGTTTAAAAGTGTTTATAATCGTTTGTTTTAAGTTTGTAATAAAAAATGTAACTTCAAAATAATTTTAAACTTTCCAGATTTAATTTCGAATGATGAAATAGGCTTAGTATTTCGGCTTTGGAAGATAAAAAAAAAAATAATAAAATTATAAAACTAATAAAAAAATATTATAATTTTCAAAAAAAAAATAAAAAATAAAAAATTCGTAAATAAATATTAATTTTTTTTCTCTACGTAGACAACATTGACATCAAAAATTGATTTAACTTCTCTACGTAATCAAAAAAATCCCTTTTAATATGAATAATAAAAAAATACATAAGCATGCGATTTTTTACGGCATCGTATATTTTTTTTGTGTTAGTGAGTGAGTGAGCACTTGACATATATCGTACAATTTGTATTACAAGTGTCACGTTCGGGTTACCATCAAATAAAACACCTGTGCTACATATTTACGTATTTGTTATTGATTGACAAAAATAACTGTACCTCTGAAAATACGATGCGCCGTGACCGAAAGTTTTATCTTTTCGGTAATAATGAAAATTCAGAAGGGTATTTAAAAATATTTATATGAAATATACACTGTGTAGTTTCGTCACAAGTTGTATATTATTAATTTTTATACTCTCTTTTCGTCTGCGCAGTCCAGAGGTAACGTTACACTTGTCAATATGATGGTACATGTGTGCGTATACAAACATACATACGTATGTAATCCTACTGCCTACTTCATTCATGAAAATATCTATGTATGTATAATGTATATTACACAGGGATTGTAATCAATTTTATCGCGCAAGTTCAAACTGTTAACAAATTAAGATATATGGATTAATAATTGTAATTATGTTACCTATTTATATTACAAGATCACTTTTAACCCTTTCATGCATGATACTATCACTGTGATGCAAAAAATGATAAGTTAACTCTTTGCATTACAAACCTCATGTGGTTTCAGGTTGAATTAATGATCTTGGTTGAAACGCGGAATAATTTTAAAAGAAAAACTGATTGTGAGAGTGCAAAGAGTTAAATTAAAACGAAAAAACCCTTCAATTATATGTGATATCACCAAAAAATTCAAGTTTTTAGAGAAACAATACATTTTCGGCAAAGGAGGTGGGCAAAGATCGGTCACTTTTGCTTCTCAGCCTACTATTCCTCTGTTACTATTTTTACTTAAATGCTTGTACCTCGGTAATGCCGAATTTGCAAGTGTTTAGTAGTTAAAGTAAGTAGCAAGTTTAGTTGCTAGAACAAGTAGCTAAACTAAGTATTTAATTACAGCAATTAATATTTGCAGTAATTAAAATTTAAAATAATAATATTTACGCACCAATGCCCCTGTATACTGAAACCTTCTGAATACTTTACTAATAAGGGGACGGCACAGCCTTGGGGTCATGAAATTTTTTTTGGTGATAGAGTACACTTAATATGTTAATATCCTAAAATAATAGTGCGCACTGTTCAGAAAAACCTGTAAAAAAAATTAGTTAAAAATTTTAATGCCACTAGCGTACTTAATAAGCTTAAAAAAGATTGTTGTACGTAAGATTCGAAGTGGATTGGAGGTAAGCTCCTTGCTTCACAATAGAATGGTTTTACGTTCAAAACCGACTCTGTTCAATAAAACTTTTTCTGTATGTTTCTTTTTTTTTTATTTACAAAAATCTTATTTATTATAATCTGTGCCGTTTCTCTGTTAATTAAAGTGTTTACACCGGTATAAATAACAGCAGGTCCATAAAAACTAAGTGGGGATAAGCTACTTGCACAAGTAACTAGAACAGGCTTCCATTTACTTGACTGAAAAGATTACTAAATTTCTTACTTGAGAAAGTACTAATTATACGTGTAAATTCGACATAAATTTAACTGGCAGCGTAAACTGAGTCAGATCTGGAGATGTACGAGACACATTTTGTTTTGTATCATCTCGACTTACTCAACGAATCAAAATAAATATATTTTTACTGGTAAGTGTGTTTACTATTCGTGAAAAAAAGGAATATCGTAGTTCATGTGGCACCTCACTTGGATAAAAACACTGAAAGTTCAAATTTATTCAAACATCCTCTGTTTGATGGGTTGTTTTGTGTAACTTGCTGTAAAAGCCTTGAACTAAATTCAGAATAATTGGTTCAAAATGGCCGATCTTTGTCCACCCCGGTTTACGTAGGTATATAAAAATACCAACCTGATTTTGGAGATAAACCAGATTGTTCTAATAGTTCTACAGTTTGTAATACTACGAAAAATAAAATTATCATGGAATTGATGAAAATTTCATGATACACAGGCGGATATGATACAAAGGATAATGATTCGACAATACAATAGAGGAAGATTTCGTTCTTTTTAATCTGTTTAGCAAACAAATTTTCTAAAAATTTGGAGAATGAATACGGCAACGAAGGCAAACAAGTTGCTAAGCAATTAAATTCACCTAAACCGGTTCTGATTCATTCGAACTACTTCTAACTACATTGTCATATTATTCCATATTTTCTCTCGTAATATCTGATGATATTATTCCCACTACGCCTATTGTTTCGAATTTTATTTCACCACAGGATCTAACGTAATATTGTTAAGCGTATACCGAAAAATTATATTATGAAGAGGCAAATATAATATTAATATGTATGGCGCTTTGTTTCCGAAATAAACTTAGATAATGAATTAAAGTTTTTTTATAATTAATTCCCTTATACATTACTAAAAAGAATCTCAGTAAAGCATACCTATGGTATTTTGTAAGACAGGGGTCGGCAACCTTTTTTGGATGGCGGGCCATTTAAAAAAAAAAAATTTTAGCGGGCCACACAGTCAAATATTTTGCAATGTAGTATGTGACTTAAGTAGGTTTATTTTAACGAATATTCGAATCAAAAATTCAGCTCTTAGAGTGACTGTCTTGATGCTACTTGAGCCCGGAACTATGATAGAAATAATTTATTTTGAAGTCTCTAGAAGCCAAAAATGACATTCACTAAAATTTATATAACTCTCGAACGAAAAATCCTGTTTTTACGAAATTTGGTAAAAATATTGGAAGTCCAAAAAGTCAGACACGTCCGATACCCGAAATGGATTTTTAGGCATTTTTGCCTAAAAAATTTTTGTGGAAAAAGTGAGTTTTTCCCCAAATTTCCTCAAGTTTTTACAATATTTTCTTATACCGTTTGAAAGAGGGAAAATAATCACATAAAAAGGATTCTATGTCAAGTAGTTTCCGAGAAAAACTAATTTTTGTAAACGGAAATTCGCTATATTATGCAGGATACTGCGACAGGGGTATTTTCTATTTTTTAACACAATACAAATATTATTAAAAATCAACATGAGGAAAATTTTTTAGTAACAGTTTTAGTTTACATGTTATAAGTATGCTCAACTCTGCATAGACAGAGTAAATTGTTCGAAAAGTTATATTGCTTGGCAGGCCGCATGAAAGCTTGCAACGGGCCGCAGGTTGCCGACCCCTGTTGTAAGAGATTAGTAGTCGTACTTATATATTTTTGGAAAATTACTTAACGTTTATGTATAAGAGCAAAATACTTTTAATAAATTAAAAAATTAATAAATATAGCAAATGCTAGCGAATACGAGAAGAAATTTATGAAAAAAAAAATACTTAACAAAAATAAATTAAATTTTCGTTTTTAATAACGTATTACTCAAAAAAATTAAAGGCATGTTAGTTTAATTACTGTAAAATACAAATCACTACGAAAATATTCGTCTAAATTATGTTCAAAACTTTCACTAGTTGAAATTAATAAAAAAAAATAAAATCAATTAAAAAATAAAAATTTATACATTCATACAAATTTGAACACAGCTCAACAGTACAACAAACGTAAATTTTAGAAACATGAAAAATGGTTGGCTTTACCTGTTTTTGTGCCATGGCCTGCATTTGTTGAAACATTTGCCGCTCCTCCTCTTTGCCTGCAAATGAAAATGAGCAAACTTTTAAATCGAATTCTAAAAATGAAATTTTATTCTTAAACCTACTTTTTTTAATGAATGTGGTGAAATTGTGAGATTTTACTTTATGTAAAGTTACTTTCAGTCTTCAGTCAAAATGTTGGCATCCCATTTAAAAATATTAAGTTTATTACGATTAAAATATACATTTTCACAATAAAAATGAAAAGGGTTTATAACCGATATGTGTCCAATTTCTTGTTCTTGTGGTGTTTAATACTTACCTCCTCAAAAAGATTTATTTGTCAAACGAGTGACGGTTTTGAACTAAAAATGGTTATTTGGACGTGATTGAGTAATTGATTTTGTATCCTTCGGGAACCTTTGATCGGGATAAAACTATCGCTGTGAGTAAGTTATGGTTTTGTATCCTACAGGAAACTTCAATTGGAATAAGATATCCTATGTGTGTTAATTCAGGGTAAGTATTGTTTGTGTATCAAATTTCATCGAATTTGGTTTAGTTATTTGGGCGTGATTGCATAAATAGTCTTGTATCCCCCAGGAACCTAAAACCGTTTTGGCGTGATTGAATAACAAATATCCAAATATCCAAACTTCCACATTTATAATATTATTAAGATTAAAATTAAAATAAACTTATGTTCTCTTCTGAAAGTACAGTAAGCTCGCGGATAATTCGCACCAAGTATTATCCGCTATTCGAAATTTACATATTGATACAGGGTGCAAAGAATAAAAATCTCGCTACGAAAACAGTGGGTAGATCTCACCCATGTAATTAATATTTGCCAATAAATTTGAACCCAAACTCTTTTTTAACAGAAAAAAATTGATACAAAATATGAGTCAAAAAAGGGGCCCTTAAAAAAATATTTTTAATACGGCTCTGACCATCTCATCTCTGTAAAATAAATTTTCTGTTTTCAAAAAAAAGATCTGGGAAACACGTTTACACGACCTAAACATGTTTAAAAAATTTTATTGAATTTTAGTCAATAAAATTATTTTCTACTTTTGATATTAAGACGGTATTTATGCATAATTTAGACAGGACCGTACTTGGAAAAATTTCGAAACATTATGCAGCCAGTTAACTTTCGGTTTTTTCAAACTATTAAGTCCAAAAAAATTCCTGTAGTTTTAGTGTCTACAGGGTGCAATGAGCCACCCCTCAAAAGGACGAGAGTTATTTTTTTTACACCCTGTATATTTTTTATTTTTTTCGGTAATCATTGCATACATTATATAATTATTGAAATAATTTAATTTCCCGTTCTCTACTACATATTATTTGTAAACCTATAACAGTTCTTGCTAATTTTCATTTTTTTGGGCTCCAGTGTATATGGTAAAAGCATAATATTATTCATATTTGAAAGATTTGCTTTTTTCTAAATTGAGCTGTCATATTTTTTAATTATTATTCGTGAAATTTGTTTTTCGGTAGCAGCTGTGCCAGCTATTGCTCTAGAAAACTGTTTTTTTCATTGATTTTGTAGAAATCTATTAACAAACAAATAAAACAAGAGTAACGACGAGGTAACACTACAAATGCGACAAGGAAATCTTGCAACTTTGAACTTTGTACAAATTTAGATCATGGTACGTACTATTGTTATATTTGTAAAATTTTGTTTTAAACACTCTTCTTCTCTATCAACCAATCTGTAGGATGTGAAGTAGCTAGAAACATTTCTTGGTGAGGGATTTATATCCTAGGGAGTCTAGAAAAAATTAAAAAAGTACACGAATGTAATTAGCTAGTAATCCCTTTCTTCCTTGACTACGGCCCTGGCGATAAAAGCACTCAGAGCAGAAAAAAAATTTGGACACATATAGGTTAATACTAATTAAGCATAATATAAAATTATAGAGCTTTGATGATGTGAAGTTAGCCTAGTGATTTGTATCGTTGTGATTCTTGTTTAGTAACTTGTAGTCGGGAACGATCCATATAGCCAACTGTATCGATCTGTTGATCCGTGTTTTTGATCATATTTGTAATACATAAAAAGATCCAACACAAAAAGAAAATTACTTTCTGAAATACTTATGTGTGTACATATTTCTAAATATACGTTAACTTACCCATTCCTTTATTTTGTAGCATCTCCAAAAGTTTTTTAATACTTTCATCGCGAGCTTGCAGTGTTTGTTTCTGCGTCTCAATTCTCAGTTCCAATTCCTGTAAGTAAATAAGCGACAATTTTGTATAAGTAACGGATTGTTATGGGTGGTTTGAGTATTTCTGCATAATGATTTTTTTTTTAATGGCATACATAAATTATTCAACTGAACTAGAATTCCATCAGATGACACAAATATGTTTAGTTTAATGTACTGTACTGAGTGAGCTAGTACCTACATGGCTTGGAGGCGCTACTGGTTTTGCAAGTGAATATGGACGTATATATCAAATGCAATTATATTATTTGTACTTCGATAAATTTAACACCATATACGTTCATATGTAGTAATAATTTTACAATATATTATGTTGCCAACTATTTTCTGAACGGTATTATAACTTTTTTGTTTACAGTACGGAATTAGTAGTGTAAGTACCGTGAAATGGAGTACGTAGAAACTAGGGGCTAACTAAGAGCAAAAATAATATTCTCTTTTGATTATTGTCCACTGAGAAAAAATTACAGTAAAACTTACGGAGCTGCCTCCGGTAAACCAGGCTCAAGTGACCAGTCGGTAGGAAATTATCAAGCAAAAATATAAAAAATGCCTTTCAAACATTATTTTTTACGATTCATTTGAAAATTTTTCCTGTACAGCTTGAGAATTTTTCCAATGCAGCTCCGTAAAATTCGATGGGCTAGTAAAATTTACTTAATTTTTGTAAAATTATACTAGACATAGAAGAATTTTTACGCAGCCACAGTGTAATTTTTACTAAGCTAGAGGGTAGATGCTATTTGTTATCTCTATTTTCTCCTTGAAACCTGTCTTTCAGCATCTCTCTCACACAAGCATCACACACATCTGACGATAAACAGGCACGTCACACCGCACCGAGGTCATTTTGAATACCTAACTCACCAACAACCCGACCGTTACCGCAGTTCAGTAGCAGTCGAGCCATAGTAGTGAGTGGATGTGTACCAGGAGTGTTATCATTTTTTTCTTTTTTCCTTTTTTTTTTTATAATAAACTATTTAATGGACTTTACATTTAAAACAAAGAATTGTTATTTGTGTTTCATGAAAATATTGTAAAAACTCCTGATAATAAAGAACTAATAATTAAGATATAACAATTAAGATTTTTATATGTATTGATGTTTATTGAAACATGTTTTTCCACAAATAATAAAAAACCACAGAACATTTTTTCAATATTAATAATTTGATTTTAATCCTTACCCTTCTATCAATATCTTTTTAAACTATCTTAATTCAATTATTTATTAATAAGTAAAAAAAAAATTATATAAGTAATACGGTAAGAGAGTAGAATTTTTCCTGTACAGCGCCGAAATTTTTACGGAGTCATAGTGTAATTTTTACTGTGCAGTCAAATTTTACCGAGCCATAGGGTAATTTTTACTACACTCATGGTACTTTTTCCTTTGCCTGTCACTTATGCCCGCATTACCAAAGAGATCCATAATTTTTTACTAGAAATCTCCGTAAAAATTACCGTATTTTTTTCTCAGTGTCGTTGCTAGTTTATAGCTTGCAGATAGTTGAATCACAATTAATAAATAATATAAATTAAATTTAACTAATGTTAAAATTGGCAAAATTATTAAATATCAAAAGTCAGTTGGTAGAGTAGTGTAAAAATTAATTTATAAAATTGTTTTGTAATTTATTAAACCCGTAAAAGGGTAGTAAATTTAAAAACTTCATGAAAAATGAATAAGGCGTTTACGATCTATTTCCAGTTGGAAGATTCTAATAACGAAAAGTGTAATTTAGCAGGTGTAATATATTTGAAAGAGTACTTCCTTTTCTTATGCTATTTTGGAAATGTCGTCATTTTCGATATTAATAATTTTAATAACGAAAACTTCATTTTGATAGTCGTAATATGTTTAGAATGCCTATAACTTGGTTTGCTCAAGTCTTCAAAAGTTCGTTATTTTTTGTTACGGCGCACCGTTTACGAGATATTTAGGTACTATCAAAATTTTATGAAAACGAAAAGTATTATTTAAAAACAAACTTAATAAAAACCTTACATACGACAGTCAAATTTCAGAAGCACTTATAGTAGTATTATTAACCATAGCAGGTATGTTAATAGTAAAAACTAGTAGGTAAAAACTAAATTTTGAATTCGAGAATTTCATTCCTACGTTAATCTAATTGTCTCAAACTATTTTCCATGAAGAAGAAATTCCTAAATTACTCAAATAGTACGATTATGTCGACACTGTCACCTCCTAGTTAACTACCCCTAGACTTAGACCCCTAGACTATAAACAAAATGTTAATATTTTTTATTTTTTACCCTTTTTTCGAGCAATTAAGCACCAAATTTAAACTAATTGCATATCACCGTTTTCACGATATTTGAAAAATTTGATTTTTACCTTCGTTTTTGAAAGGCGATTTCATTCCTTCAAACCGTTTGTCCGCAGAAAAAAAACGTGTCGCATATATTTTAGTATTTTACAACATACGAACCTTCAATTTCATCAAAATTGAAGGTTCGACGTCGGGACCTTTACTTGTCAGTCATTAGTAAATCTACCGGATTATGAAAAATGAGAAGAACGATAGCAAGAATTTACAACCGTAACTAATCACTAGATCTGTTAAATTGAGCTTCATGGTTTAAAAATGAATAGTTAATCGTAACTGGGGCGATTATATAAATTATTAATTGTTTTATTTTATCGAATTAAATATGATTCAAAATATTTTCATTTGCAAAAATTATTTAGATACGAAAAATCATAAAACAATGTTGAAAATTAAAGAGAAGGCTTTGCATGTATGCCGTTTATAATATTTGACCACTCAAATGTATCCAGTCCAGCTCACATTTATTTATGGAATAAATTCACATATATTATGTATTTCTAGAATAACAATCATAATATAGCTAGACTATTTTAAATACATAACTAATTTTGTCAGTTCATTTACCTCAAACTGTTAGAATCGGGGAATGTACTATATTTGTGATTTAGTTCGAGTTTACGTTGATAATATCGAAATCCATAAAACATATACATAATATTTCAACTGTTGTTGTCTATTTTTAAATTCGGGCTTTTTAATTTGATTACAACGTGGTAAAATTAAGAATAGAAATACAAGTGGTGGAGTTATATGAACGTATACATATGTTTTATTTTTATTTTATTTTATTTATTTATTCTTTTTTAACGCCAGGATAAAGTAAACAATCTGTTCATACGTTTTCTTTAGTACTTTATTTACTTTAAAAATAAAATTCAGTGAAATAGAAATTTATTGCGAGAGATATTAAAAAATATAAATACATATGATATTTATTGAAGGGAAGAAATATGTTTGACGACATCAAAGACTTTTCATGTTCCATAAAAGAAATTGAATTTAACGGTCACGATACAAAATTTAAAGAAAAAATATAAAACATCAGATACTTAAACTTTTGCAAAAAGTGTTTAAATTAAGTACCTAATTGTAAATAAAAATTGATATTCAAAAGAGCGAAAATCATTGTAAGTTATCAAAAGAATTTGAAAATTATTGGCCTTAGGCTAGAGTTTCCGAACCTCTTAGTCTTAAATTTTAAAAATTAAGAATAGAGCCATTTTGTAATAGCGTGTTTTCCATCCGTTTTTCTCGCAACACAATATGCAAGCTAGACAATCTTAAGGGTTTTAAATTTTTTGTTGATAGGTAACATGTAATTTTCCGATACATTTCAAACCCCAATATTCGACATATTAGTAACTAGTCGATCCCGACATTATTTCAGAAATATTGCAATGATACAACCTGCTTATAGTAAGTGACGGTTCTGTATCAAAATTCGGTGCGCTTCCACCAAAAATATACTGATAGGTATACACATAATATCTGAGAAAATAAAATAATTGTACTAAAATTTCTTATAATCAAGGTCGGTTTTTATCTAAAGAAGGATTCGTTTCTTCTTTAGTATTTGTTTTTGTACATACGCAAAATATGGAACCGTCTTAACCCCTTGACGGTTATTGATGTCACAAGACGTGACAAGACGTTAAGTGAAACCTTACTAACTGACACAACACGTCCTAGGACGTCAACAGTTCCATATAAAGTGTACCAGTTGTGTTTTGTCATTATAAGTTATGATCGTCAGGTGGTGTTAAACAAGTTCAATGAAGGGAGAGACTGAATTGAAAGATATAGAAAAGGGTAACAAATTAAAGGATATTTTTATTTTCTACGAAAAAGTTTATATTTGAAAATTGTTTCATTCTTCCTGCAATTTGTACAGAACCTGTATAGAACCTTTTATTTGAGTATCGGAATTTTTTCAGTTTTCTCGATTTGTAAACTTCAGAGATAAAGTGAGGGGAAAGTTAACAGCTAATGATACTTAATAGAAAACATTTATAAAAATAAAAAATAATAGTATATTATTCAACGAGCTGGTAATGATAGCTATTACTCACGAAGATGAAATTGCGACACGAGCCAAGTTTACGAGGCGAGTGTCGTAATGCATCAGAGTGAGTAATAGCCATTGCAACCGAGTAGAATACGATATTTTTTCGACGGCTTTTTTCCTTTTTGATTTAAATAAAATTGAATATATAAATTTTAAATCAAAAGAATAAAATTATTAATCAGAAATAATTTAATCAGAACTTAATGGGCGTTAGTAAATCAGAGATTAACTAACCTCGATTTGTCTGTTGCACCATTTAAAATATACCAATGGTTAACTAATGTACGTTAACGATCAATTTTGACTAGCAACGATGTCTGATTTGTTTGTATAGGACATGAAATGAGACACAACAGAAGCAAATGCTAGTAACTTGATAATATCACATGGTTAAAAAATTTAAATCTGCATATTTTGAAATAGGTAGCACCTACTTGATTTAAATAATATTAGAAAATATATAATTTATGTTTACGTAAAACATTTTAAAACTGTGATTTGACGATTGTGAATATATTTTTCAATTTAAAAATAGAAAAATGAAATAGACACCAAAATTTTACAGAAAAAGAAAATTTTAATTGAAATTGTATAAAAGTATACCTATTTTAATAGTAGAAAAAAATTAAATATAAATTTTAATAAATATAAACACTATGGAAACTAGCATCGAAATATATGGACTAAATGCTGATTAAATACTTAATTGCCCAATATCCATCCATTAACTTAACGGACGATTTAATCATCAGTTAACAAAAATTAACCTTGGTGCAACAGATAATCAGAGATTTTAACTACAGTTAAAGTTAATCATTGATTAAGGTCTTAACGGCCGATTAAAAATGTGCAATCGGCCATAAATGTTCGTATATGTATCTATGAAAACGATCAAAATAAAATTCAAATTGTTTTGTTTACTTACACGTTACTACGCAACATATATGAAATTAAAACTTATAGATATATTATTCATAAAATAATCGCAAACGCATTGAATAATGGTTAATACGGTTATTTCATTGGTCAAATGGTATTGAGTAATGATCATTACTCCACATCTTTAGATGATGCCTAACTTTCTCAACAATTTACGGATATGTAATGAGTGTGTTCTTCAACAGCAGTAAAAAACAAATTCTGAAATAGATGCGGACAAATAACTTCTTGCAGTATGTTGAATTTCATTTACTGGTAAGGAAAGGTATCCAACTGTATCCCTCAAAAATTTTTGAAACTTTGGTGGCTTGTAGATCTTATTAAAACTAACCAGGAGCCATATTTCGTTTGTGCCCATAAGCGGTTTAAAGGGGTGAAACTCACCCCTAAAAATTTGAGTTTATTTCAATTTTCTTAAATATCTTAGAAATGGTAAGAGCTTTAGTAGGGAAACTACATATATATATATTTGTAAATGGCACGTTATGATCTTTACTATGATACCAAAATTAAAGTTATAAAATCATTGGTGTTTCATCCCCCACCATAACCCCTAATATTTTCAGGTATTTTTGGTAAAAGAGGAGACTGTTATGTGTAAATAAAAGAATTTTTAATTAATGTATTTTATATCACACAAGTTTATTTATTGTTGCATAAGTACACTCTTTGCTAATATTAACTTGGGAAAAATTTTAACTTTTTGATTTAATAATGAGCAAAAATATGGTCAAAGAATCTCGTATTTTAGTAATGAATTGTTACAAACTTACGATATATTTTAAAAAACATAATTTAGAAAGAAAAAATACACAATTCCTTGTGAGAAAAGTTGCTGCGACATACGGACGAACGAATTACCAAAATCTCATTATAACGGTTCGGAATCGGAATAACAAATTAATTAGCTAATTAAAACGCAACGATTACAACTTCCTTTAATTTCCATTAAATAATCCGCATCTGCTCTCAGCTGTTGCATTAACGCAAGCAACATTATCTAATCAAACACCACAACGTGTAAACATACAAACAAATGATATTTGAAATAATGTACCTAATAATGTGCTTTTAATATTCGTTGACTACAATGAAGTTGGTCTGGTAATTGAACGTACATACATATTACAATTGGAATTTGATAGTGGTAATGTTACGTTTGCGTGTGCGAATTGATTTATTAATTTTTCCAACAAGCAGTTGGGTAGTTGCATGTGAAATGAAAAGAAATTTTAATTGACTCTATTTAAAATGCAACAAGAACACAACATTGAACATAGGGTATAACAAAGTAAAACACATAGCAGTGTATCAGAACAGAGAGGAGAGTATATTGAAATAAAAACAATTAAAATATTGAAATGTTATTATTAAATAATGTATTACCTAAGTACGTTTACAGTGACGTACAGAGACAATCAAACACTTTTGTTTTCAAAATTTTAAGAAAGAATACTGAATAGATATTTCTTTCATTTAATTTAGTGGAAGCTAGATGGAAACTACTTGGAAATTCTGAATAAATGGTAGGTTCTTAGGGGACTCCGATTGTTCAAAATTTCAGTTGAAGACAAAGTCTTTGAATGAAATACACGGTTGTTCTCGTCTTTATATTACAAAGATTCAGTTGTAGTGTAAACCGCATATTCTAGTGTGATTTTTTTATTTCGCTTTCATAAATATTTTGGTATAGAATCACTGTAACCTTACAATTTTTGGTACAGAACAGCTGTGACTTTACTACTCTTCGTACAGAATTGCTGTGACTTTACTACCTTTGGTATAAAACCGCTGTAACCTTACTACCTTTGCAAGGACGCCCATACTCGGAGGCAGGGGGATTAGCTGATCATGTCTGGGCCCGAAGAAAGCCAAACGACATTTTTTTGCTCGTCAACACTATTTTTGGGTAAATTATCGAAATTGGACATTTTTATTATTACCAGAGATGGGAAGAAAACGTCCCTAACAGAGTCGCCATATAAAATATTATGTACTGGGGGGCTACGAATAGAGCTGGAGGGGTGTCATAAAACGTAAAAATATCAATCTTTTTAAAAATCAATTTTACGACGTTTTAATACTAATACCACATCGTTAATGTTGTTTTGTGTCTGTTTGTGTTTTTTAATTGCCAATATTATGAATCATTTTGCTTGTTATATGTACATACATATCTTATATTTTTCTAATGCAAAAACAAAACCATCTTCAATTTTGTGAGCGACCTACTAGAGTGATACAATCTACTAATACAATCAATTTTGTTTACATTAAAGCAGGTATAAATAAGGTGAGATATAGATATTATTTAAATAATCATAAAGGAAATAGAGATATTGTTTACATTATAAATGTTTTGAATTCGTCTAAATTAATTCTATTACAGTCGACCACTTATTTATTCAACATTAATTTTTTTAAATTATTTTTAAAATTAAAATTATATACTAAAATTATGAAAAATGGGTAATTTTTGATTTTTACTGATTTGTTCTCAAAAGCTTCCTTAGGCTAATCTTCAAATCCAGAGGAAAATCTTCAGCTTTGTAATAAAATTTATAGCCCCCCAATCCAAAATATTTTATATGGCGATTATGTTAGGGACCACTGTTTTCCCAAGTCTGATCATCATATGGGTGCCCTTGTAATTTTGGTATAGAACCGCTGTAACCTTACTACTTTTGGTGTAGAATCGCTGTAACCTCCTACTTTTGCTATAAAAACTTGATAAATAAAATTACTGAAACATTCAACCTAATTTTTCAAAATTTTTCCTTAAAAATACAAAAAGATTAATTTTTGCCCCTTACCATTCGCTCCGGACCCCCTTTCCGTACTGGGGCCCTGGAGTTACAGCCTCGGCTCTCCCGTCTCTCCTCGGCCCTGAGTCCTATAGGTGCCAACGTATAAGTGTACAATATATTCATTATATTATATTATGTATATTAAGTGTAAACAATTACAAACAGTACCTACTTACTAAATCCCTAAACACTTAGTACGATGCACAGAGATTAGTGCTAACATGTGTTTATGTATTAATCAAATCCATAGGTGGATAATAATGCAATTAATAATGCAGTCCAAATGGAATTATTTCTGCAGAATATTTTAATACGTTTACAAGAAAAGATTGAATTAAATAATATAATCAGACAGGAATTCTAGCCTAAAAATTAGTGACCAACCGAACCTTCGGTTTCGGTTTCGGTTTCGACCATAGTTTCGATTTCGACCAAAAATCAGCCGAAACTTCGGCCGCACCGAAACTCAATGTACGTGAATTGTCGCGCTTCGTTCGGGCAAGTTCGTGTCTCGTACATATACTAGATTTCAGCATACAATTGAAATTTTAACATGCACTGTTAAAAAATTTTACAACATTTAATGTTGGCATTTAATTGCCAACATTAAATATTGTAAAATTACATTTCGAAATGTTTAGAACATTTTTCTATGTAAAATTATATTGTAGAATGTTTTACCTTACATTTCGGATGTAATTTTACTCCACTCAATATAAATTAATTACGTACGACATGCAAAATTACATTGTCAACTCAACTGACGCCGTCAATTGCGCAGAATCCATCACGTGATACCGGTAATTTACATCCAAAAGATCAGTAATTTACATACAATTACAATAAATTTTCGTTTCGAAATGTAATTTTACTATTTGAGCATATCAAATACCACTTTTATATGTAATTTTAGTATCAAAGTATTTAAAATTACAGTGAATATTTATTTTTACACAAAATTTTATATTTTACAACTAAATTATTTAAATTTAATAACACATCATAATTTTCAAGACACATATTGTAAAAAATTACCATATTTTTTATTATAATAATACATATTTTTTTAACATTGTGTCTAAATAAGTTTCGGTTTCGATTTCGGCCGAAATTGAGACCAAGGCTAAAGTTTCGGTTTCGGCTGCAAAACCTATTTCGGTACACACTACTAAAAATACAGTAACCGGAAAAGCAATAGACATAATGAACGGAAAAATGTATATTTTAGAGTCATAATTTTGCACGCGGATAATTTTTGGACAATTGTCATACAGACACACTGTATTTGAACATGTTTTCATAATATGTACGTAACGAATTAAAAAAATAAAATAACGAAAGGCGATTAAACGACACACATATTTTTAACCTATTCGAAAATCACGAATGTACATAGAAAGGTGAAATGCAATTGGTTATTTGAAATAACTCGAGTAACTTTAAACGGCATACAAGCTTTATAATGTATTTTTTTTAATTGAATATAATTTATTGTTAATTATACTCTGGTGCAGTCTATATAATTATAAGTTTGGACTCGTGGCTTCGCCGCTGTGGTATTTGAAATTATGATATTAAGGTAAATTTCAGGGATATTTCCCCATGGGAATTAGATGTTTTCCAAAGATGAAGTAACCTCTTTATTCACGACGGAACGCAGCACATATATGCGCTTAGGTTAAGAAGCGTGTGTATGTTTTTCCCTCTTTGTATATTTCTTTTGGAAAAGACTTAACCAATTTTAATGCGGTTTTTTATTTCAAAGCTAGTAATTCTGGAATGATTCTTGGTCAGGTTAGATTAAAGTATGTTTAACCGTTTCCAGAATATTCTAGAGTTTTCAGGTCAAACATAAAATTAAAAATTTTATAAAACCACTTTAAAGGCTGTTAATTGCGGAACTGGTTTTAACCAGGTTTGTGAACATTGACCCAGCCATTTTCAAGGCATTTCAGGATTTTCTGAATAAAAACGAAATTAAGATATTTCAACAAAATAAAATTAAAAATTTTAAGGATACACGGCAAGAAAGCTCTAGAAGCTTTTAAAAGTATTTCCGCGGAACACCGGTGTTTCTCAAACCGTCACTAAGTTTTCCACGAAAAAATTATAAAACGAATGCTAGAAAACAGCACTACAGGCTTTTATATGTTTAATCCAGTTTTAGAAAAACATTTAAAAAAGTTTGGAGAGACTAAATGGCACAATTTTTAAAACAAAAGAACTTTAAACTGAAACTAAACACGTCTGAAACACTTAATCCTATTTATTTCTAACCATATTGTAAAGTACTTGGAGCCATATTTCAGCAACATCATGTCATCATGTTAAGGAAAAAAAAATTACTGTTTTATTGCTATTTTGCTACCATTCCATTATTTTTAAAAAAACGGTATAATTTCCTTATAGGCTCTATTTTTTAAATTTTTATTTATGCACTCTTGGCTATTTTATATTCCATTGCATGGTCAAGCTTTATTAAATTCAGTAAACTTTGTAACAGCTTTATTCCATCCGATTGGGTGTTTTTATCCCGATTAAAAAAAATGTAAAAAATTAGAAAATAATATGCAACAAATAATTACATCGGTAATCGGATCAATTCTGTCCCCAGTCAGTGAACATTGAATCAAAATGGCCGATTCAAAGTACTTTATCTGACTGAATTAACCCACAATGAACGTTCTTTTTCACATGAATTAATTTTGCGGCAAACTTGCTATACTTAACAACCTACTTGTATAGTTACCTAATGTTAGAAGTACTGGGAATACTACTACTGCAATCGTAATAGTACGATTTAATTTTAAATAATTGTTGAGCAAAAGTCGCAATGCGTGCACAAACCAATTATAACATGTTTTTTTTTTTCTTTCTGGAATGCGACAATAAGTTCGTGCAATATTTCGTCACAGAGTAAACTCTATATATAGCAAATAAAGAAAATTGTCACTACATTTTGTTGACATGAATTTATATTATTTAAAAACAAAATATTATATTTTATTTTAATAATTAATGTAAATTTTTAGCTTTGAAAGACGTATCACTAATTATAAATATTTTTTCATTTAATTACACAGTCTTATCCGATTGAAACACTCATAATTAATATTCAAGAAATACATACTCAATTATTATTAATATATAATTAAAACTTTTCCCCGCAATTAAAACACTCAATTTCTTTCACCAGTACAAGTCTGTACACTTTGAAACATTTTTTATGTAAAACTTTAACAATATTTTTAATTACAAACAACCATTTCGATTTATGCAAATTTTTTTCATATCGTTAAACATTACTTAGATAGACACCTTACACGGCCGACTGGAGCACAATGAGAGAAACAAAAAAAGAAAAAAAGAAAATCAAACAAGTGTGAGTTGAACCTGCGGGTGGAGGGTTCCGTATCTTATTAAAATAAATTCAGCGGTAGTTTAAAATTATAAGTAAAATGATAAAATATATATATATATATATCTTACGAATTGCGGTTCCGACTGTGGGTACGACACCCTAAAATAGACGATAGAAGTACACAGAGAGCTAGCTAGATCGTTAGTGTTATCTATCCTTTAAATAGACACGACGAAAAAAGTAGTTTATAAAGTCTTTCGTTATTATAACAACATAATAATAAAAGACGCTCGAGTTTTTTTGTTTTTCCTCTAACAAAAAAATATCTAGAACAAACGCATTATATCTATGTAGGTGGTAGATATGAATATTGTGTATGATGATGGCGTTTAGTCCTAAGTGCATTGTATTTCACATTGAATATTTCAGGATTGCCCGAAGACATTGGCGGAATATAATAATATATCCTGATGCCAAACAATGACATTCATCCACCCACTGACGATATACATGCATTTGTATCTAGGAATTTATTGTATGTGTAGAATATTTATTATTGTACTTTCATATAGTTTGCATACTTTAAATTGTGAAGAAAGGCACAATAGATCGGGATGCGGCTACTGGGAAAACGTACGTTGGTGATGAGTTTGTTTGTATGGTAAAAGGTATGGTGTAAAGATGGGTAATTTCGTCAACTAGTTGAAAAACTGGTTGACGTTTTTAGTTAGTTTACCTTTACATAATAGGTATCAACTTGCTAATATTATGGACTGCAGGCACTGTGCGTTGGAATAGTTGTAGCAAAGTCTTATACCGTAAATTTTGTTACAATTACTCCAATCCACAGTTCCCCCAGTCTATATGGTAGCGGTTCCACTGGGTACGAATTCATCCGAAAATTTATTCGTACGAATTCGTACGAGTTAATACGAATTAAGCAAATGCATACATTTAGACATGCGTGGTTACACTGCTTACGACTCTTTCGTACGAGCTCACACAACTTTTTGATACGACCAAAATATTTTGTTTTTTGATGCGAATTCGTACGAAAAAACTGATGGATTTAGAAAAATTAATTATTTTTGTTAAACAAAGGCGGTCTTTAAGGAATTAAAATCTAAATATTATCATAATAGAAAGTTAAATGAAAAATTGTGGAATGAGGTGGCAGAGGAAATGTTTAGATCATTTTTTAATTAAATATATTACGATATAATAAAACTAACCTAACCTAACAAAAACATTTTAAGTATGTGTAATGAAAAATTAATTAACTAAATATTGAAACTAAAATTCAGTAGATTTTAAAGTATAACTGAATGTGACTTGTTCAAATACTCCAAAAATTTCTGTTCGTCTTGAAAAATTTCTTCAAAGCAATTCCAGAGCTCAGCTTTTTTGCTATACATGAATAATAAAAATAATCGTTTACTCAGAATTGTTTGTTTTCTATAATTAGAAATTTTGAAAACGATGTTTCTAATAAATAAGATTCGGTAGCTGAAACCATTGTTTGGTATCATGCAATATGTATTAACGGTTTTCAGTTTAAATTTAAATACGAATTCGTATTACGATTCCGTATCCAATGTAACCACACAGTCGTACGAATGAATTTCGTACGAGCTCATATGAATCATTTTTCGCCCGAATTCGTATCCAATGTAACCGCAGCCTAATATTAGTAAGTTGATACTGTAAACCAGGACTTCCCAAAGTGTGATCCGCGGGGCAAATGGGGCTCGTGAACGCGAAAAATGTGACTCGCTATATCATCTGCAATCTTCAATTCCTTAATTTTATTTACCTATACATTTTTTGTTTCAAAATCCTATCTGTTATAGGACCTAAAATCCTTTTCTATAATATTTTATTCGGTGATCTACTATCTCCTAAAACAGGTTCCTATGTGAAGAAATAATCAAATTCGTTCAGGAAATATGAATTAATTTTCTCATGTGATTTCTCTGCTGTCTTTACAGTTCTGATTTTGTCAAAAATGAAAACAACAGTATCAAAAACCTATGAGTAACTTCAAATTTTATGTTTCTAATATCAAAATTACGATTTTTGGAGTCTCTAAAAAAATTTCGTATGTACCTACGTGATGACGTCATCAAGTTCAATTTTTTTCTATTTTAACTTAATGGCTACGATAATGATATGAAACAGATTTGTTGCAAAAATTTTGGTAATTTGACTGCAAAAATGGCAAAGTTTATTCGAAAAATATGATCAGATTTCCGAATGCGATTTTTCTATTATTAATATAGGCAGTACCTCTATTTTCAATTTGTAAGTTAGAATAAGAGAGATCGAAAAAATGTCGCTTTGCAGTCGAGCGATCCATCGCGACTGACGGGTTAAAGACCATTGTTACATACAATTTGTCCAAAAAAACAACAAAATTTAAGTAAACAAATGCATTTTGCTTTGTGTTCTTCCTTATTTTAAAATATTTTCTTAGCCCGCCAAATATTTTGGTAATTACAATTTGGCCCATCGATGTAAAACTTTGAGTAGCTCTGCTGTAAACTAACTAAAAAGTCAATTAGTTTTTTAACTACACTAGCGGAAAAAATTAAAGAATCAAAAAAAAATTCAAAATTTTTAGCGATTTTTCGAATGGCTTTATCTTTGTAAAAAATGGTCGAATCGGAGTCGTAAGCAAAGAAATTTAAAGCTGGAAGTTTTTTAGTTTTGAGATCTTGCGATAAAAAAATTTTCAAAGCAACGTGTATCGCTCAATCCTAATAAATACACTAAAAAAAAAATTTTCGAAATTTTTTCGGTTTCTTTTTTTGGTCCACGGACGTGAAAAAAAATTTTCCGACTTAACTACCATATGGACCGGATAACTTGTTTATTCAGCTTTAATTTGCTCTTTTTTAGACCTTTATACGACCATTTCTCGCTGAGATATCGGATTTTGGATGGAAAAGGATCATTTCGTCTTTGACCATCGATATCTCAGCAACCAATGATCACACAGAAAATTGAAGGTGTGTTTTAGAAACTCGAATAAATTCTTTACAAGGATTAGCCAATGTTTTTTCAGAAAAAAATCTTTTTGCATACTCTACATGAATTTGAAAAATCAAGAAAAAAAGAGCTTTTGGTGGCTTTTTGAAAAATCAAGCGCTGAATTAAAAATTTCGAGAATTTCAGTGTATTTATTAAGATTGAGCGATACATGTTGCTTTGAAAATTTTTTTATCGCAAGATCTCAACACTAGAAACTTCCAGCTTTAAACTTCCAGCTTACGACTCCGATATGACCATGTTTCACAAAGATACAGCCATTCGAATAATTGCTAAAAATTTGGATTTTTTTTTTTGATCCTTTAATTTTTTCCGCTAGTGTAGTTAACAAAATTATCCATCATCAATTAGTGTGACTCACAGTAGACGAGAGCTCGACTCATTTCGCCTTAAAAATTTAATGTTCACTGATATGAAGTTCTTGTAAAATGATCCAAAACAGTTCAGATGAACATTATTTGGTATAGTAGACTTGTATTTTTCGGGAGTTGCGCTAAAGAAAACTTTGAGAATCCCTAATCGAGTATTTTTTAGTACGATATGTTAAGCAAGGCACAGTCCAGTCTTTTTCTGTTGTAAAAAATTAATTCAATACAAAAATATTTTTGATAAAAGTTGAATTTTAGCTACGAAGACAGAACGTACTCCCAAATTTTGACTCGTGTGGTAGAAGTGCTGGGAATTATACATATACCCAAATAGATAGCTAACATTTTCGAGAAAAGTTAATTATTATCACGAACACAATTTGTTGATATCAAAAACTTTTCATAACTTTGACATCGTATGAGTCAGTAGCACAACTAATAATAATTACGTTACAGATAGATAGTATACGAGTATTATAACATTTAGTGGTAAAATAGTGGTAAAGGTGGCAAACATATGGAATTTGTTTTACTTTGTTGGCATTTGGCAGACACCGCCATTACAATTGGTGGCATATTACAATTACTGTTGTAAATAACTATATACTTATCTTTATTGGAACTGATATTTGAATATGGTAAATGTTTGTGTAGGTACAGGATTATACAAAAGAATGTGAACACTAAATAAAATAATCATTAAAGTAACCGTTGGGAGTATAAACAGTAATGCTGCTAGAAGTTTGTATTTTTGTAAGTATATAAGGAGTTGGTTTGCACCAATTAAACAGTTTAATAGTGTGTGCAGCATTAAAAGAAAAAAAGATATTAAAAATTCAATTCAGCAAGACGAATGTATTATGACTTTTAAAGTCCTCCGAATTTTAAAAAGTTAAAAAGTAATTTCACACATGAGGACATCTGTTCAATTCTATTCAGCACCAAGTTTCTCGATAGTGATAATCGGATAGATACGTGCGTTTATTTCGAGAAAAAACTTTATAAATTCTTATACTTTATTAAGCTATTTTGAGTTATACTTGTAAATACTTTTACTTATTCCCGAAAAAAAAGGGTGTGAATTTCAAATTATATCTAGAACTAGTTGTACCCACGACATCGTTCATAAATCAATGAGAAGTATATAAGTGTAATAATTATACAGAACTTGCATAGAACAATATGTTTTGCGTAATGCGTGCACATGGTCAAAATGGTTTTTCTATCTTCCCGTAGAAATAGGACATTGTTCCGAAGTAAGAAGTATCTTAGATACTGACCCAGATAATAAGTATTCACCACACCAAATTTCATTAAAATCCGTTCAATAGTTTTTGCGTAACGTGTGTACATGCTCAAAATCGGTTTTCTATTTTCCCGTAGGAATGAAACATTTTCCCGGAGTATAAAATATCTTAGATGTTGACCCAGGTAATAAGTTATCATCATACCAAATTTTATCAAAATCCGTCCAGTAGTTTTTGCGTGATGCTTGAAGAGGCCGACAGACAGACAGACAAAAATTTTAAAAATAGCTGTTTTGGTATCTACGTCGATAACTATTTACAGTAGCAGTACAATTTTCAAAAAATATTCCATGTACAGAAACGGTCTCGTTACAGTTTTATTATATGTATATATATTGGAAAAAAAAAACGTATCTAAGTTGCTGCAGTTCGTAAAAATTAATGTGGTTAGCTTTTGAGATAAGAATTTTGTGTGAACTCTGTACAATTGTGTGAATATGGCTTTTTTATTTTAATTGTACACGGTCGAAAAAAAAAACTTTAGTATAAAACAAAAATTTCACAAAACATATTTCCTAAGATCTATTTAATGATTATATGGAGGAGTCCAGATATGGTCCTCACTGATTTCGATAGGATTTCGTTTACTACTAAAACATCACATCAGTATAGAAGATCTACAATATGTATTAAAGTCTGCCTCTTAAAAACGTAGGAGATATTTTCATTTAAAGTTTAGACAAAATATACTGGATGTCCCATTTGAATGTATGCATACGATTTACATGTTTATTTTTAACATTGGATTCCCATAAGCAAAACGTTATGTCACAAGAGTGCTTTGAATAAACTAATAATATTAATTTAATATTATAACTATTATTACTATAGCTTTAACAATAATAATGCAGTAAGATTAAGAAATGAATGTCGCAATTTTCAAGCAATTCACATTTTTACATTATAAATATTTGTGTCATCTGCTGTAAATTCAAATACCCCTGTCGCAGCATCTGCATAACATAGCGAATTTCCAAATCTTGGGCACTGGCGGATCTCATCTAAGACCTGTACCTATTTAAAATAGTTTAGCTTTCTAAGAGTAAAAGAATTTTAAAAATCGGCTGGGTAATTAGTTTTGGTATTTTTGGGGACCCAAGAACCCGAACGAATTTTGTGCAGCATAGTTGTATCCATCTAAAATAATTTAGTTCTCTAGCAGTGAGAAATTTTTTAGCATTTTTTCGATAGCTTATTACTGGCGTTTTCGGATCTGCAAGATCCCGGTGGACCTCTTAAAAAATCAGCTCGACCGTATATTCTAGGCGGACTTTATGTAATATATATATATATATATATATATATATATATATATATATATATATAATATATATATATATATGTATATATATATGTATATATATATATATATATATATATATATATATATATATATATATATATATATATATATATATATTCAAAACCCGTTGTGTAGCATTCTACGCCGCATTTGCATCCGCAGGACAGTTGTGGATCTCAGATAACACAACCTGTACCTATTTAAAATAGTTTACCTCGGTAATAGTAAAAAGGTTTCAAAATCGGTCAGTTATTTTATTTTTGACACTTTTAAGTCCTACTGACACTTCAGACCTTACATAACGTAATCTATATGTATCTAAAATAGCTTAGCTCCCCAACAGTGAAAAAATTTTTAAAATCGGTCGGCTAGTTTATTTTTGACGCTTTTGGATCCGATGGACCCTGGCAGACTTTACATAACGTAATCTATATTTATCTAAAATAGTTTAGCTCTGTAACAGTGAAAAAATTTTCAAAATCGGTCGGTTAGTTTATTTTTACCACTTTTGGGTCCCATGGACCCTGGCGGACCCTAAATAACGTAATGTATGTCTATCTAAAATAGTTAGTTCCCCAACAGTGAAAAAATTTTCAAAATCGGTCGATTAGTTTATTTTTGACACTTCTGGATCCTATGGACCCTGGCAGACCTTACATAACGTAATCTATATTTATCTAAAATAGTTTAGCTCTGTAACAGTGAAAAAATTTTCAAAATCGGTCAGTTAGTTTATTTTTGACACTTCTGGATCCTATGGACCCTGGCAGACATTACATAACGTAATCTATACTTATCTAAAATAGTTTAGCTCTGTAACAGTGAAAAAATTTTCAAAATCGGTCAGTTAGTTTATTTTTGACACTTTTGGGTTCTATGGACCTTGGTGGACCTTACATAACGTAATTTATATTTATCTAAAATAGTTTAGCTCTGTAACAGTGAAAAAATTTTCAAAATCGGTCAGTTAGTTTATTTTTGACACTTCTGGATCCTATGGACCCTGGCAGACCTTACATAACGGAATCTATATTTATCTAAAACAGTTTAGCTCTGTAACAGTGAAAAAATTTTCAAAATCGATCAGGCAGTTTATTTTTGACACTTTTGGGTCCTATGGACCCAGGCGGACCTTACATAACGTAATCGATATTTATCTAAAATAGTTTAGCTCTGTAACAGTGAAAAAATTTTCAAAATCGGTCAGTTAGTTTATTTTTGACACTTTTGGGTCCTGTGGTCCCTGACGGACCTTACATAATGTATTCTAAATCTATCTAAAATAGTTTAGCTCTGTAACAGTGAAGAAATTTTTAAAATTGGTCGTTTAGTTTATTTTTTACAATTATGGGATCAGTAAATCCTGGCGAAACTCATACAAGTCTAGTACTCTAACAGTAAGAAAAGGGTTCTAAGGATCTCATATAACTTATGGCAGTCCGTAAGCTTCTTGCGGACATAATTTAATTAATTAATTCAAATACTTTAACTTACTAACTGTGAAAAAATTTTTAAAATCGATTGGTTAATTAATTTCTGGCCTTTTTAGGTCCCGAAAACCTTGACCTCACATAAAATACCTTAAATCCATTTGAAATGGTTTAATTTTTTAACATTATTAATTATTAGTGGAAAAATTTTCAAAATCGATTCAAAATATTTTTCCGTACATACATATGTACATTGTACATATTTTATTTTGTTTTATATTTAATATTTATATCATAACATAATCTTCAATTTCTTGTTTACTTAAAAATTCAATAAAAAAAAAAAAAAATTCTTCATTACATTAGCTTAGAAAATCTGTTTAATTTACATTTTTTAACATGGGATAGAACCATGCTAATTATAATGCAATAAATGAGAAACAAAACTCTATACATGTATGTGTGTTATTACACATATATGTGAATAGTTTTCACTTGTTCTCACAAAATTCTTTAATAAAAAAGTGAAATATTTTTATACTTTATAAAGAACTGAGATATAAATATAAATTACTTATTAGACTAACAAAGAAAGAATAAAAGTGAATATTTACATTTTCTCGAAAAATACTTAAAATAGAAAGAAAATTATAAGAATATTTTCTTCATAATTTTTTTTTTCCTTTTCAACGATGTAAAAATCGAACTGCCTTATGATAGGATCGAATGATAAAAAATGGCCAGAAAACCTACTTCTGGGCATCCGACGTGTCTGGCTAACGAACTTAGCCAAGCCAATTCAGAATCCAGTCCGCACACAAAATTTCATAAGCGTTAGACGTTTCATTCGAGAGTTATCGCGCGGATACATATATATATATATATATATATATATATATATATATATATATATATATATATATATATATATATATATATGTATATATATATATATATATATATATATATATATATATATATATATATATATATATATATAAATTTTAGTGAATATCATTTTCGTATTCTAGGGACCTCAAAACATATTTCTGATATGGTCCCGGGCTTAGGTCGCACCATGACACCTGGCGTAAAAGCTGAATTTCCAGTTTTGGAAATTCGCTAAAAGGAATTTTTTTACTTTCTTGAAATTAAATATTAAAATAATAAAAATACCCAAAAAATATTCTGTTGAAGAAACAGTGAAGATAATTTGGTGGGGAAAAATTATTTCATAAAAGAAAATTACTAAAAATAGGAATATATTTATCCAAAGCACTCTTGTGACATAACTTTTTCCTTATGGGAATCCAATGTCAAAAATTAATATGTAAATCGTAAGTATACATCCGGCCGGGTATACCCAGTATAAATAACAAATATGCAAGTTATTTTGTACGTGGTATTGAACTTGTTCACAGGCTAGCGGTTAGGGTATACGTATAGATAGTGGAGTGCTTGGTTCTAATCCCGGTGTATGTGATATTTAATTTTTTTTTTTAATATTTAATTTATTAATTACGTTACAAAAATTATGCTATGAAATATTGCTTGTTGTAAAATTAATGAATATAAATAATTTTTTTCATATCAGTAAAGGCTTTTGCTAGTCGTCCGCTAAACGGATGAATAAAATAACTTAGTCGTCCGTAAAGTGTTGACTTTGCGCGTAAGTATTGATTTTTAATAATGTTATTAGTTCTTAAATAAATGAAAGTAATTTAGAATCATATTTAAAAAATCGAATTGAAAAACTAGGTGATGAGGTTGGTTTCGGTGAGGTTAGTTTAGTTAGATTTGACAATATACCTCGATTCTTGACATAAAAACTAGGTGGTGAGGTTGCTTTTGGTTAGGTTAGGGTACTCGGGCAAAGGGTAACCTTAACTAACCTCACCACCTAGTTTTCTTCAGCAAAGTCGAAGTATATTGTCAAAATAACTAAACTGAACTAACCTTAACTATCTTTACGACCTAGTTTTTATATCAAAGTCGAAGTATATTGTCAAAACTAACCTAACCTTCGGGCAAAGGGTAACCTTAACTAACCTCACTACCTAGTTTTTATATTAAAAATCGAAGTATATTGTCAAAACTAACCTAACCTTCGGGCAAAGGGTAACCTTAACCAACCTCACTACTTAGTTTTTTATCAAAAATCGAAGTATATTGTCAAAACTAACTAAACTAACCTAACCAAAACCAACCTCACCACCTAGTATTTCAATTCGATTATTTAAATATGATTCTAAATTATTTTCATTTATTTAAGAACTAATAACATTATTAAAAATCAATACTTACGCCAAAAGTCAATACTTTACGGGCGACTAAGTTATTTTATTCATCCATTTAGCGGGCGACTAAGTTATTTTATTCGTCCGTTTAGCGGACGACTTTCGATCAGTAAATTACATAAACCCCATAATTATATACATTTTTACTCAATCAATAGGTAGGTACCTATATGAATATTTTACACAATTTTCAAAATATACAAAAAATATTCTACTAGCAGCTATACGAAATTCGATCGAAATCGTATGAGTCAGTGGTAGGGACATATCTGCACCCCTGCTTGTTAGATTAGTTAGATTTCTTTGTACAATACTGTACTCTAAATAAAATTACATACCTTAATGGTGTCACGAAGTATTGCTATTTCACGTGTTAGATGTTCATTTTCGCTAAAAAGCACTTCCATTTGTTGCTGCATTTCGATACTTGGCCCACGCATTCTCATTCGTAGCTCCTCTTCCAGTTGACGGACTAGCATCGCTTGTTTCTGAAACAAATGAACAATTTCCGTTACTGTTTAATATTCAAAACCGATATATGTACATACGTATATAGACAGACAATATGGAAAACGCAAGAACATAAAGAAAAGTAAAGTTTATTTTCTCGCTTCGCTGTCGACGCCGTTAATTAAATTAATTGAAATGTACATAAATAAATGTTATATTGTTTTAAAACAATAACGCATAATAAATTCTAACAACGAATATTGTATTTATTGTTATTTTTCCCTTATGAATTTGATTCTCCTACCCTGACGATTACTTTCCCATGAGATTTGTGAGAAAGCTTGCAACTAACTGTATTTATATTCAATATTGTACTACCGATTCGTAGCTCTCTGATTGTAATTTTGTACCTTGGGATTTACCAATCAAGTGAATGCGTTAGATATAAATGGTCTATGGTCGCAAAGTGGTTTTTGACAGTGGGTGCACTACAATACTTATTCTTTCACGGAAACCCTCTCTGACGAAAATATCAGGTAGGTACCCCTTCATATCTATAGCAATAATACATGAGCGGTTTCACAAAGATTTACACTTAAATTATTATATGACTAGCCGTATGCCCGATGGGATTTCCCATCGACAATATCTTCGTATTAGGTACTCTTTTTCTGCTCACTTTTAATATTTTTCAAAAGCCTAAATCAATATCCACGTTTCTAACTTCAAAAATGACGAACTTCCCATATGAATTATCATTTTCTGTTTTAACGCCTTAAGGAATAAATTTCCAGAAACAACTGACTTTTATTTATAAATAGAATCCTAAACGCTAATTTTCAACTCCTGTGCTCAATTTCGTCCTTCTAAACCGAACAGTTTAGGTTGTGCGTTGTCTGTCAAAGATAAAGATTCATTAAATATTATTTATTTTAATAGCCATAGTAGCATATTTTTATATACCACTAACTTCAGAAATAACGAATTTACATACAAATTTTCATCCCCCATTAAACCCACTTAGAGGATGAATTTTCAAAAATCCTTTCTTAGTGCTCACCTACGTTACATAGGAAACTACTTTATGTAAAATTTCGTTCTTCTAAACACAACGGTTTAGGCTGTGCGTTGTCTGTCAATCAGTCAGTCAGTCAGTCAGTGTTAGAAATTTATTAAGTAGATTATGTAATTTACATAATTATGACTGTGTGTATAAATAATTTTCATGCATTTCCTTATTATTAAATGTCATCAATCGACACTGGTGATTCTACAATGGAAGGTAAAATATGGTGCCCATGATTGCGGCCGCAGTTTTTATCTGAAAAAATTCAAATAGATTATCAATCTGTAGGTAAGCCGCTATGTTCCTATAGGAGCTTTTTTTTTGAAATATTCCTATTTTTTCACATGGAAAACTGTAAAATTTTTTTGTAGCTTCTATTCAAACCGCCGCCATTTTTTCAAATTTCAGAAAAAAGCTCCCATATAGGAACATAGCGGCTTACCTACAGATTGATAATCTATTTGACTTCTTTTTCAGGGAAAAACTGCGGCCGAAATCGTGGGCACCATATTTCACCCTTTTTAAAGACACTTTTTTCAAAAAAATATAATAATTATAAAAAATAAATAAAAATAAATAGTAAAAAAAATGTTTTGTATTGCTAAATAATGGTATTAATCCTAAAAAAAAGTTTATACCCATTCCTCCATCCTCAATCCAAAAAAAATTGTGAAAATTGACTATTTTTCGGAAAAAAAAATAGATTAGATATATCAAAACTATTTAGTTCGTCACTTACTTTTAAGCAGTGAACGCAAAAATAACGGAGTGACAGCTAATTATGTAGATATAATTAAAATTTCCTTTTTACACGAGAGATGGCATTAAACGCCGTTAAACGATCTGTTTAAAAAATATTTACAATGTTTTATCGTGAAACATGTTTACCCACCCTCCCTTGCTGTAAAACTCATGATGTATGCTAAACACGTGCCCTTAATTTTATTTGCATTGATTTATTTACAAACAAAACAAAACGCTACACATCACTAATGCCTTACCTTAATTTTACCAGCAAAGTCGAAATGTACGAAATATATGCCTATTATTCAACAAGTAGAAGTTGACAGTGCATCAATAGTAATATTTTAAAAGTTATGACTAGCTACATGTAGAGAAAGGTGGGGCAAGACAGGTTAGTGAAGTTTTGATGATGAATAAAACTGGGAGTTTTTGAAATGAAGCCATTTTTTAAGTTATTCTTACTCTTTTTGATCGGTTTTCCAAATTAAACCGGCTTTAACAAACAAATGCAATTACTTACTTTCATCGTTTCATCGATAAGTTTTGATGATGAATAAAACTGAGAGTTTTTGAAATAAAGCCTTTTTTTAAGTTATTCCTACTATTTTTGATCGGTTTTCCAAATTAAACCGGCTTTAACAAACAAATGCAATTACTTACTTTCATCGTTTGTCTATGACTAACTCTTATTGAGACGGCAGACCGAACGCGGATACCTGCTTGCGATTGGTGCGTGCAGGTGGTGTAATAATGATGGTACTCAGACTTGCTCTCCTAACTTGTCCCGCCTAACTTTTTCGTAATAAAATTCATCTTTGTCTAATTGATTTAATTTCAGAAGTCGAGATTACGTACATTAGTAAAATTTTAAATATGAAATACATACAAAAAGTATGTAGTGATGCGTAAAATTTTTAAATAAAATATAAAAAAAAAATATTTTTTATCTAATTTTGCTTCCGAGACTACTAAAGTAGCGAAAGCGTTGTGATCACTTTTTAAAAATAAAAAAATTTTTCCCTCAAAAATTTTTTTACGCACATTTTTTAGCTTCCTGAACAATTTAAAGCTTCCTGAACAATTTTGGTTTGGTGTCCGTGCGTCCGTCTGTGTGTCGCCAGTTGCACCAAGTCGCATAACTTCGGAACTATTCGATTGTTTTTAATGAAATTTTCAAAAATTATGCAGTTTGGTTCCTAGATGGTCCCCTACGAATTTAATCGAAATCGGAGTAACGGTAGGTACGCCGCTACCATGTCATTCCATTAATATACTAAATTGCACCAAGTGGCATAACTTCATAACTTCTGAACTATTCAATTTTTTTTATGAAATTATCAGAAATTATGCGGTCTGGCTCTTAGATGGTCCCCTACAAATTTTATTGCATTCGGAGTAATAGTATCCATGGCGCTGTCATGAAATCCAATTTAATGTCAATATCTTATTTACTGTTAGTCCCACTTCCCTCAGTTTTTTATGAATTGTTTTGTTTATTTATTTTTATTAATTTATATACCTATATTAAATTATACAAAGTTATATTGGGCATTAAATTACCAAGGTACTTTTACGAGTACGAGGAAGCTGTGTGCCACACCCCATTGGCAGCGTATTTTATTTTATATCGGCATAAAAACTTATATATCGCCAAACGATATTATTGGACTGTTCATTTAACGTCATAAAAAGTCGTATTACTTTTACTGTCAACTTCTACTTGTTAAATCATCATACACATCTATCTAAATATAGAACAAAGTTATATAACAAAATTATAACCATTATGGTATAACATAATATTATTCATAAACAGCACTGAAAATATAATTAATTAATAATAATTTTGTTGAATAATTGAAAATCATTTAATAATATGTATTACATGGGAATATATATTATGGCAAAACCGGAGAAAACTCTTTGAGTCTTGTAATTAACGTAAGTTTCATCTCTCCGTAAAGAAAATTGAATTAATTGATATTGTTGGAAAATAGAGTGCATACATATGGGTATGTACGTACAGTTACAATATAAACTACATATATGTATAGAATACGGTGTGAATACTTAAAATAGTACAGTAACTACAGCATTTATAGGTAGCATAAAGTTCAGAACACACGAATTCAGAGATTGTACCTATTAGTAATTAGGCATTGTAAATTTACCGACTTTTTCATTCACCGGTAATTCGATAATTTTTTCTAGCAAAACCGGTTTACCGGTAATTTACCGGTATTTTTTAAACCACAGAAAATATAAGAATAAAATTTAAAAAAAAAATCTTAATTATTTTACTAAAGTCATTATATACAGTATTTGAACGTGTACTTATGATTATAAAAATTTTGGAAAGTCTAACATTAGTTTTCGGTAATTTTATCTGTTTGATTTCTGACGACTTTGTATCCTACAGCTTCCTTCATAGAAATATACCGCCCATTGTTATTGTTTATTGAAAAAATAATTTTAAATTTTGTTAAGTAATCATAAAATATGCATCAATTATATAAACCTACGGTACCTGTAATAAAAATTTGCTTAGGTTTTCTTACAATGTAATCATTTAACGTAATATTTAATTATTTTGGAAAATATACAGCTGATTTGAATAATATTATAAGTAAATATGAAAAGGACGTCTTATTGTATTCATATGCATTTTAAAACTAACCATTGCATTTTGAGATTTTATTGTATCATAGAATAGTTTATTATGAATACACAGTAAGGGGTAATTTGATTGTGTACGTTTACGTTCAATAAATTGAATCATTCTTCTATGAAATAAAATGAACTTATAAAAATCTTCAAACATATTATTTTTAATTTATCGAACTACTGGTAAAAAATCAGCGATTTACCGGTAAAAATTTTATGGCATTTTTAGTAATTTACCGGTAAACCGATAAACCGGTTTACCGGTATTACAATCCCCATTAGTAATAAAACTCCAACTCAAGTAGGTTGTTAATTCCTGACCATAGTTATACGTAATTATAAAATAGACAAAAATAAGATTCATAATAAAATCGGTTTTTAGGGTTCCGAAGAAAAATCCTGGAACACTAATAAATTTTACTAGACCCATTTACATCCTTCGGCCTATTCCATATTGGAAAATGCAAGGTAACATTTTTTTGATGTACTACATCTGGTAGAATGCCATTAGAAAAGGACTCATAAAATGAAGTCCCGTTTGTGAAATATTGCGCTTGCAAATGAGTTTTTAGTCCTGCTATCCAGAATTTTTACACTGTTGTTCCAGAAAGTTTGAAATAATTACAAGTACTAACACTTGCTGAAAATTACCTAAGTTAAAATTATTACCTATACTGATTGTGAGAATAAGTTACATCGGTAACTTTCGGAAATATAGGGAAGCAAATTTTAGAAATTTCAAAAAGTAATTTAAAGTAGAGATAGTGGTTTCCAGTAAACGAAATTTTGTATTAAGGTACCATTACAGTGTGATCGGTCGAAAAATTGTCAATTTTTGCGATTTTTTTTCGGATGGATAGGATTCATGCTTATTAAGGAAAAAAAATGGGTGTTTAATTTATTTGTCAATTTTTATAAGCCAGTTTAATTACACACCTAAAAATAGTGTTCCGGTATAGGGGTTTCTACGTTATAAAAAATAAATAAAAGTGAATAAAAAAAATATTTTTGTATTGTTAAATAGCACTATTAATCGTAAAAAAAAAATTCATCCCCATTCCCTCCATCCTATCCATCCGAAAAAAAAATCGCGAAATTTGACTATTTTTCGTACCTTAAGGCATATTTTGGCATTAGGAAATATTCACCAAAAATTCAAGTACAAATTATTTAAAAAAATGCTGGAAAATGGATAAAATTTGCGTTTATTGTCAGTAACTTCAGAAATAATTCCACATACTCAATCGTGTGGGATGTCGTTAGAAACATCTTTTAAAATAAAGTTGAAGTTCTTTTGAGATTCTTTTATCCACTTTTCATTTTTTAGAGGAGAGAGTGAGAGTCTAACTTGGACTGCAACATACCGTACGGAAAAATATGCACATTACATTTTACAAAACATTAAATAAAATAATTTAATTAATATGTCTGTGATAGGTTAAATTAAATTTCTGATTCAAAATTAACCACAAAAGCTGTGCTAAATTTTTATGAAACGAACTATACCAAAATAAACTAATATTATAAAATATACTACAGAGCTGTAAATATGTCATGTCTATATTTGAAGTATTTAGTACAAATACTTTATATGTGACATGAATAAAAATAATAACCTTATTTTATTTATATCGACAACACATAATATCTGAGAGTAGATACGGATATAATTACATTAGATATCAAGTAGAGCATTTTAAGGAATATCGACATATCCGGAATTATAATATATGTAATTCAGGTCAAACAGTAAATTTAAGTAATTTTGATCGTCTAAATACACATTTTTTATTAGAGAACAAAAAAGAGAAGCACGGCTCGATTAAATATCTTAGATTTTACGTTATAAGCGCCCAGCTGGAATTTATTACAGTAGCACCTCGGTAAACGTCCTCAATCTGTTCCGAATCTTTGGATCAAATTTTATAATTTCATAATAAATAAAGGGAAGTATTTATAATTTGATAGCAATTGTCGTATTGGCGTCTGTCGATAATCCCGATCCACCGCATAAAAAAGTCTTTTTTACAATCTGGACCGAACTAGACTTTTTATAGCTATTTATGAATTTTTGGAATATTTTTATTTGGTGCAATTTTTTTATGCTGTAACGTAAAAGCCCCTATACCGGAACACTATTTTTAGATGTGTAATTAAACTGACTTATAAAAATTGACAAATAAATTAAACACTCATTTTTTCTTTTTTAATAAGCATGAAAGAAAGTTTCTTTAATCCAATGAATATGTTTTTAAAAAAATACAACTCAAAAATTTTTATTTAATAATGTTTCTGTTTTACAAAATGTCGACACCTATATCCAAACAGAGAAATATTAATGACACTAAAAGTTGGGAACCGGTATACAAACAGACGTGTAATATGAGTAATATGACACACAGAGTGACAGCTAGACGTCAACGTAGGAAACAGAATGGTTTAAGTATCAAACGAAAATAAAGGATCAAAATAGCTACTGTATTCAACAAATATATATATATATATATATATATATATATATATATATATATATATATATATATATATATATATATATATATATATATATTTCTTTAATTAAGTAAGATGTGAGGTGAATTTAAATTGAAAAATAACCGTTCTATTATAAATAATTTTTGTTATCAGAGGTTTCTTTCAGAAATAACTTTATTAATATATAAATGTCAAAACTGTTCGCACATATGATCGCGTTTCGGTATAGGGGCTTTTACGTTATGTGCTTTTTTATTTTATGCTTTTAAAGTTCAGCTGTATGTAACAAATTGAACTTATTTCAAAACTATCGAGTGCCACTGCATTTATAGGTATATTCATAAAAGCAAGTGCTTGTAAACAGTCTACACTATAGCCTAGTATCTGATAGCTGTTGATGACATTTTATCGACAACACAGTTTATTAACAAATAAATTGTTTTACAAAGCCAAGAAAAAAAGGAGTATGACATATGTCATGAAGCTTCTTAACTAACGTGTGTTCAATGATACAAAATCTCACTAACCAAATTTGTCTGTCCAGCACTTCCACCATATACGATATTTGTATATCATCATCTGTTATTTTATGCTCAATTATGCTTATTATGCTTAATATCACATTTAGTTTATTTCGTCACGTGGGAAAATTATTATAACATTTGATTGTTTGAATGGCTAATCTATTGACAGATAAATTTCAAACTGATTCAGTTATGAATTTGTTCAATCATACACCAATCAAGTGAAAAACTGGAAAAATACTAGTAAAACTTTTTGTTAGTTGGGAATATTTCGGGACAGAAAAAGTCTAAAATTCAAACTAACAAGTCAAGTCTAACAGAAAAACCTTTACATTTCGCTTAGGAGCGTTATCCATATAATTTTTCAAAATAAAAACTACCACTTTAGATATTGTTGTTACTTAGATGTTTTTTCGTTTGCATATATGAAGTGGAGTCAAACTACATTAATGCGAATAAACGTTTGTTTCGTACATATTACTTTAATAAGATTGGTTTGCTTAGAAAATTTGATAGATTCTGGAGTAAAAAAAATATATCGAAGTTTCATCTTAATTAGAAAACCTATTGTTAAGAAAAATGCATTATAATATATGTAAAATTACACATACTTTTATTAATGTAGTCAATGAAGCATCAAAATGATCAAAATCTCGAAATTCTCTGTAACAGCTCCAATTTTTATGAATTTTTTTTTTAAAATTATAAGCAGTAAGTGGCGGACTTAAGTCTTGTAGGAAAAAGGCCCAAAATAAACGGCTAGCCGGATCTTGATCAAATTTTGCTCAAATACTATTGAGATTCTAGAAAAAAATAAACGTTAGCTGAAACTATTCTCCCGGATCCTCGGGAGGATAGTTTGACGAGAAAGGATCCAAAGTAAGTTGTGGGAAATGACTTCTAAATTTTGCTTAAATACTATTAGAATAAGGAAAAATGAAGGTGAAATTCAAATGGTGCTACAGGATCCTGGGGTCCCAAAAAACTTCTTGAATAAAAGGTTGAATGGACCTTGACTAAATTTTGTACGAATACTAATGAGATCGGGAAAAAATAAATGGGGAATCAAAATTGTCCTCCGGTGTCTTGGAGTCTCAAAAGGAGCCAAAATAAATAATAATGTATTATAACAATTTTTTTTTCTAATATTGCAAATATATTAAACATAAATATATTAAACATGTAAGTGTCTTTATCTCTACCAAAAAATTTGTTCGCTTCTAATTGCGGAAAAACGATAAATCGAAAACAGTTAAAATTTTTACAAGTCATTTCTTATTCAATATAGGCAGTAAAATGCTATAGTAATCAAAACAATACGACAAGCCGTTTTCCAAAAATTTTCACCTAAATATAAATATTTCATTACAGATAAGTGTTTTATGGTCAGAAAAAAATTTTGGGTGCCGTTTGTAAAAAAAATTTGACGGGGAAAATTTTTGAAACATTTATATGTTATTAGCTACTAAATGGGTAATATATTGCCGTAATAGCCAGAAATACGAACGCTTTAATTTTTCTGCAATATTCATTTTTGTTATTAAAACCAGATACATTAATTTTACAAAATTTAACAATTTTTATAATTTACCACTCATTTTTCCATATTTAAAATTCGGAAATTATTTTGAATTTTTCTTCTATATTAGAATAATAATTAAATCAAATAATGTACTTTGTTTCAAGGCGTTAAGTCTTGTCACTTTTGAAGCATTAATGTTTCAATTTGGATAAAAATTTTTTTACTGAGATGCTTTGAACATCAAAATATGCTATGAATATAGATATTTTAGCAGTTCAGTAAGTAAATGTGTGTATTATATTTTGCTATTCAAATACCGTTTTTTTGAAATCAAAAATTTTCATTTTTAAATTTAGAGCCTAAAACCTTTTAAGCGCCATTTTTAATGTTTATGTTTTTCAATAATACTACAAAAGGAACAATTTTAAAAAAAAAATCATCAAAATCGTATTTGTTATAGAGAATTTAGAGCTGAAAACCTTTATTGACTACACAAAATGAAGTATTTTTCGACGGTTTCGTAAGACAGGATTTACTCTACTCCACTTTCAAAAATAATTACTGTTTAGGTGTTATAATTTGAAAGATAATAATAATTAGTTTCTCTGTATAAATAAACTACATTTAGTTTCATATGATGTCTTCTTCTAAGAGAAAAACTGCACTTGTTCTGAATAATAAATAATTTTAGAAAAAATAAAGATATATAAAGATTTGTTTTGTATACGCAATCAAAAATGGCGGATATCGTATTCATTCTCATAAGAGTACAATTTCAATCTCTTGGGCAATTTTTACTTAAAAAATATACAGGGTGTAAAACAAATAACTTTCGTCCTTTTGTGGGGTGACTCATAGCACCCTGTAAACCCATAGCAAACCGCACGAATTTTTTCGGAATTAACAGTCGCATCACCCCTCAAAAGGATAAGAGCTATTTCCCTTGCACCCTATATATATATATATATATATATATATATATATATATATATATATATATATATATATATATATATATATATATATATATATATAGGGTGTAAGGGAAATAACTCTTATCCGTTTGAGGTGTCACGCGACTGTTAATTCCGAAAAAATTCCTGCGGTTTTAGTGTCTACAGGGTGCTATGAGTCACCCCACAAAAGGACGAAAGTTATTTGTTTTACACCCTGTATATTTTAACTTATCGAATATTGAAATTGAGAATTTCTATATCGAAATATTTATGTATATTTTAGCACAGACCATTGAATCGCTGTATGTTTAAAATTAATTGTGCTTATATTTCTTTGACTATACAGATAGGCAAGAGAGTTTAACAGGAAATTTAATAATTCTTCTGACGTTAACAACGGTAATGTTCAATCTACACTTTAATATCCTGACTGTGAAACTCATCTAGATTATATGTCAAGTGATAAAACGTAAAATAGAAAATTTTAACCTTCTATGTGTGTAGTTCAAAGAAGAAATAAATATATTTATCAAGATTTGTACAAAATATTAATAATATTTTACTAAAAAAATAGATATTACTACAAAATATTTAATGGGTCATGTTCATGTATGAATAGTAGAAACTAGCTCTATCCTTATTGTTAATTTAATTCAAGAATCTAAAAACTGCACATTGTCTTATCAGTGGTAAGAGTTAACTGAGAATATTGTTTTTAATTATCATTATTTAAAATATCTTCCGTTGAAACAGATACAGATAACCGTAAAAATCGCGAACCGTGGAAATCGTGTTTTCATTTTAAAAATATTTTCGTTATTTTGACAATAAAATCAAAAACTCAAAACCTTCTAATTCAATCAATTATCATAATTCGCTTTTACAGTGCTTGGTTTAAGAACAAAATTTTTTATTTTGGTGACGTCATCAAATGTGCCTAACACGTATGTGCCTAATGCCGTATTTACACATGTTTAGTAGCTAAAGCAGGTTACTTAATCAAGTTACTAAATTTAGTTACTTTTGTCATGTAGACAGTTGTATTTAGTGCAAGTGCAAGTAAGAAATTTAGTAATCTGTTTAGTCAAGTAAATAGAAGCCTGTTCTAATTACTTGTGCAAGTAGCTTACCCCCACTTTATTTTTTTGAACTTGCTGTTATTTATACCAGTGTAAGCACATTAGTTTAGTAAAGGGCTTAGTAGATTTCAAATATACAAATATAGGCGCGTAAATATTTATTTATTGCAATTTTTTTTTTTTTTTTTTTTGGAAATTTTTGTACTTATTGTAAAAATTGAAACTCGTCTGACAACCACTCTTCATCTAATAATAATAATAATAATAAAATATACATAACATTTATTTTCCATTTTTATGGGATATATTTGGGACAAATCACATATAAATATATTAAAAGGTCGAACCAATAAGTCAGTTCAAACATAAATTTCAGTTTTTTCTGATTAAATCGCTTATTAATATATCTGATACATTTTTGTAATGCATTTTTAATTTAGTTTTACTAGGTTACGTATTACTATTTTAACCAATACTAAATCAATTTACTAAATTGTGTGTAGACAGCCATTAAACAAAAAAAACTATTCAATTTAGCTACTTGCTTTAGTTACCTGCTTTAGTTACTAAACCCGTGTAAATACGGCATAACACGATTATAAATCTTTTTGGAAAATCATCGTATTCTATAAAGAAGCCAATTCACTGTGATTTAAGCCAAATTCTTTTATTTTCTCTTTGTTTGATACAACTAATTTTTTGTTTTTCTTTAATGTTAAAGTTATTTTTATATTTTATATCAACGTCTTTCCTGTTCAGCTTCTTTCTTTTAAATGTTTCACTTTATCTCCTAAAAGACTACGAAAGTGTATCCTTAGTTGTTTCAATACAAAATAAATATCACGTAGTATTCGCTAGCCAGAGTAAGTACGTACAGTTTAAAAAATAGCAAAGAAGGAATTCTCGAAACCATAATATATATTATAATAATATAAGCACTAAAATCATATATAAAATGTACAACACACCTAGCTTACATGTATTTTAAAGAAAACTTGATTGTGGTTATTTTTACAATTTTCCAGCGTTACTAAAATACAACATTGTTTAGTGAAAACATTATTAAAGGAGATAAATATATCCTTTATGAGTATATTTTTAATGTGATGTAAACTTATTATAAGAGCCGTTATTGTTTTTATTTTTGTTTATTTTTTATTTTTGTTTTATAATACTAAGAAAATGGAGGAGGTGAATACTTAAACAAACTTTACGTATTTTCATAAATACAATACGTTTATATATACCACCTTCGTTGAACAACTTGTAAAAAAATTGACAGTGACTGTTGAGCAAAAGTAATACACGTGACAAAGAACAAATATTTAGGAAATAACAAATTAACGTAGGAAATAAGCAGCGCCAAATTGGGCTATATATTTTATCCACTGGCGGTTAAATTTTATTGTTAGAGACAAACAGCCGTTGGAATGTATTGCATTTTTAGTTAAAATTCAGTTTTTAGTCGAAAAGTCAAAATTTTTTGTTATTTTTCTCGTAAATTTTACTTTTTTTGCCTGCAACTGTATTTTAGAAAGAAATTTTTCAAAAAACTGGCAGCCTTAGGCATTGGCTATTTTTGGGCTGCTGGAACGCTGCTCATCGGCGGTTTTCATTGAAACATTTCCGGCAATACTGGAGTGATATACAAAAAATAACTCATTAAAATAAATTATAGAAATAGCAGTAGGGTACACTGAGGTGTAACCGGCCACTTTCAGTAACTGGCCAGTAACCACTTTGAAAGTTTGAAATAAGATTTACGTCATTGTTACGCCATCTGTTTCTCTTTTCGTGCATCATTTTATCTACGATCTTATATTTTAGTTACTTTTTTTGTGTTGTAAGTTTCTAAATTTGGTGGCCAGTTACTACTTAATTTGCACTATTTGAAGTTTTTAATAAAAAAAAAATTATTATTCACTACTTTAACTGTTTAATTAAAAACCTTATAAAATTAAAAATATATGTGCCTTTTACATTTTTATTAAGAAAACACTGATCTGGAAACTCGTCTTCACACAACACTAAATTAAAGTTGTAAAAGCGCTTAAGCGGCCAGTTATTACTAAGTTTACCCTATATCCATTTAAAAGTTGATCAAAGTTATATTTTTGCTTTTGCTTGCTTTGTGTAAAATTTTATTATTTCTTTCTGGATGGTATCCTGTGTTTATTATGTCTTTAGCAAAATCAAAGTTTGATAATGATCATATGAATCGAAACATGTCACATGCTTAACTAAATAAAAGTTATATTTTTTTATATTTAATCCGCGCTTTTGTCCGTGGAATCTTTGAAATTTAATTTAATCACCTAAGGTTAATACATACAGAGTATGCTTACATTATGTCACTACTGACAGCTGTTAGTTTTTTGGGGAATTTTCCCACAGAAATATAATCTTTTGCCGGGGGTAACAAAGTCTGTAACATTCTCTGTTCCCTAAGCTACCTCTGTAGAAGGCTGAAAATTGATTTGTCAAGGGGAGGTTTACTTAAGACTCGTTAAAAAAAAATCGATTTTTTTTGCAGAAATTGGTAGCTAATTATGTGTAGAATATGTTCCCAAAGTGATTTTATTGAAAATAATTTAAAAACAAGATTCTTGCACATTAACCGAATCCAGCTTTCTATAAAAAAAAATTCAAAAAACGTAGTTCACGCAATAATGAATATTAAATATAAAATTTTGAAAATGCCTTTTTTTAGGTATATATATTTTATAATATCTCCGAACTGCATTTTTGAAACTGGTGGACACGATAACTCAAAAACTATTCGATGGATCTTTTTTCTTAATTTTTTATTTTAAAGATAATTCAATTCTTCGGCACCTCTACCTAAGTTCGATACACTTTCAATATTTTTTTATTTTTAAATTTACCTTAAAGAGCGAAAAATAAGACAAAAATCGTAATCAAAAGTTCAAACATCCGCCACTTTTTTTTCTTTCAGCAATTTATTGATATTATAGGTAGAGATACCAATATTCTTCATACATTTTATAAATCTTTTTTGTTTTTGGATTTCGGTGGTTTATTACCGGCGCTAGGATGTCCATCAACAAGGCATTGGATTTTCGGATCGTCACACTGCACTATCTATAAAATGGACACTTTTTTTGTGTAGTTTAATACTTAATAAATATGTGCACAAAATTTGAAATTGATATTTACTTCCGTTCTTGAGAAAAAAATTCTAGAAAAATACATAATTTTTAAGAACTCTCGAGTAAACCTCCCCTTAATCGGAGGGGCTTAAAGTTCAACAAACCATCAAAATTACTTTCACATTTATAATATTAGTTAGGATACAGAGCAACCTTAATATTATCTATCTCTTTTTGTTGTTTAAATTTCAGCCGCATGCATGATTGTCAACTAACTTTAAAGTGGCAATTATGAAACCATTCTTTTTTCTCTGTTACTATCATTTCCTTGCTTCTAACTACATAAAATTATATTGTGCAAAGCTAATTTACTGCAAATTCATACTTTTCGTATATGTAAATAATTCTAATGGAAAAAATTGCACATTTGGTCGTTTTAGTAGAAAACAAAATGCTCATACGAATGGAATGAAATGTGCAAATGGATGATGCATATATGGCAAGGTACTAGCTAGCTATAAGTGTGTCTATCTATACCCATATTCATATCCATATCCGTAGAAAATGGATTTGACATAAACATTTTGCCTAACGTGCGGTGCGTGTATTCATGTTTTAAAACGCAAACCGTACCGTAGAAAAAAATCAATGTAAATTTACATATACCTATACAAAATAAAATAAAATAGAAAAATTGCTACTGTGACACAAAATTTGTTTTTTCGTATCTGGTTTTAGCAAAGGGAAAAAAAAATTGACAATATTTTTGATAACCGGTGTGAAAAAGGTATGAAATATCATAATATATTTCAACAAAAATATTTTTTTACTGTAGGGAAATAGATTGCCAGTAGTAACATAGTTTGCGAATCTCGTAATTTTTCTTAATAAGTAAAATGTCAAAATAATTTCCCTTGTGTCAAACATACTACAGATAAGGAATTAGATAATATGTTAAAACCCTTTGTGGGGACTTTCACAGAGGTAGTCATATTGATAGAGTACTTCTACTGTTGGGTCATTACACGCCACTTCATCGAGGTCATGTCACCCATGACCTCAGATTTAGCTGAAAATGTTTTTATTTGTTTATTTAACCATCCTAATCATCTGTACAAAATTTTAAAAAATTATCTCCAATAGTTCTCAAGTTATGTGTTTTTGAAATTTAGCAAAATAGGGTTAAAATGATGTTTCCGAGGTATCACTTTCGGTGACGTTATTATATTAAAAAATCCATAACTTCTGTAATATTGTAATATAAATTAAAATTAAAAATTAAAAAATTAGTTTTTCTTGGAAACTAGTTGACATAGAATAATAGTTCAAACACCTTTTTTATGTAGGTAATGTTTTCTCCTCTTTCCAATGGTGTAAACAAAAATTTTGAATTTTGGGAAATTATTCAAAAAACCGGTTTTTTTAGCTTCCAGACGTCGGACGTGTCTGAAAAATATTAGCGGGTAAAAAACCATTATTTTTGTTCCAGATTAATTTAGGGTAAGTGCGGGAGAGACGCCGCGTCGGGAGAGATGCCGCAGTAGCCATAGTTCGTCCGTTGACTGACAGATAGCGCTATTAATGGATTATATGTTTAGAATAAGTTACTTATTTAAGCTGTATATGGTAATATTTATGATTAGTCCGTCAGTTTAGTAATTATCCAACTTTTTATTATTGAAAGGTAAGTTTTTTAACATAATATTTTATCAAGCATTTAATTCATTAGAATTTAAGAATGTATATTTCATTGTTTTAATGAAAATGAGTTTTGTTATTAATTTAGGTATATTTTAAAAGTACTGTATAAAATTTTAGGTTAGAATTCCGCACTATGCTTGCTATAGCAACATGCGGCATCTACCCCAACAAAAAGGAGAGATGCCGCATGTAAAATTTTTTTTTTTTTGACTGTAAATTATGCCACGTAAATATAAAAGATCCATTAATGGATTAGAAAGAGCTCTCATATTGGTGAAGATAACGAAAATAATGATGATTGCCTGTGTATTGACTGTTTTGAAGAGTACTCAGAAACAAAAGAAAATTGAATGGTTAAGATGTATAAAGTGCCAAAAATGGTTACATATGGCATGCATCATGTATGGAGATGTGTATAAAATGCAAAATTTTTAATATGAAATATGCGGCGCCTCTCCTTCTTTGATGCGGCATCTCTCCCGCTTTGCAGGCTCTACAAAAATGTTAATTATGAATCCTTTATGACTTAAAATTTAAAATTATTTATAAATAATTTTAAAGAACAATGTCTACATTTAATGTGTACCAAATTTCAAATCAATTGAATGCATACTTTAAGAATTATCAAGTGTTTTCAAAATGTGCGGCGTCTCTCCCGCATTCACCTTAGTTTACATCTTTAGGGTAAATTTAAAAAAAAAATTACTACGGTTACTGCTATGCCTTTGGTCAATAATCACTTATAAAGATTTTTTGTTTATCGATTAAAAAATATTTCAAAATTCAAATCTAACAAAGCATTACATAGAAACATGAAGTGATAATTAACCAAATTTATTTTTCCTGTAATCTCTGAACTGACTTTTCTGAAGATTTTGATGAAAAAATTATTGCTTTATATTAAAGATTATAGAAGTTATGGATTTTTTAATATAATAACGTCACCGAAAGTGATACCACAGAAACATCATTTTAACCCTATTTTGCTAAATTTCAAAAATTCATAACTTGAAAGCTATTAGAGATAATTTTTTTAAATTTTGTACAGATGATTAGGATGATTAAATAAACAAATAACAAAATTTTCAGCTAAGTCTGACGTCATGGGTGACATTTTATGTTTATATTGGATGATTTGAAATGAAATGACCCTGTTGTTAGAATCTTGAAACAGTCAAAAACGTGTAACTGCAAGAGAACATTTTGAAAATTAATCGTAACCATCTACTCATCTAGACTGTTAAATAAAGTTTTTTTAAAATTTTTAAAATATGGAGTATAAAACAAGGAAACTTCTTCGAACTGTTCCATAGAATTAAACTGAATAATTTTCGAGTCATTTTAACTTTTTAAAAATTTTTGCCATTTTTGTTATAACATATACCTATGTGAGAACTTTTATCTTCCATTTATGTTGAGAGAAATAAATAAATATTTCGCTGAAAATTTTTACTAATACTTTATCTGATAGAGTTCTTCCCTCTCAACTTACTTCTACTTTGTAAAGAGAATCACAGAATGCACTCATAAAAAGATTTTGTATATTCTACAATTTTTTATTATTATAATTATTTTTTTTAATAGAACTCTTGTATATTTTGACATCATTAAATAGAACATTATATGCCTACAACCGTTTCAAGTTTTTTTTATACCAAAAATCAATATCTTGAAATTTATAAGCAATCTTAATTTGATAGTCTACTTGAAATCCTTACCTTCAATTTTCAAAATTTTATTCATTGGACAAAAATCACCAATTTTTATATTCTTTTTTGAAAATGTAATTTTTGTTAGATTTATTTTTAAATTAATTAGATCATTAACTTGATAGTTAGATTTTAAAAAATTGTAACATTATTTTCCGACACAACGCTGTGTCACCAGAATAATGGTGGCATTGCTGGGTAGTAGACCTTTAAAAACGAATAACTGTGTTTAGGTACAGATCATATAAAATAGTTTCCATACTCAATTTTACGTATAATTTTCTCCATATTGTAATAAAATACAAATAATCTGTCAAAATACACATGTATACCCTCTATTTATTATACTCGTTATAATTTTTATATATGTATGTATAAAATAATTTCCGTCTGGTTGCCACTCCCCTATCTGTGAAACGAAATTACAATTTGCTTACTACATAGTAAGAAAACAGTAGTTAGTCATTCCCCATCAGTAGCTCAATCAGTAGTTTTATGTATAGTCATTCGCCGTCGACTATTCGACTACAATATATTCAATATTATTACGTATATTATACGGTTTAGTTGTGCGACTGACTCGGCTTGACTGTCATCTGTTAATACTCCGTTGCCTGACTTCATTTTCATGATCAATATTGCATGTAATATGTTCTAATTATAGATAAATCTGTTTTATTATTATTGCCAATTCTCATATGCTTATACAGCGTGAGTTTTTTGAGAGTTGCCATTTTGATTACAGCCAAACCATTGATTTAATCGAAAAATTGTTCAAATAAGAGTTGTAGATATCGATGGGGGCAACCGATTGCTATAGTCAGGAGCTTTATAGCTCTTATGGTTTTCGAGTTATGATACAAACTTATAGTTTTTTAAATGGAAACGTATGATTAAAAGTTTTTCAAAAATTTGTTCATGATTCAAAAAATCAAAACTACCAGTAACACTCAAATTTTCATTGTTTTATCACATATTTTTGAGTAATTACGTTTGAAAAATGACACTTTTAAATTTCGTACTCGAGTGCTTGCAAACGATTAGGATTTTACGTAATTTAAAAAGATATTAGCTCAATATGGCCGCCATTTTAATCAATGTAGTAACGAAAAATTAAACGATTATTACGTTTTCCACCGGAAATCAAAATTATTAAATAGATTAAATTATCGTATAAAAATGATACCTAAATACAATAAGGAAATAAAATTTCAGTTTTAATTCATTGAAAAATAAAAATAGTATATTGTACAATAAGTGGGAAAAGAGGCTTATTTCTATAGAGGGAAAAGTTTGTTGCGCGAACCCGCAGGGCGAGTGAAACAATTCATATGAGTGAGAAATAAGCTTTTTTCACGTATTTTACACTATACTTTTTCTACGAACACATTTTCTTTCGTAAAATTTAACATAAATAATTAAAATAAAATTTAAATAAGTAGTAAAAATTTTTCAAATTTATACCTAATGTCAGTGGTAAGATGTTCAAATTTTTGCCAAAGCATACTTTGAAACATTGTACGTATGGCATTATATACTAAATCAGACATAGCCAACTTTTTTTCCCACGACTGTTTCCACATAGTGTGGGCAATTGTTAATTTTTACATATAGTTAGCCGTGCGCAAAATGTTACTTTTAATAGTAGGAGTAGAAAAAATTATTTTTCTGAAATGTCGCTGTTTGACAGATACATAGGCGTCTAAACATATTTTTGTAGCAAGTATTTTTAAAGGAAATGAAAATTTTTTTGTGAAAAAACTTCTCCTTTTTAATTTGGTTTGTAATAAAAAGAAAATACTATCGAATTTCAAATATTTTTACACTATTTGAGTACATTTTTTAATAATATTTTCGTTCCCAATTAATCTCACTTTGCTACTATTAAGAAACGCCAATTTCATTTTGATTTGTATTGAGTATGTACATTTACTTCACCTGCCCCTGTCGTTCTATAAATAAATAAAAAATAAGTATATTTTTCAGTAAATTAATGAAATACTTCAAATTATCTTTAAATTAAGGTACTTTAAATCTTTTAAAATCAAAATGGCAACTCTCGAAAAACTCACGCTGTATTTATGTTTGTTTGTATGCATGCAACTGTATTCTGGTTGTATCATCATCGACTGAATCACACATATGTATGGATATGACACAAAAAAATGGAAAATTTGTCAATAAAATTAATTTTTTTTATTCGTTCTGTATTCTATTTGACCTATATCTATGCGTGGATCACCCTATTTGTAAAATATGTAATAATTTTAGATTTATAGAAATCTCAGATCTTCATAATTAATTGTCTGTAGCAGAAACAGATTTATAAAAATTTATAGAAAGTGCCCTTTACAGGTATGATCATAAAACTCCATTTTACGACAAAATTTTGAAATACTTATACAACTTCAACATATTTGTCACAGTTTGTCACACTATTATAGACCCTTATTTCACATAAATAGACCCATAGAAGAGGCAACCTTGTATATATGTACATATGACACTTGCAAACCTCACTTAACCAGAGTAAGTATAGGAAAACACTTTGCTTCATTTTTTTGAGGTACTTTTTTCATATATAAAAGTGAAGGCGAAAATATTCGTTTCACTGTAGATAAAAAATGATTATCTGTAGATCAGATAGATTAGAAATAATAATAATTGATTTGTAGATACACAAAAAAAATTATATGCGTGGCGTCTGTATCAGACAAAAGTCTAAGGCCGGGCGCACATTGAGACGCAGTTAACGCAGGCAGGGCAGCGCAGTTTCTGTGAGTCGTATTGTGGAACGGGATAGCACGAATTGAAACGCAAAGCAGAACAGAGCAGCACTGTGTCGCACAAGACCGATGTGGCACTCGTGAATGTGACACAGAAACTGCGCGATGCTGCGTGACATTGTAACACGTTCTTGAGTTTTAGTTGGTTCTATTTTGTCGAAATGAAAACAATTGAAGAAATTGAAGAAAAATAGTGCTTCCCTGCTCTGCTCTGTTTTTAAATTCGTGCTATCTTGTTCTACAACAAGTGTCACAGAAACTGCGTTGCCCTGCCTGCGTTAACTGCGTCTCAATAGCGCCCGACCGCACGTGCTTTCCTGCTCTGCCCTGCCTTGCGTTTACTGCGTGACGCAGCTCAATGTGCACCTGGCCTAAGAAACGGATGTAAAACCCCATTAAATATTATTAATAATTATTGATCTTGTGGAACATATTTTGAATAGGTATTGTATTTCTCGTACTGAAATATATATAGTAGTGATGGGCTTTATAGTTACTTTTAGGTACCAGTAACTATTAGTTACTTTCAGTATAAATACTAGTTATTTTATGTAGTTAGTTAGTTAGTTACTTTTGCATTGTACCTATACGTATCTCAAATAGTAAATACAAACCTAAATACAAACATCCTGATACTATGTAACTATCTTATGTATGGTGAAGATCGTTTACCAGTTACAAGGATTATCGGTTACAATGAAATAAATACTCAATATGTAACCGTAATATATATAATAAGTAGTGTAATGAGTAGGCAGGACAACATAAAATAATAAAAAATCCACAACTCAGGGACAAAAATATAATTTATTTGCCATGCTTTTGTTAAGTATTTTTTTTCTTAAAATTTATTTTTTCTTAAAATTGTAAACTCTTTTACCTCAAATGTGAAACATCTGGACTCATCATAAACTGATAAATCGTTCAAGTCAATCTTGTCCAGAATCCTTATGAAAATGAACAAACATGCCATACATACATATTGGAAATACGTACACAGGCTAGAAGGTGCTATAAGTAACTTATACATACTGTGTTATAAGGACTATAAGTAACTAACTATTGTGCAGGTATGACAGATATGTATATACATAATTTATTGTATAATACATCCATGGTAACTACCTAAGTAACTAAGGGTATTCAAATGGCATCGCTAGTTAGTTAGTTACTTTACAAGTAACTGGTATTTTTTAACAGTTAGTTAGTTACTAGCCCATCACTAATATATAGCTGCTCTATAAAGTTATTATTTTTTAAAATAAGATCTGAAAAGTTCGCGATGTTAGACAAGAGACGTCACGTGGGTTCACACAGAGTGGAAATAGATTTATGGGGCATACGATAAAATAATATAACGGGAAGCTTTTTTAAAGAGCAGTGTGATCACTGAATTGTTTCAGGTTAATCTTTTTGAAAGTTTATTTATCATGATAATAAAATATTTTGATAATTGTTAAATTAAATTTAAAATTGCCAAACATGAAGTAATTTGTAGGAATAAATTGATGGCTAACTAATTTAAAATTTAATTAACAACTATCAAAATATTATCTATTCGTGATAACAATATAATTTAAATAAAAACAAATGTATTTGTCCTATGTTTGATAAATCTGTTTCCACCCTGTATGGGTTTTACCTCAGCAGTAAATATACACATATTAGGGTTGTTTCAGATATGATATTTGAACTATCTGTAAATGCGGATTTTCTGAAAGTAACATATACAGATGCGAATGTGGGCTAATTGGCAAAAATTTTAAGATAAAGTATACATTTACATAATTTGAAAATAGAGACTTTGCCTCTTAACTTTACTTCATTGAACAAATATTCGCTGACAACACTCAACAAAGACTTGTAGAACTGATAGAAATCTTCGAATATCGGTTGAAACGTTCTTGTATCGGTGACCATTTACTTTTCACCTAATTTGAGTTACAATTTACAAAAACCCACACTCGCATAAATTCGTAATACACAGTGAAAAAATTTGTGTTGTGCGTAAAAAAAAACTAGTGGTTAAAATTTTTGTGTTCAATAAGTAATCCATTCCTGTGCTAATGTAACATTTAGTGCTTGTGTTAAATGAAAATATTCCTACAAATTCAGATTTAACAGAATAAAAATGTAAATCTGTTTTGAACAACAAAAAAGTAACACAATCATTGTGTAAAAGAAAAGAATGTCTATAAGTACACTTATTTGTGTATTTCCAACACAAAAAACTGGTTTCGCGCGCATTTACTGCTTTAGTTAAGAGTGGGGGTAGTGGTAACTGGTAGCATCATTCGACAATTGTGCGTTCAGCGGAAACATATGTATGTATAGAAGACGGAATATTTCAGAATCAAAAGTGTATTTCTAAAGTTTAATTGGTTTTAATTATATAGATATTAAATATTGATAAGGTAAGTTAATTAAAAATATTATAGATTGAATATTTTTCTTTATTTCTAGAATTTACTTCAATTAATTAAAAAATTATCGAATATTCGACGTTCGAGAACACATTCAAAGGGCAAAGAAGATCAGGTAAAGAAGGGAGAGTAGGGGTTCCATTTCCGTCTTCCACGTTCAGTTTGACAACGATCTTTACAATTTTTGGGTATTGCTTCAACACTGTTTTCATCAAATACCAAGTGAAATGCACCAATATCATCGTCGAAATCTTTACAAAAATTGATTTTATTCAAAGACATAATTCTCAACAATCCGGAAATTGATATTGCGTAACAGAGCACAACTTTGTAGAAATATTAAATAAAAAAGTTTAAGTCCTGAAAAATTATTTTTTACTATTTCCTTTCATTTACATAATATTAAAAAAAAAAAAGTACTTAAAAAAAGTGTCAAAATATACCACCACATTTATTGAGTAAACTTCTACACTCTAAATCAATTAATTTTACACATCGTTGTGTTAAAAATGTACACTAAATAATAGTTATATTAACATATTCACTGGTAAAATTATAACTAAGTAATTGTGTAAAATTAACACAAAATTTATGTTGTCTTGTGTGTTAAATCATTGACACAAATCTTATGTAAAGGTTTGACACATATGCTTTGTGTTAAAATAACACAAAAAATTGAATGGATCGTTCTGGACATGTGAAATGTGTTAATTTTAACACAAATATCTTGACTGTGTGCGTACGTACGTAAGAAATTGATGCAGATGTTTCGCGTTCGCACTCGCAAATACGGAATATCTACAAGAACCCTAATATATAATTTATGTGTTTCATTCATCCGTATAATTAAGTATTAGATGTTGAAAAAATATTAGTATTATTATTTGATTTAATTAGGCAGAAAAGTAATTGATTTACTATTAGTGTTGACTTATTTCCTACAAATTGTTTGTAAAACAACTATTATTTTTATCCTGATTTTATAGCAAAAATATTTAATGTAGTTCAAATTCTTGATCGCAAGAAGATTCTACACATTTTATGAGCCAACTAATCTTGTTGAACAGATCAAATACTTGCCCTAATTTCTTTAACCGACATAGACAATTAAAAATAGACGGTACATACTATACGTTGATTGTATCAGTAACACTGGCAGGCAATGTGTAAATAAACGTAATGAGTTTGTTTACATATGTAAAATTCAAGGACTACTTTATAATTATTTCCCGTCTGATATTGATTTAAGTGCGAATGAAAACATTCTTACAATTAGTGAAATTGACAATCTTGCGAGATTGATGGAATTTATATAAAATAAATGGGTCAAGAACGAGTCGGGATCGTACAAGTAGGGTTTCGGACAGTCACCAGTCAGTAGACTCAAATAAGCTTTTTAATTTGTGTAGGTATATTTAAATCTAGTTCAAATCTGCTTGTGATAAATGAAAAAATGCATGAATTACCGTAAAACACCCTATCTCTACCTATTAAACCTAACTTTACCATACCACACTTTACGTTAAAAAAAATTTAAATTTCATGGTTTATATATTCTGTAGCACTTTTCTTTAATGATGGAGATATTTCTAATAAACTACTGGTGTTATATAAGTTTTTCTGACATTGCCAGCCGCAATTTCTTCAAATCATTGGATTTTTTTTAGTTCTTATGGTACATTTTGGTTTTAAGCAAGTGTGAAAACTTTAGTTCGTATTTCAAAAAATATACAAGTAACATAGATAATTTCATCATAATATGAAAAGTTACATAACCTCGTAAGTATATAAAATGATTTTTACGTTTTCTTATTTGTCCATTATCGAATAATTCGATTATGTAATATTATAACAAATACGGTAAAATTAGAGTCCTTTAACAAATCTCAACCTTACCAGTCAGCGCTGCCAACAGTCAGGGTTGTCAAAAATATACGAATTGCATTATATTTTTACACGAATTGAGATATTAAATTAAAAAACATGGTTATAGGTTTACATTTATACAAAATGTCTGGTAAATATCATAAGAAGAAAATTGGTGCAAGGATATACAAAAATTATTCTGCAGAATGTTAAATCTAGCAATTGATATGGTAAAAAGTAAACAAATTACAACATTATACACTGAAAAACAATTTGAAATCCAAAGAAGAACAATAGAGAATAAAATTGAGTATCTTGTTTTGGTTAAAAAGATTCTGATTTTGTAAGTTAGACAATTTGATTGAAATTGAACATTGATTGATTTAATAGACAATTGTTTTTGTTTTTTATTTCTGATTTTGTTACCTATAGTCAGTTTATAATATCAAATATGTAACATTGTGTTTTATTTTTTTTAAACAAAATTTATTTATTTTTTTGTTTCTGGAATTTTGTTTTATTAATTTTTACTGATTTTGTACATCCCTGGTGAAAACAGCTGTATTTGACGTTTTCATAACATAATTCTATCGCAACAAGATTTATCGTTGAAAATTTTGAAATGACTGTGTACTATTGTTAGATATTATTTGGAATTCACAAAAAAAGTATGAACAACAATGGTATATTTAGAAATTTTATAATATCTTTTATATTTCACTAAAAAAATATGAATTAGTAATAATATGGTAAAGTTAGGAACTCCTCGACATTTGAGCTTGTTACTGTTTTTTTTTATTTTTGACTAGTAATTTAAGTTTCTGGAAAATTTATTTATGGGTTAGATCAAAGTTTTTTATCAGTTTATTCTATTGAAACAGTTAAATATGACTAAATTAGTTCCGTCTTTATTTTATTCAAATTTGAATTGAAAATTATGGTAAAGATACGGTGTTTTACGGTATCTGAAATTTTACTGAAACATCAGTAATTACGTTGTTTATTACTGTGTTTCCATTTTTTTTCTGAGCAACATTATCGTAAAAACCCGTCGGTTTCTCGTAGTATATTACTCAGTATCCTATTAAAATGGAAATAAATTGTTTTAGAAACCTAGCAAAATCCAGGAAGAGAAACGATCATTTCTAGTAAATTTTAAGCTATATCATTAAGACTACTAGACCAAAGGCGTAACTACAAATATTGCGCCCTGGAGCGACTTAAGCTAAGCACCCCTTAGAAAAACTCCACTTTCCCAAAAAATAGAAATGGTCTAAGAAATAAAAGAAAATTTTGGCTCTATCACGCCCTGTTTTGTCTCGCCTACTGCGCTCCTTTTTATCACGCGCACTGCAGGAGCGGCTGCTCCACATGCTCCGTCGTGGTTCTCTTCTGCACTGGACCAAAAATTATACATAAAAAAAATTATTTTTAGAATTATTAGGGGTAACTCTATCGAATAATAATATCTCACAGGATACAGTCTGTCACACAAGAGCGTCGTCTGTATATTTAAAAGAAAAATTATTATTTCTCAGAAATGAATAAATCGATTTAAAGTACACTAAAATCACTATTACGAATTTATTTAGTAAACTGTCCAGACTTCATTTTTGTTTAGAATTCGTGAGTATCGTTTTGGCATACTTTTTATAAGATTTTTTCACATTTGTTGCGGTAACGACGGCCAGAGAGCTCGGATATGGCGACATACCTGTTTTAATAAAAGACCAAGTATATTTGGCAGAAACCTATGTGTAAAAACACGTTTCGTCAGTAAAAATTACATGACCCCAATCACGATTCAAATTTTGTATAGCCCACAAGCGTCACTTTTGAACATGCTCGGACTTGAGGAAAGATTTCAGCATCGTACTACGCCAAGAAATATTTGCTTCGTTTAATTGTCTATTCAGAGTCATTATGCTAATATTAGCTTTCTTTTTAGCCAATAACTTTTGTCCTTGCCGCAGTGTCAAAAGAGCTTTCGTTGAAATAACTTGAAAATGGTTTTATCTTCTTTTTCAGAAGGCCCTCACGTTTTTTCTTTCTCGGGAAAATCCTTGACGTTTTTCTGACCATTATACCGCAACACCCATTTCCATACAAAGTCTTCTGACTTGTGCATATATTTAGCAGCAGCTTTATAAGTTATTCTAAGTCCTTTACTGTGATTACACAAGAACTTTACCTCGAAACATTTTGCATATTACACACTTATTTTGGAAATGTTGTGTTCTTATCGCAATACAAGGTAATACTAGCGCCTCAAGTACAAAGCGTAGTAGGCTATCTTACCCTTCAACGAATACTGCAGTAGTGGAGCTTCCTAATAGTTTTCTCTTGAAACAGTCCAGCGGACGCTCTTGTGTGACAGACTGTAAGTTAAAAAAATTTTTTTGAACTACACTGGTGCTTTTGTGATTCTTTTAAAGAAGTTGACCCGTCCTTTAACCACTCTTCATTTCGTTTCATTATGCGTTGTTTAGAAAACCTTGAGCCTCAAAGTTTACATATTATGGGTGAGTTAAACAAAGACTCTTGTTGAGTATATTTTTAGATAAACGTTAAAAAATGTACCGTCAAATGGGGTGGAATTGATAATCCGTGATGAGATTGTTTACTAAATCATATTTCTTTAAATTGAATATAGCGTCAGAACTATAGAACGCGATTTTCCCGACCGATAATGGAAGAAATAAGATGGCTGAAAATATCCTATACACGTCAAGTTCAGCAGTTCCATATATTTAAAAAAAATATAGTGCAATAAAAGAAGTCGTATTTTTGGGTGAAAGTGAAATTTTAAAACTTTATCTGATAAGTCAAAATCTAAACACAGTTTTTATATTTTAATAAAATACACATAATTGTTGATGCTTTGTAACCATCACGTGCTTGGTTGAGATTGTTCAATCATTGTATTGAAAGATTAATTGCGTATAGCCGTATACGATGTATCTGACCATGTTTTTTATACTCTTTAAAACTGTTAAAGTTTATTATAAGCATTAAACAAACTTTTTACAATAATATTTTTAAAACATGGGATCGTTGCTTTGTCACTTTTCACAGCAAAATCATAGAAAAACACGAGTCGACTTTCGGCTTTTACACCATCCTCAGGTAAAAAACATAACTAAAAAGTTATTAGTTATGTTTTTAGTTATGTTTTTACCTGAGGATGGTGTAAAAGCCGAAAGTCGACTCGTGTTTTTCTATGATTTTGCTGTGAAAAGTGACAAAGCAACGATCCCATGTTTTAATATGGATTTTCACAAAGTAAACCTGTCTAGTATTAATTAATAATATTTTTTTTTAAATTTAAAAAAAGTGGTGGTCAAACAGTTTTTATACTCTTAATTAGGGCCGTGGAAAAAATGGCGGGCCCTGGGACTAAAACCGTATTTTTTAAAAATGTTCCTCCCCAAAAAATAGTCAATGAACAAAAAAAAGCCCTTAACTTTTTTTTCTGGCCTTCTACGGAAAGTTACGGACTCCCTCCTTAAGCCTGGGCCGCGAGGCTGTAACTCCGGCTACACCACCCTCTCGTCGGGCCGTTTTCCGGGCTGTGAATTCGTGTGAACAATCTCACCCCAAAACCAGTATGAGATTGTTCATGGCTTATTTGCTTCCTCTAGACTATGTTTTGGCATGTAAGGTCCCACTATTTTGTGTCAAGGTCCGTATTACCAAACTTTGTATATATAAACCCATTTTGTTTTGATTGTTTTTTATTTCTGTAAAATAAAGACCAAAATATGTTTTTTTTTATCAATTCCATCCCATTTGACGGTGCTTAAATGTCCTATGATTTATTTCGAAAGCTGTGAAAAACTTTGGTAACTAGGCGTTTTTTTTTTCAACGTTTTCAACAGCATTCTCAAAATAAAATAAATTCGTTATTGTATTCTACACAACAAAAATTTACGCCAAATTTCCGCATGAGCCGTGCACATAATACATTTCATGTAAGTATACAAAATACGTAAAATGTTCCTGTTTACACTAAAAATATAAATGTTATTTTTATCTTGAACTTTCCCGATATAAATAAAATGTATATTCCCAAGTATTATATAGATACATATACATAAAACAGATGTTTCAATATGCGCAAATGGATGAAAACAGTCGGACGTATACTATGCATATTTGTAATTATGGCCAATATATACGGCGAAAAATATTTCTAATTATACGAAACAAAGTTTTAAGAGGATAATAAAACGTAGTTTGTACTTTTTGCAGTATTAATTTTATAATATTACTGTTCTGTAGGAACGGAACCAGCGAGTACGTTTTTGTATTAAATTTGCTTGTTTTTATAGTAGGTATAACCGTAACGTTATAGTGCTGTAGTAATTATAAGAATATAAGAATACAATAGATACAGCCTACTCTCAGTTGTTCGCGCTAATGGATGGCACAGCCACTTATTTCCGATCTTAATCAACCATTAAGATAACCGTTATGAGACACTCGGATTAGTATAAAACGTAGGAAGATACACGCAAAAACTACTGGACAGATTTGGATGGTACTGTAAATTTGTTCGTTAGAATCTTGGTCAACATCTGCAGTCAAAATTAACACGATATTGCTTAGGCTAAGGTCACATTGGAAGCGGGTACGTACGACTTAATTTGTTTGATGTAGTCGTGAGACTATTGTCGTCAGATAAAGTGGCCACACTGTTAGCGTATACTTACGTTTTATTTCAAAAATGAATCTGTTAAGAGATTATTTGTTTCCCGATAATAATATAATTAATTATTATTTGATGAAAAATACGAATCGAAACTTTTGGGTTTATGAATTATACAATAGAAGATCTACTGGTGGTGAATTTAGGAAATTATTTCCACATTTGGAAATAGACAAAAACAAGTTTTTTTCAATTTTTTCGTATGAATGAAGGAACATTTAATGCTTCCGCAACCTCTAACCAAAGTTTTCTACAAATTTCTCTGTTATAGTACTTTTTTTTTATTCCCTTTCAAATACAAGAATTATAATTTTTTCTACAATAAATGTAGGTATCCTTAATTTATCAAATAATAAGTTTTATAAAATTGTATTTTGGTACTAGAGAAATTGTAACAAATGAAAATATCCGTTAAACTTCAAATAATATTGAATTGTATTATTTTTAATAATAAATTGTATTATTTTTACTTAAGTTGCCTATCTTCTTTATCTTCTACCATATATGTAGTATACATATATAGCCAAATGGATATGAAAAAAACGTCCAAACTTCACGGTGCAGATTTGGAAGTATTTTGTTCGTTTTGCGCAAATGCGACCTTTTTGGTTGTAATATGAACCAATCTGAACAGTAAACACGGTAAACACTAATTGATGCATCTGCGCAAAACAACTGAAGTGCCTCTACCCGATGTCTATCCGTCTCACTTCATCGGAACCACTGCCTCTTATAGGGATTGCCCATATAGTTATAATACATATATGTCTTCTAGACGTACGACTAGTGTGAAAAAAACAAACTTTTTTGTTTTAATTTTTAACACTGACGACTACGTACATGCGTGCAAGAATAACTCGTATCTAGTGTGACCATCTTCGTTCATTAATTGTATTATTTGTTTCAATCTGACGTGTGCGTATAAGTACGCGCGAGTGATTTGTCGTACGTACCCGCTTCCAATGTGACCCTAGCCTTATGGTGGTTGGTAAGCCGCTGTTCCTATGGAATTTTTTTTCTTTTTGAAATTTGAAAAAATGGTGACGGTTTGAATAAAAAGTACAAAATTTAGGTCTATATTTCAACAATTTTCCGTATGAAAAAATTGGAAGAAAAAAAAGCTTCCATAGGTATATGAAGAATGGAATAAAGAATATTCTGTCAAAATTTCAAACTTATAGCTTAGCAATCTTCTCTCTGAGAGTGAGTAGCTATCGTTTTTAAAAAGGCCATTTCGAGACATACGCGTTTAAAGTTTGTCTTGAGATTGTTTCAAATCATTGTTTCAACAACAATGTGATACTGTGGTGATAACAATTGATCTTATACGTTCACTGGTTGTGGAAAGACTGAATGTAAAGTGGTATAACATCCTGCCGAAAGACGCCAATCGATCCACAGAATTTTGTATTTAGACTGAATCCATTGATCCGTGGTCGTAGTGACCGTAATAATTCGAATTTCAATTTGAAATTTTGAGAGAACATGCGCAATTGTATGTACTTTAAAAAAAAATGATTTTTTCAAAATTCTACACTGTGATGGTACCATAAGAATCTTGGTTGTAAAAGTTAATTGCTGAGGTTATGGGTAATCAAGAGTTGACTGTGCTTTTATTAACGTACAGTTGGAAATTAGTATTTTAAATCTGTACATTTGAATGAGATAAAAATTTTAAAACGCAAGGAAAACTTAAATTCTTACTGTTTTAGCTTACTATAGCGTTAATTTTTCTATAACTAAAGAATAGAAAGTTTAAGAAAAAAGACCTTAAGACGAATTGGGGCATGTTAGAATGACGAGGTAATATAAATTTATGAAAAGTCAATTTTAACCGCTTTAACGCATTTGGAAATAATCAGAATAATTACTGGTGGGGTGGTTGATAAGTAGCAGCGTAATATATACGTTTTGGCTATAATATTTTACAATTTTTTATAATCAATGTATGATTTCAAGCGTTTTCAAAGGGTTGAATCATTAGGTATAATAGTTATACATCATGTATATTCATTTTATGTTAAATATAAAATATAAAGTGGATTAAAGTATAGGAAAATAAGTATGTATATGCACATACGACAATGTTAGCTATGTATTTTAAACCTTAACATTTACTTGCGTGATCAGTTACAAGCTAATAAATCACGCTAACTGTACCAAGCGACTCTTATTTTTAATAAAAAAAAAAAAAAAACGTATAGAAATATTTTTATAAGATTTTGACGAAATAATTTGAGATTTGATTTCGCCAAGGTAAACCGAGACTTTTCTTCGGAAAAAGAAATTTTAATGTTTTGTGACTTAAAGTGCAATTAAAAATGTCTTTAAGGGTAAAATTCAAAAATTCTTAGAGAGCATATATTTGTTAAAATAATTACGTCATTTACATAAAAATGTATTAAATTCTTGACTTAATGTTCTGTCTTTTTCTAAAGAAAAGCTTGAAAATAAAAATATTTCTCTGAATTTGCTATTAAGGAAATAACCCTCTGTCACAAAATATTGGTAGACATACATGTCAGTTCAACAACTAAGATTACCTAAATACTACAACTTATTAAAATAAAACGGTCATATTTCGAAAGGAGTAACAATGTTTTCACTATATTAGGGGGAAGTTTTTATTTTTTTGTTATTAAAAAATCGATTTTTCTTTTTCATATTTTTAATGGAAAACGTAAAAATAATGTTACTAACGGTTCCGGAAATATTTACATAATTATAATTTGTAAACAAAGTAAGGAAAGGTGGAATTTCGTTTGCGCGCGTAGGGTTTCCGTGAAATGACTTTTTTTGGGGCATTAACACTAATATCTCAAAAAGAATTTAACTTATGGAGCTAAATCTTGGCTTAATATGCACTTGTTCAATATTTATTGTCCTTCGTAGATATACTTTTATCTCCCAAAACGTCTATTTTTTTTTAAAAGAGCGCCTCACTTAAAATTTTTAAATTTTTTTTCTTTATTCTTGTAAATTAAAAATCACAAAGTGATTGAAAAAATTATCTGGATCGGCCGGGAATCGAACCCAGGATCTCCTGGTAACTAGCCAGGTGTGCTATCCATTACACCATCGATCCTTTTGCTCGACAGGCGCCCGATACAGACAACATTCAATCACCTATGTGTATGTACTCTCTATAATGCGAGAAGCAGTTATAACTTTTCAATTTCAAATATTACTGATTTATAATATACAATATTACTTTATTCTTGTTTACACACTAAAGAACACAATTCTTAATAAAATTTCGTTTGATTTTTTTGTTTCAAATGTCCTGGATCGGAGTCATCGGTGTTACCGTTTGACATCTTTTTTACGGCCTTTACTTCGACGCCCAAGGGGATAAAATTGTACCTCTAGTTAATAAAATCACTTGAGAACAAAATTATTAAAAATTGCCATCTTTTACTCTCCCTTAATAGTTTCGGAAGTAAAAAATAAAAATTTGTAGTTTTTTTTAATTGTTTGCAACTAGTGGCACTGACCATACTCTTTTTAGTCAAAGTGTACATTATCTAGATTTCGATTTACTAACAAAACCACTCTACAAAGCTTTTATTAGTTTCTTGGGTTAATAATCCGTAGTTTTTATTAGTTTCTAGAATTAAAATACGTAGACATTTATCTTTCCAAACACGTACATAATTCATAGTATTCACACAGCGCAACGTAAGATAATAATTTCGATTAACTTGAAAGTATTTCATAGAATATTCAAAATCGACTTATTTCCTATTTGTCTATATAAAACGTACACTCCAGTTCAGCGCCCGTTAGCAAATAATGGCTACGTAGATTGGTATATGTACCTATAGTTATGATACAACTGTAGGAATTTTAATTGTATCTATAAGTCATTATAACCTTAAAATTATTACAGCAACTATTGGATTATACAGTGATCCTTTTCAATAGTTCCGCAAAATGAAATGAGGAGAATAGCTTTTCCAAGAAATATTGTTCCCGCACCTCGCTAGCAAGGTACATAAATATCTTTACGTCTAGATTCAGAATTTGTAGTTCAATAATTTATGATTCTGTCAAAATTAAAAACTTTTCAGGAGCGTCAAAACAAATAGCGGGGTCTAAAAATTATAATGTAACTTATAAATTTAAATTAATATTTATATAACCATGTAAGGAAACTCTAGTGGTTTACGATTAAAATATGTATAAACATAAATATACATAATGATACTATATGAGTATAATGTACCTGTGAAAGGTATTGGACTTACAATTAGGTATAATCACTTAATGGTATATCCTTTTCATTACAATCATCACTTTATGTGCGCAGTTAACAAGTTTATTTTATTTCATTTTATTCATTATTTAAAATCTAATTAAAAAGTATTGACTATTGTATACCATTTTTCGTTTATTGATAAAATATGTATCTCCTCATAAAATTGTTCAAGACTACGCTCGCTCCTCTAAATGTTTTTATTTTTTTATTTTGTATAAACAAACCAATTTTCTATACCTGCATAACATAGATTTTTATGTCTATCTGTTTATAAAATGATGACAACTGAATACACTAATTGATACATATCAGTGAAGCAGTGGAACAATATAAACAGTGCAAACTAGTTAATCGAATAATGATATTACAAACTTGGGTTGTCTTACTATGTTTACTTAATTTAGGTAATTTTTCTTTCAGTTACAATTAATATAACCGAAACATTCTTAGCTCTTATGAAATAGATATTATAATAGGTGGTGAATTGGGAGTAACTCTCGAGTCTCCCACTGGGAAAGCGGAACTATTGAGAGCGGAAATATTCAGAATGTGCACTGTACTGCAAAAACGTCACCTTCCCACCCATGGTATGAGAAACTTTAATAAAATATTTCCTCATATATGTAATTCTAACTGTGTAACCCATAAATTTAACCGTGAGGTTATGTTACACGGAGCCAAGGAAGAAATAATACTATCACATACAATATAATACTTGACTCCGGGATTATTCAACTTTGACACAGATTGTCACACACATATTAAGAGAGAGAAAAGTCTCTCGGACATGTACCTACAGACAGGATAGTAGTCCCGCAGGAAAGGATGGATGATATTCAATTGTATGCCAGGACGCATGAGTCAGGATACGTTTTCAACTCTTGCACCTTTTTCCTTTTTTCCATCTATTTTTTCTTTTTTTCTTTTGTATGTTTTAACAGCAATTAAAAATTTACTTGTTATACGGTAGATTTTTATACCCGGTGAATCATAATTAATGGGCACAATTATAATTATACGTTCAGAAGACAAAAATTATTTTATTTTTGTTAATAAAGACATTTTTATACTGGCCTAGAAATTGGGGTAAGACTACTTTTTGTAACAACAAACAAGAATATATTATTAGACTTAACCCGTATATGTCACTACATACGCCATACTTAACAGAAAAATCAGAATTCAAAAAAATCAAACTCATTAATTTACAAAAAGCTTATGGGGATTTGTTTCAAATTTCAGATGTAACCATACTCTTTGGGTACTTTTACAATTGCTAGAAATTTGAAATTTGGAATGAGTGTAGATCTTTAAACGATTTTTAAAAAATTATCGGCTTAAGGTGAATCGATTACAACAAATTTTCCAATTTTAGAATTTGAAATTTTAGTATATTATATAGAAAAACATGATGCATTCACTGACACCATTTAAATAATTTCTGATGTCTAGTTTAGAAGAAATAAATTTTCAAAATTAGAATTTTTAACGTACGAGTAAATGCAAAAGTATGATCAGTGGTGGATCAGAAATATATATTTAAGTAAATTGTGTCATTAAAAACCAATTTTAAGATTTAAAAAAACTGAAAATAATTTTCTTTTATGTTTTCGAATCATTAAAAAACTATTTTTTTAATATTGCACGTTTAGTTATTGTTAAAAATAAAAAAAAAAACTCCACCCATAATATATTTGTGTATGTATTAGTTATTATGCGTGCGTACGTGTCAACTACCAGAGTCAAATTCATTACTTTTAAAATTATTAAAATTAGAAGCTTGAATAATAATCAAATATTAATACTGTTACATGTATTATAAAATTTAACTTATTTTTCTACACATAAATTATATTCATTTATAGAGAAAAAATAGGCTTTGCGCTTTATTTGTCAGTAGGAATCGATTCACCTTAAATATTCTCATTATTTGTGTTTTTTTATTAAATTTTCTAAAAATGCAAAACGAACATATTGTTAGTCATATAAAATATATCAAGTATTTTAAAATTTGACAGTACGCTGATTAAGTAACATTCAAATATCTGGAAGAAAACAGTTAACATTTTGAAAATCAAAGAAGAATAACTCTTTTGTACAGAAATGACTTTAATGAATAACAAAAAAAATTATAGCTGATTTCTTCTGTTCAATATACTTATTAACACAAATCTTATAACATATTCTTGTTTGTGTTATAATAAAATAGCCCTACCTCAATTTTCAGACCTATATCTAGAAAAGTATCTAATTTATTTATAAAACTATTTTTTATCTTTTCAAGTTTAACACTGTAGCCCAGAAAGGAGCGCTCTTAGATCCATTATTGTTAAATAAAATATTATTCCTTCTGAACGTATAGTAAGTTATACTCTGATAGATAAATTGTGGCTCACTCGGTATATGTAACCCGTTATTCTCCAGTCTCTTTTTATAAATTCTAATTATCCCTTTTAATTTAAAAATCTCCATACGAAAATGTTTTTTTTTTCTCTCTGGTAAAAATCACAGTTTAAATCATTTTATAAAAAAACGTATATTTAAATGTGTAAAAATATTTTTATTTTAATTAATTAATTAATTTTTTAATCTTAAGAAGATTGTAATTAGCTTGATCTTTACACTCTACTTTTTACAACTTTTCTTTTTTTTTAGTAATTTGTTTTCTGGCAATCTTTTGTAACTTAATAAGTATATTGTTAGTAAATTTGTTAAAAAATTTGTTAAAAGGTTTGGAATAATTTTTATGTTTTTGAATCAAAAGCGTCTAACAAAGACATTTTAGGAATCCTTATTTAACGTCGTCAGTAAAAGAAAAGTTAGTAACGTTAAGTCTTTCGAATCTGATTTATTATGCGCAATCAAAAAAAAAAAAAAAAAATGTGTAATTTTTTTGAAAATTTTTTTATGCTGCAGTTTTGTAAGTTATGTATGATTATTTTATTTTTGAATGTTCTTCCATGCCTCATTTAACGCGATGTTACCATGTTACCAAATTTTAATTTAATAATTCAGTTAGTCTAAGAATTATTTTTATAAAGCATTTTTTTCTGTGATGGGCTTTCTTAATCAACATTAAATTTCAAGAGAATTTTTTTATTCTAAAATCTATTCGACTTGGTTGATTTTAATTGGTCTTCAGTCTGTCCACTGTGACTTTCATCTGTCGCACTCCCGTAATTCCTACATTTTTCGGTCTATGAACATAAAATTCTGCAGGAATATGCTAAAGGTGTAGATCTCGATTAATATACATGTTATATCTAAGTCATTTTCTTAATTCCTTGAGGGATTTTCCTATTTTGGAGAAGGAAAATGAAAATTTTTGTCACATAACACATAGTGTAGGAAAAAATTGTTAAAAAGGGCTCTTAAAATGATGCTAAGTTTTCCTTTACCATTTTTCCTTTTTAAGTCCCGAAATATTGTGATTTAAAGTAAGATTTTTCTTATTTTCCTTCTATATTTGTACAACCAAAAATCGAAAAAATATGGAAAATTTATAGATACTGGCTCCTGGTCACAAATTCTTAAAACTTAAGTCAAAAAAATGAAGTGAGAAAATGGTTCCTAGTAGATTAACTTTTGCATGGAAAGCAAAGGCATATGTTTTTCATCACAATAACTAAAATCAACTGCACTAATATTAAATATATTCAAATAAACAATAAGTTTTTTTGCTTTTTACTTTAAAAACTATACGGAGTTTTGACGCTATACGGGAAATCGAATCAATTATTCACCGCTTTTGTACGGTACAGGTTGAGAAAACCTTAAAATTGTTTAAATTTTAAAATTGCTAGCTCGTTTCGAATGTATAGATGAGAAAACAATTACCGTCTAATTCATCTATTGGCTACAATTAGAAAACTTCAACAAAAGTTTTAAACTAACAAATTAGAACTGTAAGTAAAAACCTAGACTATAATTAGCTTCATTTCAGTTATACGTATACTTTTTCTCTTTTCGACAAAAATAGTAACTTCTAACTGTTTAGAAAATTCAATCATTCAGCGACGAGATAATATATCAGTATTGTCTTTCCACCATATCAAGTAATGGAAGCAAACTGCACTAAACTATACGTCAATGATGCATGTATATTTATTTGTACAAATATTCTATGTACCTGACCTGACGTTGTCAGTTACACTTAAATCAATTGTCATTGGGAATAACACCTCATTTCAATTAAGAAATCTGTGATACTACTATTTTCCTACCAAAATATTAGTTGTAAGTTAGACATGCTACACTCTGAACTTTCGTAGACATTTAAATAATTAATAAATTTTAAAATTAATTATAGTAGTACTCATAATATTCACTTAAGAGAGTTGGTCCGAAAAACGTTTTTTTCAAGGGATTTTAACGAAATTTTTCTAGACATTTATTTAACTCAATACCAATAATACGAGCCAATACCCAAAAAAATTTGACGCCCCAATTTTGAGAAAAATGTTTTCAAATTTTTGTAATTTTAACACAAGCTCTTATGGAAAAACTCTATTTTTTATTTTTTATTTTTTTTTTAATAAAATGAAAGTTAAACGTGTCAAAGGAATTTGATAAAACTTTAATATGTTATATAAAATACAAAGTTAAAAATCATATTTAAAAACAAATAAAAATTACTGACCGCTTTTGAAATATATAAATAATAAATATATTTATAAACATTATATTACAATGTATTTAAAACGCTTTTTCAACAATGCTTTTATATTGCTACAAGATAAGCGCGCGGAAATTCAATAAAACAAGTGGTATACAAATATACTAACTGAAGAATATTAATACATTATTTAATTTTTGATAAAAGAAAATTTTTCCGCTGCGCTATACTTTTATACCTTCTCTCACCGTAGCCTTCCAGTCTACGGAAGGCTAGACAGCAAAAATTTCAGCTTTTTATAAGAGACTGATAAGAAACAAATTATTAATATTTTTACTGTTCATCATTTTATCATCTATTTATTGATATTTTAAGAATATATAAAAAAGAATTTCATACAAAAAAAATGAAAATTCTAGGACTTATGTAGCGATTTAAATACAGTCATGCAAAGAAAGTGATGTGCTGGTTGATATGATTTTGGGACTTAGGCTCATCAGAAACAAAACAAAAAATTGACGGAATCGGAAATTATTAAAATTCTAAGAATGGCGACTGTTGGAAAAAAATTATATTTTAACGTTTTTCTTTTTTAAAGCTTTTAATTTTTAAAAAATAGTAAAAATTAAAACTGCAATATCCGTAAGCCCTACTATAAAGTAATATATATTGAACGTACGTGCAAAATTCGAAGTCGATCGCATAAATGGAACTCGAGATATCATGTCGACCAGTTTGAAAAATGTAGTTTCAAGAAAAATGCATTTAAAGTTTTGAAGCCTGATAATACCTGATACCAGAGCCTACCAGTTTCAGAATTCGTCAGTAATTAGCTTTACAACCGAACAAATAAAATAAGCAAACGTAGATTACAAACGATTAGTTCTAAAATCTTAAGAAAAATATTTAAAAGCACGTAATAAAAACTTTTTTTTAGGTTTCTTATTTATGGGTAATCCCGTGCTTTTCCTCTTGTTATTAAAAAAAAAATATTTAGCTACTCGAATCTTAAATTATATTTTTTTTCTACAGAAAATAAGTATTTTTTTTTATTTAGAACGAAATCAGATAACAAAATTGAAAAACACATTTTTGCAATCAAGCACAAACTGAATGAATGTTTTCAACATGTCTTAAAATAAATACATTATACTTGTAATATTTAATGTAATACATATTTACATAATATACGTTTTAAGGAAATTATATACATGAGATAATTTCTTTCCTCGTGAATTTTATAAGAACGAAACAGCTTGGGGCTTTGATGTGGTATGAATTTTTTTTTTTATATATAATCCATTTCACAAAAAATAGATTATAAAAAATTCTATATACTTTTTACGAATGCTTTTTTTTGCTTTTATCATTTAAAAAAAAAAACCATGTTTTTGAAGGATTAGGTGACATAGCAACAAACCAAAATTGACGTCAATTTTTTCCCAGAATTTCTAGTATAAAAATAAACTTTTCATTATGCATTTCATTTTTGATTATAATTAAAAATGAGCTGACAACGCAGTTGTAGAATTTCTCCGTTCAGTTTTCATTTTTTGAAACCTGTTGAGAGCGAAAACTTGGTGTCAGTGACATAAGCTTTTATGAATAGAAACCGGGAGAAACCCCAATGAAAAGACCATTCCATTTAAAGGTTATAACACAAAGAAACAAAATCTATTTTTTATTTTAAGGGGAAATGGACGTATTTTTAAAGAAAATTCTACAAATTATATTTCATAATTTTTTTTTGAAATTTGGTCCCCAGTATCCTCAGGGGAAAACTTTATATTTTAAATAATTCCCACCCACTGTAACTCCATTTTGATAGAAAAAAAAAACATTCATTGCTGATTGTAAGAGTACACAGTGAAAAAATTGGCAGAGGCGTAGCGACGGGGGTGCAAGGGGGTCTATCATGCACCGGGCGCGACTTGCAGAAGGACGCCAAATGTGTACCAAAGAGGTGCCAAATATTAACTATACGTGTTTTTGGTAGGAATGGGGGGCACCAGTAAAGTGTCGTGCCCCGGGCGCCAGTTATGTTCACTACGCCACTGAAAATTGGTGTTAAAATTAACACATTTCACATGTCCAGAACGGTCCACTCAAGGGGTTAAACTAGATTGTCTATGTCTCTGTTCCACTTGTAATGAGTTTATGACGTAAATCTCCCCACTCTGTTTGTGTAGATACACACTGTTTGCAGTGTATTAGTTTGGTGTTTTTTAGTAGTGTGCGTATTTATGCACACTACTGCAACACACGTATTACCAGAGAGAGCTGTTCAACGTGTTCAACTAACAATGGTAACAATGTACATACAATGCACTGTGCGTTCGACGACGGACACGAACTGACTAATGCCTTAAGCTGTGACACGTCTCCAAATGACTCCAAGCCAATTACACCTTTTTGATATTAGTTGGCTTCTAGTGTTCTATGGGACCACTCAATTTTTTGTGTTTTTTAACACAAAGCATATGCGTCAAATCCTTACACAAGATTTGTGTCAATGATTTAACACACAAGAGGACATATATTTTATGTTAATTTTTCAGATTTATCAGAGTTAGTTGTTAAACTTTTTATTCAATGTTTTACTTCTACTTAAGATATTTGAAAATCGACAAAAATTACAACGATTTTGTTCATATATAATTAATAATTATATATGAGACTCAAAGAACGCAAAGTAAGTCAGTCCTTTGTAAAAATTCTTATTTGTTTCCATATATGTGTACCAAAATATAGGTATATAATAAAAAAGATGAGAGTAGTTTTCTTATTATTGAACAAAACCGAAAAATTATAAGTTCTTTCAGTTATTGACGAAAGTTTTATTAAACATTTAAAAATGAAACAATTTTCTCAAATGAAACAAGGTCATTTTGTTAGAGATTCAGTTTAAAAAAAAAATGTGAGCTTACGAGATTGTATATTATATAATACAATCTCAAGTAAGCTTACACGATTTTTTGTAACTGAATCTGTAACAAAATTTTTTTAGTTCTGATAAGGAAGATAAAGGTATTTGAAATCTTAATTCTGCTACGCCACGTGACTTCTTTCTGGACAAAAATTTTGTCCTTAACCCTAGAATCATACGTTGGTCTACGAGTCAAGTTAATCATACATCGGCGTCGTTTCGACGAATGGGCTTTTTACGGGGAGTTTTAGAGTTTATTTGCAAAAAACATTTTTTTTACATAACAATACTACAAAAGCGAACAAAATATTTAAAAAAATTGGATTTGGAAAAATTTCTCATTATAAATATTTATTAATTTTTTTAAACTTTTTATCAAAGCATATTTTCACTATAAAAATTAAAAAATAGATAAATACATCAATTGTATCATAAAACATATCTTTCAAATAATTAATTTATGGACTATTATAAGCCAATGGACATGTGTGACTTTACAGAATGTGAAATTTCTCAGTCATAAATATTCCTATAGATATGTAGTTATTTCCCCATTAGGCACATTTGTAAATTTTCTAAAATTTGTTAGTAATTTTTAGAATAAAATCTCAAAAATAATAAAAATTAAAATATTTTCCACAAAATAAATTGTTAACCTTTTATTAAGTCACTTGAAACGCATTCTTTAGTTTTCGATTCAATATATTAAAACTTCAGTATTATGTCGTCTCTATAAGTCAAACAGCTGTAATCATCTTTCACATTATCATAATCATTGAATAAATTAATTATAACATCCATATCTTTAATAAATTTTAGAACAATTAGGAAAACTTTTGTATGTGGAGTACAAAATCTTTAAAAAAAAATATAGGTTAATCATACATCGTCGTCCTTTTGACGCACACTATTTCAGTATAAAAAAAACGACAATAGCTATGAACAAAATTTATACGTCTTATGTGTTATAATAACAAATAAATTAGATAACAGAAGTTTCACAGCAAGCGGTTGTAGTATTGGAGCAGGTAGAGAAGTTCGTTCGTCGTTTTGACGAGTACGTATGATTCTAGGGTTAAAATAACTGAGAGCTTCTGTTATACCTTTCGGCTCAGTTCTATCGATTTTCATAGACCAGGTCCGAAAAAAACTGGAAAAAGCCAACATAGTTAAAAATGGCAATAACTCCAGAACCACTGACCAAAATGTATCAAAATATTGGTTATTTTAATGCTCCATATATAAAATTATTTTTAAGCTTGGTTTCATTTCCTTGGCCTCAAAACATCAAAATCCAACAAAAACGGCATATTATGCTCAAATTGGGCTGATTATAATAGTTTTCCTTATACCTACAGCTTTGTTATACTTAGAGCCTATAAGAACGGGAATACTGTGTACCTATTTATTTATTCTACAAAACCAAAACCTCTATGTTACGTTATCGTTTCTTCCGTTAATGTGTGCGGTCTATTTGAACATGTTTTACCATATTGTGTATATATATTTATATTGTGTAATTGAAACCAACATCCGCCAGCGCCAGTAGCACTAATTTCGTCAATCCTCGTTTATTACCAACTACACATTTTGATTAAATAAACCACGAAGGCTCTACTCTAATGAAACGAGTAGATTTTAACCCACATATTTTATATTATCTTCGAGAAATTTCATACTAACTCAAATTGAATATGTTTTAAGGTACCATACCATCATAGTGTGATTCTGCCGAAAAATAGTCAATTTCCACAATTTTTTTCCGGATGGAAAAAGGATGGCGGAATGAGGATGAATTTTTTTTTTACGATTAATACCACTATTTGACAATACAAATATTATATATTCGAAATTGAAAAGTTGTAACTGCTTCTTGCATTATAGAGAGTACATACAAATAGGTGATTGAATGTTGTCTGTATCGGGCGCCTGTCCAGCAAAGGATCGATGGTGTAATGGATAGCACACCTGGCTAGTTACCAGGAGATCCTGGGTTCGATTCCCGGCCGATCCGGATAATATTTTCGACCACTTTGTGATTTTTAATTTAAATACAAATATATTGTTTTATTTATTTTTATTTATTTTTTATAATTATTAAAATTTTTTGAAAAAAGTGTCTTTAAAAAAGGGCGAAATTTGGTGTTCACGATTACGGCCGCAGTTTCTTTCTAAAAAAAAAAAATCAAATAGATTATCAATCTGTAGGTAAGCCGCTATGTTCCTATGGGAGCTTTTTTTTTCTTTGAAATTTGGATAAATGGCGGCGGTTAAAATAAAATGTACAAAATTTTTTACGGTTTTCCGTGTGAAAAAATAGGAAGATTTCAAAAGAAAAAAAGCTCCCATAGGAATATAGCGGCGTACCTACAGATTGATAATCCACTTGATTTTTTTTCAGATAAAAACTGCGGCCGTAATCGTGGGCACCAAATTTCGGCCTCCTCTAAAGCCACTTTTTTAAAAAAATTATAATAATTATAAGAAATAAATAAAAATAAATAAAAAAATATTTTTGTATTGCCAAATAGTGGTATTAATCGTAAAAAAAATTCATCCCCATTCCCCCATCCTATCCATCAAAAAGAAAAAATTGTGAAAATTGACTATTTTTCGGCAAAATCACACTGTGATGGTACCTTAAGAAAAGATTTTTAAAGATATATTAATTAATTATTGGCTGTTTCTCAAGGTTTCCCGCAGAATTAGACCAGATATGCAGAAATTTTTAAATTAGTTTCTTATATACACCGCTCATATTCATATACCAGTAACATATCTTAATTTGTAACGCATCTCAATTTTGGACATTTATGGAACCCTAGCGTCCAGAAAGACCATTTTACACTTACATTCATTTCTTCGGAGATCTTGATAACATTTTAGTAGAATTTGGTCAAGATATGTTCGTTTATTTTGGACGGACGGAGATTGAAAATCGTAATACCAAAACCAAGATTAAAATTAAGGTGGTAACAATGCTAAGATTCTTAGGGCAAGAACAAAATCAAGACCACAATTATAAAGATGTTCGTTTTGGCCTTATATTTGCTCATCGCTACGTTGGACGTATCAACCGTATTTAAGCACGAGCCTGTGACCCCACAACAAAAGTGTTGAGGATATTTAATTAAATTTTTAATACAAAATTTTTTTTATTAATACTGCAGTACCGCCAACCTGTTAATCAGAAATACAATCCTGCAGTTATTTTGGTTGGGAAAATTCGGCTGAACTATTAAGTGGGCGCAAGCCTTAGGAGAATCGAGTCAACATTCATCGGTCAAGTCAAGCGCACGTCGACTGAATGAGAAAAATCGCCAAAAAAAGGATTTAAACACTCAAAATAATTTCTTTGATTTTTTTTTAAATCAAACAAAAAAAAAATAATTCTTTTGGTTTAAAAAACATTTTAAAAATATTTTTTTGATACAAAAAAATAATTTTTTTAATTTAAAGAAATTTAAAGAAACAAGTCAAACAAAAAAATCGTTTTGAGAGTGAACTAAACAAAATGGGATGCAGACGATTTTTTTCGCTCTTTTCTTTGAATTATATCAACTCTAAATCGATATTTTAATTATCTTTAACTGACGTAACGTATCAATTAGTTAGTTATACATATAGGGTGAATGCGGGAGAGATGCCGCACATTTTGAAAACACTTAATAATTCTTAAAGTATGCATTTAATTCATTTGAAATTTGGTACAAAATAAATGTAAACATTGTTCTTTAAAATTATTTATAAATAATTTTAAATTTTGAGTCATAAAGGATTCATAACTAACATTTTTGTAGAGCCTTGAAAGCGACGTCTCTCCCACACGTATGGGAGAGATGCCGCATCAAAGAAAGAGGGACGTCGCATAGTTCATATTAAAAATTTTGCATTTTACATACATCTACATACATGATGCATGCCATATGTAACCATTTTTGGCACTTTATACATCTTAACCAGTCAACTTTTTTTTGTTTCTGAGTACCATTCTAAACATTCAATACACAGGTAATCATCATTATTTTCGTTATCTTCATTAATATGAGGGCTCTTCCTGATCCATTAATGGATCTTTTATATTTACGTGGCATAATTTACAGCCCAAAAAAAAAATGCATAATTAAGTCTGTGTTTTTAACATGTAATATGATGCGGTATCTATACCAACTTTAAATGCGGCATCTCTCCTTTTTGTTGGGATAGATGCCGCATGTTGCTATAGCAAGCATAGTGCGGAATTCTAACCTAAAATTTTATACAGTACTTTTAAAATATACCTAAATTAATAATAAAACACATTTTCATTAAAACAATGAAATATACATTCTAAAATTCTAACGAATTAAATGCTTGATAAAATATTATGTTAAAAACCTTACTTTTCAATAATACAAAGTTGGATAATTACTAAACTGATGGACTAATCATAAATGTTACCATATACAGCTTAAATAAGTAACTTATCTATCAATCAACCGACGAACTATGGCTACTCCGGCATCTCCCCCGCACTTACCCTATTGTAAATTGTTCAATGAGGTTTTATTTTTCATGTCCGGCTAATCACTAATTGAAAACCAAATAAACATACAAGTGAGGGCAAACACGAAAACGTTTCGAATTAATCTTGTGGCTACGTAACAAAAAAAAAAAATTAAATTTGTCAAACGACTTGTTAACGCACACATGTTCAAAAAATGTTTTTCTGATGGGTAAAAAATTATTTGATTATTGGCTCGAATCCATTTCAAATAGAGTGTATATAGTGTTTATTGATAGTAGATATGGTAGTCAAATTCAGTTAAACGAAAAAAATAAAAAAATATGATACTGGAAAAAGTATAATATTGGATTAAAATTACTGCAAGTGACATAAATAAGTACAGGGTGTACCAAAAATTGAAACTGTACACTTGTATTCATAAATCAAACTACCGCTATTGAATAGTATACCACTTATTGAGAACTGTTGTGCCTCGGATGCAGTCCCAGAATCTGCGGTTGAAGGTCGGCGTGTCTTAAGCATCCATGGCCACAAAAATAAACTTACGGACCCATTCTTCAACCAAAAAATTGCAAGAAACATAATTTTAATAAAAATGCAGAGTAGGCGTCTAAAAGCAACTATTTCCAAAATCTATGTAGGTAAGTAAAACTTTTTGTAATTCTAGTATCCGGAAAACAGAATGGTAAACGTTGTTCAGAGGCATAACTACAAATCTTAGCGCCCCCTACTAAAAGTTCGCTTTTTTCAGAAAAATCTTAGTGACGAACAAAAAGAATACATCAATGCTAGTTTCGCATTTCCTTCAAAAATTGCGTTGACGAGCAAAAAAAAAAGAAAACCTAAAAACTTTCATAATTTTCCCATTAAAAATGTTGCGCCCATACTCTTTTTCCTCTTGTGGCCATCTTTTTTCTAAGACGATGTTTGCAACACAAACTTTTCATCCTCCACCCACATCATAATGTAATAATTGGTGAGTATTATTACAACTTCAAATCTACAGTCAGCGGGAACACCCTCGGGATCAAACAAATAAACTCGATTACGATACCGTTGCCCTAAATTTCTTTTCCGCAAATATCCTTAGTGTACAGACATGACAAATATATGAAGAGGTGGATTCCAAAAGGCGCTAAGTCACTTTTTGCAATTTTGCAGGAAATGTAAAAAACTGTCTAGGTAGGCAAATGTAATAATCTGTTTAAATTATTTTCAAGTTCTTAGATAATAATTATTATTGATGTTACTTATTTGTTCTTATTTATACATATAATTTTCAATAGATTATATTGAAAAAAAAACCTTTAAAAGTTGGGTTGAGTTGGTTAAAATAAACCTAGCTTGTTTAAATACAGATATATTTTGTTCAAGAAACATTTTAAACAGTGCATTATTAGCTGTTTCATGTGTTTGACATAACAGAAAATCTGTCTACAAGCAAATTTGGAAAAAAATACCAGCTATTATTGGAAAAAAAATTCAATGGTTTACGAGTAAATTTGACTTAGAGCGTTTTGAAATAAAACTTTCACTGACTTAGCGCTTTTTTGGAAAACATCCCATCTTTCACCATTCATTTTACAGTAGACTAAGCTCATTTTGAAGGGTGGCACTATGAAAATCGTGTATAGCTGGACTTGAACATTCTGCATCAACTAAAATCTCACATTAGATAAAAAATGACTTAGCGCCTTTTGGAATCCACCTCTTCATATATGTACAAATTTATTTAACAGACAAGAAATAATAGAACTACATAATATATAAAAAATATCAGTCAACCAATTAATGAAAACATTAAATGATGTTAAATACATATTATTAAACATTATTTCAAATGACAATTATATTTATTGGTTTAAGGCCAGCTAAATAATTGATTTTAATAGAATAATCATACAAGCTCGTACAGAATCGCATTCCCCTGCCGTATTATTGAAACATAATTTGTAATTTGTCTCCTACTTGATAGATACGAAGAATTGTGGGCTGTTAGTGAAGTTCATATGGAATTAAACGATACAAAAATAAATAATGAGCCTTTTGTATTGATATGACATTAAAGAGGAATCCCTCCTACTAGAAAACAAACTTTAGCTTTAATCAACTTGAAATTCATTCAACAATCTCTAAGGGATTTAAAGAGATTAAAAACAAAGCGTACAAAAGTGAAAATACCAAAATTATTATAAGTGTGCTCTATTGAAAATGTGTGGGGAACAAAAATCGTGGGAAGTTGAGTTGTTTGTTGTAGGTAGTCGTAGTCTGTAGGTGAAGAAGCCGTTTTAATTTAAATATTTTTTTTTTTTATTATGATTACTCCGTGATTATGATATTAAAATGTTTCACTTTGAAAAAAATAATTTATTTTGCTTCCGAGACTACTAAAGAAGCGAAAGCATTGTGATTACTTTTGAAAAATAAAAAATTTTTTCTCTACAAAATCAAATTTTTTACGCACATTTTACGTTTTAGAGCTTCCTGAACAATTTTGGTTTGGGCTGTCCGTCTGTCTGTCCGTCTGTGTGTCTCCAATTTTGCACCAAGTGGCATAACTTCCAAACTATTCGATTGATTTTAATAAAATTTTCAGAAATTATGCAGTTTGGCTCCGCGATGGTCCCCTATGAATTTAATCAAAATCGGAGTAACGGTAGCAACGCCGCTACCATGTCATTCCAAAATTGCACCAAGTGGCATAACTTCGGAACTACTCAATTCTTTTTTATGAAATTTTTAGAAATTATGTAGTTTGGTTCCTATATGGTCCCCTATGAATTTAATCGAAATCGGAGTAACGGTAGCTACGCCGCTACCATGAAGTCCCATTAAATGTCAATATCTTATTTACTGCTAGTCCTATCTCGCTCAAATTTTTAGGGTATATTGGGGGTTAGTTTCTAAAATATTTTTGCTATTATTTTATAATTTAGCCTTTAAGTCTTTTGAGTTACAACAGTTTTTTATAAACTTCAAGGCGAAAATATAATTTCACGGTATATAATATGTATATTTGGTAGAATACTGTTTTAAAGCCTTTTACGACTACGAGGAAGCTGTGTGCCCACCTTATTGGCAGCGTATTTTCTATTCTTTTAAATGATGCACTAATATCTCTAGAATGATATTCAAAAAAAACTGAAGATATGAGTGGATGAAGGTGTTATGTAACATTTTTCTAATTTTACAATAGAAGCGTTTGAAAGTTTTTATTTACATATATTTACCATGCAAAAACATATGTATATTATTGAATTTTTACAAAACTATTAAGCGTAATGAAACCCAATTGTAATATATGATACTTCAGTATAGGATATTCTAAAATTTTGCAACAAATGACTTTTTGAAAAAATGTTACGTAGGACCTTCATCCATTCATGTCTTCAATTATGACTGTGGAAATATTTTAAAAATCACTTTAAACTCATTTTTTGAAACAACTTTGCATTTTGAAGTCACTCAATTTGGTCGGTAACTTGTTTTCATTACAGTTCAGACACAGTTCTGTAAGTAACTCACAGATGGCGTTAATCTAAGTATAAAACGATAAACACGTTTTAAAACTTTACATACCTTTTGCTCGAAACTACGTTTTCCAAAACAGTGGGAACGATAACTACAGAAATTTATGTCAGACTGACTTGAAATTTTACCTTAGATTCTTAGCTTCTTAGATAAATTATCTAGGATGGTTTAGACGATTTTTGAAATTGGTTAACAAATAAACACTATATAAACAAATCGATTTCCAAAATTTTTTTTCAAACTGGGTCCATTTAACTATAGATGAATTAATATTTTTTTTGATAATGTTGTGTACCGCCTTAGTAGAACTAAAACAAATTATGAAAATTTTTGTTTCTACTCTTATTGAAGAACACACTCATTACATATAGAAAGTTAGGCATTATTCAAAGGTGTGGAGGAATGATCATTACTCAATACCTTCCGACCAATGAAATCACCGTATTAACCATTATTCAATGCGATTGCAATTGTTTTGTGAATAATATATCTATAAGTTTTAATTTCATATATGTTGTGTAGTAACGTGTAAGTAAACAAAACAATTTTAATTTTATTTTTATCGTTTTCATGGATACATATACTAACATGTAATGAAATCAGAGATAGATTAAAATTTTTATTCTTTTGATTTAAAATTTATATTCTATTTAAATCAAAAAGGAAAAAAGTCGTAGAAAAAATATAGCATTCAGATTCAGAATATAGCATTACAACATTTGCCTAGTAAACTCGGCTCGTGCCGCAATTACATCTTCTTGAGTAATAGCTCTCATTACCAGCTCGTTTAATCATATACTATTACGTTTGAAAATTGTTATACTGCCCACCATACTCACCGAAAAAATACGTCTGCATTGGTTTTACGCCCACGCTGACATTTTATTTTCTAAATTGAAAAAAGAATTATTTTTGTGTGCCACAGATCACGTATAATACACTCTAAAAAGTTTTATGTTCATTGCAAGATTAGTTACAGAGAAAAATCTAAGTTAGTTTCCAAACTAATAATAGCACATCATTAGCACATTTGAAGAATAGGGGTCCTGATATGTTATTAGAAACACCCTAACAACACTGTCTTCAACAAACAGCTATACATTGTTGCATAGACTAATAAATTCTACAACGTTATCCGTAATATATTTCCAGATTCGTAAACTTAAATTATTTTGATAAGCCGCTAGAGAAATAGCCGTCAAATAGAGTACCGTAAACACGGATTACTTGAACGCTAAGGTGTAACTTGAGCCCAAAATGGAAAAAGTATTATTTTTTGTTTTGTGCTTAGTGTAGCCAGTAGTAAAAGTAAGTTACAGGTTTATCTGATAGGTAACAGCACTACGATCACTGTGTTTATGTTTAGGTAGTTCTGAAAATTGACACTAGGTATCAGGCGAGTATTGTTTACCTCTATTTGAAGTTGCTGTTTTTGTTATGTTGCTAATTTTCAACTGTAAAAAATATTCCGATGGCTCACAAAGTAAGGTAAGTGTATAATTTTTATATTTGCTTCGTTACTAAAGCAAATTCAGACACATTGCCAGCTATTTCCTTAGTTTCTTAATTTAAGGTTTTGATAAACCAGTTAACATAACCTTCAAAATAGGGTAACTCGAGCGCATTATAACTTTGGTATAAAATGGTACATGGATCCAGTTAAAAAGGCACGGAAGTGGTCCAAGAACAAGGACGTATTGTACTATAAATGGCAAGAGAGAGTTAAGAAAATACCTCCACTTAGACTAATCAAAAAAGGATTATTCTCTGTAGGTAGACTAAAAGACACGCTCTAACTCATCAAAATAATTTGGTATTTATAACAATTTTTGTTTGAAAAATCTTATTCAGTTTTGGTACCTCTTCATGCTTTTTGAATAAATACATGTTTGTACAATGTGTTTTAGTTAGTAACCAACATCCTGCGTGGTCTCAAACTGTTTTCAAATGGAAACCACTTGGAAATTTAGGTTTGGGCTCAAATAACCCGATCTTGAGGTTAACTTGAACCAAAATCTAAAGATGTATAAAATTTATGAACCATCAGAATAAAATCCATATTATATAATAAATTAACCGTAGTCATATACAGATTAATATACTGAATTCCCTATCCCAAATAAATATAACAGTTATGCTCAATTTTAAAAATTATCAGATGAATTGCAAGTCTGGACTCAAGTAATCCGTGTTTACGGTACTTTAACAGTTTCTTAAGCGGGGAGTTCAAATAAAAAAGCAACTTTTTTATTTATGATTATTTTGCTTGTTGAATTTTTTTTTTTCAAATTAGGGAGGGTTTCAAATAGAAAATTTTGTTCTTGAAACATTTATTACTCTTCCCTGTGGGGGCCCTTTTTCATAAGTTTTTAAGCGTTTACAAGGAAGGCCATATCTCAAAAAGTAATGAATATTTTTTAAATATTTTTTCATTATTTTATTCCTAAAGGACCTGTCCATAAAGCTGAGTATGGGTTTCAGGTAATTTTAAAAATTTACTATAAAATTGAAATCCCAAACTTATAAAAATTATAAAACCCAATTTTTTATTTAAAAAAAAAATGTTTAAAAATAGTTACAATTGTTCAAATGGAAAAAGCATACTCCACTTTATGCACAATATGATTGTGAAGAAAATTTTAAAAAAATTAAGTCTCTATCTTTTCTAGAACTTGAGATATGATTTTCCTTGTGGGGAAAAACACAACTTTCGGGAAACGGTAAAAAACAAAAATAATAACAAAAGAAGCGGTTTACTCACCGTTTATTAAAACGTCTACAAAGGCATACAAATAAAAGAACATTCTCTCAGTGCATACTGTAACTCATGTACACACCAAAACTAAATATTACTGATCAAATCGCGAGAGGACGCAAGCGTTTTCTGCAAAGGAGCAGCAACTTGGCTGTGCAGCGGCTCACAAAGAAATATTTTTCTACTTGAGAAAAAAAATTTTTTGGCCAGGTTTTATATATCACCGTGTTTGTAAAGAACCACAGAACAAAATAAAAACAAAAAACGAGATTCGAAAAAAAATTAGTTTATTAGCCGCTTCTGTCGTGAACTCCCCCCTTAAATAACGACTGTCCCTTTTAGACTGGAGATCTTTAAAACAACGCAATCTCACTTCAGTCTCCAAACAAGTGTAAAGCTTCATGTTTCCTTCAATTTCAATTAATCCCAATGTTTTATCATGTAACCGCATCGTAATTGGTACATTCTGTACGTACGTTATAAACGTACGTACGGTTATTTACATGGCATATTTTAACAATATTTTAAATTCTCGCGAGAGAAGGAAGATATGGCACCAGCCACCGCATTCGTTCCTATGGTTCCTGTAGTTGTTGGTATTCATCAAGTCAATATTATAACTTATATAGAATGTCTTTGTATTCGTCGCGGTACTTATATGCAGACGAACATATTATTATACACACACACACATTTAGAGGAGTGCGAGATCGAATGGATGGATGTTGGGGGCAGATTGTATGTAATAACATCGATAAGTTTGTCATTAATCACTGAAATGAGCTGTCAATTTGATGTTGCTAGTGTGAACGATCATATTGTTTTAACGGGACGTGTTTGTGTGGAGTGTAAGGAGGAAAACTCATTTTCGTTGAGATGAAAAACGATATTTTTCAACGTAATTTCAAAAATGTTGAGATGAAAAGAATATAAGCGACAAGGGATTTTTTCAGTGAAAATTGTATCGTAAGCCACGATTATTTTTACATAGTTTTGAAAAATTTTGAGCCATTCTTTTCTTATGTCCTCGAATACGAATCGACATTTTTATGCCTAATTAGAGCCATGGAGACAAATCATGGGTTCCGGGGGGAGTGAAAATTTTTCCCCAAATATACCGTCGATGGTTAAAAAAAATTTGTAGATGACAAGGTTACTTTTAAAAACCACTCTCAGCCTCCTTTTGAAAGTTAGATCTCGGAACTGCAACCCTAGCTCCTCTTCTCCTAGGGCCTCGGTTTGATCAAAACATTTCGGGTGCTATATGAAAAGCACAATGTATTATAAAAGTTTTCAAAATCTCATAACAATTCCTGTTTTCACTTGATAAAATCAAATTTGCGAAAACAAACTTTGTGTAGTGGAATTAAGAACTTTCGATTAATATTTTGTACTTGTTTGTCTTAATTATAAACACTTTAGCCACAATTATGACACTTAAGAATCAATGAAATCTCAAAAGAATAAAATCACTTCGAGTTTTCACAATGCTCACACTCATAGGAGACATTCTAGAACATCGTGCTGGACATTCCGCACAGTCTTTGCTTGCTGGTTACGAATCTCATTCAGTTTTTGTCTAGGCAATAAACATGGAGGTCACACCTGCAGAGGTTTTACATATTTTGGTTTTCAGTGCCCTCATCCTATTCTAAAGTACTCAAAGGAACGGCATCGTCCTTTGAAAAACTGATACAAATGCTACAAACAAACTTTAATAATAACAAGATGTCTTAAGATGACAAGATTATTTCTGTGCAAAGCAGATGCAATTTACAGTAAAATAGGCATTTTAAAGCCATTTCGAATTATTCAAATACCGTAAACATGAGTTACTTGAGCCCAGATTTGCAAATCAGGTGATAATTTTTAAAATTTAGCGTAACTGTTATATTTGTTTGGGATACGAAATTCAGTATATTAATCTGTATATGACTACGGTTAGTTTATTATATAATATGAATCTTTCTCTTATGGTTCATAAATTTTATAGCTTTTTAGATTTTGGGCCAAGTTAACCTCAAGACCGGGTTACTTGAGCCCAAACATAAATTTCCAAGTGATTTCCATTTGACAACAGTTTGAGACCATGCAGGATGTTGGTTACTAACTAAAACACATTGTGCAAACATGTATTTATTAACACTTTCAGTCCCATGGCTTCGGCATCCGAAACCAAAAAAAACATCCCCAGAGGCCGACCGCGATCAATTATTAATTGATTAGTTGGTTACGGATTATGTGTGCGATTTTTATCATCATTCATTACACGAATGTGTTACTACTCACACAAATACATACCAACACACACTACTCTTTCGGTTTCGATGCATAAAAAATTTTAAGATATACAAAAAATATGTACATAAAAAATATAATTTATATTTTCAAATAAAATAAATAAATAATTGATTTGAATGTCAGTGTGTATGTAGTATGTACGTATCACGTACGTATGTTTATAGTTTTGCACGTTTTACACACGTATGTTGATCTGTGTTGAATCTATTCAGTGTTTGAATCATTTTATTTTATGTATTTGCTTATATAAAGATTTTTTTTAAAATATTGCCGGCTTCCGGGGAAGTTTACTATGAAAGTGCTCGGGTCTCATAGTGTTAAGAAAATATGATGAATAGGTACCAAAACTAAATAAAAATTTTCAAGTAAAAATTATTATGGATACCAAATTATTTTATGAGTTAGAGTGTGTCTTTTAGTCTACCTAAAGAGAATAATCCTCTTTTGATTAGTCTAAGTGGAGGTATTTTCTTAACTATATCTTTCCATTTATAGTACAATACGTCCTTGTTCTTGGACTAATTTCATGCCTTTTTAATTGGATCCATGATATGTCATTTTATACCGAAGTTATAAAGGGCTCAAGTTACCCTTATCTAAAGGTTATGTTACCTGGTTTATCAAAAACTTAAATTAAAAAACTAAGGAAATAGCTGGTATATGAATAGGTCTGAATTTGCTTTAGTAACGAAGCAAATATGAAGATTATACACTTACCTTACTTTGTGAGCTATCGAAATATTTTTTACAGTTGAAAGTTAGCAACATAACAAAAACAGCAACTTCAAATAGAGGTAAACAACACTCGCCTGACACCTATTGTCAATTTTCAGAACTACCTAAATATAAACATAGTAAACCTATGGCTGTTACCTATCAGATAAATCTGTAACTTACTTTTACTACTGACTACACTAAACACAAAACAAAATATAATACTTTATCCATTTTGGGCTCAAGTAATTCGTGTTTACGGTGCTTTAGGCGTTTGCGATATTATAGAAGAAGCGTTAAGGGTAATTTTCTAAGACTTAAACAAAAAAAAAATGTGGTCTCGTGGGCCCGATAGTTAACGTTGAAAGTATTCTTGAAATTCATATTTAAGGAATTCCAAATTTTATTCTTTGTAAAGATTATTTTCAATTTTAGAAAATTGCATAAAAATTATACAAATAATGAAAATATTTTAGTCAAAGTTTTTTTTTTTAAATTTTAGGTCAAGATCTACACTCATACCAAATTCCAAGTTTCTGGAAGTTGTAAAAGTACTTTAACAATATAATTATATCTAAAATCTGAAGTAGGTTCCCATAAACGTTTCCAACGTTAAAAATTTCACACTCCCCTACTACATATTTTGATAGCACATTTGTATTTTAATCAAATTTCAGGACGTAAGACGACGAATGCGGAGATCAGATGACAATTTGTTTATCTCATTCACAACGTTCTTATGTATAGTCAGAGGCGGAATAATTGTAAACGAAGGAGGGGCCGTCCGTGCCGAGACAAGAACACTTTAATTTAATTATTTGGATTATTTTAATTGATTTTGTTCATTAATACAACAAACTTCGTATAATCCGTGACCTTCCTGGTATACATATAGACTGCTGGATTGTCCATTGCAAGTATCACTTTCATTTAAACGTTTCAAACGTCGCACGGGAAAGCTAGCAACAAAGTTTGAGAGAATAGACAGAGAAACAAACAAAAATTTGAAAAATTCAATTATTTCAGGATAATTATAATTTTCCTACTGTTTTGCTTAAATTTTACTTTAATTATACTCGATAAAGATAATCCTTTTGGTACATATTTACAGATAATAATCTATTGAAAACTTATCAAAACAATTTTTATTTTTATTTTCAAAACGATCCCTTTAGAACGATATTTCACTTACGAAATAAATAATAATAAAAAAAAATTTGTAAATATTCCCTTCATTGGTCCCGAAGGAGTCGTATTGTTTTTTTGTGAATCGATCCCTGGATTATCTGCCATATAAATCAGTAAATGTTCAAATCGTATTTTAAAAATTCAATAAATAAATCATTTAGGATAAGAGTTTTCACTTTTTTCAATGTTAAAAATGTTTATCGGGACTTATTTTAAATTTTAGATGTTATATCATATTGTTAGGGTACATCTAGCGCAAGAATTTTTATTATAATTTTTGGTTATTTCACCTTGACGGTCATGACAAAACGTCCAGCTGGTACACTATTTTGACAATTAATACACTTTATATGGAATAGTTGACGTCTTATGACGTCAATCACCGTTAAGGCGTTCATTTGTTTGGTAATACTAGAATTATCGGTTAACAGAATTATCTTTTTTAAACCTAACAGTTTTATACTGTGAAAATTAAGTAATATGAGAATTTTGTGATATGATTTTAAGTACCTTCCTACACTTCGACAATTCAAATAAGGTAACTGCGGGTAATAAGGCCTAGCCAAGGGAGATCTTAAATAAAGTGAAAAATACTGAAGATTATCAACCTTTTATTAACCCTTTGCGCTTATAAGACATGTACAGTATGACAAGATGGTTTGTCTATTAACTCTACCATATTTAATGGTGTTTTGTCTGTTGGATCATAAGACATGTACCACATGACACACTGAATGTTGAACTGCTCATACGGTCATACTTCACATTACATGAATATTTTATTTAATAACTGCAAACACATTCATTTATTAGAAAAATAGTAAATAAAATAATACAAAATCACGTTGAATTATTTTTTTAAAATTAAACACTAATAAAAACAGCATTGAGGACGTATTTAGCGCACTTAGTATTCAACTTTGGGGAAACAAGGTTAGAACGTCAAAAGAATCCGTCAAAAAAAGAACGTCGGTCGTTGTCATGTGCTACATGTCTTTCCAGCCTATTTACAACTCACTTTTTTTTTGCTTGAGTGCAAAGAGTTAATAAATCAACACCAAAAGTGTCAATCAATCAATTAAAAAAATTAAATTGGGAATTAAAATGTGTAATTAGAAAATATTTAACATTTTTGAAAACTCTGTTCTTAGGCCTTATTTTACTATGGTAGGATATTAAGGCCTATTGTAAAAAATTAGCAAAAAATGACAGAAGACAGCAAAATCTAAAATTCTAAACAGTATTTGGTAAGAATCTTCATCACTGTCATCAGAATCCAAGAAATAAACCATGCGCTAGCAACTTCTTTTAATACGCTTAATTGATATTTGACCAGAATGAACGTTTGCTTCAGATGTTGATACCACACGTGATGAATACGGCTTTGGTGAGTTGGCTTTTCATCCTTAATTATCAGGGATCATTTCCCTTAGAACTTCGGACAATATTGAGGGTGTAAAATAGTTTCAGGTATTAGGAGCATTATAAAGCTGATGTGTAATTTTGGTAGGCCTTATTTGCCGCCGACACCCAAGTGAATAGAAAATAAAATTTTATTTATTATGACAGATGTAAAATTATTTAGTAAACTGAATTAACAAAGAGAAGAATTGAAGAACAAAATTAAATGAACAGGAAAATAATTAACAGCATTAGTATTCATAATTACTTGAGATAATTTTCGTTGAAATTTTATTATTTGAGCGACAAGATCTCATCTTATGATACATAGCTCGTTACTGGAGACAAAGCGCGGGATGGCGACCAGTGGCGCATGCGTTGCAACTTGTCGGTGTCTAAGGCTTGCATGCATCAGACTTTGGTACAATTATACGAATATTTGAACGATTTATGAATTTTAGGCCTTATTACCCGCAGTTACCTTAATAAATATTAAATATAACGAGAAACAAACGTGAGCTCCAATTTTACATTAATTTTTCGTAACTTATTGGGAAACTGTCATTTAAAAAAAAAATATTACTGAAAATATGTAAATGCTTGAAATTTTTTTCAGGATAATTATATGGAATTAATATTTAAAAATAATACAGCCGACTTTCGTTATGAGTCCGCCGATTTATATTTCTATTGTAAACATTCCCCCTCCATGACCAAAAAAAATTCATTTCTGTCTCTCGTTATAAGACCGGGACATTGGTGTTGATGTTTAATAGTGCAACTCATAAGTCTTCCTGTCAGTATCTTTTTATTCACTAAAATAATTTTCTTATAGGTCCGTGTTTACATAATACATGTGTAATTGACCAAGACAAGTTTTGTCTTGGTCATCACGCGGATTATATTACAAACTCTGTTTGACTAACAATATTAATTACAATTTTTACAAAAGATTTAAGAAAATTTTTTAAAGAAAATATGTGTTGACAGTATCGTCTAAAATCCTGTCACACAAACTAGAGAACGCATTTACAAAATATTGGTAAATGTATTTATTAAAAATAGGTAGATTTTGTGCCGCTTCTAACGAATGGTAATACTACACTAAACGTCCGGACTATTTGGTTATAAATAAGTACACAATCATACACTTGAAAAGTAGGGGAAATGCGAGTTACGGCGGTCGACTACTAAGCACAAGTGAGGGTAGAGGAATTCTTAGAATTATATCCTCCTACAGCTCCATAAGCGGACTCATAACGAAAGTCTACTGTAATTATCGATAGTCTTGTTCACAGCGCCTACACCGAGCCTATTACAACAAAGAATTTTCTGAAAGCTGATGAAAGTTCAATTTGATTTCTTTTAGGTTTTAGTACCTTAAAAGGAAAGATGGAACCTTTATAAAACCACTCTCATATCCACTTTTCCCTTTGTCACAGAGATTTTTTTCGAAAGCTATGTAACGTAGAAATTTGAAGTTTAGCGTTAGATCTTGATTAGGAAAAAAATTATTTGAGCCAGTTTGATCGAAAAAAAATTTATATTAATGTATGCTGTGTAAGGTATTATTTGAAAAAGGTACCTTAATAGATTCTAAAAATATTTTTTTAAATAATTTTTAGTACAGTGATCTTAACGATATAGCTCAAGATAGGAATGACCATTTTCCACCCTCTGATCTCCTAGATTTCTAAAGCTAAAATTTAGGTTTTAATATAGAGTTAGTAGATATTTAATCATAAATTACCGGAAAAGCACGAGTTATGTCGACAGTGTAATAGCAGCTAAAAAGATACTTTAAAATAGCAACTGGAAACACAATAATAGACAACGTATTTACAAATGTTTCAGTCAGTGGCGTAGCGTGCCTTAGAGGGGCCCTGTATCAAAATTAGTTGGGGGCCCAAACGAAGGGTAAAAATTTTTCACAAAAGAAACAAAAATGCTTGCGTTAAATTAAAATAAATATTTACTGATCATAAGTTATCGCTTCCTCCTAGAAATTGAGCTAGCCAAACAATTCAAATTAAATATACACTTTCCTTGCCTTTTTCTCGGCAAATTGATTTATTAAATCATTTATAGCTGAAGACGGTTTCAGTTTTTCTAAAATTTCTGCCTCTATAGACAATAGCGACAAATCTGATAGCCGTTCCTGTCCCATCGAAGTCCTTAGGTAATTTTTTATCAGTTTTAATTTTGAAAAACTTCTTTCAGCTGTTGCGGTTGTAACTGGAAGGGTCAAGAATATAAAGCATGCTGTTATTACCTTCGGGAAACTGGATGCAAGGCTATTGAATTTTATCAGCAATAATTCCATGAGTTCCTTAATGGAACGAATTTTTTGAATTTCAGATTTTATGCATGTTCTCAGAGCAATTAATTGTTCATAAAGATTAACTGAGATGTCTTTACTGTATTTAGCCGACAGTTTTCCGGAAGCGTTTTTTATCACTTCGCTTCAAGAAGATAGGAATTGCTCCGGTTGTAATACTTCGAACATATTACTCAGGTCACAAAGGCTCTGAAATCTTTGTTTAGTTTGAGAAATTAATATATCTGGGTGGTTCTACTTTTTTGTTGTCCTAATTATAAAAAAATAGAGAAAGCTACATTTCATGTGACTAAAATGTAGGAAAATTATCATAGATTCGGAATCTGAAGCCCAGCAGATTATTATATTTCTTATTAAAACCAATATTTTTTTACGGACTAACTACTGAATTCAGACGGAATTCTTCGTGACGAAGGATACGTGTTACGAAGGAGACAATTTTCCAGCAAGATTGTTACTAATCGTAGATAACAATAATTTAGATCGAAAACTTTAGCTTATCCTAACGATTATATAATTGTAAATTTTATTTATGTAAAAACTATTTGAAATTCATTAGAAAACGTAGTAGTTCCAAGCAATACCTAATGGGGACATGCTACAGTAAATGTTTGACACCATTTTTTATAAAAAAGTTAAATTTAAAGTAAAATGTAGGTAAGTCATTTAAACAGGACTTATTAATTTTATTTAAATAAAGTAAATCACAGTTCCTTCATTCTGTATACAGTTTTAACCTTCGTTATTGTGGGGGTAACCTTAATTTTCGAAAGACTTTAAAAGTAGAACCACCCATCTATACAGCAATATTATACATTGACTTTGAAGTATGATTCCGGGTCTGAAATTCTCTCATCTTGTGATAACTCATCAATGCTTACACACGTTAGGAGTCCCTGTAGCCCGGGGGCCCCGTATCATTGATACGGCTGATACGGCGGTAGCTACGCCTCTGGTTTCAGTACTATGTGGAACAATTCATACATATTTCAGTTAACACAAGCAAATTTGGATAAGATTAAAATATACATAAACAGAAAAAATTTAACTTAGTCTATTGACTGTTTAGTGTACGGAACCCTAATTGTGTAATCCCAATTTGCTGTTGGTCGATTTTTTTTTAACTTGAATTATAAAGGTAAAAAGTTTAAATAATCATGGGAATTATCCCACATTTTAACAATAAAACTTTGTAAAAGCTTTTGATTGAAAATTATTATTACATTACGTTTACGTATAATATCAAAGAGTAAAATGAAATTTTATTATTTCATGAAATCGTATCTGCATTAATCAATCATTTAAGAAAATAAAGAGAACAAAAACTTGTCTATGAAAAGATCCGCCCCTGTTATATTTACAACGGAATGCCTCAAGGAAATTTTTCCTTCAATAAAATATAAAATATTTTTCTCAAAATAATGTTATTCATTATAGAAAGACTATTATTTACTTATTGAAAAATACATATACATTTATGCGAAAAAACCATTCATATATTTTTATATGAAAATAGAAAGAAGGAAAAGATAAAGTGCGTTGTACAGTTTTTGGCATTTCGTACACGGAGAGAAAATTCCTATAAAAATTACTATGCTCAGCACTACAATCGACGTGTAAAAGACGAACATATTCAATTCTGTAAGGTAAAAATATAAAGATTATAATTAATCATAAAAAATTTAAAGGATGGAATGTTCTTTTCGTAATATTATCTCCGTAAAATTTGTAAAACAGCACAGTAAAAAGTTCCATTACCGACAAAAAAATAATTTTTAATTGTTTTTATTAAAAAAATTACCATGCTAACATGCTAATAATAGAAAGAAAAAAAACAGAAAGAAGGTTGGTTGTGTTGGGAACGCTGTAATGAAATGTACCTCAATCAGCGAGTTACATGCGAACCATAGGTGTAGACTGTGGAAGAAACTTTGTCAGACAGTTCGCACCAAGCACCTTGATGCAGCTAGTAGTCAGTTTCTTTTACACTCTCTTAGGATGATGTCATCGTTTAATTCATCTTTTTGTTATTTACCTATCTTTAGTATATGTATTAGAATATATTGTTGGCAATCATTTTTGTATACATGTTTTTACAGGTACAGTGCAACCAACATAAGGTCGCAAAGGTCAGATGCGCAAATGAAAGAGTACGACAACAAGAATTAAACTATAATATATATGCATAAGAGTGTGATAAAAGTTGTGTTAGTACCACATTAAATTTTACCATGCTAGCACATATTTTTTATTTTGATCGTCGATCGCGCACGGATTATATAGGATTTTATAGGATTTTTCTCTCCGTGTAGTATAACAACGAAATCGTAATATATTCATTATGTTTGTCATCGCATTAAGTGGTCTATCTATTCGCACTTCACCCCTTTGAAATAATCGATGGTAGACATTACGCAATTTAAGTTTCACTTTTCAAAACTATTATCAATTTTTTTTTAACTGATATAGATAAAAAGTATAAAGGGTTACACTATCACTACAAAAACAAAAATTATTTTGTACAGAAAATTGTGAAAAATTCTAGCTACTAACTACGAAATCCCGACTTAATACGTATGTAACACGCACTTGGTAATTTTTTTATGGTTGTAAATATGAATTACTACATATTATTTTAATCGAAAATTTTAAGAAGATCCCAATACTTAATCAAATATTTAAAAAAATTTCTTATCTATCCTATTAAATAAACTATTTTTCAGTTACGAAGGAATTTAGGTATTTCAATTGAATTTTTCATTGAAAGGTTCAGAATGTAACGGCCAAGTATCCCTCAAGGAGAGAAAATCAAAAAGATTATAAATTAATAAATAAATTAAGAAATATCGGTCATAGTTAACTTATAAGATTTAAGTATTATAATTATCCGATTATTATTGACATATAATTATCCGATATTTTTTAAATATTATAATTCTCCGATATTAATTATATTTATTCGTTTCTACAAAAATTAATAATTAATTAGATTTACATTTAATTTCTCAAAAAAAAAAAATAAATAATAATAATAAATAAATAAATAAATAATTAAATAAATAAATAAATAAACTGGTAATACAGAAACGAAATCGATTAGCTATTTCTAATATAAACCAGCGTAGTAAGACATAAACGTATATGCTTTCAGCCATAAGTTAAGAATAATTAAGGGATATCTATTAGCTTTGTTTAGAACTTGCGGAATGAGAAGAAGAATTTAGAAAATGCGGAAAGAGCAAAGCAAGCAAGGCTCCCATTGAGCGACTCAAATGTAAATTGTTGTCATTCTTTTATGAATTATGATATTTTTTTTCTTAAATGTTGAGAATGTTCAGAATTTTAATTTGTCACTTATTATTTCACGAGAGGTTTGTATTTATCCGAATAAATTTGGGTTTGTCTAATGAAAATTTGTTGCCTGGCAATTTAACGAGAAGAACTGTCAACTAACAAAAATGCGACAGTTCTTCGAGTTAAATTGCTTTTAGGCAAGAAATTTAAGTTGTAGAAAACACAAATTTATTCAGAAAAAATTAAAAAACTCAAGTGTAATACGATAAGATAATTTAACGAATAAATAAATTAATATAATTCATATTATTATTTAATACATTGTTACTATGGTTCTGAAATCAGTTAAATTTACCAATAGGAATTTTTGTTTCATTTTTATCGTGTTTACATATGCAGTGAAGTGACCAATTAAATGCTTTGTACTACTTTTTCCCTGTAAAAATTTGTCCTAACTTTTTTTCCATGGCAAAAGTGAAAAAACTACAATATTCTTATGGGACTTGATACACATCAGTTAAATTATCAAATAAAAATTATAAAAAGATTGACATGAGCTTACTGTGATCGCTGATTTCATTTCTACAATGTAGGGAAGCTCTATGGTAAGCTTAGTTACTATAATTTAAAATACTCCAAGATTTGTTTTAAAACTTGTATCATTTTAAGATATTAGATAAAATAATATGTCAAGCCTAGTGACGTAACTCAAAACAAATGACGTTGGATGGAGAAATAATGTCAAAATTGTTTGATGTTATTCGAAACGACATAAATCAAGGATTTCCTGTGTACAAAAAATTTGTATTGCGTCCGTAAATCACACAAAACACACGGTAAAATAATATTAACGTTACAGGATGATTTAGATTACTCAAAAGGGTTGCTTACTATAAAAAATGTAAGGATAAAGTATTATCAGATTTTGAATTATTCTAAATTCACATTCAAATTTTAATTTTGCTACTCGAATCTCCTTAAACTTATCGTTATTATATCTAGACCGATTATGTATTTGACCTTATACATGATTTGGTTTAAAACTTTATGTTTAATTAATTATATCTACAGATGTTTCAGTAATTTTTAACAGAGGAAAATTTCAAAGTCATAACTCATGATTTACATTTTTAAATTGTTTTGTGATAAAATACAACAGAACATTAAGTGTTTGCAAAATATGATGTTTACATTACATTAATTAATGTTTATAAGATTATAAGTACTAAGTAGTAGAAAATAGTAATAAATAATGAAAAGAGATAAATATTATTTAAAGGATTATTAACTTTTGATTAAAACTAATACACAAGTCTGGTGGTATGGATTAGTAAAATTGTTCTTTCCGGTAAGAATTAAAATTTGTCATTGAATGATTATTTTTCCGACTTCCAGTAATTTTTATTAGAAATTCTGAATAATTGTTTAATACACTGTTTAAAAAAATCGTAAACTCAAAACGGCAAACGAACCCCAATTCTGGTAAACGCTGATATCTCACAATCATTAAAATTTTAGTTCATCCAGGGCGGAATTTACCTTTGAAAGCCCCCTGAGTACTTTACTTGTAGAGGCCCTTTTGTACTTTTGTGGAGGCCTTTGCTAAGGCAATCAAGAAATTTCCGTAATTTTTTTAAAAAAAAAAAAAGAAAAAATACCGGAAAAAGAGCCCTATTCTTTCTATTCTGCTCCTGTTTTGAGAGATTCATTATTAATTTTGTGAAGACTTGCATTGCGTGGGGGCCCCGGGACTTATACCCCAAGTGTCAAGTAAAATGATGATAAAATCTCTTATGTAAGATTTAATACTAAAAAGAATGATCCCCTGTCTTAAATTTTATATTTTCTAGTTAAATAAAACATTTTAAACTTTACAATAATAAAAAAAGGCCTTTAAATCATTGAGAAAAACTACATTAAAAGTTTTACGATTTCTAGTTGATATCTCATCGTAAATATAGCGATTAAAAAAAAATAACTTCGCTAACTATAGTACACAAATGTAATGATTTTAGATAAAAGAAAAGGGGGAGAGACAGAAAATCTCTACCAACTTGTAGTTTTATCGATTTTAATATTATAGCGCGACAGAGCTTTGGTTGGCCGAAGTTCGGTAAAAAGAAAAAAATAAGTATCTATGTGTAGTCTATATTGATTATACATTATTTTGAGATTTTCTAAATTTTCCATAGTTTGATTTTAAACGTAAATATATTCCAAAACTTCTTTATAGTTTTATTCAAGCCATACATTTGATAAAATATAAGATTTTTGTGTGGAAAGATTTAAATAACGACGATATATTATATTGGGTATTGTAGTTGTACTAGATGTCTTGTTATACCAGTATGTTTTATGACACGATTGAAAACTGTAACAATGAGATCTCTAGTTTAAGGTTAGGATGCTAGTAATTGAATATTTCCGGTGTCCCATATGTGCGTAATGTAAATGTAAAACATATGAACGTAGAAATAAAAGAATTTAAAACAAGGGACTACAACAATTATTTATAGCTTGAACGGTGATGGTTCGGTGTGTGGTCTTAGTTTCAATTATAAATTTATTTATTTTTTTATAATTTTGAAATCAAGAGAGAAATTTTTTTTTATAAAAAGATAATAATTTTATTAGGAAAACAACACATAGAAATAATAATTGGTAATACCTGATTTTCACTACTGAGCAACTTCAGCTGATCGTTAATAAGGCTATATTTCGCTGATTCTTCTTTCCGTAAGGCTCGTTCTTTTTTGAGTTCTGGACTCCAAAACGTTTTAATACTATGCATACTGGATCCTAGTTTTTGGTTCGTTAATTCTAATTCCTTTTTAAGATTACCAAGTTCACGCTGCAAATCGTTATTCTGGTGTTGTAGTTCACCAATAAACGGTTCCCTGCTAGACAAATGTGGGTTAGGTGATTGACGGGCAGAACGAGCTGAACCCCCATATAACTCCTCCTCCAGGTATAGACCGCGCTCCAGACTCCTGTCTCGTCCACCTCGGTCCAAGGAACGTTCACGCGGTTCCCGGATCGGCATGAATTCCCGTTCATGAGCAGAATCGCTCAAGATTCCGGTGGCCCTATCTAACGACTGGTATCGAACGTTCATTGGACCAACACCTGTCGGCCTGGTTGCACTTCGTGATCGATGATGACTACCGGGACCAGTGGATCTGCCTCGTTCGTCTAGTAGAATAGGACTTCCTAGGTCGTCTTCACGAGTATAGTACGGACTACCCATGTTTTGGTGATGATAGCTGCCGTAACCTGTATGATCGGGTGAATTATTGCCAGATCGAGTTTGTCGTATTGGTTTTCTACCTATTGGACTTCCACGACCACCAGTTCCAGATGAAGGATAGCTACGGGACGGTGACCTATCTACAGTTGGGAGTTCAGCAACGCGACGAACGCTACGTGGAGATCGACTTCCGCCACCGCCGATAGTAGAACTACCATAGGGGTCTCGTGACATCTCACCGTTTCCTAAACAAAAAATACCTGCTCCACTGCTGCTTCTGCTGATACAATTCGCGGTGGCTTACTTTTCCACCCTCGTAAGCAGGTGCGACGATCATGCTTTCAAGTAAACCATTGAAAGACTCTGGGTTTATTGCCCCTTAGACTATACAAGCAGTGTTAATTGACAGGACGCTTAATATTAAATTATCATTTCGACACCATACTTGCATTTACTTGCGTCTATTTTGTAATAAAATTTACATAAATCTCTAACGTACTGTACAAAATTAATACTAAAATACAAATTACAATCTAACATGGAGCACCATTACGTCCTAGTTTCACAGTAAATCCTTGAAATAGGCCAACCTACTTACAACCGAAGTTACTATAACACCCATAATGCAACTGTGACATGATTCCTTGATGAAATGGAGGCTATTTGAGTGCTAGCTATATGCCGTTTTAAAATTTATATTCGAGACAATAAATCACACAAAATATCACACACTATATTTATTTAATTAAATTTAGTATTCACAATTAATTAAAATAAACATAATAATTTGTTTAAAAATGAACACAACACGAGATGGTGGTGGATCTTAGTATGTTGTGCGTTACGCTCACGACGACGATGTCAGCAGACGGCCTCCCGGTGCCTTGCGCGACTCCACTCTACTACCTACTGATCAATGAAATGTTCGGCCTGGTGTCGTGGAGCCGCGGTGTAATGTGGGCGTCTTACAACGGGAACACACGAGTTGAACAAGGATAACAACATTGATTGTGAGTTCACCGTTCATTACACCCCCGCATTGGGGTGATTTTATATTTACTACTCACAAATACATTCACGTTCTCTACCCTATATGCCACCTACTATAAATACATGTATAATAAACATACTATCAAACATTTTCATTGTACATATATACAAATTAAATACTCATTGTTTGATATCTATGGATAGCCTAGAAAATTTTGTAAGAATAATCGTAAATCTAACAACAGTAGCCAACTACATAGACTGAAAGCTATAACTGGGTTGAAAAACCAATACCTTAGGTTTATCATTTTTAATCAGGCCGGTTAAAAAGTAATATACCGTTATTTGTTGATATTTGTCATTATTTCAACAATCAGTTTGTCTTTCCCGCCATGCACCTTTATTGATTTCTGCTAAAGAAAACTTTTTCTATTCATATTTTTTCAAATTTATGTTCTTTTTTTTTGTTGTGTTAACTGAACGTGACCAATTTGAATTGTTAAAAACATTTGAATTTCGAATTGTCATTGTTTAAATAATCTCAACAAAATGTATCAACTCTTGAGAAATACAAAATTTTACGCTTATTTGATTCTGACTAGGCTTTTAAAAGCTTCAAATGATATTAAAATCATTACATATAAAGAAAATTCATCGTATATACTTGTATAGATGGCGCAGTATTACATGTAAAATTTTCATCATTTCTCACTAAAAGTTATTTAAAATAAAATAAGTGTTTAAATATTTTTGAAACAACTGTAAGTACACTGAAAAAAATACGTATTGTTTTAATTTATTTTAATTAATAGAATTTCTGCTACCGTATAAGATTACTTCAATTATTCTAATTCATTATTCATCGTTTAAGGTTAATTCAAATTCTTTATGTAAGATATTTTTCTAAATCTATTATTTAAAATTCTAAAATTAAAATTAATTTACCACAGCTTAATTGTGAAAATTTCTTCGGTTCTTATATATTGACTAGGATAAAAATACATATTCAAAATATATTTCGAGAATTTTTAATATTTAAATTTTTATAGTCACAATATCCCGAATTTGTACCTATGTTTTAAATACTAATTCTGGTGGGAACTCATACGCAATCAAGTGACCCATTCAGTTTCTGCGCACTAATATCTACACAAATTTGTCAAAAATTTTCATTGATAAGAAATTCGTATTTTCCAAATACTTACAATGTAATTAAAAGTCAATATTTACTTGCTCTTTCAAAAAAAAAAAATTAGCTTATACTGCCTTGTTTATTCACAAAATACTATGTAAATAGAATCTACTGAAACCATAATTTTTCTAAAAATAATTAAAAGAAAGGATTTTATTTTCGATGATGTGCCAAATCCAAAGCAATTAAGCAACTTCGAAGATGTATTAATTAATTAACTAAATAGATGATTTTAAAAAATAGTTTTTTTCAAAAATTCTCAATTTTTGATTGTTACTAATAAAATACAATAATACTCTATTTTTCAAAAATTAACATTACAACGGAACTGGTGTTGACATCTATGAATAAAGTGAGAGATTAACACTTGTTTAGCAAATATAAGAACCTCTACAAACATAGGCATCACACTAAAAATAATGGATTGATAACTCCCATATAACGGCGCTGTATTATAGCGTCGTAGGTGGAAACTAATGTACTGATTGTCCAGATTGTCATGTTTATTTACACTTTTGGCATAGTTTTATTGTTGTAATAATTGTTGTTATATTGATTATATAAATATTTTTTTTTTCCATAAGTAATATAAGCAGAAATAGGAAATAAAAAAAATAACAAACACGGTCTTTGAACTTACAAAATTATTTAATCAATTCCTTTACGTCGTTAGCATTTGTATAATATAAAAAATGACAACGCATTTTTCCGACATTTTTGTCCTATATTTCAAAATACATTATATTAGAGTATTGATTTATCATACTAGTTTTTAATCAAAATTTGAAAGTAAAGTTTTCCGTATATGTCTGAATTAAACTTAGAGATATTGTGTGCTTTGTGGATAATTTAGATCGAATTAACAGCATTAAGTTTATCAAGTATAAAAAGAATGATAAAAAAATTTATAATCTTATAAATTTTTAACAATTTCGAGATGAAGTCTTCTTCTTAATGTTCCGTACCAAAATTCGCAAAATGGGACACTAACTACAGGTAATTTCATTTAAAACTATTCGACGTGCAAATTTGAAATTTCAAGAGGTCACTTGGAAAGTGGGAAACGATTTTTCAGCAAAATCACTGAGTAGGAAATCAAAGAAAAGCATATTATATCACGAATTAATAACATATGTAATATCTTTTTGTTCGTTTTTTCTTTTAAGAAAATTTCCTACCCCGGCGACCCCACCCTCCCGTAGAGCCTGCTGAAAGGAAAACAAGCGGCGCACGTAGATAGATTCAATAAAAATGCGTATTTTTTACCGGAAAGTATAAAAAGGCTAAGATAAAAGTACGATCGTTTTGTAATCGAGAATTATAGCTTATTTCAAAAATAAAATTTAGTCATTAAGAAAATATTTCGTCTACTCTCATGTGCTATTACATCAATTCCATAAGTACAACCGATTGTACATTATTTTCGTAAGTACAACTTGCACTTGGGGACCTCTAATACTAATTTCAAATCTTTTAAGCTAACAGCTATTAAATGTACTTAATGACGTCATAGAGTCATGAGATCCAGAATTTCCATATTTTTTTGCTGTCGGCTTTTTAGTGTCTTGAAGCTAGCTTCTCCATTTCCCAATCAAAATATTGAAATTTAGCTTAGGTTTGCCATCCTTCTAAATTTCATCTCTATCATTGGTTTTCCTCCTAGAGACCTAGAGTAATAAAATATATAACAATAAAGATTTCATCCTTATTCACACATTTTTAGATTTTTAACAGAAAATCTATATTATTACTAGCTGACCCGGCCACGCGTTGCTGTGGCTCGGTGGTTATAATTGATTGTAACTGAATTAATTTTTTAATTTGATACAATCAAATCAATATGTACTAATAAAGCTGAAAATAGTTTAGCCAATTTCAAATCATATGGGATTGAGAATAGGCACGAGAATAAAGTGTTTCGCTTCGCTCGCTAAACAGTTCAAAATTCTATAAAAGGTTAATTCCATGTAATGCTTCGCTCCGCTCACCATACGAAAATAGGGGTTGATAGTAGAAGGATGAAAATTTAGGGTTATATGTATTTTTTTATGCCACATCATAAAAAAGTAAAAAAAAATTTTTGTCTAAAAAATGTAAAAATAAAATTTGGGGTGGACCACCCTTATCACTTAGGGGTATAAAAAATAGATAACAACCTATTCTCAGAGCTACTGAATATATATATATATATATATATATATATATATATATATATATATATATATATATATATGTATATATATATATATATATGTATATATATATATATATATATATATATATATATATATATATATATATATATATATATATATATATATATAATTTTATCAAAATCAGTCGAGCCGTTTCGGAGGAATATGGTAACGAAAACAGTGACAAGAGAATTTTATATATTAGATGTATTATTTAGCTTACAGCTCAGTTCAGTGAAAAATTTACTTCAAGGTAATATGAAAATACACTTTTGAGACGTGTCTATAAAGCTAGCCCCGCCAAGTCATAACTCCGAGATCCCACTTAGGCTATATTTAGGAGAATCGATTTTCAGATTTGTGCCGGATACTTTTACTAAAAGCTTATAATAGTATTTTACGGGAGTGGAGTACAGCACATAAGGGATTGGAATTCTCAATTCCAAATCAACTGTTAGAATGGCAACTAATTAGTAAAAAAATATTTCGCAAATTTCATGTACATAAGTGCAACAGATCCGGAGATATTGTGCTGGCTACATCGGTTTCAGATTTAAGTCAGCACCCCCATTGTTTCTCAGTAACGGCTGCGGAATTCTTTGGAAAAAAAATAGCAGAAAATATAGTCTAATTGTAAGTGGGATCTCGGGGTTATGACTTGGCGAGGCTTTATAGACACCTTTGAGTCTTATCTTGCCATTAATGTATTTCTTGTGTTTTATAATTTCATTTTATTGTATTTCATCTTATAAAGAAACACATTTCCGACAAAATTCCTGTCAACCATACTTCTTAATGTAGTTATCTCAAAATTTTCTGTTATCTGATCAAAATTGATGTGTCTACTTACTTATAAAGTTTTCTTGAACTTTTCCACTGTATCTTATCTATCATCATACTATTTATTTCATAATATTAAAAATGTTTTGTGAAACAAGAAACCTTTCATTCTTTCGCTGTGGTAAAAACAAACAAATTAAATTTCGAGGAAAACTATACAAAACTATTATAACAAAACAGCACACGTAAGTGCGAGAATATGTTGCGGCTAACAGAAAAATAAACAAAATACAAAATTGACACCATGACAACATGACGTTAAGTTTTACGACTACGTGTGCTGAAGTTTACCAGAAAAATTAAACGAAACACAGACATAGAATGTTTTGTATGAAAGAAATATAAGTTGAGAAAAAAGTTTGAACTACGCTGAAAAAATTGTATGGTTGTTGTTACTAAAATAATTTACTTAACTTAAAATAATTGCTGTAATAAGTTTCTTACAATTCCGAGACTAAAAGATATGATTTAATCCCTCATAATAGGAGGTAAAGTGCCACTTTTAGTCCTAAGAAACTAAAAAATTCACTTTTAGTTCCGAGCGACTAAAAAATTATTTTGTTCCCGCTTTTGAACCAATCAGCAAGCAAAATTTACAGAAATTTAATTTAAGTAGCGTTACTAGGTAATTGAAAATAATAAACAAATTCAAACTTGTAGATAAAGTTATATTGTATTGTACAGTTCGATTGATTTATGCAAAGTATACTTGATGGAATATTATTACATACAATTAGAATGACATTTAAGTAATTTTTTTAATTGTTATAATTTTAAATTATTCGGAATTGCAAAAAGTAGTATTTATATACGCCACAGGACTAAAATGTTTTTTTTTTCATCCCTCGGGTGATTGGTTGCTCTCGGGCCTTTACATTTCCTCTGGCAACAAACTTTACACTCGGGATTAAAACTCATACTTTAGTCCCTTGGTGTATAACATACTATTTATCGTTCACTATAAATAATACTATAAATAAAGTACCCATTCCAAAAAATAAATAAATAAATAAAATAATGATAATAATAATAATAATAATAGTGATAATTAAAAGAGTTTGTCAAAAACATTTATTAGTTACTGAGACTAAATTGATGGTTCCAAATATATCTTATATGATTTTTTCCACTCTTTGCCACTGTGTAATTAGATTTTGAAATACTGTTCAATTTTGGCAAATTTTTGCAAAAAACATATTTATTTGATGTTTTTGGCATCGCACGTGTCTGACTGAAGATTTCGTTGGACATCTAATCATAGTTCTACACTCAAGTCTTGTCATAACAATGGCTATAATAGCTGAATTTTTCACTGAAAATTCCCTAGAAACATACCTATAAATAATTGTAAATTGTACTTTTATGTATGCAATAGGCCCCAAAAATTATAATTGTGAATATTTCTACCAGCGTTTCCATCATGTTTTATCATTTTTGAACCAATAAAACTTTTATGTATACGAAACTTTTTTGATTGAATGAAAATTTCATTTAATAAAAGAAGAAGTACTTAATTCCTTATTTTTGTATTCGCCGTCTTATGTAACACCAACGCACCGTCCGCACCGTTTCAATTAAAATAATTTAATTGAAAGGTTTTTATTGAGAGTTATTGAATGAAAATTTAAAATTCTACTTCGCACGTTTTCATAATTAGCCTATTGTTTTGTAATCTAAAAGATATCGTATATAGTTTAATCTCTTACATATTAATTAATGTTAGTAACGGCTATTTTCCGTTAATATTAATAGGTGATATGGAACGTATTTGGAATAATAATAAATACCAAGGTGGTTATTTGAAAAAGCAAAGTTAAATGTTAAATATGAATCTTGTTGGGTTTTCCCTATTTTTTTTTCTAAGAACGGAAATTAAAAATAAGTAATAGAGTACTTGAAGGAAATTAGAAAAAAAAACGATTCTAAAAGCTTTGATGTTTCATATCAGTTAGGTGAATTTTCTTCTTCATTTTTGATAAATTTTTTAAAAATCATCAAACGATTTGAAGGCAAAAAGCGTCATAGATAATCGTTATAACTTCAAAACCTTGATTATATTCATAGGATGTCAAAGTAAATGCAGAATTGATTTGATTTCTGGTGTGTGTGAGGTTAGCCCCGCACTTTTGAAATTTATGTTTTACTTAATTGTGCTACATTGTGCTACGTTTGTGCCAATTTGTGCCGCAAACCACAACTCGAAATTACCAAGCACTTAGAAGAAAACGCCAAAAAACAAATTTTTGGCCAGCCCCGCAATTGAAAAAATTGCAAATTTCCAAAAGTAGGGGGCTGGCTAAAAATGAGTTTTCTGATTTTTTTTCGAAGTCCTTGATTATTTTTAGTTGCCGTTTGCGGCGCAACGTGGCACAAACGTAGTACAAAGCAGCACAACTAAAAAAAAATTGGAAACTTAAAAAGTGCGGGGCTGGCCAAAAATTTGTTTTTTGGCGTTTTCTTCTAAGTGCTTGGTAATTTCGAGTTGTGGTTTGCGGCATGAATTGGCACAAACGTAGCACAATTAAGAAAAACATTAATTTCAAAAAGTGCGGGGCTAACTTAACACACGTTGAATTCTGGTCGATTGTTATAGCTGACAATTCAGGTTAATAGAAATACTGGAAATGGAAACATAATTTCATTTTGCCGATGAAAATTATTATAGAATCGATATGTTTGTTTACAAATTGTGATGTCATTGTAAAGTAATGGTGCATTTTTCAATTTTTGAATTGTCGCTGAAAGTTAACGATTTTCAAAATAAAATTTCTATATAATTATCATTTGCGCTTTTAAAATGAGAAATTTACCTCAATTTAGAAAATTCCTAACGAAAAAGCTTTTATTTTCTTTAATCGGTTTTATAATTACTAATTATAATGTTGTTTTAATTGTTCTATTGTTGACAATCGATTTTGAAGGTCTGTTGTAACAAAATTTTTTATTGTCTTGAAGGAATTTAACAACTTTTTTAATAATTTATTTTTATATTATTGAAAAACTTGTTCAGTTATTCTTTATATCAATCATTCAGCTTCATTCTTTCGTGTCAATTCACTTAAAATTAATAACTAAATAAAAATACTTTTTGTAGCTTTCTTTGTTACTGAATTTCTTGGTACTGTTATATATATGTACGTATAGTCAGAGAAGGTTATTGTTGTTTTCAATTGGATGCGGTAAGAATACAGATTTAAAGTACCGAGATTTACAGACTATTTGTTTCCAATTGTAATATAGATTGAACTCACTAATATTATAGCAAGTAGAGAAGTGCATTTCAGTTTAATTTTGTGTTTTCAAAAAATTTCATTGACTATCTCACTTACAAACTTAAATATTTTCGATATTACAAAATAATGGTGGCGGCGCTGGAGATACAAAATATATTATTTTCCAAATTTTTCGTTCAGGGTACTGTTTTCGTGAATTATTTTTAGTTTCGTAGCATTTGTAGTGTGTGGGCAGACCAGTCCGGTAGATCGTCACATTGGACGAACTACTGACCGCACGATCAACTCAATACATGTACAGTAGACTCTCGTTAATTCAAACCTGCGTTAATTCGAAACTCTCTATAATTTAAAGGTATCAATCACGAGTTCCCTACAAAATCTCTTTATATTTTGAACTAAAACAATACATTTTTATACACTTGGTAATTCGAACGAAAAAATCATTTGCTACGTAACAAAACGACGCGTTAATTCGAACTCATCGGCGTCAGACACTCGACAATTCAATGTTGCAGAGAGAAAGAGACAGAAAAATTGTAAGTACATTTTGAAACAAGTTCAAGTTCATTCATCGCAAATGCTTAAAAAATTAAAATTGTTACCTGCGATAATTCGAACCTCTCTATAATTCGTAATATTTTAAGAGTCCCTCGAGTTTCGAATTAACGAGAGTCGACTGTATTTAAATGTAAGTGTTTATACCAATTCTATCTAGTTCGTACGGTCAATTTTGAAGTGGACTTTCAAAACTCCTGAACAAGAAAAAATTGATGCAAAAATGTTAAAACCATAAAGTAATTATATTGTATATACTTGAAGTATAAGAAGGAAACCTGACAAACTAACGAAAACATATATTAATTTTTTGTTCAAAACCAATACTTACTTGATTTTGTGTTTTATTATTACTTACTTGAGTGTTTCTGTAGGGGTCAAGTAGTATAATAAAAGAGTATTAAAGCCGTTCTATATAATTTCAAAAATTTTGTGTATATCATGTTCAAACACTTCAGTATCAATATTTCTCGTTTATATCGTATTTTTATCTAAATATTATTAACAGCTTTACGATTCGACCAAATTGATGTGAAGATCTGAATGTCCAATTTAAGGACCGAATAGACCGGGACGGGCAACCGTTAAAACTATCAAGTAATTGTTATTGCATACTTGACGTAAGAGTTAAAAGGTGACAAATTGGCGAAAATGTGTAGGTATTAAACTTTCTTTGTCTAATTCCAATATCTATTTGACTTTAGTTGTGCTCAGAAACTTTTACCTATACCTGCGTGTTTAGGTACAAGTCAAGTAGTGTATTGAAATTATATGGTGGTAACGATTATACCACGCGTCACAATCCGGTCAGATTGTGGTCGAGTTATGGTTTGTCGAGCCGATCTGTTTGGTCCTCTATGGAATCTCAGCGCATTTTCTTTTTGTACTCATTAGTTTGTATTGATCAACATATACTGATATGTAAACTTTAGATTAAGCTTTTTAGGATTTTGTAGCCCCAACAACGAAATTCTCATGAATTCCTGATATCTGTAGCCGCATAAAGCTGAGCCTCCACTAGGTCGGAAACGCGGCACGGTTCTTACATCAATAAGATCTTCGGGGCGGTACCGCGCGGCTCTGTCGACCTAGTGGACGAACCTGCATTTGTTCAGATTTATTATCTCCGAGAGCGGAACTGCGCCGCGCCGCGTTTCCGACCTAGTGGACGCTCAGCTTTAATTCCTCAGGGATGGATTTCATTGAAACTAACGCTCCTTTCACATTGTACGGTTTTCGCCGTACGGGAAAAAACCGTACGACTTTTTGCCGTGATATTGTTGCCTTTTATGGTTTTTTGCCGTTGTAAGCTAAATATCTTCATTTGATTTGCAACATCATATAAGTAACAAGTGTGATTAAAGTTAATTCTATAAATCAGAGAAAATAGAAAGTAGGATTATTTATTATCACACTCTTTAAAGACCTGAAAAGTGACGAAAATAAGTTTTTCAACTATTTGCGGATGTCTACACTCTTTTGATTAATTTCTTGGCGAACTTAACATCAAAATACACAATTTCGAAATTACATACAATCTATTAAAATACTGGTTATTACATTCAACATTAGTTTCATACATTTCACAAATAAAATTAATAATTAAAATGAAATTCAACAAAATATTGTTAATGCCGTACGTTAAAAAACCGTGTAATGTGAAAGCATCCATTTAATTACATACACTACTGAGCTAAAAACGCTGTACGGCAACCGTGAAGTCCAGTGGCAAGAGACGGCTGCTACACGGCACGGCAACGGCATTTTGCGACCGTACGGTGAAAAAAAATGCGACCGTACGGTTTTTTGCCGTACGGCAACAACCGTATAATGTGAAAGGAGCGTAAAGGAGTTAGGCAGTGATATATTTTTTTGATTTGCGCACCTCTCTCTCTAATATCTCTAGCATTGCTGCGATTCATCAATAATAGTCGGTACCCGTATGTACTACCGTACTTTAAAACACTGATAATAATAATTACTGTTTCTCCATCCAGCACTTACCGAAGAAGTGTGAAAAAAGAACAGTTCTTTTACTACATATTAAGCGGTGTGGCTCGACTGTGTTAAGAAAACAAGTTCGCGTGATATTATTCTTGTAGTGGCCGAACAAATTATATTGAAGAGCGCAACTTACTACAATAATAATATGACTTACACCTAATGTTGTCATGACATTTGTGACCCATTTACATTGCTCAGTTGTGTTTCACATTTCAACCAAGTCGGATACTAACAACGGTTAAGTGTCTATTACTCTTAATACACACTGTCCGGCTCATGTGTTTTACATTATTTTTGTATTATATAAATGTTTGTGATATTTATAAATTAAAATCAAATTAAATAATAAAATTTTTTAGTTAAAAAATGTGTTTTTGATATGAGAGAATAAAATTTTGATGTAACACGTAACAAATACTTAACGACCGTTCAATTTTCTTCTTCATCTGTGCTTCAACAAAGAATTTTCTTTCCTTTATTTTTGGTAAGTTTGAAATAAGTACAATAATTAAAAGAAAGTTTTCTCTTTACTGTAAAAAAGTAGATCGTATTATCTTGATATATTTCTCTTTTTAAAACTAAAAAATAATTTTTTAATTGTTTTCACCAGAACTATTTGTCCGTTATGTGTAAATCTGTCCATCTAAATAAAATTGTTCAAAAATGTGTAAAATTTGAATATTGTAGTTATTCATTTAGTGAACCGATTTTTTTTTTTAATTTTCGATTAGCGCGGTCAGTAGGTCACCGCGTTTTATAGACACAAATTTAAACAATATTATGTGCAAGTCGCATTGACAGTAGTTCTTAATTGTTGCAAATTGCGAATTTATGTTTTTGATGACATGTTCTAAATTTAGGTTTAGTTAATTATTTTTAATTTGTTTGTTTATTATTTTGAATAATTATTGAAAGTTTCTGTAGGATTTTGTTATTATTTTGAAATGTGTTTGCATAGAGAAAATGTTACATGACCATTGTTGATGAATTGAATGTTTTATAAATATGTTTTATTGTTTTCTTTTACTTCCGATACAATTATTTGTTTTTTTCTTCCGTTTCTTGGATTCAGCTGTTAATGATATTATTGTTTTAAAGAAAATGAATTATCTAATTCTTATAAAACAAAAATTTTATAAATTTCCTGAATAATACATAACTTACAATATAATAAGTTATTAAAATTCCTAAGTTACTTATCCTTGATATGTACAAATAAAATTCTTTCTAAACTATTTGATTAATGGCACTGAAAGCAGGGACGGATCCAGCTCCCAAATAAAGAGAGGATCACCTTTTTTTTAATGTTTCATAATGCTTTTTTGACATTGGAAATTTTTAAAAACGCACCTAAGGTAGCATTAAAAGAATGAAGTAGAAAACCAATAATTCTCTTCTAGATTCATCTTTTTGTTGTTTCATTAACGGTTTATAAAGCACTGAAAAATTTTAGTACAAATACCTGATGACGTCAATAAATTTCCTTTTTGTCGAAGCAGACTACCTATATTGAAATAGTTTGAATTAGGACGTTTGATTGAATTAGGATAATTTAGGTGTAAATGTTTTATTTTTGCTACAAATTTCTTTTATAAATGTGACATGTTCGACAGAGGTTTTTTTCTAGTGGTACGACAGCGACATCTAATTTTAGTAAAAATGAAAAGAATGACTTCGAAAACCTATAGTTCGTTGCCAGTTTTATCACTGTGTTATTATAGGACTCCAAACAAAAAAATTCCTTCGAAGTCCTAATGGTTTTGTCGTGTTTGTCCCCCGATTTTTTGCATGCATACTTACATAAACATATATTTTTTTTATTTAGGGTTTCTAAATCATTGAATATTTTTTAATTTTGTCTCTTTCTGTCTGCCTGGCACTCATAACTTATTTGGATACCTACCGATATCTCGTCAAACAATCAATCTAATTTCTGTCAGATCACATTACCACGGTTTAAGTTCGATTCTATTTTCAAGAATGTGATCCATTTACAACCCAATCATTCTCGAAAACTCAGATTAACACATAAAAAATCTTCTCTAGGAATTTTAGACAAGAAGCTTTCTACCCAAAATACACGGTTTAGGAACATTTTAAGATGAACTATATCCTGCCAGTGTGAAATGCAAAATGATATGCAGTATTGACAATGACAGAGAAAAAGCTGGGATAGAGATCACAAAAGAACCTGCTGCGACACCGGGATTAATCTGCGAAAACGAGGACGTATGGACACTCTATAGTTAAAGGGATTTTTGCTTCCGTATTTATTAATATTATTCTTTTAACCGTAAATATTGCTACAATGATTTTTACGATGTATTTACTACATAGGATATTCAAAGAGAAAATTGAATTGTACAGATGTTAAACGACAGAAAGACAAGATCGCAACCAGTACTGAATATGCATACAAGAAAACTTAGCAACAACTCTCCGCATCCCCTTTTAAATTACACAAATATAACGACGCATAGGTGTTTTTCATCTTTTGTAGTACAATCTTGACGGTTAATTAAAAAAAAAATTATTAAAAGAATTAATAGCAAGAAAACGACCAGAAGGTTTACTTAGAATTGGATCAACATCTTACTGAGAAACAATAGTGGTCTATTTAAGAGCAACAAAAATATTTACATTTTGCTCGATTGCAAATTCTTGGAACCTGACTTTTTCTTTTCATTTATCAATATACTTACGTTTTGAAGAATCTTCAACCTTTTGATAATATCGTCAGATTTCTATAATCTGAAAATTAAAAATAACACATATAGGGTCAGTGACACGTCTTAACAAAGAATACGAAGAAGTTAGATCAATACACTGTTTGTATAGTAATTTGCATATAGTCGTTTGGTGGATGACTCATCTTTGGAACACTTGTTAATCGTTAGCAGAAATAAAGAATTCTTTGTAAATTCTTCGACACTCAACAACCTTGAATTCGGTTAACGTTCAGCAACAGATTTATATAAAGAGTGAATTTACAAGAACTCATTTATTAAACCAAGAACGAAATGTTATGATATGAAAGTCTGAATTTTTTTTATGGGTGTTTCAAGAAGTGTGGTAGTAATCGAAACAAAGTAATTAAAATTTTGCATTTGAAGCCGTTATTTTGACAAATTTGATTGATAATCTTGTAAAGGTTCTCATATGTACCAAAAAAGAATTTTCTTTAAGTTTGGAAGAATAAACGGGTTTTAACGCAAATAAGCGGAAAGTAAGATTCCTTATAAAATTTTTTAAAAGCTTATTCAGTCTTGTATTTTCCCACCACAATTAAATGGGAATAATTACTTGACCGATCAAAATAAAAATTTCCTCTTTGTAAAATATATCTATCTACAATACCTACAACTACGGAAATAACTTCTGATGTACTAATAATAATATTGTTATATATTTTTATCGCATTTTTGGTCACGGTCAAATACCGCAGTGTGCATCACTGATCCCTCGTAACATTTATTAAATTTTGTGTTATTATAATATAATGATTATATTGTAATCAGTTTTGCTACTGATTACAATATAATTATTTTCATTTATCTCCTTTTATTTTCAATTATCTCCTGTGTGAACGCTGGACTAATATTGAGAGAGACATTCTTTTGATGTCATAAAGATATCTATGTGGCCTTTCTTCTTGCTTTGTTGGATAATTTTATCATTATTTTATCATAGCTTGGAATGGTTTACTCCTTAAAAATTGGTCGAAGAAACTTCGAGTATTTCGAAAATTAAGACAACTGTTAAAATATTCTACTTAAAATAGATACTAGATAATACACGGTGGTCCAGAATTATGTACCGTAATTGCTAGAGCTGATAGTAGGTTAAAAAATAATGGTACCTCTTCATGTATGCTTTTTTCCAAAACTTAATAATAAGGGAGATACAACCCTGTAAAAGGGTGAAACGAAAACCATATTTTCCTAAATATTTTCCAAACGTTTTTAAATAACGGATTGATATTTTAGCGGAACGTATTTTGCATTCGGAGGATTAAATTTATGTTAACACTTATTCCACCATCTATGATTAAGGGATGGTTTTGGGTGGCAGGTGTGAGGTATCACGTCTTTGCTGTTTTAATTTGCAATTACTTAAACAAAATTCTTGACAATATGATTCCTCAGACAATTTCACGCAAAAAATGTATACTTGTTACATTTCGATAAATAATACCGTTTTCGAGTAATTTAAAGTAGAAGTATTTATTTCCAAATTATCCCCTATTCATTAGTGACGGAATAATCGATACTATAAATTTAATTATCCTAATGTTCATACGCGCCCCTAAAATATGAAGCCAGTAATCAAAAGCGCTAAAAAAATTTAAAAAAAAAGAGAAGTCGGTCTCGTACCACCCCTCTAAATTTTATCCCTCTGCTTTAACTCCCTTATTATTGAGTTTTGGGAAAAAGTGTAGATGAAAAGGTACCATTATTTTGGAACATACTATCAGCTCTAGCAATTACGGTACATAATTCTGGACCATCCTGTATATAAGAAATGAAAAAGTTTAATCAATGTTATTTTTCATTTTGCATTTTGGAGAAAAATTGTTGATAAATCAATTTCTGAAAAATTATTAGGTCACAGGGTGTCTTATTTGGTTCAAAAACGTTCAGTAAACTCATTTTTCATAAGGGGTTAAATGCTAAGATAGAGGCCAAGGTCGATTTTTGGACTCATTTTTTTATAAAATTAAATTTAAGTCAACTAGCTTTGACCTCAGTTAAGGTTCAAAAACTATTGGCAAAAACTTTATCATCACGGGTCAAAAGAAATATCATTAAGCGAGCCACACATTTAAAAAAAAAGGAAAAAACGTGCTGTTAATTACAAATTTACCAATATAATACCACGAATATTTTTCAGAAAGAATATGCTTAACCGTTTAACGTTTTTGTTCGTCGTATGATTACACTAACTTTAAACACGGTTGAGACTATATGCAACTTATGGAGCAACATGCTTGCGTTTTGCAGATCCTAATTTAATGTGATGTTTTATAATTCACAATTAAGTCAAAAGTGTGATATTGGGAACTATTGGTAAAATTTTGGATACTGTACTGACTTTTCTATATTACATGAACATTACTAGAAGCACCCAACAATTTTCTCTTGCCTTAATAGACAGAATTTGAATAATAAAGTACATCTTGCAAATAGTCATGTTTAAGATGTATAGGTACTACAATGCTTTTAAACACGCATCATGTAATGTTTTTATTTTAATTAACGCAATGAATTTTAGTAAAACACGTGCAAACATTGTATTAATAAGAATTTTTCCGGAGTAATATTTTACTGTAATTTTATTGTAAACGTGCTCTAAACTCATTGTTCTGTAAATAAAATGCTATACGATAATATTATTAATGATAATAGTATGAGAAAGTAGAAAAGAAATAAAAAAATAAAAAATAGTGGGTAATTTGCGTAAATAATTTATTAATCATAAAAAAATTAATTAATTAGGTATAATTATGACCCCGCATTTTTTTTACACGCAGATGGTCATTTTCATATGGCTCACGCTGCCGTTGGTTATTATTGAGCATTATTTTATACAATAAAAAATCTTGATTTAGGAAATTGGGTAAGTGCGGAAGAGATGCCGCAGTAGCCATAGTTCGTCCGTTGATTGATAGAGAGCGCTATTAATAGAATATCTGTTTAAAATAAGTTACTTATTTAAGCTGTATATGGTAACATTTATGATAAGTCCATCAGCTTAGTAATTATCCAACTTTTTTATAATTGAAGTCTTTTAACATAATATTTTTTCAAGCATTTAATTCATTAGAATTTAAGAATGTATATTTCATTGTTTTAATAAAAATGAGTTTTGTTATTGATTTAGGTATATTTTAAAAGTATTGTATAAAATTTTAGGTTAGAATTCCGCACTATGCTTGCTATAGCAACATGCGGCATCTATCCCAACAAAAAGGAGAGATGCCGTATTTAAAGTTGGTATAGATGCCGCATCATATTACATATGAAAAACATAGACTTATACCTTAATTACACAATTTTTTTTGGACTGTAAATTATGCCACGTAAATATGTACAAAAGATCCATTACTGGATCAGGAAGAGCTCTCATATTAGTGAAGATAACGAAGACAATGATGATTGGCTGTGTATTGAATGTTTTGAAAAGTATTCAGAAACAAAAAAAAAAAAAAGTTTACTGGTTAAGATGTATAAAGTGCCAAAAATGGTTACTTATGGCATGCATCATGTATGGAGATGTGTGTAAAATGCAAAATTTTTAATATGAACTATGCGGCGACTCTCCTTCTTTGATGTCGTATCTCTTCCATAGGTGCGGGAGAGACGCCGCTTTGCAGGCTCTACAAAAATGTTAATTATGAATCCTTTATGACTCAAAATTTAAAATTGTTTATAAATAATTTTAAAGAACTATGTTTACGTTTATTGTGTACCAAATTTCAAATCAATTAAATGCATACTTTAAGAATTATCAAATATTTTCAAAATGTGCGGCATCTCTCCCGCATTCACCCTATATGTACCTATTTAACCTACATATTATTATGCCTATGCGCGTTCAATATTAGTACTGTAAAACCGTCTAGACCAGAACACTTTTTTACATTTTTTGGTTAATTTTATGTTTATACATGTTTCCTTCATAGATATCACCAATAAAAGTATTACCATTAGAAAGAGTGTATATTATTTGTTATATCCCTGACCCATTTGTTTCATTATAAGTAAAAATAAAAAAAATAAAAAATAATTAGTAAGTGTCCGGGTCTACACCCTAAATCGGTCTTGACCCGGAAACTTAATTAAATAATGTAATTACATGCAAACTAACCTCTCCCGTCGGGGTTAGGACAGTGTTTTATATAGTCTGATGTCTTTGAACCTGTCAAAGACTTCAAAATATTTTGTGGGAAGGGAAAGGGGGCAATACATAGCATGCCTCTCTATGAAGTAAACATAAGATATGACACCAGAAGGAGGCATAAACTGCGTAATTCTAGAGGGAATATTAACATATGGATAGTGGGAGTTACAGTTGCTGTGAATCGCGGCCATAGTGTAATAAACTGATGTGTCCATGTATTTTTTTATATATACATCGAATATAACTTCAAACATCATTAAATGATGCGCGATAAAATTCTGAACATATACATATCAAAACTAAAACAATATGACAATTATGACGAAAATTACACGTCTAAGTCAAACACACATTTTATTTCTTTGAAAAACTGGAGGATAGCTAGTAATCCTGTAAAATGAGATAGTAAAAGTTGAAATCCGTAGTTTTTATTGGTATAGCTGTTTAGAGGATGTTTTTTTCTCTCTAGTGACGTCAAGAATAAATGTTTATTGTTGCAGGTTAATGTAGAAATTATTTACTTTGAAGATTGGTACAAAGTGTCCGGGTCTAGACCCCCTGTCCGGGTCTAGACGGTTTTACGGTAGTCAATTTATTTTGGATTTTTACTTATTAGTTTTGTTTAGAGCGCGGTAATTTTTAATGTCTAGTCGAAAATTTTTCGAGTTTTTGAATAGATTAACGTATTCGATAACGCTACCCACGCTCAACGAAAGGGGGAGGAAGCCAGGGCTGCAGTTAGGGCTGCTAACTCTACCAATGAATATTTCGGGATTTTTATGGGAAAAAAATCGGGACGGGACAAGTAAAATCGGCACTGTTAAAAAAAAATCAACGTTTTTAATCAGCTAGTAGGAAAGATATGTATTTTTTTATTTTTATTATTTGTTACTAACAGCTACATATTTAAACCATGATCTTACAAACCTTTAAAGAAAATAATATCTTGAAGATAATATTACAAAAGTATTTATTTATTTTATTTTAATAAATTAAAAATAAAGTTTTTTAATTTTTAGATTTTTATTTATTTTTTTTGCTTAACAACTGTATTATTTTTGTAGAAAAACATTTTTCATAAAGTTGGCCGTCTTTGGCATTGATGTATTTCATGTACGTCAAATAATTTCTCCCATTTTTTGGAAGGATTTTAATGAGTTAATCTGGCAACACTGTAAGTTGTATAAGTTATAAATCAGTAGACAGAGTACACTTTATCAGTAGGTGCAGTAAATATACTTTCTCCTTGACCGCCATGACATGCAAGCGCGATAATTTGCAAACAGCAATAGCGAGACCGGCGGGACTAAAAATGTAAAGAAATTTGTAGATGTTGAAAATCGGGACAATTAGCGTCCCGCCACTACTGTTGTCGGGACGCGGGAAACACAGACCTAAATTCGGGACATGCCGATTAAATCGGAACAGTTGGCAACCCTAGCTGTAGTCTTAGGGTCCGGGTTCAAAATGGAAGCTTAGCGAAAGTGTAAAATTTCTTTTTTTGCTCCTGGACTCAATTTTTGGAGAAAAATTTTGAAACATTTTCTTGTATCTAGGGCTCGTCATTTTTTTCCACGGCCCTAATGTTACTTGCATTTATTAGTTGAGGAACAATTACGTGATAATTTAGTTTCCTATATTCATATACCTACGTATTAATGCCACTTAAAAAGTAAAAATGACTAAAAGTACCTCAACTTCATTACCTTACCTTACTTGATTAGTACCTCAACTTACTCGATAAGTTGAATTATTTCTGAAGTTATTTGCAAGAAACTAAAATTTTATTCATTTCCCAGAATTTGCCGTAAGGATTTGGGCTTATCTTCTACTCATGAATTATTTAGGTACCTATTGAATACGGATAGGCAAACGAAAAAATTTGACAAATAAATAGAATTCCAAAATTTTTTCTTTGAATCTTTAAAAATTATATTCGTAAATGTACGAGTAAATTTTATGAAGTTCTTTATGTAAATTATACAAAAGATTAAGATTTTACGTTAGCTCCGAAATATGCCAAGATGTAATCATTCTAAAGTGTTTTTGTTTGTCTTCGATTTACAACATCTAACGAATTACAGAAGGAGGGTGTACATTCCTTTTAATTACATTTCTTCTTGCTATTGATTACGTTCGAAGTAAAAATAGTATAAAAAATACGATAAGTATACACAACACCAAATTGAATAACAGCATAAATGGATAAGAAAACTCATTATGTCATAATAAGAAGCTAAAAAAGTGTATAACCTTGAACTGGTTTGAGATTATTGTCTGATTTTGTAATTAAATAAAATTTTTAACAGATGGGATTTATGAAAAGGTCGTTTGACGAACTGACTATTGGTCTTTCCCCTGGTATCTTCAACACATTGGAAAAGTTGTCTAAACAGCACGCAAGGTCTTATTATTGGGTACCTGTAGTACTTATGCAAGTTTCCAAACGTAATAGAATTGAATTTATTGAAATTACTTTTTGTACTGTGAGCAAGACTGGGGCAAGGGTTCCTAGCGCTTCTAGACAACGAAAAATGTAACCGCTCGTTACGTACTCATCGAATCAACCTTAAGATGAGAGGATGTGAGGTGTGTTAGTTGTTAACAAAGGACCAGTTTATAAACCAAAATATTCGTATAATTAAAAATTTCTTCGGTGCATAATATTATATATACCTCAGTTTACTGCATTCACCAATTTTTTTCGATCATCGACAGTCGTATTTTGATAACTTCATTTTTTCTGTAAAACTTTACCTAATTCTGTAAAGCTTTAGCTAGTCTTTAGCTTCAAAATAGCATTTAAGTGGGTTTCCTTAGTTTTATTACAATCGCTTCTCTAATAATCGGGCACTCGAGGTTAGAGCGAACCTATAGATTAAGTAGTATTAGGCTCGCTCGAGTCCGCTTCGATTAAACTTGAAAAGAAGTGAAAGGCAGTAAGGTATACTCTCCCCACTCAATCGTATCGTTTGAACCATGCTGGTAATCACAACTCTTATTGAACATATGAAAGAGCTATGCGCTCATTTAGGCCCGATCCACAATAATGCTTCGCTCCCGGTACGATATCACTACGCTCCCGATTCGATAAAATATTCTTACATAAGAAACAATGAGTGTATTCACATCATCGCTGCGATACTACTTCGATATCAGTCGCGGTACAATTCCGCTCCAGTACCAATACCACTCATGTAATATTTTATCAGAGTTGTAGGGGAATTATACCTATAGGGTAAACACATTTTTGATTCCACTCCCCTCCGCTTGCATTCAGCTGTTATGAAAAGATGTTTGTATCGAACTAGGAGCGTACCGAGAGCGGCATTATGATGTGAATGGAGAACGAATAGGTACCAGCATAGTATCAGCACTGTAATGTGAACACAACAAGATTATATCGAACCGAGACCGGAGCGGGAGCGTCCCGATATAGGCACTATAGTGTAGATTGGGCCTTAATTTTCAATTATCTCATTACAGTCATCGATTAATGTAAATGTTTACATATATCTTAACGTAAATCTCAGCACTCATCAATTTCTTCTCCTGACCACGAGCCTCAAGACCGGACAAAATCGTCTAATTATTTGCGTTATAATTCATTTGATATCAGTACAAAACAATATACAAAATGTAATAATATAAGGCAGTTCTATTTTAAAAATCGATCAGTAAATATTGCAAAATTAGTGCCTCAGGGGCGTAAGTCAGCGATTAATGGAAAAGCGTTCTTGCGTAGGTAATGGTAAAACCAGTCCGGACTGTGGGAAACTACTAAATATCAAACATCCAAAGTTTTAGAATGCCATGGACACCGCACGTTGTCATAAGCGTGTTGTTAAATTGGAAAATTTGCTTGTTTTTGCTTTACTAACAAGATTTCCCTGGAGGTAATGGAAGTCCTTGATCGAGTTTAGAATTTTAGATGAATGTGAAAGTTACTTTTGAATGGGGAAATATATTTGATTGATGTTTTAATATTTATTTGTATAAGAAATGTTAGAAGGGGATATACATATTCGTATAACCATTTATTCTACGGATATTGTACCTTAAAAAAAGAAGTCAAAAAATCGAGAAAAAATCAATTTTATATTTTCAGCAACTTTCGTTAAGAAAGAGATGACTAGCAATATTTTCAAGGTACGATGTCGAAGATAAGGAAATCTTTATGTGTGAAGTTAGCTCAAATCTAACTAATAGAATTATACTTCATGGAATAAAATTTGTATTTGGGAAATTTCTGAAATCTATGAACAATCAAATTAATTTGAAAGGTGTAACGAAACCCAGTTTTTTTTCAAGGTTTAAAATCAATTAGACTGTATAATAAAATCTCAAGTTCATGAATAAAAAATTCTAATAATACATATTTTTGTTCTTAATACATAATTTAGTATCATAGACCAAATCAATTAAAAATGGTATGATGTCATTATACAAATGAAATAAACGAACCAAAATTAGACTATATAGTATATAGTTTTTTGTTTCTTTTCCTTTTTGTCATTTTTATATTAGAGTGACTATACTATTATGGTAACTTTTAAGGTACCATATATCACAGTGTAGAATTTTGAAAAAATTAATTTTTTTTGTTTTTTTTGGTCTTATCTTACAGTACATATTGTTATGCATGTTCTCTCACAAATTGAAATGCGAATTATTTTGGTCGCTACGGCCACGGATCAACGCATTTAGGTCTAAATACAGAACTCTGTGGATGGATTGGCGCCTCTTGGCGGACTGTTACATTCAGTCTTTCCATAACTAGTGCGAACGTATAAGATCAATTGTTATCACCACAGTATCACATTTCTGTTGAAAAAATGATTTGAAACAATTTTGAGACAAACTTTAAACGCGTATATCTCGAAATGCTCTTTTTAAAAACGGTACCCACTCTTGGAGGGACAGTTTCCAAATTCTAAGTTTGAAAATTTGATAGAATATTCTTTATTCCATTCTCGATGTACCTATGGAAGCTTTTTATTGAAATTTTCCTATTTTTTCACACGGAACATTGTTAAAAAAGACCTAAATTTTGTAATTTTTATTAAAACCGCCACCATTTTTTAAAATTTCAAAAAAACGAAAAGACCTCCATAGGAACATAGCGGCTTACCTACAGATTGCTAATCTATTTGATTTTTTTTTTCGGGTGAAAACTGCGGCCGCAATGGTGGGCACCAATAGCCTCCCTTTTTTAAAGACACTATTTTCAAAAAATTATAATAATTATAAGAAATAAATAAAAATGAACAAAAAAAATATTTTTGTATTGTTAAATAGTGGTATTAATCGTAAAATAAAATTCATCCCCATTCCTCCATCCTGTCCATCCGAAAAAAATTGCGAAAATTGACTATTTTTGGGCCGATCACACTGTGATCGTACCTTAAGATTGTAAGTTCAAATTTTGTTTTATCTGTTAATGACTGTAATAAAAGTTCAGAGTAAATTGTATCTATTCGCACTGTATTTTAGATTGTCGACAGACAATAAGTATCCGAACGTCCCCCTCCACCCGGACACCATTACTTGAGTAATGTTACGTTACGATTAATATTAGATTATGAGAATTTAGTTTAAGAAAACCGATAATCTTTTCAACTGACCAAACTTTTTGTTTCATAATACCAACGATGTTTACAATACTAGAGATACACGGAACCACTCTTTCTGGTATACCTATAATCTTAATTATCTTTTACTAGATTAAGAAGTGATAAAAATGAAATATATTAAAATAATATATTTTGCCTATAATTAAAATAGTTTAATTATAGACAAAATACAAGTACGCATATACATATAATTTTAATATGCAAGGCTTATCATTTATAACAAAAATAAAAATAAAAACTATACTAATGTTTAATTATAATAATTATTATCAACGACCATTATTATTATCTAAATAGTAAATGAAATTAAAAAGAAAAATGAAATTACCGTCTTCCACGTAGGTACCTACGTCTCACGTGCGTTTTTTTTAATGAACAAATCCTTTAATTATTATGCTCAATTTGTAAAAGTATTTCTATAACTTTCACTAATCACCTATCAGTTATAACGATACTAATAAAATTAGACAACAACAACTTATTTTCACGTACAAAAAATTCATTTTAAAAATAGTTAAATTAAATACATAATTATATTAATTATATATATTTTTAAATATTTTAATATTGATGATACAGATTTTATTGAGATTTTAATGTCACTTTCATATTTTTAGATTAATCTCGTAAGTATTTTTATCGTTACAAATAAAAATATTTGTTAACGCGTATTAAAAAAATTTTAAAATTTGTAATAACCAGTTACAACTAAATCCTTTTGATAAGTTTAGACCGAAAAGAAGTTGGCGCCGAAAGTTGGAAAATCTTTTTGTTTTTTATATGGCTAAATTGCTCCGAAATTGCTCCTTCGGAATCAGTAATTGCTCTACCTGAAACTTAATTATTTAATTAGTTATTTACAGACAAAGAAACTTTTTTGTTTCACTATTTCTATTATCAAAATCTTGTCAAATAATGCATTTTTATATAATTGCTTTATATCGAAAAATTGCTCCCAATTTTCTCCATCTAATTTGAAAGTTAAATATTAATTTTTCTGAATAATAATTAAAATATATTAAAATAAAAATATTTAGAATTAGGTTATGTATTATTAAAACGTATAGGCAATCCAACATACTCTTTAAGTCGTTTGCATATATTTAAGGATAATTGAATTTTGACAGTTAAGTAATATTATAAAAAAGAAAATATTTTAATAATAATTCAAAAAAATTAATGTTTACATTTTTAATTAAATAGAGCAAATTGGGAGCAATTTATTGACGCAAAATATAAAAAAAATTATTATTTGGAGAGATTTTGATAACTTAAATAACGGAAAAAAATTTTTTATTTATAAATAACTAATTAAATAATTAAGTTTCAGGTGGAGCAATTACTGATTTTAAAGCAGCAATTTGGGAGCAATTTAACCATATAAAAAACAAAACGATTTTTCAACTTTCGGAGCTAACTTCTTTCTGGTTAAGTTTAGTTTTTGAAAATACATTAAAATTTTGTTTCTAGTACAAACAGTAAGCTATCTGAGTGTTTTTCAAAAGACTGAAATTATCAGCATCACTTGGTCTTCTATGTAATTCAGGAAAATACAGAGACTTTTTTAAGCAATAAACAAATGTTCAGAAACAATTCTTTATTTTTAAATAGAATACTTGTAGTCTGGTATATTTCCGCTATCAACTCGAATAACATTATTTCGTGTAATATGAAATGTCGTTTTTCGACCACTTTGTTTGGTCTTCCATATAATTCAGGAAAATATTGACACTTTTTTAAATAATAACTAAATGTTGAGAAGCATTTCTTTAATTTTAAATAGAATACTTATATCCTGGTATCTTTCCGCCATTAATTGGAATAACATTATTTCGTGTAATATGAAATGTCGTTTTACGACTAATTGATCAACCATGTAGTTCAGAGAAATAGCAACACTTTTTTTAAGTATTAAAAAAATGTTTAAAAGCAATTCTTTAATTTTAAATAGAATCGCTGTAGCTCGGAATCATATCTACCGTTTGCGAATATAACATTAATTCGTATAATATGAAATATCGTTTTCCGACCACCTGGTCTCGAATGTAATTAAGTATTTAGGTATTACAGAAATATTTAAAAGCAATTATTTAATTTTATATTCTAAAGTCATCTGCACCATTAATATGAATTAACACTGGATATCAATCAGATCTGAAATTTAATAGTCTAAGTGCCAAATTTTTATTTTTCCTGTAAAAATGGACAAGTATATTCAGAAAATATGAATTGTTTTTTTGGATGTGCTGTTTCTTTTAGGTTGTATCTATATTTTCAATTTGTAAATTAGTATCTATATAGGAGATCGATCATAATTTGTTTTCTGAGATTGGCTGGTTGAATACCACTCTTATATATAGTTTGTTCATTAAAATGATGGAGTTCAAATAAACAAATACATTTTTCGTTTGTATCCTTACTAATTTTGAAATACAGCGGATCTAAGAGGAACGCTCAATTTTCCGTAAAATTGTTAATTCTTAAATATATAATGTTAGAAGCCCAGACAAAAAAAAAACCTCTTTAGAATATATTTGATATGGTTGATAATCTAAATTTTGGAAAATACCTTAAGCATGGTGGCCACGTTACTGGAAAACCTGGAAAATCTGGAAATGTCAGAAAATTCTAAACTTTCGGGATAAATTAAGGAAAAGTCAGAGAATTTTACCAGAAGACTGGAAAAGAAATTGATTTTTATAATTTTGTTTATTTAGGGATAAAACTTTAATCAATATTGTTCACTTCTTTTGAGATTAGATTTAAAAATTCATTTTTAAATCGCGAATTTCATTTTTTTTGTTTTTGTTTTTTTTCTCTTTATTTACTTTTTTTTTAAGAAAAAGTGTTAAAAAGTTATTAAGAAACTTTTTTTGGGGCGACATTTTTCACAAAATAGTCAGAGAATTTTTTAATAAAATTCCTGGAAAACCTGGAAAAGTCAGGGAATTTGATCTTTAAAGATCTGTGGCCACCATGCCTTAAGACTAAAAAGGAGTCTGTATGAAAAATTTGTATGTGGGGTAAATACACAAAATCTTTAAGCCCATCGACCGTTCTTACTATTTTAACAATGCCACACTATCATAGTCCCGCGTAGATATTCCTGTAAAAAAATTTAAACATTGAATCCAAAATAAAATATCTCAAAATTTTCGTTGTTTAATTATTTTAAATTCAGTGGTTTTTGAATTGTTTACGTTTTGCACATTTTTTAAACACAAATAAAATACAAAATATTTATTTACTTCAAATTGAATATTTTTATATTTACGATTTTTTAGTAAATTTTTTCCGGTAGCGCCTACTCTATCGTTACTTACTATGTTGTAATTTTGTATGATTGAAATTGAAATGTAACAGTTTTTTAAATTTCATTACCTATAAATTTCACACGGAATTTTTCGCTAATAATCTTTTGTTTAAAAATTGTTATTATGTAAATTTTGTCTGATAAACAATAATAATTGTTCATACGGTGAATAATAAACTTGATATTTAAAATACACAATCAGGTAAATGAGGCAAATATAATTAATACTGGTTTAATTGGTTTAATTGTTTATAATACTGACAAAGAGTAAAAATTTTCTTATAGAATTGCGTGTTGGAGACATATTACGTTAGGGCTCCCCAGCTCAATGGTTTTTCACCTCAGCTCACAATCAGATTTATCATAAAAATAGATAATTATATTTGAAAAATTGATAATTATATATAGTGTTATACTTGCACAAGGGTCATTATTACCATAAGGGTTAATTGAGAACAGCTGTTCCCTTTAAGAATGTTCAATATAATAGAATACGAGTATGTTGTACGAGTATATCCAGAAACCAAAATTTTATTCATATGTAAGCATTCTCCTTAAGGATTTAGACTTGATCTTTAGGATTCCGTAGCTTGACGTCTGGTTGCCAGACGTCCGGATAAAGCCGGACCCAATCAGGCTTTTTGGTTGCGTGTCCGGCCAAATTAAGACCGTGTCCGGCCTGTTCGGCTTTTGTTAGGCTCTTTAAATTTGACCATTTTTTTTCTTTTTTACATTGCCCGGCCGTGATTTGATTCATGAATCATTTTTAATTCTTTTTTGGAATTCAGATCCTTTTCAAACTTTCTTACTATTTGTCAATATTGTTAATCCCTTTCCGGGTCATAATGCAAATGTTGAAAGGGTTTTTTTCATTAGTAGGTCGACACTGGTCAAAAGAACGCAACAAATTAAATGTCGATACTATTGCCAAAATGTTGGTTGTACAATTTAAAAATTTGACTTGTAAAGAGTTTTACAACTCAATTTTAAAAGAAAATGAGCTTTTAAAGCAAATGTCTGCTAGTAAAAAATATTAATTATTTTATGTTACAATTAATTTAAAGTTTATTTAATTCATTAGTGTTTTGTTTAATTTTGTTTTTCATTGCAAATTGCAATAGTAGTTACTGCCAACTATTATTGCCATGCAATTATTGAAATTAATATTGTAATGAATATTGAATGATTAATAATAAAGAAATCTTATTCAATCAATTTTATTATTTGTTTCATTAGAATTTAATAAAATTTTATGGTAATTGATAAATAAGCCTTGTTTTACTTTAAAAAAAATAGTCGTGTTATACTAAGACTAAAAAATTAAGGATGTTCGGCTTTTTTACCCAAATGTCCAGCTAAGCTGACTACTATGTCCCGCTTTTCGGTTTTAAGATCTGGCAACCCTACTCGTGGTTGTCTGTCCGTCTGTCACAGAAGTTTTGCTCGAAAATTATGCAACGTAGGAATTTTAAATTTGGGATAATGTTAGGTCTAGGGGACACGCAATATATTGCAAGTTAGCCGTTAGAAAAAGGATATTTTGGATTAAAATGGAGAGCCATTTTGGTTTTAATATATAGCTTTAATATATCGTATGAGGTATCATTTGAAAAAGCTATCTCTAAGGATTGTAGAAACATTTTTTTTTTTTGTAATTTTTGGTCCAGTGATCTTAATGATATGACTTAAAATTTGTTAGAAATGATCGTCTCTGCCATCTGATCACCCAAATTTCTAATGTTAGACAAACGAACGGACGGATAGACATGGCGAAATTGTAAGGGGTCCAAAATTGTTCTCCGACACCCTAATAATAAAAAATACTACGAATCAGGTAAAAAATTCTTTCAATTACGTATTATGTCAAGTACGTATTACGTATGCATATACATATTAATTTCAATGAATTAATTAATTTAAATTAGTTTTTGTTGGTGTTTGCAATTTCTTTGTTCCTTTGTCATAAACATACAATTATTTTGTGGAATTGTGGATACTGTGATTAAAAAAAATGTTTATAGTACACTTCCTGTTACATTCGTATAGACTTACATACATGTGTTATCTAATTCAATTCATGATCATTGACAAAGCTTGTCCTTATCATGTAAAATTACTTTTTTCCATTATATCACTTAGAGACAGTGGCGAATCGTTGATAAATTTGCAGTACCTATAAGCAAAACATGTTTAATGTTGATTAAGGAGGGAGTTCACGCCAGAAACGGCTAATAATTTTTTTCGAATCTCGTTTTTTGTTTTTATTTCGTTCTGTGGTTCTTTACGAACATAGTGATATATAAAACATGGCCAAAAAGATTTTGTTTTCCAGTAGAAAAATATTTATTTGTGAGCCGCTGCACAGCCTAATTGCTGCTTCTTTGCAGATAACGCTCGCCTCCCCCCCCCCCCGCGATTTGATCAGTAATATTTAGTTTTGGTGTGTGCATGAGTTATAGTATGCACTGAGATAATGTTCTTTTATTTGTATGCCTTTGTACACGTTTTCCCGACAAGGAATATCATATCTCAAGTTCTAGAAAAGATAGAGACTGAATTTTTTTTATTTTGTTCATAGACATATTGCGCATAAAGTGGAGTATAGTTTTTCCATTTGAACAATTGTAACTATTTTTAAACATTTTTTTTTTAATAAAGAATTGGGTTTTATAATTTTTAGAACTTTGGAATTACAATTTTATAGTTAATTTTTAAAATTACCTGAAACCCATACTCAGCTGTATGGACAGGTCCTTTAGGAATAAAATAATGAAAAAATATTTAAAAAATATTCATTACTTTTTGAGATATGGCGTTCCTTGTAAACGCTTAAAAACTTGTGAAAAAGAGCCCCCTCCCCCCACAGGAAAGATTAATGAATGTTTCAAAAACAAAATTTTCTATTTGAAACCATCCCTAATTTGAAAAAAAAATCAACAAGCAAAATAATCATAAAGGAAAAAGTTGCTTTTTTATTTGAACTCCTCCCTTAAGATAAAAAGTTAACCAAGAGCAAGTCGCGCTCGTACAATTAGCGTTTCATACAATGAGAAGTCAATACACCAAATTAAACTTCTTCTATTTATATTAACTAAAATCTTATTCAAAGCTTGTAGTAACTGAAACATGACTGATGGTGTCACATTGTATACTGAAACATTAGTAAAAATGTTGTATATATTACTGCGTGCTTTCCCTTGTCATTTAAAGTATTTTTTTTTTAGTAGCTATTACACTGTCGGAAAATCCCGTAGTTTTCCGGCAATGTGTGACTCAATATCGACTAACTCTGTTAAAATCAAAATCTTAGCTCTAGAAACCTAGAAGCGGAGAAAATGACGGGTGTAGAGGACGAACAAACACACAAAAAAAATAAACCTTTTACTCTGGCTTTTTTGTCAACGGACTTGGCACTCGGACTCTGGGGTTACAGTACCGGCTACCCCCTTTCGTAGGGCCTACCGAGAAGATTAGGGAAAGTCGGCCATTTCTAGCAAATTTTGAGCTATATCATTAAGATCACTCGGCCAAATATTATAAACTTTTTCACAAAACTGACCCTCCATTTTAATCTACAATAATCTTTTTTTTTTTGTAATCGCTGATTGACAATATTTCTGCAAGGCATCAAGAGTCAACATTATGGCAAATTTTAAATATCGACGTTACATACGTCTCGAAAAACACATTTGTGACAGACGTATATAAACGGACACAAGGGTGGGCTTAAAGGGGCTCATTAAATTTTTCATTTTAAGGTATACGTGACCCTAAAAATATTGGTACCGGAAGATGTGATTAAGTACACTATAGACAAGAGTTCTTGGAAATATGATCTTTGAATTAAATATATTTGCAATACTTACCGAATTTTAATGTGAAAGCTGTTATTTATGTTATGATATTATTTAATATGAGTCACTAATGTCTGATAAGGTACGTATACTTTAATTATTAATATATTATTAATATTATGGTTTTGCTTCGTGTAGGAAATTATTTGTAATACAATATAGCTGCATATTTACAATTGTACCTACACATTTATTAAAAGTGATAATGAACTAGAACCAAAACAATACATTTTCAGTGTGTTGAATTTTATTTAAGGGGTTTTGCTACTCATGAATTTTTTTAGTTACGTTTCTTTTTTTATTGACGGACATTTTAAGTAAATGATATGCAAAATATTAAAAAATTATATCCCAAAGGTAATGTAAAAGCCCCCATTACCGGAACACTATTTTTGGGTGTGTCATTAAAGTGGCTTATAAAAATTAATAAATAAATTAAACACCCATTTTTTTTTCTCAGTAAGCATGAAACCAAGTTTTTTTAATCCAATGAATATGTTTTTGTTGGGTTGTATAGAACCTCAAATATTCCTTAAATAGGTGTAAAGTTATGAATATCAATATCATTACAGAAAGGAGTATGAATAGGCATTTTACAATCTTCGTACCCTTATATTATTTCCAAAGGCTCCAACAAGGGTGTAATACACACCGAACGGGTTGGCACCCTCTTTCACCCGTTTTATACCTCTCTGGTCATAGATTGACGTTGTGGAAACTTCTGCTTACAAGCTCTTAGGAATGCAAGGGTAAGATGATATAGGATAAACACAGCCGAAGTATTAACCCCTTAAAGGGGTGAAAAATTACTCTTTGCTGGACAAAAGTGAAGAAATATGTAAGAGAGCTAATTTTTCTTGTTTTTATTCCATATTTGTCGTAGCACACTGAGAAGAGCAATCTTCAATTGCTTTGACCGCACTTGTCTAAGGGGTTGAAACCACCCCAAATTCACAAGAAGTATTAGAAAACTTCTTAAGACCAGAAAGATGCACTCTACAGATGTACTACGTAAATCCATGTCCAGAGAGATTTAAAAGAGCTGTAGAAGGTGAATCAACCCTTTCGGTAAATGTTACAGCCTTGCTGGAGCCCTTGCCAATAATATGAGGCACACGGTTTGCAAAGTGCCCATTCATATTCCTTTCTGTAATGATATTGATATTCATAACTTTACACCTATTTAAGGGATATTTGTGGCTCTATACAAAAATTTAAGGGGTATAAGAATTTTTTGACCCCAGATTCGTACTCAGCATCGAAAAATGCATAGAAATACCCTAGTCAGTCATCCAGATCACGACCTTTATTTTTTTCATAGGGGTGTCTTATTGTGACCTGAATTTATATTTTTTTAAGGCACCTTCCACCAATCTAACTTTGCTGAAATTTTTACACACGATAATTATGTTAGAGCCAAATAACATATATATTTTTGGTAGGTGTCACTCAAGCGGTTGGTCTAAAACACGAACCCTCAAAAATTCAATTATTATTTTAGTGTAGTAAATGACGTCATACGAATGTAAAAAAATTGTATAATATAAAACTACTATATATAAACATCCTCTGTTAATTTCATCTAATTATCTTCAATAGTTTTGAAGAAAAAAATTTTAAAATTAAGGGTTGTTAACCCCATATCTCTGACAATATAGGGGGTAGAGGTCTAATACCCATATTTTCGAACATTACTCACCAGAAGCAATGTTCATGAAAAAGAATAGCCGAAAAAGCCTCTGGGCCGAAATCTCATATGCTTACTCGGCGAGACCCTTTGCAACGATTGGAGATAAAAACTGCACCGCTCGAAGAGTTCAAGGCTCTACCAAAAAGTGCTTATCGAAAATGCTTCGCGGATCAGAAATAGCGTTGGCCTATTATATCTGAGGGAGATTACTTTGAAGTGGACAACATGAATATTGATGAATAAATAAAAAGTTGTTGCTAGAAATATAAAGTCACCTTACTTTTTGAACACACCTCGTAAACACATACCTAATTTCGTGGTAACTTGGAAAGCCATCGACACTGTTAACCCTGTAAAAAATATTTTCAAGCTAGTTTTACTTACCAGTCTGACATTTGATAACCTTTGGGTACTTTTCTTTGCAAATTTTCTTTTACTCTACAACTAACTAGACACTACATTTGCACACTCAATATTGACTGTATTATGATAAATATAAATATTGTTTTTTTGACCTTGTTCTTTCAATGCTATATTTCAAAGAGTGTGCTTACTATACGGCATGAGTAAATGCTTACTTTCTCCGCATTTGTATAAAAAAAAATGAAATAACAGACAAGAATGTAAACCAAATTATATATACCGCACAAATGAAATAATTTTGTTTCAAATCTTCCTTTAAAATGTAATTTTATCCACGAATATAATAAACATGAATTTTATTATACCTATGTGTGTTGTATATGAATGTGTACATAAGTGTATAAACTTTCATTATCAAGTAACATTTCAATGTATGGTTTCTGTACAGTGCATCAAAACATTTTTCCCCCGATTAAAATCAACACTAGCGTTCCTTGGTAGTCGAATTTGTCGAAATATTTTAAAAAGAATTGTTTTATCTTTTGTATAATTTAATATTATATAGAAGCTTTTTACAAAATTTTACTCTACTGACCCTACGGATTGTAAACGAGACTCAAATATGTACAGTAAAATCAAATTTACAATACAATTTTCTTATGAGTGAAGCATAAGAAAAATGATGGAGAAGCTAGGATTTGGTATGGCGGCTTAAGTAGGCACGTGTCTGCAATTGTCTTCTCAAGGAACCATGGCGATATATTCATCCGAAATTGTGAAAGAAACCTTAGAGAATCTTTATAAGCATAGCTAGCCTTCGAAATCGTACCTACAAACTAAATTTCTGTACCAGCATGAAATAAATTTCATAAATGTCTGACGTACCTTTAACTTTTACTGCCGTTTGTTAATAACTGTTTCAATTAATATAAACTAAAACATACATCAATTTATTTTTAGCCAATATCTTTTAGTTTGAAAATGAGATAAATAAAGAACTTACTAACTGAATTATTTAAAAGTTGGGAATTAATCCATACGAGTTGATTTTTTTCCTTAATGTAAACATTAAGAAATATGTTAGGTGATGTTTGACATAGTGTAGCAGCTTTGGGTTTAAACAAGATACTTTCTCTTCTAGTTATCCACTGACACTTAATGATAGAATCGTCGAAGCGTTGCTTAAATGAATCAATACTATATTATTCACTGTAGAATATAATTTCAAAATTATCAAAAATTCTAATAATGAGGGCCGAGCGTATGTGGACACATAAGTGAATTTGGTTATTCAGTATAAAAATAATATAGATACATATGCGGATCTAAAACGGGTTAACTAACACTTACAAGTAAAGGTCCCGAGGCCGGACCTATCGATTTCGATGAAACTTAAATATATTGTAGAACACTAAAAACTAAGGGACACGTATTCTTTTTTATCTGCGGAAAAACGGTTTGAAGGGGTGAAATCGCCCTCCAAAAATTGGGGTAAAAATTTAATTTTTCAAATATCTCGAAAACAGTAAGAGATAGAGCAAAAGTTTAAATTGGCGATATTGCTCTTTTTTAAAGAGCTATCTATTGATATGCAATTTGTTCATATTACATCAACAGGAGTGGTTGGGGGTTAAAATTTGGGGGTTAATTTTGCAAAAAGGGGGTGAAAAATAAACAATATAAAAATTTTGTTTACAGATTTGAAATCTACGTCAAAAAATCTAATTGACCTGTTTTTGCTCAATGCCCTAATATTAAGTCTAGGGGTAGTTAACTAGAGGGTGACTATGTCGAATAATCGTACAATTTGGGTATTTCAAGAAGTTCTTCTTCATGGAAAATAGCTTAAGACAATTAGAGTAACGTAGAAATGAAATTCTCGAATTCAAAATTGAGTTTGATCAACCTTGGAGAGGGGGTGAGTCACCCTCTAAAATTACATACTAGTTTATATACACTAATTTTTGCTATTAACATACTGATAGTGGGTAAAATAATGTCACAATAAGTGGTTCTGAAGTTAGACTATCATATGTAAGGTCTTTATTAGGTTTGTTTTTTAATGGATATTATAGTTTTCCTTATCGAAAATTATCGATACCGAAAATTACATAACCTAACCTAAAATAACGAAACCTAATAAAAACCTTACATACGATAGCCTAACTTCAGAATCATCTATTGTGACATTATTACCCCCTGTCAGTGTGTTAATTGCAAAAATTAGTGTATGTAAACTAGTATGTAATTTAAGAGGGTGACTCACCCCCTCTCCAATGTTGATCAAACTCAATTTTGAATTCGAGAATTTCATTTCTACGTTATTCTAATTGTCTTAAGCTATTTTCCACGAAGAAGAACTTCTTGAAATACCCAAATTGTACGATTATTCGACATAGTCACCCTCTAGTTAACTACCCCTAGACTTAATATTAGGGCATTGAGCAAAAACAGGTCAATTAGATTTTTTGACGTAGATTTCAAATCTGTAAACAAAATTTTTATATTGTTTATTTTTCACCCCCTTTTGCAAAATTAACCCCCAAATTTTAACCCCCAACCACCCCTGTTGATGTAATATGAACAAATTGCATATCAATAGATAGCTCTTTAAAAAAGAGTAATATCGCCAATTTAAACTTTTGCTCTATCTCTTACTGTTTTCAAGATATTTGAAAAATTAAATTTTTACCCCAATTTTTGGAGGGCGATTTCACCCCTTCAAACCGTTTTTCCGCAGATAAAAAAAAATACGTGTCTCTTAGTTTTTAGTGTTCTATAACATATTTAAGTTTCATCAAAATCGATAGGTCCGGCCTCGGGACCTTTACTTGTTAGTCCCTGGTAGAATCTTAAAATTGCCTTGAATTATGTTCGCTTGATGTTCTTGAAACTCGGTACTGGATATCTCAGGTAGTTACACCTCAAAGAGCACCTCAAACTGCACCTTTGGCAGAGAGGACTCTCTCTTAGATGCGTCGTGACAAAAAGACGTTCCTTCAGGACATTATGCCTAGTCAGTATAGCTGTTAATCGAAGCAATTGTATCCTGCGCTTAAAGACAACAAATAGGTTTAAACTGAGTAGAGCTATAAGCTCTTGAGCTTTACGTCCTGGAGTGACGTCTCCAGAACTGACTCTAAAGTCCTGGAGACTCTAACGTCATCTAAAACTGTTAAAAGTTAAGTTGAACCGCGCTTACCTATTTCCATATGGTTTTGTGTTGTTCGACCATAGGTATTTGGAGTAAATTTTTAAGTACGGCAATAATCATTGGTACTATTCGCAGTAGATGCTCATTTTTAGACATATTTGGACTGAACACACACTGGTATGTGTTGCAGGCAATAAAGTAATTTAACTTATTAAAAGTTTATGATCATTAATAACACCCTTTCAAAAAAGTTAAGCTAAATAGCTATGGTCGTACTGAACCCATACCAAGGTTAATGAATACTAGGCATACCCCATATTCGAAATGAATGCTTAGTTTTTATTCTAGATTTGACAACTACCCGAAATCATTATAAGAGTTACTATGCCGTAGTACAACAACGAAATCTGCACTTGACTACTTTTAAATAATCAATGTCAGATCTTGCGCAATTTAATAGACAGTATTTGAGACTCATATAGAAAGTAAAACGGTCAGATAATCATATTATTAACAAACTAAAGGCCAACTTTGACATCAGATTAAAGTGAGAAATATTTTATCCCAAAATTTGTGAAAAATTCTATAGGCTATTGACTATGTAGTTGAATAAGGAACTAATTCGTAACAGGTATTTTATTGTTTCATATGTTCAATTATACCCCAAAGATGATAAATTCACAAAGTGCTATTAAATTTAGGCGTGCGTTTTTACGAACGGCGTAAACTTATCGACGCTTACGTTTTTTAACTATAACTCAAAAACTATGCATTTGTCGTAAATACACATGATATGATTTTTTGTAGAGAATTAAATTTCCTATCTAATTGGCACTTTATGAATTCAAAAAACTTTTTTCTCAACAAAATAAGTCAAAAAAACTATTTAAAGAAAAGTTCAAATTTTTCACTTTTTCTTTTTTTTTAAATTTTTGAGTAGTACTTTTTTCTGAGTGAATTTAGGTATAGGGATTGATTCACAAAAAAGAAAGCTGATGTAATTCCCGTCAGAATGGTGACCGATAAAACTATTTTCGATAACAACCGGCTGAGATACAGTCGTTCAAAGTTACCAACTTTTTTACAATTTTATTACTTTTGACTTTTATACCATGTTATTTGTAATTTTTACACGCAAAAATTATTTTTATTGAGTACAAAAATTATTTCTGCTTTATCAGAGGTAACGATTAAGTTATTTGCTAAAAATTTTGATATTCATATGATCTTAGGTATAAAAAGAAGCTTTAATATTGTACTAAATTACAGTTCTAATTTTTTTAAAAATTAAATGTACCTATTATATTTCTCCCATAATGTTTTCAAATTCAATATCAATATCTTCATCAACATCGTTTTGGACATCTCCTTCTGTAATTTCTGGAACATCCGCATTTTCACAATTTTCTGGAACATCCGCATTTTCGCAAATAAATTGTTTGCAGCTAATTCCTAATTTTCTACAGCTGCAATTTCCGTGACAACCTTTTATACACCCGCAAGCTATTTGTTCCAGTAAATTCTGCAATTTGTTGTTTTAATTGGCACTAATCCATTTTTAGAATTTTTCCAAACCCACTCAAATGGATTTAAAATATTTCCTTCCCACTGTTGAATTTGGTGGTACGTCCTTAAACCGTAATATTTATTGGCATCAGAAGTTAGTGGGAAATTGGTTAGAGAAAATTTTGTGCTTTTTGATAATTTTTGAAAAAGTTGTAACCGAGAACTACCTAAACTGTTGGCCTTAATGCCATAAAGAGAAATTACGATTTAATTCTATTACGTAAATTGCGGCTGTAGAAAATTATAGGAATTAGTTGCTCCATGTTCTGCAAAGAATGTATGGGCCTAAATTGTGAAAATGCAGATGTTCCAGAAATGACAGAAGAGGATGTCCAAAACGATGTTGATGAAGATATTGATATTGAATTTGAAAACATTATGAGAGAAACATAATAGGTACATGTAACTTTTAAAAAAAATTAGAACTATAAATTAGTACAATATTAATTTTTTTTTTATACCTAAGATCATATGAATATCAAAATTTTTAGCAAATAATTTAATCGTTACCTCTGATAAAGCAGAAATAATTTTTGTACTCAATAAAAATAATTTTTGCGTGTAAAAATTACAAATAACATGGTATAAAAGTCAAAAGTAATAAAATTGTAAAAAAGTAGGTAACTTTGAACGACTGTATCTCAGCCGGTTGTTATCGAAAATAGTTTTATTGGTCACCATTCTGACGGGAATTACATCAGCTTTCTTTTTTGTGAACCAATCCCTATACCTAAATTCACTTAGAAAAAAGTACTACTCAAAAATTTAAAAAAAAAGAAAAATTGAAAAATTTGAGCTTTTCTTTAAATAGTTCTTTTGACTTATTTTGTTGAGAAAAAAGTTTTTTGAATTCATAAAGTGCCATTTAGATAGGAAATTTAATTCTCTACAAAAAATCATATCATGTGTATTTACGACAAATGCATAGTTTTTGAGTTATAGTTAAAAAACGTAAGCGTCGATAAGTTTACGCCGTTCGTAAAAACGCACGCCTAAATTTAATAGCACTTTGTGAATTTATCATCTTGGGGGTACAACTGAACATATGAAACAATAAAACACCTGTTACAAATTAGTTCCTTTTCCCCCTGTTTTTTTGTACATAGTCAATAGCCTACTAGCTACTGATTACGAAATTCTGACCTATGTACATATTTCCGCTAATTCACTAATCTGGTCATCATCAGTGGTGGAGGTCTCTATAAGCAACAGGATTCTAATGTTCAGACATGTTCCAGTACCACCTATTGAATACCGATATAAACTTTCCAGGCAATCCAATAAAATAAAGCTACTGAAGAAAGTTTCTATCATATTTAACCCTAGAATCATACGTACACGTCAAAACGACGAACGAACTTCTCTACCTGCTCCAATACTACAACTTGTCGGTAAATGCTTGCTGTGAGATTTCTGTTATCTAATTTATTTGTTGTTATAACAAATAAGACGTATTTATTTTGTTTATAGTCATTGTCGTTTTGTTTGTATTGAAATAGTGTCCGTCAAAAGAACGTCGATGTATGATTACGCGATGTTTTTTTTTTTTTTTTTAAGATTTTGTACTTCACATATAAAAGTTTTCCTAATTTTTCTAAAATTTATTAAAGATATGCATGTTATAATTAATTTATTCAATGATTATGATAATGTGAAAGATGATTACAGCTGTTTGACTTATAGAGACGACATAATATTGAAGTTTTAATATATTGAATCGAAAACTAAAGAATGCGTTTCAAGTGACTTAACAAGATTAACAATTTATTTTGTGGAAAATATTTTAATTTTTATTATTTTTTTGAGATCTTATTCAAAAAATTACTAACAAAATTTAGAAAATTTACAAATATGCCTAATGGGGAAATAACTACATATCTATAGGAATATTTATGACTGAGAAATTTCACATTCTGTAAAGTCACACATGTCCACTGACTCATAATAGTTCATAAATTAATTATTTGAAACACATGTTTTATGATACAATTGATGTATTTATCTATTTTTTAATTTTTATAATGAAAATATGCTTTGAAAAAAAGATTAAAAAAATTAATAAATATTTAGATTAAGAAATTTTTCCAAATCCAATTTTTTAATATATTTTGTTCGCTTTTGTAGTATTGTCACGTAAAAAAAATGTTTTTTGCAGATAAACTCTAAAACTCTCCGTAAAAAGTCCACCCGTCAAAACGACGTCGATGTATGATTAACGTTTCTCGTAGACTAACGTATGATTCTAGGGTTAAGCGTTCTTGTAAATGAACATGTTGATAAATGCAATGTTTGTTTGAAAATGCAAATATCATCATTAGTTTTTTTGCTATTTTTGCATATATACATACATATGAAAAAGAGAGTTGAAATTATTAATTATAGCATTTGTGCTTCTATTTATAACAAAACACAACTTATAGCAAAAGAAGTAGAGGTAACAAAGCGAAGAAATAAATACGGTACATACTTAGGTATTTACGTATTTATGTGTATAGATACCAGTAAATAATATTATTTACGGAAGCAACGTTTTATTTGAGGTCAATGATATAAATAAAATGTTTTTATCTCCACTTATCACGATGGTTAGTAGTAATAAATTAATGTACAATATAATATGTATTTCCAAGCATAAGTATATGTAAAAGATATCGGTATTGGAAGAATGTACAATATTTTGGTATGTAATACATATTTTATTTGCAAAAATTTTTGAATATGCATATCGAATGTTGCGTTTTTTATCGTATGATTCGTTATGAACCAATCACAATCAAGAATGACTCATGGTCATGACATATTTTTTTTTTTTGAACTTTTTAAAGATGTAACAATATTTAGTAGATTAATTGTTGTTCTTAAATAAAATTGTTTTTGTCGTTGATCCAAAGTGATAAGAGAGCAATAGAAATTAAAAAAGTTGACATCACACTGTAATACCGAAAATAATTGGAGCGGAGTGAGCGTAGCAAGTGAAGCTCCCACGGAGCGACTTAAATGGCACTTTCTTCTTCGGACATAACTTTGTCATTCTTTCACTGAGTTTAGACATGTTTTTGCTGAAATGTTCAAAATGTGACGGTCAAAAATGGTTTCAAGCTAGAAAATCAAAAAAATTATCAGTTTGTAAATAAATCAAGAATAATTAAAAGGAATCAGCCACAGTTAAATGTAAATTTCAACTAAAAATGACATCAATGACAAATGAAGTACAATTAAACGTACAGTTTTAAGTTACTGCAGCCACTGTGACATAAAAATAACAAATACCCCTGTCGCAGCATCCTGTTTATAAAAGTTTATAAAAGTTAGTTTTTCTTGGAAACTACTTGACATAGAATAATAGTTTAATGACCTTTTTTTATGTGATTTGTTTATCCTCTTTCCAATGGTATAAAAAAATTTCACCAAAAATTTTTGAATAAGGGGAAATTTTGGCAAAAAACTAATTTTTTGACGAAAAATGCCCCAAAAACCATGTTCCGGGCTTTGGACGTGTCTGGTTAGCGAACTTGTCCAACGGTTTGGGTCTTCCAACATTTTCACCAAATTTTGTAAAAGTAGGACATTTCGTTCGTGAGCTATCGTACGGACCTATATATATATATATATATATATATATATTCGATTTCTAGGGACCTCAAAACAAATTTCTGTTATAGTCCCGGGTTCAAGTCGTGTCATGACAGTGGCTGTAATAGCTGATTTTTCGATTCGAAAATTCGCTAAAAGAAACAAAACAGAAAAATAGGTACCTTCGTCTAATTTTGCTTTTATTTGTGATATTTGTTTGATGACGTCAGACCATGTTTAGCCATTTACCATCAGTTTTGTATGAATTTATGGAAAAAACAACATACTATTTTACTAGAAAAAACTTTTTGTTCTGTTATCCTCCCCAGCGTTTCCACCAGAAAAGTATTAATAACCACATGTATAGTGGACTCATAAACTAAAAATTAGTTTTAAATGTTTGTCTGGTTAAGAGAACTTAACAAATATAAATATTTTTCAGTTTGTATGATTACCTATTATTTTTGTAATGGATTGTATATATGAGGGATATTTTTGTCAATATTTAAAACTTTCTATACATTCCACTTTCAAAATTGCCATCAAAACACTACTATGTACACGAAACGCGCATTATGTCATATATCAATTTTATTTATCAAAACTAATAATTATAAAAATCAATAGCTATTTAATCAACATATATAAATTCTATTGATGATAATTTTATATTTAAATGTGTAATATAATATTACAAAACTACCGTAACTAACATGTATTTATATATTCAGTTATTATAGTATATTTATAAGTATTATTGCAAATTTCCTTTAAGACATGTTGGACTGAGTACGAAAGGATATTGTTTTGTTTTTTGTTGTTTTTTCTCAAGAATCAGTGCAGTATTTTATATTGTCACTGCAACTCTTAATAAAGATCGAAAATTTTTAAGACAGTGATAGCGATTTAGATATTTCTAAAGTGTAATTGGTAATTTAGCTATTGTCTTACTTTTGTCAAAACACTACCAAAATGGAATTGCAAATTAAATCCATGAAATCAGAATTGAGGAGATTGTCGAGTCTACAATTTTTTTCCAACTTTTTTATCTAGCTGACTAGCTGTAATGAACGGCTTGTCTTCTGTTTACTGTCCAAATGTCTTATGATAATTTTTTTTTATTACTCATGCGGGAGAAGTACCAACTTGGCGCACACATTTCTGTACGCAAAATAGCTGTTTGCCCACTGTACTCTTCCCACATAATTTTTGCGTGCGGAAAGTAACTTTCCACACGCAAATTGACAAAAAAACATGCAAAATTTAATCAAAACACGCAAAGCCGCCTCTTGATTTTTTATTTAATAAATATTTCATAATTATTTCTATAGAAACCACCAACAATGTAATTTAAACAATAATTAATTCAGAAGAAAAAGACGAACACTTAAAAATATTATTTTAAAAAGTAATAAAAATGTCAAAAATAGTAATAGTAATAGAAAAAAGTATGTCAAATTCGTAATAAAAAATAGCATGTGCAACTCGTGCGGGATTGTCGATTGCCCACTCAAGCGAATGAGCACACTCACTACGTTCGTGCGCTCAACTTCGCTTTCGTGGGAAATCGACAATTTCCCGTACTTATTGCACAATATACTATTGCACGATCGTGAATTTTCGTGTACTTACCGACATTGTTGAAAATGTTGATAAGTTACATTTCCTAAACGTTTTTTTATATCTATGGAAACCAAGAGATAACAGTATAGGAAATAAAATAACAGTGTGAGAAGTAAAATCAGCTCAAAAGTGTAATTATTTATTTATATTAAGTACAAAAATTAATTAATTATTAGTACAATTTTCATTAGTCTGCCGAACATTGTTATTAATAATATTGCTATTAAATTTGTCCTTATATTTTATTAACTTTTCAAAAGGTTCTTCCATCATTTATTAAAAATTTTCTGCATGTTTTCCTATCGTTCTTTCAATTTTCTTTCAGTTGTAAATACTTCATCAGTTTCATTATTAACCTGTCATCGTAGATTGACATGAGTCTGCCAAATTATTTTCTTCAATTTTTTCAAATAGTTAAAAAAATTATCCACGCGAATTATTGACAATAATTAATGATGATGACTATTTACACAGTTGTCAGTTGTCGCTGCATAGATTTGTAGTTAGTTAATGTATAATATTTATTCATTGCATTCTATGTAATAACATAATATGAATTTAAATTTCACGTATATTATAGGAATTTAATTTTTTATTCAATATATTAAACACATGCTTATTATTTAATTACCTTAAACTAATCGTTAAAAAAATATTATAAAATACAGGGATTTTTTAGTGCTTTTAATGGTCTCGAAAATTGCAAAAGCTCGACTTTTTGGGTCAACTTTTTCTCGATCAGTAAAAGCAACTATTACGTGATTTGATACGTTTTTATAGAATTTATGAACTATCCAACATACTGAGGTTTTAAAGCTAAATAAGTTACGATTTTTTTGCTTCTATGGACCATTTGCAAACATCAACATCTGGTTTAATTGCACCTCTACCAACTACTATTTTAATTAAGAGGGACCACTAGTGTGACCGCCTGAAAAAGAGGTGATTTTTGGGAATTTTTTAAAGAAAACTACTGTATGAAATGTTTTAATATGTTAAGGCTGTATTCGTTGATATATAATAAATTCATGATAAAACTTTTGGACCAAAAAATTGAAAATTCAGTGAGTTATTCGCGATCTGCCTAGGCTGCAAAACAAGTTCCCCACTGCTGCAGTGATAGCGACCTTCACAGTGCTTAAAATCAAAAAAATCAAAAAGCCTATTAAACTAGAAGGTATTGCCCGTGCCATGAACCTCAATCGAAAAGTTGAAATTCAACAAAATGGCGGAGTTTTTTAAAAAAAGTTTCAAAAGTTGCGCGAAATTTTGATGATTTTTGGCCTGCAAAAATTACATTTTTATTCGATCGAAAAACTGAAGGTTCATCGTTCATGGCACGAAGAAATATATATAAAAGAAGCTGCAATAAGAATCAACTCGATCGGATGATTTGTTTTCGAGTTATAACTGCAGCAAATTTCAAAAATGTAGTTTTTCTTTACTTTACCTTTGAGTTTTAATCACTGGGAATTTTTACTAAAATTATTTACGATATACTCACTATAACGGTCATAGTAAAACTAGATGAGTCGTTTAAATGTGCCAGGGTCTAGCTTCTCCACAACATATGACTGGCAGCCACGTCCAGAAACTTCCGGACTATCAACCTTCATACATTTCTCAATACCTCAAAGTTAACAATGAAAATCAGAATCCGCTGTTCGGATGACTGTAACTCAAAAACTATTTGAGATATGCACTTGAAATTTTAGTATGTTATTTTTAAAGGTTTAGACTATCGAAATATGCAAAGAATAATTTCTAATTTTTTCAAAATGTCACACTAGTGGTCCCCCTTAAATGGCCAGTAAAAACATATAGGTCCCTTGTTTCTTCCTATTCTACAAACTAGCAAAGTTTGATTAAAATTGAGAATTTCTTAAGTAATAATTATTTAAGTAAAAATATTGAATAGTGAGTGGAAAAAACGACAAAAGTATTAAGTAATATTTCTCTTTATTTAGTTTTTAAAATACAAACGTGTATAATTTCTGAAATACACTTAATACCAGATCTTGGTTTGTTGAGAGATTGCATTGTATTTTGTAATATTTGAAGGTAAATGTATAGCCCACCTGACACAGTACCCCAAATTTTTAATGTCTTTTATTGTAATGTATTTACTCTTTACAAAAAAAAATATTATTATAGGTGACAAATTTTAAAAAGAATAATACCAATGCAAAAAAATTAAGCAATTCTTCTTGACCGACACGAAAAGTTTTAATAGAATAGAAATTACTACTTAAGTATACTTACGGAGTATTGTATAAATTGTTTGTAAATTATAAGAACAGTAACGGTCAGAAATAATGAACTATCGAGACTTTTCCGTCATTTGGAAATTAACATGATGGTGAGTCTGGAGTAGTTAGATATATAGTGTTCCCTCTGAGGAGTGCGTTTGTGCACAAAAGCAACAATAAATGGACTAAAATAATACATTTGCGCACAGTAAATTCAAATTTTAAACGACCCTCCGTCTATACAACGTTGTTATCGACTTTTCAATTCTTATTACACATTTTAGCGAATTTCGAAAACTCGAAATTCAGCTATTACAGTAGGTCTCATGACGCAATCTGAGTCCGGGACTATGGCAGAAATCTGTTTTGAGGTCCCTAGAATACGAAAATGATATTCACTAAAATTTATATATATATATATATATATATATATATATATATATATATATATATATATATATATATATATATATATATTTATGTGTTTCCACGATAACTCTCGAACGAAACGTCTAACGCTTATGAAATTTTGTGTGCGGACTGGATTCTGAATTGGCTTGGCTAAGTTCGTTAGCCAGACACGTCGGATGCCCAGAAGTAGGTTTTCTGGCCATTTTTTATCATTCGATCTTATCATAAGACAGTTCGATTTTTACATCGTTGAAAAGGAAAAAAAAATTATGAAGAAAATGTTCTTATAATTTTCTTTCTATGTTAAGTAGTTTTCGAGAAAATCGTAATTTTCACTATTGGCTTATTTTGCTCTCTTTGTCATTGTAATAAGTAATTTATATTTCTATCTCAGTTCTTTATGAAGTATAAAAATATTTCACTTTTTTATTAAAGAATTTTGTGAGAACAAGTGAAGTATATTCACATACATGTGTTATAACACACACATGTGTAGAGTTTTGTTTCTCATTTATTGCATTATAATTAGCATGGTTCTATCTCATGTTAAAAAATGTAAATTAAACAGATTTTCTAAGCTAATGTAATGAAGAATTTTTTTTTTTTTTTTTATTGAATTTTTAAGTAAACAAGAAATTGAAGATTATGTTATGATATAATATTATTAAATATATGAAACAAAACAAAATATGTATAATGTACATATGTATGCACGGAAAAATATTTTGAATCGATTTTGAAAATTTTTTCACTAATAATTAATAATGTTAAAAAATTAAACCATTTCAAATGGATTTAAGGTATTTTATGTGAGGTCAAGGTTTTCGGGACCTAAAAAGGCCAGAAATTAATTAACCAATCGATTTTAAAATTTTTTTCACAGTTAGTAAGTTAAAGTATTTGAATTAATTAATTAAATGATGTCCGCAAGAAGCTTACGGACTGCCATAAGTTATATGAGATCCTTAGAACCCTTTTCTTACTGTTAGAGTACTAGACTTGTATAAGTTTCGCCAGGATTTACTGATCCCATAATTGTAAAAAATAAACTAAACGACCAATTTTAAAAAAATCTTCACTGTTACAGAGCTAAACTATTTTAGATAGATTTAGCATACATACTGTAAGGTCCGCCAGGGTCCACAGGACCCAAAAGTGTCAAAAATAAACTAACTGACCGATTTTGAAAATTTTTTCACTGTTACAGAGCTAAACTATTTTAGATAAATATCGATTACGTTATGTAAGGTTCGCCTGGGTCCATAGGACCCAAAAGTGTCAAAAATAAACTGCCTGATCGATTTTGAAAACTTTTTCACTGTTACAGAGCTAAACTGTTTTAGATAAATATAGATTCCGTTATGTAAGGTCTGCCAGGGTCCATAGGATCCAGAAGTGTCAAAAATAAACTAACTGACCGATTTTGAAAATTTTTTCACTGTTACAGAGCTAAACTATTTTAGATAAATATAAATTACGTTATGTAAGGTCCACCAAGGTCCATAGAACCCAAAAGTGTCAAAAATAAACTAACTGACCGATTTTGAAAATTTTTTCACTGTTACAGAGCTAAACTATTTTAGATAAATATAGATTACGTTATGTAAGGTCTGCCAGGGTCCATGGGATCCAAAAGTGTCAAAAATAAACCAACCGACCGATTTTGAAAATTTTTTCACTGTTACAGAGCTAAACTATTTTAGATAAATATAGATTACGTTATGTAAGGTCTGCCAGGGTCCATGGGATCCAAAAGTGTCAAAAATAAACTAACCGACCGATTTTGAAAATTTTTTCACTGTTGGGGAACTAAGCTATTTTAGATAGACATACATTACGTTATTTAGGGTCCGCCAGGGTCCATGGGACCCAAAAGTGGTAAAAATAAACTAACCGACCGATTTTGAAAATTTTTTCACTGTTACAGAGCTAAACTATTTTAGATAAATATACAGGGTGTAAACGAAATAACTCTCTTCCTTTTGAGGGGTGACTCGTAGCACCCTGTAGACACTAAAACCACAGGAATTTTTTCGGAATTCACAGTTTGAGAAAATCACAAATTGACTCGCTACATGATGTTTCAAATTTTTTTTAAGTACGGCCCTGACTAAATTATGCATATCCTCCTTAATATCAAAGGTACAAAATAATTTTTATTGATTAAAATTCTATAAAATTTTGTAAACATGTTTATTTCTAGTTACCATTAATTGAAAACAAAACATAGGTATGTACAGTGTGTCACAGCTAAAATCAGACAAAACTTTTTGACTATAAAGTGAGTTAATTGTAACTGATCATGTCTCAGATTTTGCTATTTTCCACACCACCCAGGGGGTATAGCAAACGGCGCATTTTTTTTTACGTGGTTTCCCCTTTAGGTCTAGTCCACTCGCCTGAATATTACTCACTTTTCGAAAGTGAGATAATTGTTGCGATTTTGCCATTACGGACGCAAACCAAAAAGATCTCCAGAAATTGCGGTGAGGGAAGTCAATTTCCATTTATTTACATAGTTACATATTTTTTTTTTAAATGAGTTAGGAAAAACTTCTGTTTATTAATATGATAGACAAAGATAAATACAGATGCATATAAAAAGATCCTTTTTGGCTTGTGCCCATATTACATACTATCTATTATTTACATTATTTACATTATCTATTATAATATTTTCTATTATTTACATTATCTATGTACATAATTATTATTAATCAAACTACTTAAATGTTAAAAATGTAAATTATTTAAAACTACTCACGAATCATGCTGACATGAAATTTGATAAAAAATTAAACTACTATAATAAATGCTGGAAGTGATTTCCGTTGACTCGAAGACAGGCCTCTATCCTGCGATTAAAATTTTGCCTAACATTACTTAGAATATGGGGATCTTCGTGAATAATCGTAGCTGCATCAAAAATACGAGCACGAAGTTCGTCAATATCGTCTATTTCTGATTGATAGACGACAGATTTCATATGACCCCAGAGAAAGTAATCGAGAGGGTTTAAATCCGGGCTACGAGGTGGCCACTTTATTGGTCCATTAAGACCAATCCATTTTCCGGGATAAACCCGGTCCAAATGCTCAACAACGATGTGACTCGCATGAGCGGGAGCGCCATCGTGCATATACCACATATCCCGTATTGTTGCAAGTGGTATATCCTCCAAAAAATTAGGGAAATCCTTTTCTAAAAATTGTAAATAATTTCGGCTATTTAAACTTACTGGAAGTTCTTTTGGCCCAAGTAAATAGTCTCCTAAAATTCCAGCCCAAATATTAATTGAAAATCCCCATTGATGGCCAGCTTGTTGAAAAACATGTGGATTTGCATCTGACCATACGTGGGCATTATGATAATTTAAAATTCCGTCACGGCTGAATCGACATTCATCAGTGAATAAAATATTTTTTAAAAAAGAAGGATTTTCCCTTTGCACCCCTTGAATCCATTCACAGAATGCACGTCGACGCGGGAAATCGACTTCAGTTAAATGTTGAACGCGCTGTATATGATATGGATATAGCAAGTGGTCTCTTAAAATGTTACTAACAGTAGTATGCGACAGACCAAGCTGACGTGCTATATTACGAGTACTTTCCCTTGGATCATTTTCCACAATATTAAGAACTTCACCCTCAGCCTGTAATACTCTACGTGTTCTTTCTCGTCCCCTACCTTCGAAAGTAGGCAAAACAGTGCCCTGATCTCTTAGACGCTGTATTGCTCCAACAATGGTTTCCCGTGCTGGTGGACGTCTATTGGGAAAACGCTGGATGTATAATTGACGTGCAGCAGTTGTATTACATTTGGTTTCCCCATAAATTAATATCATATCAGCATATTCTTGACTAGTGTACATTGTAAAAATAAATTTATAATCAAAAATATAACACAAATTAAATTAAACGTAATTAAACAAAAATTCACTACTCTTCACTTTACAACCTTATAATTAATATTAACAAATTTTATCAATCACTTAATATTAATAATTAGAATAAATAAAATATTAATAATTAATTAATATTTTTACACAAAACTTCAGTAGTTATTTACATTAAATTATTTATTTAATCTAATATTTATAACTTATAAGTATTTAATTTAGAAAATGTACAATTTAACAAACGCAACAATCAAAATGCCTTTTTGTAACGGATACATTAAAAGCAGTAAGCAAATGTTATAAGACATTGTAAGTACATATTGCATTCAGTATGTTTACAATTTACATACATCAACGTATGTACTCAGAACAGAGAAAGTCTTATCTGCGTTATATGCTGCTATGCAACAGAAAACAACTAGGCAAGCTTATGTATATTATTGACTGATAACGGAAGTCATAAATCTTTCACCACACCGAACACAAATAGAGGAGCCTATTTTCAAAAGTGGTCATCTCCAGTTTATGATATTAAGAGAAAATCACGTTTCACGCTAATAAAAATTTTTTTGAGTTATTTAAACATCAAGTAATATAAAGAATTATAAAAAATATAAACGTTTATAGAGATTACAGGAGAAAAAAGGAATTTAAAGTTGGATTTGACTAATTTTGTTTATTAGGTAGGGATTTAGACAAATTTGAAAATAGAGTGGATTTGACCAATTATGACGTAGATGGATTAGGATTTGACTATATTTGAATGACTATCATTAATAAATATCATAATATTGAAATCAGGGTTGTAAAAAATTGTATTAAAACAAATCAGTGAAAATATTTAATTTGTACATGTACATTTTTATTAACTTTTAAATATTGTACAGTTAAAAAGAAATTTTTAATAAAAATTTAAATATAATAAGAGATTAAAAAAAAATTTAATCTATTATCTGGTAATTATTTTATTTCTATTATCCATTGATAACAATATTTAATACAAATTAATGATAATATATTATATACAAACTTATGATTATGACTATATTCCTATTATAAAATAAAAATTTTTATTATGAAATGTGCAACCCTAATCTTTCGAACCTATTATAAGTGCACGAAAATAACGTATCTTTCCCTCGTTGCTTGAAAGCGTTTATTATTCTGTAATGTTGCTGTTCTTTCCCTGGATTGATGAGGCAGTACTTCTTCTACGAACTTTTCCATTTTATTGCATAAATCTTAATGATTTTAAAAAGAAACCACTTAAAGAAAACAAGTCTACAGAAGTCTGAATCATGTTGTAACATACAAAATTTTAAATGTGGCACCCACATTTGCGATTACAGGATTGGTTGAAATGGACTTGATACGTTTTGAAAATAAAGACGTCTGGATTTGGCTACTATTGAAAATTAACTAAAGATAAATTTATATTTTACATGCTTATGTATGAGATTTTATTAAATTTGAAAGTCACAGACTATGAAGAATGATATTAAGTACCATCATCTACCGCTTTCAGTTGAAAAATTATAAATTTGGTGTTGACCACTTTTGAAAATAAGCTCCTGATATATTATAAGCAAAGTTAACAGAACAAAAATGTTATATTATCATCTCCCATTTGTAGGTAATTGAAAAATTTCAAGGACATTCACTTCTATGGAAAAAAAAACGTTTCAAAATAAATCGATACTGATTATGTACAAACGTAAAGATGTGCTAATGAGGTCAGTGTATTTAATGGTACCATGTGGTACAAAAATTTTATTACCTAACTTTTTTAAGAAAATTATTTTAAAAACATTAAATTTTTTTTATAAAATAAAATAAAAACCTAATACATATGTCATTAATCGATTTGAATATCAAATAATTTAAAAAGTTCTGAACAAAGGTTAGTATTTTTATACATTTCAAGTTACTTTTGAATTTAATGTATTGTAATGATATCAAATTGATATGATTTGTTTCGTAAGTTTCCTATTTCTCAGAGACAAAGTGTAAAATGTAACAATATAAGACCAATTACACACTCATACAGTCACAACTCTCCGTGTAATACGCAACTTATAATACTTCCTAGAAAGTATACTATTTTAAATTACATATCACTGAAAATGTGAGCTATTTTTAACAGTTTCTTTTTCACATGAAATTAAATTTATTCATAATTATTACTGTACGTATAAAAAAATATCGAGCCATTACCGCTGACTTATCGTAAGCGACACTTTTATCGAAATTCTGATTTTTATTGTAACATTTTAAATTATAACGGACCAAGCATTGTTAACGTTTCGCTTCAAAAACCATTAATTACAGAGTTATAGCAATGTTAAGTTTCAATTTAATAGCACATTTCTGTGTAAAAATATTTTTTATGTCATACTAGTTCGTTATTGTGTTTTTATTGCTTAGTTACCAACTATCTAATGTCGTACTTTATGCCGTGCGGGCATAAAGTTCACTTTATGGCCCGCGCGGGCATAAAGAGAAAAAAATTAGTCAGCATTCACCTAGCAACGATAGTGTCTACTATGATAAAATGGCAATGTTATTAATTCAAACCGGATTTTTTAAAATACTGATTTGTATTGAGATTGGATTGCAATAACGAACTAGTATGACATAAAAGTTTGTATGCACCGCAGGCATAAACAGATGTTTATGCCCTCGGGCGACTTACAAACCCTCAGGCCAGAGGCCCTCGGGTTTGTAATACGTCGCCCTCAGGGCATAAACATCTATTTATACCCTTGATACATAAATAACTCTAAAAACCTTCTGTCGCTTACGATAAGCCGGCGGTAATAGCTCGATATTTTAGTTTTTGGGTTGCAATTTTTGAGACACATTGTACACAATGTTTATACGTTTTTAGGACACAAATACAGTATTCTTGTTTTCATAAATGGTGGTTCCCAGATGTTTTTGGAAAAACAGAAAACTATTTTACAAACATGATATGATCAGAGCCGGATTAAAAAAAATTTTTAAGGGCCCCTTTTTTTAGTATCAAATTTTTTCTGTTAAAAAACACTTTTGGTTAAAATTTTTTGGCAAATATTAATTACATAGGTGAGATCTACCCACTGTTTTCGTACGGAGAGTTATATATTTTACACCCTGTAGATTACGTTATGTAAAGTCTGCCAGGGTCCATCGGATCCAAAAGTGTCAAAAATAAACTAACCGACCGATTTTGAAAATTTTTTCACTGTTGGGGAGCTAAGCTATTTTAGATACATATAGATTACATTATGTAAGGTCTGACAGTGTCAGTAGGACCTAAAAGTGTCAAAAATAAAATAACTGACCGATTTTGAAACTTTTTTACCGAGGTAAACTATTTTAGATAGGTACAGGTTGTGTTATCTGAGATCCACAACTGTCCTGCGGATGCAAATGCGGCGTAGAATGCTACACAACGGGTTTTGAATATATATATATATATATATATATATATATATATATATATATATATATATATATATATATATATATATATATATATATATTACATAAAGTCCGCCTAGAATATACGGTCGAGCTGATTTTTTAATGAGGTCCACCGGGATCTTGCAGATCCGAAAACGCCAGTAATAAGCTATCGAACCGATGCTAAAAAATTTCTCACTGCTAGAGAACTAAATTATTTTAGATGGATACAACTATGCTGCACAAAATTCGTTCGGGTTCTTGGGTCCCCAAAAATACCAAAACTAATTACCCAGCCGATTTTAAAAATTCTTTTACTCTTAGAAAGCTAAACTATTTTAAATAGGTACAGGTCTTAGATGAGATCCGCCAGTACCCAAGATTTGGAAATTCGCTATGTTATGCAGATGCTGCGACAGGGGTATTTATAAATATTATAATTCGATTTTTACAAAAATTGCAGAAATAAAAAAAAAATTACAGAGAACATTGAATCAGGCACTAAATTAAGGTTACCCGTTACACATTACTGTAAATTACCCTTCGTATAATATTATATCCAATTCTGTTTTCACATACTTAAAAAAAATCAAAATTTAGTTACTATACAACTTTTTCTTTATTGTTGTTGCACGATAGTGATATTATTTTCTTATATATCCAATTTACTGATAACCTCTGTATGAAGATAACAATAAAAATAAATGCAAACATTTTTCGTTCCTGAATTAACTCAATAAAACAAATAATAATTTCAGAAACGGAAAAATAATTATGTAGGTAGATCGTAATCTAAAATTAATATGGATTTATTCACAATTATTAATATCACTTGTCTATTTCAGATTTATAGATTTTCATTTCAGATAAAGTTATATACAAAAAGTAACAATTAAAATAATTAGTTTTCAATAATTTAATAACAGTCTATAACATTATTAAATATTTATTGTTTCAATATTCAAATAGATATTTGTTGTTTGTTGTGTTTACTTTACATATAAATAGTATACAAGATAGTTACATAAAAAAATAATAAAAAGTGAAATTCAAATAAATTGAGTGTTACTTTTTAAGTGCAGTTTGGTGGTAACATACAAGAAAGGTTAAGGTAACGGATTTTTCTTTGTTGAATTATTTTGACAATGAATTATTCTACAAATTTCTATTAAAAAATATATAAGCAGAGGATATTTTACCAAATATACTTTAGTAATTTTATTTATACTTTTTATGGTTTTGAATTTAATTAGTTTTGGTGTTGTGTTAGACAATTTTAATATTTACTTTCTGTTTTTAATTATTATTTATTTTATTTCACTATTTTAATATAATTTTTCATTAGTTTTGGCTTTTGACAGTGGATTTTTGTGTTACACATATTTGCACTAGTTAAATTTTCTTTATTATTTTAACAGTAATAATGTAAGGTGGGCTACGTATTTTCAGTTGTATTAACACTATGAGGCCCGAGCACTCTCATAGTAAACTTCCCCGGAAGCCGGCAATATTTAAAAAAAAAAACTTTATAAATACATAAAATAAAATGATTCAAACACTGAATAGATTCAACACAGTTCAACATGTATGTGTAAAACTGTAAACATACGTACGTGATACGTACATACTACATGTACACTAACATTCAAATCAATCTTATTTAAAAATATTTAAATTATATTTTTTATATATTTTTAGTTTATCTTAAAATTTTTTATACATAGAAACTAACAGAGTAGTGTGTGTTGGTATGTATTTGTGTGAGGAGGAACACATCCGTGTGATGAATGATGATAATCATCACACACATAATGCGTAACCAACTAATCAATTAATCATTAATCGCCATCGGCCTCTGGGGATGTTTTGTTTGGTTTCGGATGCCGAAGCCGTGGGACTGAAAGTGTTAAAATAAGTTTCAACATTTCTATTATTACTAGATTTTTCAAAAATGATTAAAAATAAGAGATATTTGCATAAATTTGTATGCAAAACTATAACTTAATATGTAGTATCAGGGCCGGACCTAGAGTTATAAGGAGGGGGGGGGGCAAATTTTCCTGTTAGCGCCCCTCGCAGTAAAAAAATTTTTACCTGGATGATGACAAAAAAAGTCACCTGGACCCTACCATAAATCGGCACCATTGACCTTTTTTTTTTTTGGTCATCACTTACTTACAAATTCACTTTAACCCTATCATAAATTGTTACTATTCACGTTTTTTTTTTTTTTTTTGCTCATCACTTGCTCCAGGACCATTGACCCTATCATAAATTATAACTGTTGGCCTTTTTTTTTTTTTGCTCTTCACTTCAAAAATTTTTTTAATTTTTCTCCGCCCAAAAAAATTTCACCATTTTCGCGCCCCTCAAATTACGTTTTTGGCGCCCCTAAAATCATCCAGGGGGGCACGTGCCCCCGCTGCCCCCTTAGATCCGGCCCTGTGTAGTATAGTATATTTTTATTATTGCAAATCATTGAAAATAATAAACAGTAAATTAAATCATTAAAAATTTTACGATTTTCGTTCTTGAAGATGTGTATTTAGAGAAATGTTCATATATATGCACATATTAAAAAGTGAAAATGCAAACTGATTTAAGATAACGTTATTTAGTTGCCATGAGTACTTATAAGAATCTAATAATAATTAATAAATAATAATAAAATAATTAATAGTCTTATCTTTTAACGGTTGAAAACGGTATATCTAATCATTATAGACCGGATGAAATAATTTTTCACAGGACCGGCTTAACGATTTCAGTGTAATACTGTTAGACTGTTTGTATTTATGTATGAGTCTGCTGCAACAGAAATAACAGAATCCTGAAAATTTATTGAAATTCAACATAGAGAAGCAAAAACTTTTTAGAAAAATTTTGTTATGTGAGATTTATATCAAAAATATAAAGGGGCCCCAAATTTTATTGAATTAAAGTTTTGCAATATTTATTTGTCTAACTAGCTCGCAGTTACATATAAAACAAAATTTATTACTTCCGTTCTCACCGACAGCTTTCTTTGAGTATCAATTGACAAACAAACTCCTTATCTCTTTTTAACTTTTTAAAATTTAATATATGTACCTTGTTTACAATTTTTTAAAATTTTTAGTTTTCTACATAGGTACATACACATGCAATGTAAATCAAGCAATATTTAATCTAGTTGTACATTTCATTCAAACACATAAACAAAACATCATTTTGATGACATCGTACGTGTCGTACGTATAAATATGTACGTATGCATTATTTGTATTTAACCACAGATACTATTGATATTAGAATATTTGTATGGACCATACAATAGAAGTTTTTTAGATATTATTTTTTTGAAGCAAAATCGTCATATTGATTAACACCTTTTTATGATCTACAAACACAGAATACCTACAAACTATCGATGGTAATGAATATTTTTTAATTTTTATGTGATTTTTGTTGTAATTGGAGAGTATTTATTAATAAATGTTCTAAAAATATTTATACTAACAAATATAACATCAGTTAATCTAGAAAAATTTTAAATCCCCTCTTGTTTAACCATCCATATTCGTCAACACTTTTAGTCACTTTTCATTTTCATATAGATTGTGTATATAAGTGTATTCCCACTATTTATTCAATGCTCAAAAGTATATACAAAAAAAATATTAGCAAAAATGAAATAAATACCTACATAATATTTTATTAGATAACACATTATTAACGTTACATTTTTTTTTCTTAATATGTATACTTTTATTTGTGTATAGTTTGTTGGCAAGATATACTAGTTTTGTATGAACATTTTTTAAGGAAAAATTAAGTAATATTTTCTAAAACATATTATGTTAATTCGATTTAAGTTAATCAGTTTATGTATGTATGTATGTAAAGGAACATTATTTGCTCTAGCAGTCTCATACATAAATACAAACAGTCTAACAGTATTACACTGAAATCGTTAAGCCGGTCCTGTGAAAAATTATTTTATCCGGACTATACTAATCATTATTCTTATCAACGAGAGATTGTATATTAATTTGTCTGAATCTAAAAATAAAAATAATATTTTAGTTAGGATAATTGATCTAATTATCTGGTGGAAGTTGAAGGTTAATTGAGATAACACTGACACAGCTAATAAATTTTATTTGGCTGGTTTGTTGAATTGTTAACAATGGATAATTTGTTCTTTTTTTCATTCTAGAATTTAATTTAAATTTTGTACATATTATATAGGTACTACTGTTGTCGACTGTTCTTTTTGTATTATGATTACTGCTGCCAACAGACGAATTTTAAAATTAAAAAATAATAATGTTCCAGCACTGTCTACAAATTTTAAGCTATTTCGGCTACCACATTCAACTCATAGCTTATATTAGAAATTTTGTTATTAAATACTGTTTAATTTAGGAAAATACCATTCATGGGATTGCCAACTATATCCGAACGTTTTTGAGAATATAAATTTTTTGTTTTAAATAGAGGACGATTTGTTTACCAGTCTTCAATTATGTGTATTCTAATTTTTGGCGACATTAGAACTGTGGAATATGCTAAGAATAAAACTCTGATGTAATCTATATTTTTACACAAAACTCCTAATTTTTGGCGACATTAGAACTGTGAAATATGCTAAGAATAAAACTGATGTAATCTATATTATTAAACAAAACTCATTTAGATATTTCTTGTCAAGAAGTATGAAAATTTAACCTCTGTCACGTTTAAATCTTTAAATATTTGGATACAAAATTCCAGTGTTATAAGGCAATGATAGTTTAATTTTTTTTTTTTCAAAAAGAAAAGTGGTATTTTGCTAAGTAAAATATTTATTTATTATTTATAAATATGGAATACCATAAAGTAACGCTTACAGGTCCGGACCTAGCCGAAGTGGCGCCCGGAGCAGCGTTGAAAAATGGCGCCTCTCTAGAAAAATATATATTCCTTCAAACTTTTTTCCTCTCAAAAACCAAGTGACGAGCAAAAAAAAAAAACGTGAAATACCTAATTCTGGCGCCCTTTTAAATCACTTTTTGGCGCCCCCCTAGATTCGGCCCTGAACGCTCAAATCTACTAATATCAAATGTTTGATGTTGAATTGGTGCTAGGTAGATACAAGTTTTAAGTATTGCCTTCTCCGGATGAAAATATAATAATTTGTAAGTAGGTATACATATCACACATAAGATATTGTAGTTTTTCAGTTTTGGTAAGCACGATAAAAATCAAACCAAAATTTTTATTAGTCAATTTAACTGTTTTCAAATTCATAGTAACGGAATATTAAATTGTAATACGAATTATACTCACTTATTTTATTCGTGAAATTGTCTTATCGTATTACACTCGAATTATATATGTTTTCTGAATTTTGTGTTTTCTACAATTCGAATTTGTTGTCCAAAAGCAATTAGCTCGAAGAACCGTCAACCCAAAAATACTCCAGCTGTGCAATCACATTTTTGCCAGTTGACAGTTTTTCGTTATATATAAACATTTATTTATTGTCATGTCACACTACTGGAGTGGCTCTCGAACAAGGATCGGTAGCTTCGTGTCAAAGTATCTGACTGATCGTTAGAAAATCCTGAGTTCGAGTCCCAATCAATACAGTTTGACAATTTTTCAATCACCATATGATTTTTAATTAAAACTTTTTATTGGAAATAATCCAAGTCTCTCCTGTAATAGTAAGCGAAAAAAGAGTTAAACTTTGAAGTAAAATGATTCAAATTTCTTTTTTAAGAGTTGAAAACTGTAATAAAATAGTTTTTAAAAATCAAGTCAAAACTTATTTTTATGATTTTACTGTTTTGCAAACGAGAGTAGAATTATTACATTTTTATTTACATACTTTCACAATGTATGTTCATTTATTATTATCAGCATAGGTGGGTATAGTTAGTCACTTAACAGCAACTTGCTATTTCGGGTGTAAACAAGAATTCAATGTTTCGTGTTAACAAATGCTTATTATAGCATCATGCTTGTTGGTTACATACTTTCTTCAACGACAGTGATTGTCGGCTTAATGGCTAGAACCGATCTGAAAAATTTCACACCCATAGTGAAAAAAAGTGATCATATCAGTAGCGTGCATTCAATGAAAAAAAGTGATGCATTGCACATTTTTTTTTAAAATTCATCAACTTGAATCTCTTGTGTAGGTATGATTTTTTATAGTGATTGATAGAGAACCTTACGCAGTTTTTAGATTTTACAGTACATTCTCGGATAGATCTAAAATAATGTATCAAAAATTCAGTAAGTGTATGTTAAACACGCATTAATTTTAGGGGGGATATATAATAAATTCAAGATAAAATTTTTGGACAAAGAAATTGAAAATTCAGTGAGTTATTCGAGATCTCCCAAGGCTCCAAAAAAAAATTTCCCCCACTGCTGCAGTGACCTTCACAATGCCTGAAATCAAAAAAAACCAAAAAGCCTATTAAACTAGGAGGTATTGCTTGTGCCGTGGACCTCAATCGAAAAAAAAATTGAATTTTAACAAAATGGCGGAGTTTTTTAAAAAAAGTTTCAAATTTTGCGCGAAAATTTTATGTTTCTTTGGCCTGCAAAAATTACATTTTTTGTTCAATCGGAAAACTGACGGTTCGTGGTACGAAGAAACATGTATAAAAGAAGCTGCAATAAGAATCAAATCGATCGGATGATTTGTCTTTGAGTTATAGCAGTGCTGCAGCAAATTTGTAGTTTTTCAAAATGTAGTTTTTCTTTATCTTACCTTTTAGTTTTAATCACTGAGAATTTTTACTAAAATTATTTATGATGTACTCACTATAACGGTCATAATAAAACTAGATGAGTCGTTTAAATGTGCCAGGGTCTAGCTGCTGCACAACATATGACTGGCAGCCACGTCCAAATACTCCCGAACTATTAACCTTCATACATTTCTCAATACCTCAAAGTTAACAATGAAAATTAGAATTCGCTCTTCAGATGGCTGTAACTCAAAAACTATTTGAAATACACACTTGAAATTTTAGTATGTTATTTTTAATGGTATAGACCAGGGGTTGGCAACCTTTTTCGGAAGGCGGGCCATTTTTAAAAAAAATAATTTTTAGCGGGCCGCACAGTAAAATATTTTGCAATGTAGTATGTGGCTTAAGTATTTTTTTAACGAATTTTGGAATCGAAAATTCAGCTATTAAAGTCACTGTCTTGATGCTACTTGAGCCCGGAACTATGATAGAAATAATTTATTTTGAAGTCTCTAAAAGCCAAAAATGGCATTCACTGAAATTTATATAACTCTCGAACGAAAAATCCTGTTTTTACGGAATTTGGTAAAAATATTGGAAATCCAAAAAGTCAGACACGTCCGATGCCCGGAGTGGATTTTTAGGCATTTTTGCCTAAAAAATTTTTAAGTAAGTGTTTTGCCGAAATTTCCTCAAGGTTTTGCCATATTTTCTTACACCGTTGGAAAGAGAAGAAAAAAATCACATAAACAGGATTTTTGAACAACAATTCTATGTCAAGTAGTTTCCAAGAAAAACTAATTTTTGTAAACGGAAATTCGCTATATTATGCAGGATACTGCGACAGGTGTATTTTCTATTTTTTTAACACAAATTAATATTTAAATATTATTAAAAGTCAACATGAGGGAAAATTTGTAATAATAGTTTTATTTACATGTTATAAAACATCGGAGAACAAAAAAAATATAAAGTATGTGTGTATAAAGTATGTATGTATGCTCAACTCTGCACAGGCAGAGCAAATTGTTCAAAAAGTTATATTGTTTGGCGGGCCGCATGAAAACTTGCAAAGGGCCGCATGCGGCCTGCGGGCCGCAGGTTGCCGACCCCTGGTATACACTATCAAAATATGCAAAAAAATTTCCAATTTTTTTTTTATTTCAAAATGTCACACTAGTTGTGCCCCTTAAGACTTTCTAGTGAGTAGTGGCCAAACATGTCAAATTTATAAGGATTTCTTTGTTATATTTCGGAGTTCAAAAAACTCAAGCCTTAAATTAAATGAAGCTTAGAGCGACCTTAAAATGCTCAGTCTCCTTATACTCTTGAACGATGTAAAACCTGAAAGAAGTTCTTGAAAAATATAATCAGTTGGTCTTTTCATTTTAAATTTTCATATCTAAGCCTTTATATAGTTTAAATGTAATTAAAAAAGCTTCAGATTAATTAAATTTGCATTAAAAATATTAGATTCTTAAGTTAATAATTAAGAGAGTTGCTTCCTTAAAAAAATTTTTTATAAATAGATATGTAGTTTCTACTGATTTCCCTCTCTTGAATTTCACCGTACCCCACTGATTCATATAATTATTCAGACAAATGTCTACAACAAAAAAAAAAATTCGTTTTCTATTAAATTTTTTATATTCTTATATAAAAGAAAATATACGTTTTTTTCAGTCAGTCACGGAACTTGGCTGGTAGCAGATTTCAAGAATAAAAGAGTATTTTTAATATGATTTTCTCAAAAAGTTCGGTTCTACTATATACGTAATTTAGTTATAAGCTGGTTTGTTTTGGATCCATAAGTCAATGAAATGCACTATAAAAGATCTTTTTCAACATTTTCTTTTTTGTAAGATCCACTTTTGATTCATACCCTTGTAATTACTCTGTTTCCACATTGCAACACAAACAAATTGTTTGTTTTCTTGTAATTAATAAGGAATTTTTATTGTTTCAGATTTTATTTGTATTATGTCAATAACCCTCTCAAGTTACTTACTATGTATACTAAACATATTACCTGTCTTAAATGGTAAGTTTTCACCTTTCTTTTTTTGGTTATATGTGGGGTTGCCAGCTCTGTTGAGTAGCAATAAAGGATACACAAAATATAAATACCTTTTTAATTATTACAAATATTATTAAAAAAAAATTAGTTAAAAAATTATATTGGAGTTCCTGATTGCTATAGTCATTTCAGTTTTTTTTAGTGCACTCTTAAAACGATTTCTTTGTTAAAAGAAATATTTTTGACTTTACTGAAAAAAAATAAATTAGAAAAAATTTTCTTGTGTCAAGAAATATTTTCTTTGATTCAAGGAAATATATTTTTAATTCAAAGAAAAAAATTTTTTTGAACAAAAAAATAGTTTTGAGAGTATAGGATATCAAGGCATTACATTTACAACTTACCAAAAAATCAAATTTCCTTTGAGACTGGAATCATTTTCAACGTTAGTTGAAATAACATTAGGCCGGATATTATGAAATGACGTTTTCCGATCACTTGATTTACAATGTAATTCAGATAAATGTCGACACTTTCGTAAACATTAGAGAACTGTTTAAAAGCAATTCTTTAATTTTAAATAGAATCCTTATATCTTGGAATCATTTCCACCATTAGTTGGAATAACATTAGGTCGTGGTAATATGAAAGGTCGTTTTCCAATCATTTGGTTATCCATCTGTCCGTAATGTTGCCTTCGTCGTTTTCTTTCTTTAAAACAGAAACTTTTATGCTGTATTGTGCTAGATGTGTGCTATCATGTGCCATAAATAAAAATACTAAATTTCAAAACATGCAATTTTTATCGCCAAAAATCTTCTTTTTGCATAAAGTTAGCCCCGTCATTTTCTTTTTGTTTAAGGACTATATAAAAATTATAATCTTTTTTGTAATTCATTGTAACAATGAACAAAAATAGAAAAACTAATTAAAGAACTGTTTTCCAAAAAAAGGATTATTGGCAACCCTAGTCATATTTCGTCCTTAATTATTTTACACATGGACACATATTTTAGGAATGCCTACAATTATCGATGCTTCGCTTTTCAACGATACATGGAATTACAAAATCGAAAGATTTCATGAGGAGCCATTATTACGTAACACAAGCGGTTCACATAAGGTACCCACATCATCCAGAGATGAATTTAATGTAAGTATCAGTATATTAAAAAAAAAATGTGTTTTGTGGTTCTTTACGCACTCTTACATCCTAATTTTAATTTTTTGTTACCAGCAAGGTCGTTATTTGTGGGATAGAGAAGAAGACAAAGCAGTGGCGTTGCCACTTTTCTTCGATAAAGCTTTAAAACTATTAAATTTAAAACAAGTGGCATTCGAGGTGGAGAATTCACTTATGTCTAAAGTATCTTGTACAGCATGTCAAGCAGGTAAACAATATTTTTTATTTAACAGATAGAATGTGAAAATTAAGAAATAAATTTTTGATTTCTTAGGCGCCGGATTATTGTTACATTATATTAAGCAAGGAAAGTCGGAGAAAGAAATGAAAGGAATGATATATCAGTTTTGTTTCTCGTTAAAAATACAAACACCGAGGGTTTGCGAAGGAATTACCGAATTGTTTACTGAAGGTGTTATTTATGTACTTACTAATAGCAAATTAGGTAAGAATCAAATTCAGTTCATAATTTAGATAAGACTCTAATCCATTCGTTTTTATTTGTAGGCCCAAAAGAAATTTGCAGTTTTGTTATTGGTGATGCATGCGGTGACGTATATAATCCGTATCATGAATGGCCTGTCGTATTTCCACCAGTTCCAAAACCGCCAGTAAAACCAGCAGAATTACCATTGGTAAGAATCAAAGACGTAAGAATATATATTATGTATTATAAAAGGACCTGTAACAACACTGGCTACGTTCGAGCAGAAAAAATTCTTTAAAGCGCTTTAAAGCAAAATGGCGATTTACTAAGAATAACAAAGCACCAAAAAGCAAAATGTCGTCGTAGATATTTAAACAAAATAACCTCAATAGGAGTTATTCATAGGAAAATTTGCTATTTCTTTTATATTTTACACAGTATGAATAACATTATAGGTCATATTATTGAAGAATCATCAGAGTACAACAACAATATGGCAGAATTTTCTAATTTATCGCAGTAAAATTTAAATTTGATGTAAGACAGAACTACATGTCACTTGATTTCTGTCCAAGCAGAAAATTGGTCAGCAATATGAAGTGGCTTGAAGCGCTTAAAGAATTTTTTTCTGCTCGAACACAGCCATTGTTTTATTGAAGCAAAAGTTGTGCTAATTCTAGACAGTGTCGGCAACAAAATTAAATGTTTATATATGTATGTAGAAATTCATTTTAAATAAGTTGACTACATTTACTACTGAATTCACATAAGAAAAGTGGTCAATTTATCATAAGTGGACTTTATCATGCTTTATATCCTTTGCATACTTGATATGTAATATTAAATTATTATTTAACGTATAATGTATATACGCAAATATTTTTTCAAAAAGACTGCTAATATATGTCAAAAAAACTTTATCGGTGAAATGTTATTCCTTGTGCTTTTTTAAAAGGGTTTTTACATTTGTAAGCAGAACTAGTTGCCCTAATATTTTCTTTAAAAAAATATAACGAAAAACGCAATTTAAAAAGTGAAAATATTGAAAATTTTTACATTATTTGTTCAAATTATCTAATACAAACATGGCTGACTACGTTTCAGTTTTAATTTTAAAATCTAGGGTATGTCAGAAAGAGAAAAATATATTGGAAATTTACATGCTATTTATAATACTTGTCTCTTTTTAACGTATACGTAATATCTTTTGTACGTAATATAAATTACTGGTGCTTTCATATTATATATTATTTTAATTTATTACGTCTTTTGTAAGAATATTTAATTTTTTAAGTAGACGTGAATTATTTTCTTATAATTATTTATTGTTTAGCCAAATGCTCCGTCATTTAAAGTGCTTCATTTATCCGACACTCACTACGATCCATACTATGCGGAGGGAAGTAATGCTGATTGTAATGAACCGTTGTGTTGTCGTTTAACGAATGGCATAGCAAAAACAAAAGAACAAGCAGCCGGAAAGTAATTTTTTAAATAATTCTATTATTTGATGGCTCTGTGAATATAGTATTATAATGATCGTTTTTTTATTTTAGATGGGGAGACTATCGGAAATGTGATTCACCGAAAATTACCATTGATCACATGTTGAAACACATACGAGAAAAACATCCGGTAAGTTGATTGATTGATTCATCGATCGGTGCAATTATAGTATGCAGTCTGTCCATTCATATAAGTCTTCTAAAATAATCGGCTAGTAGTTTATAAATAATAATTTAAAAAAAAATACTTTTGCAAAGAATGGAACTTAGCGGAGAACTGCCCATTTTCAATTTACCTCAACATAATAATATATCAAGATGGTTGACCGTGTAATACAAAATTTGATTTTTTATAATAAACCAATGAAGAACATAGTAGCGGAGGTGCAAAAATTCGAGGAGTGCATTTTATTAATGTTCAGGATTGTACCATTCAAGAATTCAAATATGTATATTTTTAATGTTATCTGCCAATTTTTTAGTCCAATCTTTTTTATTACCACTTTTTATTAAAGAAAAGCTCAGTTGTGATTTTAGAATTAGTAATCTTAAAATTATAAAAACGAATTCCTATAGATCTCGATGAGCTAAACAAGTAGTTCAATATTTCATTTATGGAGAGTCACATCATATACGGAATTTACATTGCCGTGAATTTTAATTGCCAATTTTTACTTCAATGTCCCAAAAATCGGAAGGTTATTTTTGATAGATTTTAATAGAATAAGATTTTCCCATATTTCGTCAAGATCTATTAGAATCGATTTTTAAATTTTATGGCCATGGAACCTAAAGTTGTATTATAGAATCGATTTATTTAGTAAATATTTTTGGGAGGCGAGGTTAGAATAAAAAAAAATTGGACCAAAAAATTTACCGACAACATCTAACATATTAATTTTTGGAAAATTTCTAAATATATCAGTTGATCGGTTGATTCTGAACCAGTTGATAAATTAACACTCTTGGGTTCTACAAATTCACTTCCTTTCAGCTTCCGCTCTATGGTGACTCATCTCTACTTTTCAATAAATAAAAGTACACATTATACCGAGAAAATTGTAAATAAACATACTCCAATTTTTTAGTTTTCATTGCCCTCTGCAACTATATTTTGTTTGATACAAGTTTTTCTGTTTTTACAATAGTATATTGTGCAATAAGTGCGGGAGATTGTCGATTGCCCACGAAAGCGAAGTTGAGCGCACGAACGTAGTGAGTGCGCTCATTCGCTTGAGTGGGCAATCGACAATCCCACACGAGTTGCACATACTATTTTTTATTACGAATTTCACATACTTCTTTCTATTTTTATTACTATTTTTGACATTTTTATTACTTTTTAAAATAATATATTTGAGTGTTCGTCATTTTTTTCGGAATTAAATATTGTTTAAATTACTTTGTTGGTGGTTTTTATAGAAATAATTATGAAATATTTATTAAATGAAAAGTCAAGAGGCGGCTTTGCGTGTTTTATTGTCACGCAAAGCAAACAGCTATTTTGCGTACAGAAATGTGTGCGCCAAGTTAGTACTTCTCCCGCATGAGTAATAAAAAATATTTATTAGCACGTTATTGTTAAATAACTGGCAAATACTTATATATCGATAAATTTAAGTTTTAAAAACAAAAAACCTCTTCGTAGATTGTATGTTTATTGTATTTCTTTTCCAGGATATTGATTACATAATATGGACGGGTGATTTACCACCACACGATATTTGGAACCAAACGCGTGAGGAGAATCTGAAAATACTTAAAGATACCGTGGCTCAACTTTCAGATATGTTTCCCGGTCTACCAATATTTCCCGCGCTTGGAAACCATGAATCACTCCCCGTGAATAGTTTTCCACCACCTACATTAGATTCAACTGATTACAGTATTTCATGGCTATACGAAGAATTGGAAAAGCAATGGCGACGTTGGCTTCCGGCTTCCGTTGCACATACACTTCGTCGCGGTGGATTTTATTCGGTTCTAGTGCGGCCAGGTTTTCGACTGATCAGTTTAAATATGAACTATTGTAATAATAAAAATTGGTAAGTCGATAAATTGGTCTAAGGTCAAAGAAAGAAGATTTTTAATATCGAAGTATTTTTTAGGTGGTTGCTCTTAAACAGCACGGATCCGGCAACTGAATTGCAATGGTTAATTTACGAATTACAGACATCGGAACTGAATGGCGAAAAAGTTCATATTATTGGTTTGTATAGTAAAGTGTGTAAAAATCAAACATTCTTGTTAAAATCAGTTTTAATTTTGCAGGTCACATTCCACCTGGCCATCCAGATTGTTTAAAAGTTTGGTCACGAAATTATAATGCAATTATCAATCGGTACGAATCAACAATCACTGCCCAATTCTTTGGTCACACGCATTACGACGAGTTTGAAGTCTTCTACGATAATGAGGACATAAGTATGAAAAATAATTAACTATCAGAAATTAATCAAATATGCAAATATTTTTTAATATTAATTTTTTTTTTGTTAGCTCGCCCAAATAACATTGCTTATATTGGACCATCGGTTACGCCATATTACGACACAAATCCAGGTTATCGAATCTATTACGTGGATGGAGATCATTCCAAAACGACTCGGGTAGGTCTAAAAAAATTTATAAATCAATTCGACATCTTCGACAATATTAATAATAACGATTTCATGTTAAGTCTGTTATAGATCATGAATCTTGGGCGATGAATTTACGAGAAGCCAACTTGTATGGTTATCCAAAATGGGAGAAATTGTACAGTGCGCGGGAAGCATACAGAATGGAAGGATTACGACCGCAAGATTGGGATTTACTTGTACAACGTATGACCGATGAGCCTGCGCTCTTTGAATTGTACTATAAGTATGTTATACCCAACAATTTCGAAATATTTAACATATTTAACATACTGGCCTTAACAATTTTGTTGTTCCTCTTCAAGGTATTATTATAAAGCGAGTCCAGTGAAACCAATGTGTGATGTAGAATGTAGGAAACGAATGCTCTGCGATCTACGATCGGGGAGATCGCACTCTCGAAGAGAGTTGTGCGAGGAAATAGCAAATAAAATTGAACAAAATAATGGAAACTCATGGAAACAGTGGATATACAATACAATATCTGTTTCGTAAGTACAGGAGGCGCCGTTATTGTTGAAAAATAAGTAATTTAATTAAAAATACAAAACTTCTAACAACCTTAAATCACAAGATTTTAAAAAGATTTGATGTTAAAATGTGAAGTTTAGTATTTTTAATAAAAATAATAATTCTTATTCAAGCAATATATTATACCATTTGAAGTTGACCGCTTTAAAACATTGATTGATTTCATTTTATTACAAGCTTATTTTAATGTCTTAAATACAGCATAACCTCTTTCTATGGGTCTTTTTTATGCGATTCCGTTTATTTGGGTGACTTTCTATGCGATTAGTTTATACGATTTTTAAAAATATCCCCATCAAAGAGCATAATGAGAATGAAAAGTAAGAAAAAATAACATTAATATTAATTTTCGGTAAGGCTATAGTTATCGACTGATTCTAAACATTATAATATCACAATTCACATTTTAGTTTTTTTTACATATGTATGAATTGCAATTTTAGCAGTATTATAAAAATGAAATTAAATATTTAAAAATGTTCTGCGTTAATTCTTTATTTCGTTTAGAAAACCAATTTCTAGAGAAATCGTGAGGTTTTAGGTCATGAATTTTCTATGAAATTTTTTTTATCCGGTTCCGATCCACTGCATAAAAAAACTTTATTTTACAATCTGGAACGAAATATACTTTTTATAGCTATTTACGAAGTTTCTGAATATTTTTGGTGCGATATTTTTTACGCGGTCCCTATCCATTGCATAAAAAGAGTTTATGTTGTATAGATAATAATAAAAATGACAGTTTTAAAAAATGATAATATCTTTTCTTCGAAAATATTGAATAAGAATTAATAATAGTTTTTGCTTAATTTAAATTTTAAATTTTATTATTTATTCAATTGCTTACATATCTTTGCTTAACTCTTGCCTGGGTCTGTTAATACATTTTTTTTTTAAATTTTCTTTAATACTTATAGGCATTCTGAAATATTTAACCATATAAGAGTTTAATTTCTTTCTTTTTTAATAAAATAATGAATAGCGATCAACTAATTCTACACTAATTCGAATCTATTTGTAATCATTTTGCTTTCAGTGATTTTCTCTTAAGTATACCTTTTCGCAAAGATTGATTGATTGGTCTCTCTAATTTACAACATGCAGGCTTATTAAACTTGCATAAAATAAAATATCAAAAAATTTTTACCAATCCAACAATTTTACACACTTGTCCACCAACACAATTAAAGGAGCACTAAAACTGAAATTTGAAATCCAGAGGAAAATTGACACAAAATTTTCACTGCCAATACTATAACATCGAATAATATACAAACGTATTAGTTGAAAACAAACTTTTTTTACATAAATAAAACAAAAACACATTTTTTTCGTAAATTTTCTTGTCTTTTCTTTCATCTTCCTACTCTTCAACAACTAATTCCTGGTTATAATTCACACAAATTTCCACATACACAAAAGCGTGGCTTTTGGGGCAAAATTAAACTATAGACGATTTTGTTTAAAAATGATTTCTTTTTCATTTTAGATCACTGTATGTTAAAGATTACATTGTACAGTTTATTAACATTATTTTATTGAACAAAGAACTTTTTGAGATCGCCGTTTATGTTATGGAAACAATACAGGGAATTATCAAATATTTCGTCGTTAATAAACAATGAACTAAAATACGTTTTTTTTCTTTTTTAAAATCAATTTTTAGTGTTTGAAGTGTTGAGATAAGTATTCTTTGATATTTAATCCTTAATTTTCACAAATTGTTGCAAATCAAAAATGAGTCGTTTAAGTGTTAAGTTCCTAAACATTAAAAATGATTTCAACTAGAATAGTATATTATTCAACAAGCTAGCAATAATAGCTATTACTCACGAAGATGAAATTGCGACACAAGCCGAGCTTGCGAGGTGAGTGTCGTAATGCATCTGAGTGAGTAATAGCCATTGCAAGCGAGTAGAATACGATATTTTTTCTACGACTTTTTTCCTTTTTGATTTAAATAAAATTGAATATAAATTTTAAATCAAATTTTTAATCTATTTCTAATTTCATTAAATGTATAATATGTATAAAGCGATCAAAACAAAATATATACTACTTTGTTTACTTGAACGTTACTACGCAGCATTTATTAAATTAAAACTTGATACATACATTATACATAAAATAATCGCAATCCCATTGAATAATGGTTAATACTGTGATTTCATTGGTCAAAAGGGTATTGAGTAATGGTCATTCCTCCACATCTTTGAATAATGCTTAACTTTCTCAACAATTAACAGATATATAATGAGTGTGTACTTCAACAGGAGTAGAGAAAATAACTTACTTGAATTAAAGATGTTAGTTTTTGAACAACATTCATTTTTTTTTTTAATTTGCAGCGCTGCATTTTTTATACTTGGCGTTTTACTATTTTTTACACTGATTATCAATCTTAACTTACTTTAATAATAACAACAACAACAATAAATAAATCAAGGTGTCTATTTTATTTTTTATTTTTTTAATAAATCCTTTGTTGCTGCAGAAGGTAGACCCAATAAAGCTCAATTGTGACATAGCTACATGTTTATTAATATCAGTAAATTTTTAGTTTAATTTAGTTCTTATTTTACTAGTCATAACCTATCATTTAATTTGTGACCAATCATTATTTCATTTGATTCGTTGTTGGTATTGACATTAAAATTAAGTTGGCTCATTTTAAAATAATATTTTATTTTTATCTTTAGGTTGGAGACAGAAGGACCTCCATTAGTGACAGAACCTATCAATAATACAATCGATATAGTAACACTATCGTCTGTGTAATTAAAAGTTGAATTTTAAGCTTTACATTCTTTTTTTATAGTATGTCTTAAATTTTGTATTAAGTTTCCAAGTAGGCTACGAAATTGTGTAAGATATTATTTGGTTAGGTAATTAGATTGTTGATTATATAAATTCTCGGACATTGATGATTTAAATAATACGCAAACATCAGAAAATGACGTAAGAATTTGTAGGTTACGTCAAAAGTGTCGAGTCTTAAGTTTTAGATTTTAGAACTAAGAATGAAAATCATCAGTGCCCGAGGTTCTTATACGAACTACTATAAAAATATTTTTTAATTGCATTACACTTAATAAATATTTTTTTGTATATAATTTAGTTGCAACGTAAACAGAAACTAATTAGTAATTATAATTTCTTTTAACTTATTGTAAATAATTTTTATTATTTACATATTTTGAAATTTTTATTTTTAGAAAACAATAGAAATATATTACGAAACTGTTTTTCAGTATATTATTCCTTTTAATAAACTATAAATAACCTGCAGTAAAAATAAAAAAAAAAAAATTAATATTTTGAACCTAATAATTCTAAGTGGAATCTTGCTGTATTAAAACTTTGACGGCCGTGATTTGGATGCAAAATTTAGCCTATTTATTGATTATTATTAAGCGTAAAGGCACTTAAGTAAAGTATGCGGCTGTGAAAGTTTCAATTTATTATCCCAAATGAAAAATAATATTTTTGTAATTTTATATTTTTGTACATAAATCACTATAAAAATGCAATGTACATAAAAACACTTAAATAAACTGTAATGACTTTTTTTTAAAAAATAATTAACTTTTTGTATGCTTACAAACACACAAAATGGTTGGTGGTGGGATCACAAAAGCATTTTTGGGTAAGTTCATTTTTCTTTTTTTTTATAAAATTTCTCTAATCTGTGGGCTCTATGCCGGTGATTGGATTAATACTATACACCTAAGTTTTTTTGATACATATTAATTGTGGTAACGTATAACAGGTTGATCCAATCAATAAAAAATTTTAATTTCAGTTTTAAAATTGCCAGTACTTCATAGAGACAGTTGAGTTATAAATGGAAGATTTCAGAACTGATAAATTTAATTATTTAATTCAGGGAATTTGGTTTTAATAACTCTTATTAAATAACAGTTAACAATTTTATTTACTGAAAATTAACATTTGATATAATTTGAGGTTTTAAAAAATATTACTTTTGATTCTTTTTTGTATACTAATACCGTTCAAAATTAAGAAAAAACGTCATTTAAAATATTAAAAAAAAAGTTGGTAAATATAAATTGTAAAACAGCAGTTGAAATTTTCTAGTGATCAGGTCAACTTGTTATGTTAGTAATTTTCAAATCTTGTAATATAAATTAATTGATATTTAGAACAGCTTAGTTCAAAATTAATTTAAATTTGTTTTTATAGGATGTCGGTGCTATGGTCCGTTCCGAGATACGCCATTCAACTACCAAAATTAGTGTTGGGCCTCGGTTGAAATCGTTTTATAATACTCATTTAGTGAAATTCATTGTCATTATTAATTTATTGCGCTTATAATAATTATAAAATGGAGAGTTGTCAAAATATTTAATAATTTTTTTCTAATTTTGTTTTATTTATTTTTTAATTGTTGTTGGTTTTATTTGAATTTTCTTTTATTGCATAATCTGTGATACCGATTTTTTATGATTATTTTTTTTTATCAGTTACGTGACTAGGTTTGATTGATATTAATTGGTTTTAAAAATAATTTTTTAAATTAATTTAAAAAAAAATTAGAGAATCAAAATTGAAAAATGACAATAAAGTAATTTTTGTAGCAAATATTCACTACAACTAAGATTTAAAAAGATTATCTAATTAATTTCTAAAACTGATTAATATCATAATAATTGTTATTTTGACAGACTCTCCAGACATTGTGTATTATTAAATGTTTATAATACTCAGGAAAAATAGTTGTCATATCTTTAATTTTTTGATTAAAATAAACTGTAATTGAAAGAAATTGTTAGACGACTTAAAAAATTATTTTTGAAATATAAAAATGTGACGAAAATTTATTTTTATTTATTTAGATAAAAACATTTTTGTACTAAAATTTTATAAAAATAAATGTATTAAAGTTATTTGAAACTTGTTTATATTTATTTGTGACCATTTTAATCAATAATTCAAACAAAGGTCTTAATATATAGACATGTAGAGGTTCGGAGTTCGACACTGATTTACATAGAGTAAAACACAATTTAACTATATAACGGCAATATTGAAGCAATACTAGTTTTAAACTTTTGAGTGACAAAATTGGTGGGAAGACGGGGATGGAACAGACAGTTACTGATGTATTAAGTAAAGCTCATTTATTTGATAGCACTCCAAAATATAAACGGCAATTATATCAGAAAGTAAATGAAGAAAAACATTTCCTTTTTTGAAAGAAATAGAATAGAATAGATATTTGTGTATATTTTTTAAATGTACGCAATAATTGATTATGTTTATGGTTACTATAATACCGTCTACTGTATCAGTTTCTCGATTGCCGGTATCTCACCGATCCGTAGAAAGATGTATAAATTACAATGAATTACAAAAACGATTACAATTTTTATATTTTCTTTTAAAATAAAGGAAAATGGGGAGTTAACTTGATGTAAAAAGAAGCTTTTTGTCGATAAAATTATCATGTTATATAATTTAGTATTTCTATTTATGGCACATGTTAACACACATCTAGGACAACACAGCACAATGATTCTGTTTTTAAAAAAGAAAACGGCTGAGTTAACTTCGGTAGACAAATAGCTAGTCAACTAAATTGTCGGAAAACGACATTTCATATTACACGGCCAAATGTTATTCCAACTAATGCTGAAAATGATTCACGGGTACAAGAATTCTATTTAAATTTGAAGAACTGCTGACAAATATTTCTCTAATGCTTAAGAAAATGTGGAAATTTATCTGAATTTTATCCGAACCAAGTGTTCGGAAAACGACTTTTGATATTACACGACCGAATGTTATTCTAACTAATGCCGGAAATGGTTCGAGGCTATTTAATGCCAAGAATTGTATTTAAATTTGAAGAATTGCTTTTCTCTCTATTTATAAAATTTCTCTAATGATGCTTAAGAAAATGTCGGTATCTATCTGAATTACATCGTAAACTAAGTGGTCGGAAAACGACATTTCATATTACCTAATGTTATTACAACTAATATCGAAAATGATTCAAAGCTGCAAGAATTCTATTTAAATTTGAAGAATTTCTGACAAACATTTCTCTAATGTTTAATAATTTGCCAGTAATTATCTGAATTAAATGGTAGGTCAAGTGTCGGAAAACGACATTTTTTTATATTAAACGACCTAATGTGGAAATTATTTCAGGCTACAAGAATTCTATTTAAATTTTAAGAACGTATCTATTCTATCTTTAACTCATCAGCAAACTTCCGTGTTCAGCTTTGTAATCCACTGTCTTTGTTTTATACAACTGGCCATATATATCAGTCTTAATGGTTGCCTATGTTCATACGGATGCAAAAACAAATTCATTGAAGAATACTTACAGTTATATTTGAATTATTCATAATTAATTATAACATTTTTTGAAATTTTTTCATCGCATCATAGTCTGAATTTTTATTTTAGGTTTTATGCTTTTGAATTTAATTTAGGATTTAAGGGGCTGTTGAACATAAAATACGGTATAGCACCGATAATGGAAACATCAGTTTTGGAAAGTTGCATCAAAAATGTCAAGTACATAAATATTAAATCCATGTGTAATAGACCATGACGTATGATTTTATCAAAAGAAGCAAATAAATATACCGGTAATAGAAGTGACAAACAACAACAGACCTCAAAGCGTGGGAAAGTGGATTTTAATTATTGCACATAGAATGTTTATCTACCTATATGTATTTTGTTCTGTGGCTTTTATCATACGTAAAATGTAAACAAAATTATTTCAAAGCAAATTAATAAAACGACAAATGAAAAAATATTTGTTCAGATAAAATATTTTTAAGTCTTCACTTCTTTTTTTCTTTTATTAATATTTAAAAGAACATAATTTTAACTCAAAACATAATTTTACTATATTTGTGAATCGCCTGTGGTCAAAAAGCATCACTTTTGTCAGGCACCACTTTTGGAGACTACTTTTTCTTGACAAAACTGATGCTCTACTGTAATATCTTTAATCTGCTGTAATCTTTAAATGAATTTTTCTTATGAGGACTAATGGAATAGGAAACAATAGGCAAAATAAAAATATGTTTCAAAACAATATTTTATTAGTTTTCAATAATATATTTTTTTATTATAAATAACAAAAATAAATAAATGATTAAATAATATAAAATTATTTTGGCTAAAGGGTATGACGGGATAAGAATGGCCGGTTGGCCCCCAGACGAGATTTTCAACGGCACTTTGGCTACTATAAGGGCAGCTGATAAGAAGTCTTGTGTGCAATTTTTAGCCTCATATCTTGGGTAGTTTAGAAGTTATTTGTGATAATATGTATTAAGGCCATGATTTTTTAAACCTTTATATCTCGTAAACTATTACAGTAATTTAATGATTTCGTTTTAACCGCAGGCAAATTCCGAAATGTATACTGAAGTATGAGAGTTGTGGCAGCGGTTACCTTTTTATCGGATGACAGCTTAATTTTATTATAATTATAATTGGGGTCAATGTTTCAGCTGTTTGTAGACGATCTCTTTTCGCCGAATAGTTTCAAACTGGCAATAATTTAATAATATAATAATAAATTCATTGATAATGAAAAGTCACCATTTTGAATTCATCCCATATTGACAATCAACTCCATCTATGAATTTAGCCTAGAACTTGACATAAACACTCACAATACCAAATAGCAGCTGTATCGGTCAAGAAATATGACCGCTATCCTACCAACAATTTTTTTTAAATATTTATATATTGGCTTCACATGACCTTGAACACACTGTATATTTGGAAGTCATGATAGGTATATCAGTACATATCGTTAAAACATCACCAGGTTCTTAATTAAACTTGTGCCCATGGCATAAAAACATAACGGAATGATGAAATTCACCTTTCCGATGGTGGCTTCGATCGAGGTTTCCCCTTTTTGACACTGTTCCACCCCTTTGTTTTTAACGAAACTTGCAGTACTTAAACAGGACCTAATGTGCAATATTTGAGACTTTTTTCGTGATTGTCACTCTGAAGGAACCACTAAAAAAATGTTTTTCTATTTTTCTTCTCGAATTTTCTATGATTGTTTACTAACGGAAAAATTTGAAAGAAATATATATTATAGTACTAACTAAGACCTACTCAATGGTTTTTAGTTTATCTCAATATCTGTAATAGTTTACGAGATATAAAGGTTTAAAAAATCATGGCCTTAATACATATTATCACAAATAACTTCTAAACTACCCAAGATATGAGGCTAAAAATTGCACACAAGACTTCTTATCAGCTGCCCTTATAGTAGCCAAAGTGCCGTTGAAAATCTCGTCTGGGGGCCAACCGGCCATTCTTATCCCGTCATACCCTTTAGAACAAATTTTATTAATGGTTATTTATTTTTTTTAAGTCGGACGGCATCAAAACTATAATTATTAAAACGTTATTTTTTTATATACAAAATACAGTACTTTATACAATATATTTTTATATTAAAATTACATAATTATATATAATCGCATTCGAATTTTTTAAAATTTTATTTACACGTGTACTCTTCTGTTCGTTCACTGCATGTGTCACAATTAACATAACAACACCAATGAAATTTGCAATTACATTGCCACGTTTTTGTGTACTGGTGCGTATTATATCCGCGGCCACAACACATCAAATCGCAACCGTCAGTACCTGGAACAAAGTTATATTATGTGTATTAATTATTTATAACCAAGGAGATTGGGTCAAAAAAATTAAGGATAAATTTTTATTAAAATCATAGGGAATAAGTTTTTTTTGTGTGCGATAGTAAGCCAAGTGATAAAAATGATGAGTATGCGTATTTACAAGATCGTACAGAGCTCAGAGCCTATTTTTCGGGAAAATTTTAAAAATTTCGGAAATTCTCCAAGGAGGCTTCCACAAAAATACTTATTGGCCTCCATATGTGAAGTATTCAGAGGCTACAACCTTAGAAGTGCTTCGGGGCCTCCATAGAGGTAAATGTGGCTGAGCTGATAATTTGAAGAGCTTAATTTTTGTTTTGAAAAATATTGAAAAACAAAATTTTTACAGACGATGTTTCAAGATATTTTTTTGAGGGTAGATTGTATTGGACTGGATTCCTCAAAAAGAGTTGTATCGATTTTTTTTTTGAAGTTTTATACGCTTATTTGTTGCTACAGTGATCGACCCAAGAACGAAAGACAGATAAAGAGTCTGGAACCATTACCATAGGTGAATTTGCCCAAGAAATGAAATTCAACGATATGTATGCGATTGTGTAGCTTAGTGAAAGAGTAAACCATACGTATGGATTTTTCCTCAATATCTTTACATTTTGCGGAGTAATAATACCAAATACCAAAAAATAGTGGTCTTATTCAAACTTTTTTTTCTCGTAAACTATTATAGATAAAACGATGAAACAAAATCCATATTGTTTGCTATGTCCAGTACTTTATTATATATTTTTTTCATTTAAAATGGACATTAAATACCCTTTATAAAATACGAAAAAAAAATTCATTAAATTTTTTTAGCTACTTGTATAAGAGTGACCACTTTCTTATTACTACCAAAAGAAAGCTCGCAAGCACTTTCCTCATCTCCCTGAATTTTATTTTTGTCAAAAGGGTGGAACATATTGAAAAAAAATAAGAACATATATATTTGGTGATGTTCATGGTACGTGTATATGCCGGTGCAGGTCAACAAATCTGACTTTACCTCTTCAAGGTCATTAAAAATGCATTCTTAAAGAAGTGAGATAGTACTTAATATAAAGAAAAAATGACCTTAAAGCGGCAAAGTCAGATTTGTTGAACTGTACCTACTTGTTTTTGAATTACGTTTTTAAGAAATATTTTGAATGAATAAATGAATCATTGAATGTTTTTTTTTGTTTTTGTTTTTTTTTTTTTTTTTGTTTTGTTTTGTTTTTTTTTTTTTTTTATTACATGATAATCTGATGCCTGCTTTACACTCTCGGTCGAAGTTCCTCGACGAAGTAAGCGCTAAAGTTGGCTGAAGTCGGAATACCGTTATAACACCAGCCAGGAAGAACCATGAAATGACACTCTCGTACTCGGTCCACTTTGCGAGAATTGAGAGTAGGCATAAGGAATCTAATATGTTTTATCTTCAAAATGTAGACTTTTTTCATATCGGAGTTCTAAAATACAATTAGTTACGAAAAAAGAACTAACTTCTCTCATTGTTTTTAACGTATAACTCAGTTCTACAATTATTTCGCAAGTAAATCCAACTAACATTTTTACTTACCCGTTAGGTAAACTAAAACTGTTTACTTGACCAATTAGTGATGTATTTAACTTCATGAGTGAATTTAAAATTGTAGACTTGAGAAGTATTTTAAAAGCAATGAAAAAAATTAGTTTTTGATTCGTAGCTGATTATTTTTTAAAACTCCTATGTGGAATGAGTCTACATTTTGAACATAAAACATATTAGATTCCTTATGGCTACTCTCAATTCTCGCAAAGTGGACCGAGTACGAGAGTGTAAAAGGTCATTTCATGGTTCTTCGTGGCTGGTGTTATAACGGTATTCCGACTTCAGCCAACTTTAGCGATTACTTCGTCGAGGAACTTCGATCGAGAATGTAGAGCAGGCATCAGATTCTCATGTAATAAAAAAAACAAAAAACAAAAAAAAAAAACATTCAATGATTCATTTATTCATTCAAAATATTTCTTAAAAACATAATTCAAAAACAAGTAGGTACAGTTCAACAAATCTGACTTTGCCGCTTCAAGGTCATTTTTTCTTTATATTAAGTACTATCTCACTTCTTTAAGAGTGCATTTTTAATGACCTTGAAGAGGTAAAGTCAGATCTGTTGACCTGTACCTGCACATACACATACCATGAACATCACCAAATATATATGTTCTTATTTTTTTTCAATATGTTCCACCCTTTTGACAAAAATAAAATTCAGGGAGATGAAGGAAGTGCTTGCGAGCTTTCTTTTGGTAGTAATAAGAAAGTGGTCACTCTTATACAAGTAGCTAAAAAAATTTAATGAATTTTTTTTCGTATTTTATAAAGGGTATTTAATGTCCATTTTAAATGAAAAAAATATGTAATAAAGTACTGGACATAGCAAACAATATGGATTTTGTTTCATCGTTTTACCTGTAATAGTTTACGAGAAAAAAAAGTTTGAATAAGACCACTATTTTTTGGTATTTGGTATTATAACTCCACAAAATGTAAAGATATTGAGGAAAAATCCATACGTATGGTTTACTCTTTCACTAAGCTACACAATCGCATACATATCGTTGAATTTCATTTCTTGGGCAAATTCACCTATGGTAATGGTTCCAGACTCTTTTCAGGACATTTCGAAAAGTTATCTTCGTCTTACAATAAAATCAAGAGTTATTTTATTTTGTTGAAAAAAAAAGTCATCACAGAAAGCCTCTGTTCACGGATCGGCTACTATGATAAGTGTGCAAAATTTTAAAACAGTCGATGTTAATTTTTGAAAAGACATTTCATCATTTTTGAGCTTTTAAAAGAATGTTTTCGCGGAAATTTTGAATATAATCTTTCATAGGTAAGGACACTGATAGTCTTTAACTTAAACAGAATTATCAATCGCAGGGCTGATCTCAGGAACATTTAGGCATAATTTTATAACATAGCTGTATGACGCAGCAGGTAGTTTCGCGGTCCGACAGTTCACGAGAAATTATACTCGATTTCATTTTCTTGAAATGCGCACATAATTTTCAAATTAATGCTATGAAAAAAAAATTTTTGTGTGAATATTCTTGACATGATTTACTTAACAAAAATTTAATAAAAAAAAAAAACAATATTTCCTTAAAACCCTGATATTATTACCTAATTCGTCTAAAATCGACAGATAGACAGTGAGAATAAGATTCTCTAATAAACATTTTTTTATTGTTAGTTGAAACGAACATGTTCACATCTTCAATATCTTTCACTAATTTATTTAAATATGAAAGTTTAATATGACAGAATTAGGAATGTTTTCATTATGATAGGTATTTCTGTGGTACATATTAAACGAAATTAAAAATTATTTTTTTGACAACTATGAATAATCAAATTAAAACGTAAGCTTAGGTATGTAGTTTTTAATTTTCTGTTCCGTCAAATTAAATTATAAAATAATTTTATTTAAATGATACTAATAAAACTTATTTAACAACGGGAAACAATTCGATATATTTTTGTCAAATCATTTTTAGTTTACATTACAATTTATGCATAAAGAACACCAAATTGAAATGCACCATCAAAAATTACATTGATAGAAATTTCTGTTGATTTTGTGAAAGGAAATAAAATTAATTTTTGATTAATTTTTACATCTGAATATCTGAATGTATCATTCATAAACTTTTAAGTAAAATTAAATTACAAGCTTTTATTTCTTGTTTAAAATTTATGCTAATAAGAATTAATGCATTTAGAGTTATTTTTATTTATACGGTTGTTGAAATAATTAGAATAAATCATAAAATGATACAATGTAATGAAGTTTGATGGAATAGAAATAAAAAAAAATGTTTTGAGTTATTCAGGAGAATAATTAATTTCTTAAATTTATTTAAAATTTTAAACAAGTAATTTAACGACAAAAATTTAAAAGAAAGTAATATAACTAACTTTAGTGACTTAAGGTCCGTCCACACGGCTCAAGCTTTACCACGGACTTACTTGCGCAAACCAGGTTTGTGCAAGTAAACATGTACGTATGGACGCGAAAATACGTACATGTTTACTTGGACAAACCTGGTTTGCGCAAGTAAGTCGGTGGTAAAGCTTGAGCGTGTGGACGGACCCTTAATAGGACTAATGGTATTGCTGAGAGATAGTTAAAAATAAAGTAAAATTAAGTTAAATTTTAGATTTATCAATGTAAATACAGAACTGGCGAACACATGAGAAAAAGGTAATGATTAAAGATTGAATGAACTTCTTACTCCTACTGATGCGTATTGGAAATCGATGGTGTAATTGCTAGAAATCTGTCTTTCTTTCTTTCATTCTAGTTTAACTTAAAAATAAAAGATATTAAATCGAATTAATAAATTTATTACCTGTTGAAGTGCGATTACACTCCCGACCCACCGTACCCAACGAACCCGTTGCCAAATCTCGTTCACAATAATTTGGCGACACTTGTAAAAAAACTAGATCGGACCGTTTCGGAATCCGCTTTTGCATCGGTTTCGTCCGTTTCAACAACAGATGTAATCCCTTCGTCTTCTTCAACGAATCAACTTGACGTCGAGTGTTGCCCGCCGTCGCAAATACTGGTTTGGCATGATAATATTTCTTCATTAGACTATCACCAATCTTTCGAAATGGTGGCAATGTTCGCCAACATGTTCGCATCGTACAACTTCCGGATACGCCGTGACATTTACATTCCGTTTGTAAATTCATTTTAACAGCCTTTGAAAAATAAGTTTAAGAAAGTTAGTTACAATTTTCATAATTTGTGTTGTACAACTTTATCTACATAAAGGGCATTTTAGACGGTCATATCAGTTCTCAGTTCAGTTGCAGTTTCAGTCGAACTGTCAGTTTTTCCTTCGTGTAAAAATCAAAATCGGAAAGGAGAACTGAAACGGAGACTGAGAACTGACAGGATGGATAGACATATTTGTTTCGTTTCAGTTATTAGAAATCGTACGTGTAAACAAGCGCATCATGCCTCAATCCGTTCGCTCACGTCAGTTTTCTTGAAAATCTGACAAAGTGCACATTTTATATAGGCAACTGTCGCTATGTCCGAGAAGGATCACGATTTTGTTGTCGAATTTATTAAACTTTATAAAACCTTACCATGTTCATGGAATAAAACAGATGTACGTTACCACAATGTAAATATTAGGGAATCTGCCTACACTCTTATATTAAAGATATATAAAGGATACGATGGTAAATCGCTATGGTAAAATCTAAAATAAATAGCCTACGCTCAACTTACAACAAAGAAGATAAGAAATTTAGGGATAGTGAAAGAAGTGAAGCAGAAACTGGGGAAGTATACAAACCATCACTATGGTATTATGGTCTCCTTTCGTTCGTCAGCGACCAACAGCCGACTGTAACAAGTGTTAGTATCATGAACGGCGAGGATGAAAATCAGGAAGGAATAAGAGCTACGTATCCTTATTCACTCGTAAATAATTCAACCAATCACATGGTTTTAAGCGAAGTGCCTTCATTAAATTTATATGCGACAAAGATTTTAAGAAACCGAGTTTTACCCCACTAGCTTCTTTTCTTCCGCTCTTTCTTCAGCACCAAAGCTAACGCTGTTGCAGTGAAATACTCTTCATCCATAAGTTATTATATTAGCACTTTTAAACTAGTATAAGAATATAAGTTGAAGACTTTTAAAATGAAACACTTTGTTTAGGGCAACTCAGATTATACAAAGAACTGAAACGACTGAGAATAGTGAGAACTGAACGGACCGTGTAAAAATAAACCTTCTTTCGAACTGAAATGAAACGAGAACGGAAACTGAAACTGAACTGAGAACTGATATGACCGTCTAAAAGGGCCTTAACTAGTATCATAGTGTAAATATACTAAGTAGTATCTAATAAGTGGATAATATACTGCGAAAGGACTGTAAAAAAAGGTTAACAAGCAGCCTCAATAATTAAATTACACGGGATAATTTATTTGAAATTTATACAAAATTGATCAAATTATGTAGCCACGTTTATCAATAATTAAAATAATTATTTTCACAAATGATCACGCAATGTAAACATAGCAATGTGGATAATTTCATATTTTGCATTTATTTGCAAGTAAAATTTTTTGTATAATTTACCTGCGTATGTTAACAAAATAATAAATAATGGGTATATTATAGTAGGAACGGTCTTAAATTGCATACAAACTATAATTTATAACATGAATATATAGTGTGTAACGTAAATATTCGATCAAATTATATTTTATGGGCAAAATCAATCATCAAAGTTGAGTAAATATAAATTTATGGGTTTGGTCAAGCCATTTTTTTGTTTTTGTGCAATAGGTTTTCCTTTTGTTATTGAAAACACAGCAATTTAAAGCACAGATCTAATGAAAATGTTATATATAGTGTATAGACTGAGTAGTATCAATTAATTAATGAAGCCTCAAGATACGACTAACTGTTGCTTTGTAATGTTGTAATTCGTGCGTCTTAGCGCCTTTTCCAATAATTACTGTCAAAATATAATATTGATAATAAAATTTAATTTCTTTCGAGCAAAAACTACAAAATTTTGGAAAAAACAATGGTGTGGGTTTCATTTTCAAAATGCGTATTGCAATAAATATGGTTTTGTTTAGTAAATAATAGATAGCACATTATGGTCCTCATATCACATCCCGCTTGGTGCTTCAGTGAAATTCCTAACAAACTGGCTTATGGGGCTGTCTATTTACCACAATATAGGGTTGCCAACATTTTTTGCGAAAAATAAAGTATATAGCCTTTTAAATATGAAAAAAATAAAGTATTTGTCAAATACCCCTGTCGCAGCATCCTGCATAAGATAGCGAATTTCCGTTTATAAAAATTAGTTGACATAGAATAATATAGTTTAAAGACTAGTTTATGTCAACTAGTTCGGAAACTAGTTGACATAGAATAAAAGTTTGAAGACCTTTTTTATGTATTTTTTTCTCCTCTTTTAAATGGTGTAAAAAAATTGCGCAAAAATTTTTGAATAAGTAGAAATTTTGCAAAAAACTAATTTTTTGCAAGAACAAAACCCATGTTCCTGACATCCAAGGGTTTGGGACTTCCAATGTTTTCACCAATTTTTTCTCCTCTTTTAAATGGTGTAAAAAAATTTTGCAAAAATTTTTGAATAAGTAGAAATTTTGGCAAAAAACTAATTTTTTGCAAGAACAAAACTCATGTTTCTGGCATCCAAGGGTTTGGGACTTCCAATGTTTTCACCAAATTTCGTAAAAATTGGTTACTTCGTTCGAGAGTTATCGCGCGGACAAACACACACACGCACATATATCTATATATATATATATATATATATATATATATATATATATATATATATATATATATATATATATACATATATATATATGTATAAATTTTAGTGAATATTATTTTCGGTTTCTAGGGACCTCAAAACAAATTTCTGCCATAGTCCCGGGCTGAAGCCGCGTCATGACAGTGGCTGTAATAACTGAATTCCATTCTGGAAATTCGCTAAAACAAAAGTTTTTCCAAATTTAAGTTTTTATTACCTTAAATACATTTTTTTTTGTTTTTAGCAGTCATACTAACAATTTTTGTTATCTATGAACGTTTCATAGCTAATTTTACAATCGAAAGTTTAGATTTAAATAAATAATTCATTTTCTATTAAATTTATGGAGGATCTCTTTCTCTCTGCTCGCCACTTCACATTCATTACCGAAAAAATTCTCAGTGAAAGCTAGGGTTCTGGGAACAAAAAGCAAATAATAAATATTTTTTTTTTATATCTGGTAAGTTATCACATGCATTTTTAAGTATATATTACAGTTTTTCAGCAGTATTTTTCTTTGCAAATTCTTTATTATTATTAGTAATTTTTTCTGGATTTTTTAAAGCAGCATTTATTTAGAACATAGGTAAATCATCCATCTTAATATTTAATAAATTGTTTGGGAATTACGTATCGGAGAGTTTTGTTTAGTTTAATCACAGTCAAGTTTCAAAATAAAGTATTTTAGCATACTTTATTTTTATGTGAAAGTATAAAGTATGTTTGTGAGAAATAAAGTAGAATATTATAAAGTATGGTTGGCAACCCTACCACAATATAATGGTTTTCTTTGATCTATGATTTTGGGTATATTTATTGACTTTGATTTTTAATAATTTGGGACTAAATTTGCCTGATATTGAAAATATGGAAGGCACTTTTACAGCTTTAATTTTATAAAAAAATAAATAAATAATGGTTTCAAAAATCTGCAAAACTATTAAAATTCGAAATTATGTATTTTTTGTACAATCGCGTAAAATTACATTTTTTAGCTACATAACATTTATTACATTAAATTTCGTCGTTTTATTTAAATTTATTTCCAATTAATTACAGTCAACTTGAAAGGTTTGGTGGAGTAATTCTGTGACACACAGTATGTGCATATCATTTTTATTTACATTTCTCTGTTAACGGCAAACAAGAGACATGTTCAAAAATATTTTCGTAATTATTTTTAATTATGTTTCGAAAATTACTTTATTTTCTCTCAACATCAGCGTCATCCGGTTATTTGTCTTCACCAATTATCAACGTCTGTTTGTAATTTTAAATTCGAATTTCAATAAAACAAAAACAGAAACAATCTTGCAATAAAAGAATGTTTTATTTTATTTATTTTGTTACAATAACTGGAGTAAAAATACTATCTACAATAAAACTAAATACACTTTTGACTCGTTGTAAGCAACAACAAAAAATATTGAAATAGGATCATATACCTTACTCTTTTTAGATAATAAGATTCACATGTAGGTAAGGCAGATGATTTTATTTCATTTTTTATGTTGCTTACAACGAGTCAGAAGTGTAGGTATTTAAAGAATTATCAAACATTTTATAATACCTTTCTACCAGCCTTGTTATTATGTAAATTCATTAAACTTCTAGAATCGCCTTCGATTTCACGCGCATCTAAAAATCGTCTGGCAAAACGCATGCCATACCCCACATCGACACTACAACCACCCCATTTCCATGCGGGTGCCGGAATCATCATGTGGTGACGATGATTTTTACGATTTGATGGTCCCGGATCACAGCCACACGCCGATATATTTCCACGAGCACACGCCGCTGTGACGGCAAATGCTACACCTGCGCTACTGATGGCGTACAGAAATGCCGCTTCTCGGCTACCTAGAACAAATAGAAAATCAAATTTAGTGTCAACCAGTATGTTGAAAAATTTATTATTGGTGTTTTTGATCTAGTTTTAGATAGTCCTTTCTTTCTGGTCAGTTTTGATAAGCCGGTTTATATGTACTCCTGACAATATATTTTGAGTTAAATAAATAATATTTGAAAGATTTTGTTTCTGAAAATCCAAATTAGAAAATATGCAATACGGAAAAATGGAGTACGAAGGAGAAGGAGGTAAGACGGAGAACTAACATTAGGAATGATCGATATTCATCGACAGTAGAAAAACATCGATGTAAAAACATCGATTTTATGTCGCCAATAACATCGACACATCGATGTTACGAGAATAATATCGAAACATCGATATTACTGTAAGCTATCCAGTAGTTAAAAAGTCCTGTAGCTGATTTAAAACAAGATCCATTACTGTTATGGCAAATTCTAGGATCCACTTATCCAAACTTGGAAAAAATCACAGCAACTTCAACAGCTTCAGAGAATCTTTTTTCAAAAGTTGGGTAACATTTGTATCAACAAAGGAACAGATTAAGGGGGGAAACTTCTAACAAAGTTACTTTTTTGCAAAGTGTACCAAATAAATACTGGCAACTTTAATTTTTAATAAATAAAATAATAGATTATAATGGTTGTTTATTTTGCTAAATAAACATCGATGTTTTCGAACATCGATGTCTTTCTTTCGATATATATCATATATCGATACTCTTGAATCGATGTTAACATCGATGTCAACATCGATGTTTTTCTAATATCGATCGTCCCTAACCTACATTACCATGCTCCTGAAGACTCCAATTGTCATCAAGTATCCACATTCGGTCTGTAATACCGGATTAAAATTATAGTTATAAGAAAATAGTGGAAGTAAGCAATTGCATTCGCACTATTCGCAGGTTAGAGCAATTTTATGTGGTTGTTTAGAGTAATTTTATGTGGTTGTGCTATAATTATATTTTCATACAGGTATATGTTCTATATTTGGAACAGTATCAAAATAGTGAAAATTGAACATGTGTGAGATGGTATAAATAATATCGAAATATATTATTTGGAAATGGATGGAAATAAATGAAATTTTCTACAATTCTTGCTGTCTAAATTCTTTTCCTTTTGGTCGTCGAAATCTTCAAGTGTTAAGTTAATTTTAAACTTGTAATTTCATTATTTGACTTTATTTGGCGATAAACCTCAATATTAAGACCAGTAAAAAACCAAACAGAATTTTTTTAACCAATCTTCAACATGTCGACCGGTTTCGGTGTCTCAAAACACCATTATCAAGACAAGAATATAAAAATCAATAAAAATAAAAAATAAAAAAATTAAAATTTTTTTTTATACAAAAGAAACTAAAAACCTTTTAGTTTGGATCAAAACCATTCAAATCAAACAATGTCAAATATAGCAACTCGTTGGTTGAAAAAAAGAAATACGTACATCACTAAAAATGATATACGAAAACGGAAATGTGAAACAACAAAACATCTGAAGACCAAACTTGCAATAGAGAACAGAAAAAGTAAAAGAAGAAAGAAAAAAAGAAAAATCAATTTTAGATTTTTAAGTTAATGATTTTTAAGTTAATTAGCATTATTTGGGTATTATGGTGGAAAATAAAATTGCTATATTAGCGAATTTCTATTCTGAAAATTCAGCTATTACGGCGGCTGTCATAGTAAGACTTGAATAAAATTTGTTTTGAGGCTTCGCGAAATCGAAAATGATCTTTACTAAAATTTGTATATTTGTGTTTATATGTCTACGCGATATTTCCGAACGAGGTATCTAATTTTTTCATGAAATTTGGTGAAAATGTCAAACGTTTCAAACTCTTGGATGAGTTCGTCAGCCAGACGCGTCCGATTTTTAGAAGCCAAAATTTTGGTCATTTTTCCCATTTTTGGTAGTCCTTTGCAAATATTTACATAAATTTAACAATTTTTTAAATTCCTTTTTTATCCATCGAATAGAGCGTAAAAATTCACATAAAATAAGCTTTCTTACCGTTGTTCTAAGTGATCTAGCATTTGAGAAAAATTAAGAAATTTGTTGAATTTCTTTACGATAAAGGCTTCATTGCTTTCGTCATTATTACAAATATTTACTCGTATACCTGTTTCATTTTCCAAACTAACTTTTCAAAAACGTGTCACCACGGATTTCGAAAATTTGTTCACTGTTATAGAGCTAAACTATTTTAAATGGATATAAGCTATATTATGAGATTCTTCAGGGATCACAACAGCACCAAAAATTAACTATACTCAACCGATTTTTAAAATTTTTTCACTATCAGAGAGTTGAACCATTTTAAATGGATATAGGTTGTTATATAAGATCCGCCAGTGTCCAGTCCTTGGAAATTCGTTATGTTATACACATGCTACGACAGGGGGTATTTTTATTATGTTATTATTTATATCATATTTACTATTATGTATCGTAGGGTCGCTGTCCTTGTCCTAAGAAAGTATCAATTACTCAATCTACTTTAGTTCACTTCAAAGTAAAGAGAAATTTGTTATTACATTTTCAGGGTATGTAAATATGATTTCTCACAGTTTTACTTGAAATCAAGAAGCCAATTTTGATGAAATATTGTAAATTAAATTTAAAAGAAAAGTACAAAATTCTAACACTACTGAAATAAGTACAAATATCTTTACTGTGTTTGATTTTAAAAACAACCTATACCTATCAAGAATAAATAATTTTTTTAAACTTATCTAAAAAGTGGGAGACAGTATCAAATTCTTAACGGTAAGTTATTATCCAATTTGTATTACCAAGACAAAAACGTGAGAAGATTTGAGAAGAACAGAGAACAAACCACATGCAAACCAACAAAAACGGATCTTCGAAAAAATAAATATGCCATTTAAAAACTTGATAACTCTCATCATACATATAAATTTATAAATGGATTAAAATCTCCCGTATCATATTCCGCACTGTCTTGCAATATATATTAAATGAGAGAGATTAGCTTGAATCGGACTCGACTCGACTATAAACTGGCAAATATGTGGCACCCACATCCTTGTCCGAGTGTTGAGACTGTGGCTAGCTGGCTGGCTGGCTGGCGCTCATTCTCACACACGTGAATTGGCACCCCACGCAACCAAGATCGCGTTCTCTGTGTAACACCTATCCATATATAAATGTATTTATAAATCCTCACCTGTGTAAGAAACATATCATTCAGATTATAAATATAAAACATTTAAAATTTTTTGTACGGATAGATTTTTATTTACGTATGCACCAAACAACACTGCAGTTTACGCTAACTACTTAGCACATCACCCATCGCTTTGCTGCGATTATTATTTCTTTTATTTAAATATTATTTTACAATCAAAAAGATTATGTCGGATGTTTCGTGTATTTATTATACGTGTAATTGCGTACACCTTAACGTGTAAAAGTATGCTAGAGTACAAAAAATATAAAACGACTTGAAATAAGTTGTTAACAGGGAATACGTAAACCTTCCTGTAAAAATTTAAATTGTAAATGGAGTTTAACTTTCGTTCTTCAGACTTTCAAGGTCTCCAGGCTTCGAGACGTATTTTAAGCGAGAAAAAAATGGAAATCATTTGATTCTTTGAAAGCAAGTAGAAATAAGAAAAAATTTATACGAGTATGGGAGACGGCAATAGTGGCACACTAAAGTAATTTAACTGAAGTTTAGGATCCGAAGTAAAAATGAAAGATTAGCCGAGAGTTGAAGTGGGTGCGATTTGGAAATTTTTCTTAAGATTGGCAATGGGTGGGAACGGAATAATAAACTTACTTAAATATTTCAAATATTGTACAAACTGATTGTTAATACCGAAGCATCCGCAAATCCGAAACCTACATTCGCATTATTTACATGCGCAAACGGATATAATGTAGATACGAATTTTTACAAATTGAAACACAAATTAAGTGGAAAACAAACAATTACCGATACAAGACCGTTTCAACGGACACTTAAACACAACTATCAGATGTCTAGTTGTTTAATGGAGCAGAGACCCAAAGCTGTTATTTTTAAAATATAGGTATAATTAGCCTATATTTTAAAATTTTTATTCGTATCCGTATATTCGCCTACAAATGTTTTAGAGAAATCCGCATTTGCGTCTGCATTGCGAATATTTTAAAATGATTAATACTGTTTAATATACTGATTAATACTGTTGAGTTTACTAATTTAAATTGGTCACAAAACACCTTTAAATTTCTAGTAGGAGAGTCAGTGATCAACTTGCAGTGGTTATTTCAACAGTCCTTAAATTGAGAGGACAGGATCTTAGATACCTGCTGAATCGTCCAGTGGGGTTAAGTCATACTTGACGTTCAAAGAAGGTAAAATACCCCTGTCGCAGCATCCTGCATAACATAGCGAATTTCCGTTTATAAAAATTAGTTTTTCTCGGAAACTAGTTGACATAGAAAAAAAGTTTAAAGACCTTTTATATGTAATTTTTTCTTCTCTTTTAAATGGTGTAAAAAAATTTCGCAAAAATTTTTGAATAAGTGGAAATTTTGGCAAAAAACTAATTTTTGGCAAGAACAAAAACCATGTTCCTGACATCCGACGTGTCTGGCTGACGAACTCATCCAAGGGTTTGGGACTTCCAATGTTCTCACCAAGTTTCGTAAAAATTGGATACTTCGTTCGAGAGTTTTCGCGCGGATATATATATATATATATATATATATATACATATATATATATATATATATATATATATATATATATATATATATATATATATATATATATATATATTGTTAGGTCCCGTATTCTTCTCCCCAAGAAGGGATGCCAATTTGTAAGGTCCCGTATTCTTCTCCCCAAGAAGGGATGGCAATTTGTTGGGTGCCTTTTATTGGGGCGTTACTTTGTGGTGTAATCCACGCCTGTAAATGCCAATGTTGGTGTTCGGCTTCTTTTATTGTTCTGTGTCCCCGTGATGCCCTTTGGATTTCTAATCCTTATTGGCGTAGATCCTTCCTCTCCTATTGGATTAAGTTGTCAGAAGGAGTCACCGTAGAATATTTCTTAATTTTAATCACTTTAACTTATGTGTTTCGGCGTTGTTTACGAAATAAAACACGATTTATTTTAACGTATTTTTATTAATTTCAAAAATAACTACTTTTACAAAATAATTTACAAAAGTTATTCGTCGATATTCATTAAATAAAAACGGTAATTTACAAATTACGTATATCGAAAATAAATTTATAAAGTTTTAAAGTTTTAAGGGATTCGACCCACGGAATACGTTTGACTCATACCACGTCTGATTCTATGCGTGTCTTTTTTATGAGTGTCTTGTGGTGAGTGTTGCACTCATATATATAATCATGTCTAAAGAAAATTCCAGAATAGACTAGCAAACTGTGGTCCTTAAGAGAAAGACAAAAAATACAAAAGCAATCAATATGGATGCGATAGATATATAACAAACATACTTAATACATAATTACAAATGGAACCTTATCGAACTTTATAGAATCTTCTATCGATACATGACTCCCCAAAACCACCCTGTTGTGTTGTAAATGAAACAAGCGTACTTAAAATAAACAAACAATTATGTACTTCTTGGAATTTGATGATCTACAGAAATGAAATCGATATTTTAACATTTAGTTATATTAGAGTACAGTCGAATACATAGATAATTGAATTTATGTTAATTTAATATTTAATTAAAAGAAAATATCGTTTCTGATAACATATATTAAAATATTATTAAGATTAGATTATTCAATATTAAATATGGAAAAAGGCGGTAGTGACGTCACACTAAAATGGTCACACCTCCAAATTAAGAACCAATAATATTTCGAGAATAAAACAAAATGGCGGACCGTAATATGCACAACAAGTGCAACGTCACAATATACATATATATATATATATATATATATATATATATATATATATATATATATATATATATATATAAATTTTAGGTAGTGAATATTATTTTCGGTTTCTAGGGACCTCAAATCAAATTTCTGCCATAGTCCCGAGCTCAGGTCGCGTCATGACAGTGGCTGTAATAGCTGAATGCCATTCTGGAAATTCGCTAAAACAGAGCTTCAGTTTATATAAAGTAACAATTCTGGCATTTTGATATATAAAATTTATTTTTTATCAATAAAAATCGTTCTTGTTGTCTTCACCAAGTTTCAAACAAAACAATCCAATTATAGTGATAGATTCTATAATTACTTTGAAAATATCAAAATATTGTGTATCTATGTTAATATGACTAAAAACGAAATAAGAACAGTGTTAAATTGGTCACACTGGCTCTTGGTCTACTCTAAAAAGTTTTATTGTGACATTATTTCTTTAAACGACAATACACTGATCAATTTGATTATGTTTATGTATTTATTCATTTTAAAATATGATTGTATATTTTAATATTAATATTTTTTAATGATTATTTAAATAAATTCTGATATTATCTGCGGTGTGTTCAATAAAATATACATTTCCGATCACTTTGCTAATATGAAACAAATATATTTATAGATTTATTATTGATACTGAGATATTTTATGGGATTGTTTTTTACAGTACACCGTTATTATTTCTTCATATGTATATCTATCGTATATTGCAAATTTAATTTTAAGGATAACGGCATAATTTTATCGGAAGAAATATTATCTGCACTGTTAAAAAAATATGTATTATCACAATAAAAAATATGGCAATTTTTTAAATATGTGTCTTGAAAATTACAATGTGTTAGTAAATTTAAATAATTTAGTTGTAAAATATGAAATTTTGTGTAAAAATAAATTTTCCTTGTGATTTTAAAGACTTTGATAAAATTACATATAAAAGTGGTATTTGACATGTTAAAATAGTAAAATTACATTTCGAAACGAAAATTTACTGTGTTTGTATGTAAATTACCGGTGTTTTGGATGTAAATTACCGGTATCACGTGATTGATTCTGCGCAGTTGACGGCGTCAGTTGAGTTGACAATGTAATTTTACATGTCGTACGTAATTAATTTACATTGAATGGTATAAGATTACATCCGAAATGTAAGTTAAAACATTCCACAATGTAATTTTACATAGAAAAATGTTCTAAACATTTCGAAATGTAATTTTACAGTATTTAATGTTGGCAATTAAATGCCAACATTAAATGTTGTAAAATTTTTTAACAGTGTGAGGTAAAATGTAGATTTCAAAACAATTATCGCATTTGGAAGTATGTTGCACGCATGTTTACGATAACGTCAGAACACATTAAGAAACTGTCCTTAATAACTTTTCGTCTGATGGAAATTAATTAACGTAATCTTCGTATATCAATAACATAAATTTTAAACTTAATAACCAATAATTTTTGTGATATTAAATCAAATGACTAACTGCTGTAAAATTCATTCTCATTAACTTGATTTATGATAATGTGAATTGATCACTATTGGTGCTGACTAATGATACATGACAAATAAATTTTTATTTTAATTTTATCGTATCAACGACAGAAAAAAAAGACAGTCAGTAACATAACAATAAAAGGGTGCAGATTATTACGTGGGACGCGTATAAAGAGTTCTATGTGTCTATTGTGGGTACAGCAAAGTGGTAAAATTCGCGTGTTTAGTAATTGACGCAATCATGAATCGCGAACTGTCAAAGATATTTTAGTGGATATTTTTTATTGAAGATGTGACTCGATAATTTGAGGAACAAAAATTAATTAAATTTTTTTTTTAAAATTAAAAGACAATTTTTTACTTGGCTAATACAACTTTATTTAAAGTTTTTAAATATCTGTGACATGTTTCGGACCCATATGGCCATTAACGAACAGTCACAGAAACATGTCACAGATATTTAAAAACTTTTAATAAAGTGGTATTAGCCAAGTAAAAAATTGTCTTTTAATTTTAAAATGAAATACCATAAAGTAACGCTCAAATCTATCAAATATTTTTTTTTATTTTGTATGGTAAAAAAGATTGTCCTGTGTTTGTGTATAAGTTACCGTTTATCTTTAAAATGGCTTAACCAATTCCGGGACGGTTCTTAACCAGATTTAATGAAAATTGGTACAGCTATTTTTAGGATATTCTAACATTTCCAGGATAAAAATAAAATTAAAAATTTTACAGATAAGTATTTCAAATAAAACTTACGTTAAAAATTGACGTCGAGAAAGATTTCAAAAATTTCAAGCAAAAATTCGTAGAATTCTATATGTCAAATTTCATTATAATTTAGAATACACTTATTATTTTTCGTCGTGTGTGACATGACACTAAGAAATACATGACAAGACATGTCACACCCGACGGATGAAAGTTAGCTTATTCTAAATCATGTTAAAATTTGGAATACGGAACTCCAACAATTTTATTTGAAAATTATTAAAGCTTCTTCGTCTTGGATTTTGGTCATATAAACTATGCATTTTTCAAGATAAATCATGGCTTCCCAGCTAATATAAAATTTAAATGAAATTTTTGTTATTCTAAAATTGATTCAATTTTGTTAGTTTCAGTCGATTTTTATCAGTGGCGTAGTAAACGGGTGGCATGGATAGCCCCCACCAGAGGCTCCGGAGCAGAAAAGGCGCCACCGCGACGGTTTGGCTTAATCGTCAAAGTATAGACGTCATCTGATTTTGATACTAAGAACATTGAAACAATTACTCAAAAACATAGACTGAGATAAAATAACAATTAACATAAATATGACTACACTGGCTATAAGTCTTAAACTAGGCTATAAGTTGAAAGTAATTAGATATCTAGCATTTCCATAAGTTTGTGTTGAAACGTATCACGTGATTGTGAGTAGGGGGCGGATATTTTAAGTTAATAAGTTACTGAGGCCCCCTTATTTTTATCTGTATCCCCCGTCTTTATATCAAGTTTCAAATCTGGCCAGGAGCGCCACTAATTTTTATCATCTCTTTCAAAATATAGACAAGATATATAGGGTAAAAACCCCTATACCGGAAGGCGATCAGATGTCGTAACAGTTTTGATATTTATGTATTAATAAAGTTATTTCTGAAAGGAACCACTGATAACAAAAATTATGATTAATAGAATGATTATTTTTCAATTTAAATTCACCTCTCATTTAACGTTTTCTTACTGAAATAAAGAAATACATATATATATATATATATATATATATATATATATATATATATATATATATATATATATTAAACAATTTTTGTTGAATACAGTATTTTGATCCTTTATTTACGTCTGATATTTAAACCATTCTATGTTTCCTACATTGACGTCTAGACGTCACTCTATGTGTCATATTACTCATATTACACGTCTGCTTGTATATCGATTCCGAACTCCTAGTGTCATTAATGTTTCTTTGTTTGGATATAGATGTCGACATTTTGTAAAGGAGAAACATTAATAAATAAAAATTTTTGGATTGTATTTTTTTTAAATATATTCATTAGATTAAAAAAACTTTATTTCATGCTTATTAAGAAAAAAAATGAGTGTTTAATTTATTTGTCAATTTTTATAAGCCAGTTTAATTACACACCTAAAAATAGTGTTCCGGTATAGGGGCTTTTACGTTACTTATACATTAAATTTTTTTAAAACACGTCATTTTTAGGTCGCTTTTTGTTCTTATGTACGGGTATAGCGCGAAAGAGGGTATACAACTAAAAAAATTTCTTAGGAAGGTTTTGGAGAATTTTGCATTGACATCCATTTCTGACCTGTGTTGAAAATTGCAAGTCTCTGGCTCATTAGAAAGTTATTTTAAAATCAGTCACAAGATTTGTAACTTCTGAACCTTCCAAAGCGAGTTGATAAAAACGTGTTAAAATAGAGCATTTCCATGTTAGAAAATTAGATATATGAATAGCGTTACAAATGTTTGTTTCAATAATAATTTTATCATTCGTTGCCCAGAAAAATTTATAGAATTGTAAAACAATAGAAATTTGTAACTAACAATAAGTATATGTATTTAACTCAAAAATACACTTGGCTTTAAGTCATAAAGTAAATTTGAAACAAAGGAAGTTGTTCTTATTGTTTGAAATAGGAAAAAAGTTGTTCTAAATGCATAAATAGTTTGTTGTTTTACTGTTCCTTTTTCCTTACATATTATTGAACAGTTAATATGTAATAATCCAATATTTAATACAATGTATTAAAATAGTATGTATGACTTATATGTAATGTAGTCTGAATGCATTAAATATTATAAAAATTGTTGTAACTAAAATACATGGGAACACTGTTTTTGTAGATTGACTAAATTGTGGAAAAAATAAATCGATCAAACCGTTCAAAAGATATATCAATTATTCTAAAAATTATTTTCTTCTTCTGCTACAGTTTTTAAAAGTTTACCTGAAAGAAGTTTTTTTTCTAGAATTTCGATTAAACATTTTGGTCATTTTAATGATTTTATAAATAATAATTTTAAATACTTTTTACAAAAATTGTAACATTTTGAGGTCTATCGTTAGTGTAACGCAGGTTTCCTTTACACTTTTTTCAATGATTCTTAATATTTACTTTTTTCCAAGTCTAAGCTATACAGCACAAAATATTGTTCTCAAAAATTTTTTCATCTACGTATTTTTTCTCAAAAGCATATTATTTAATTTTCGTCAGGCTCAACGAAAGGCCGGGGTAGTCGGCGTTACAGCCCCTGGGCCCTGGCTTGTAGAAGGGGCTCGTAGTTATCGGTAGGAGGCCCAGAAAAAAGTAAAAGAAACCTTTTTTTGCTCGTCACTTTTTGGGGGAGAGGAAAATTTTAATAAAAGTGTTTTTTTTCCCTAGGCCCGCCAATTTTCTCCACGACCCTCTCAAATATATAAACTCTTTAAATAAATTTAAAAAAAGACCAATTGGGAAAGCTTAAACAAAGTTGGTAAATATTATTTTTGATATATTTATTATTTTTTAGCTTTTACCTTACGTAAGATTTTTTTTTCCCATACCAAAAATTAAAATTCCGTATTCCCAATTCTGTTTACGTAATACTTAAACATTCCCGCATAAAGGGAGTAGCAGAAGTTATATTATTAAATTTACTAAAGAAGTAAAACAAAAAATTGTACGAACCAAACATACATATACATGTTATGTATTATTTTTAATCAAAATATATTTTTGCAAATTGAACAAAATTTTTTCTGTTAAATGGTGCAAAATTACCTACTCTGCGGTTTTGATTAACTGTAAAGCTCCGATTTTAACCAAAAGTAGGGCTTAAACTTTTCACTGTAACAAATAAATATTGTATTTCTGCAATCATAATACTTTATGGTGGAGTCGCTGTGAACTGTATTTTATTAGGTATCGAATACACCTTTGACTCGTTGTAAGCAACTTGAAATAGAATCATATATCTTACTCTTTTTAGATAATAAAATTCGCATATACGCAAAATGAGTAAGGCATTAGATTCTGTTTCAATTCTGATATTGCTTACAACGAGTCAAAAGTGTAGTATTTTCTAAAAAATACTAAAATCAGAGTTGTGTGTGTAATTTACTTCGGATAAATTACACATACTTGTTTTGATAAAAAAACTGTAATAAATGTAAAAAACGAAATTTTTTAAATTTAATAGATATGTAAGCGTCACTGATGGTATTCCATATTTCTTATTGAAGTATTTGCTATATTTGCAAAGTAAAATTTAATAATTAAGTAATTTGAAAATTAAAAATATAAATGGGGACAAACAGGAAAAAGAAAGGTTAGTTTTGATAGAATAGTTTATTTAAGAATTCAATATTAAAAAGATTTATATTTATTCAGTTAAATTTTATTAAAGGTATCAATCATCTTCATCATCATTATCATCAGTGACTTTATTTTTATTACAATTTAAAGAGAGATAAATATGTAGTAGTTTTTTTGATCTGTCATAACTCAGCTGCTTAATTTGGAAATTTAAGGCTTTGTAGTTAGTTGTGGATGGCCCTTCACCAGCAGAAAATCATTTTAGTGCCGACATTTTGTTTACACGTTTTGTCATGTGAACTTATAAACAAGTAATAACCGTCAAAATAAATTGTTTGTCAGTGAAATGACAAATTATTTAATAAGTATTTTACATTTTTTACAATTTTCTACATTTTTTTACGGTTTTTTACAGTTTTTTACGTATTTTACAATTTTTTACATAAAAATGTAAAAACTGGTTTTTTACGTCACATGACACAACTCAGACTAAAATTCAAAAACTTGGTACTTTACTGTACAACCGTGTTTTACAAACTATTATATTATTATTACTGTAACAAACAATTATTTGAATTTGCATACGTATCACTGTCTGTGGGTGCTCGCATTCTTTTTTGCTGTCCACCATCGGAGAGGTATACAAGAATATAAGGTACACAAGCGAACCGGTAAGTTGGTAAAGTGAAACATATGTAACACGACATGAATGATCATGTCCAACACCACCATTGTTTTTATCCATGTGTAATTTTCAAGCTGACTTGTCATTAAATACATATGTAAATACCTATATATACTGCAATATAAGTACAGGGTATAACAAGATTGTACCTTCGTTTAAATTGCTACAGCAATTACACATTGAAGAATAAATACCATTTGCCAAGACCGGATTTATCTCTGTGGAGGCCTCAGGGCATTTCTCCTATGGTGGCTGCCGAGTACTTTCTGAGTACTTCACATGTGGAGGATCTCGCCTCCCCCTAAGGCAATAAGGATTTTCTAAATAATAGGGTTGACAAGAAAAACAAATAAAAACAACGAAATTTTGCTCCTTTTTTGAGAGATGTTGTGAAGGCTTGTATTGTGTGAGGGCTCAGGGGCGCGTGCCCCAAGTACTCTTATGTAAATCCGGCTCTGATCAGCGTACCTAATCTTACGATCTTATATTAAAAAAATATCAGGAAACGGTTCCTACACAAACTTACCATGAAGTATTTTTAAGCTTTATAGCATTTCTCTTTACTTTGTAGGACTATTTTTTAATAAATTGTATTATCAGTAAAATATTGTTTTAAAACGTTACCAACAGATGTCACGTGTTAGGTTATTGCAAAATTCTTGCAAGCACTTACTACATAGGAAACTCTCATATCGCACGCTCCCATTTAGCAATTTCGTCGTACACACGATGTGTATAATGGCACCCCTCCGTGTTTTAAAGCAACTATGTTTGAATGTGTTAGTGTCTAAGTAATAGTTTGTAACAGTAAATCATACAAATATATAAATCAGAAGTATTGACGCCCGTGATCTTTGACTTTCTCATTTAGCAATTTGGTCCCAGTGGATTGCGTAATGGGAGTTTCCTATGTATAATGTTTGAACCCAATGGTAATATAGTCAAAATGTCTAAATGATCTAAAGTAGGGTATATTTGTTACATCCTGTATAAATATTATTATATTTTGTTCCGTAGAATATTATTACATTTTGTCTTTGTAATGTGTGCATATTGACCGACCAAAATACAAAAAGTAAGAAAAAAATGAAACGAATTACATATAAATAAATCCGTACAAAATACTTGACAATAATGACTGTTACCTTAACAGGAAAAACATATTTTCAATGTTGAGCAATTACAGTGAAACCATTTAATTGAGCTTTTAATAACTACCTAAATAGATATGAAAACAAATTTCGTCAAATGCATGTTGAATCAGGCATAAATTGTTATTCCATAGTCAATGATAATCCATCTATAAGACATAGTTATATGACATCATTTTTAGAGCAAAAATTAAAATTTGGCACTCAAATTACTCAAATTTTACCAATAGATGTGATTTATATAATTTCTGTAACTATTAATTTAAAAAAAGAGAAAATTGAACCTGGTAACGTCATCATGATTACTAAATTTTTTTAAAAGCTCCAAATATCGAAATTTTTTTGCAAGAAACCTACAATATTAACAGGCGTTCGATACTTCTTTATTCATTTTAGGTAAAATCAAAATTGTAAAAACACCCATTATCTCCGGAAATTAAATAAAATTTCTTGAATGAATTTGGTTATTTGATCTAAGAACTCAATATACATATATGTAAAAGTAGATCACCGAATAAATAAATTATAATGGAGTAGTAACTCACATAATAAAAATGGTTGAACACCACTGATTACAAAGTATGTACAGTAAACAAGCTATATTTTATATAAAATTCGATATTTTCCAATGGAAGAATGTTTTAGTGAATTTTCAGAATGGAAATTCAGCTATTTAACTTACAAAATATTGCGGGTCACTTTTGGTCCACCGTCTGTACGTTGGGAATCCCTCCTCTAGACTAGAAAACTGTATTAAAACGTTACTGTTTAAAAAACAAACAAAAAATTGTGCAGTATTTCATTTTTTATTATTTTTTTTTTAATTTCTTGCAGGTTTGTTCTTAAAACGTTAATAAACAAAAGTGTAAAAAAAATATTAATTTTTTTTTTAAATTTAGTCTGGGTTTTGATGTCCCTAGACTAGAATGCTCCCTTAAAATGACACTAGTTAAAAAACAAGTCGTCAAGTGCAAGTTGTACTTGCGCTAACAATGTTCCGTACAATCAGTTGGTTTTATGAATTTGTTGTAACAGGATATAAAAGTGAATGAAATATTTTTCTTAATGAATAAATTTTATTTCTAAAGTAAAAACAATTTTCTTGATTTTAAAAGATCGTATAGTTATCTTAGTCGGCTTACGTTTACCAGAAATGAAGAGTGGTATTTACTGAAAGAAGTAAATATACTAAGGGTTTTCTTTTTTCCCAATAATAATAATACCTAAATTATTTATTAGCAGTATTAAATATTGGTGACGCAAAGATTATGCAAGCGCTTCTGGTTTTTTAAATTCGAACCTGTATCAAGTAAAAAATTTTGTATACGTTTAATTGTCGAAAAAAAAAATGTACTATACAAATTATGCGCGGATTACTAGATTTTAGATCACCCATTAATCGTATACGTATATTTTTACTTGATGCTAGTTCTAATTTTACCACCAGAGGCGCGAGTGAGAATCTTAGCGTCGCCAATTGTCAATTCTTTGAATAGCTTGAATTTTATTATTACTATGGATACCTAACAAAATTTTACAAATATTATTAGAAAACATTCAGCTGCAAATTGTAATATATTTTTCATCTCTAGATTTATCAGTTATTCCTTACTTCTTCTTTAATTTCTACAACTCACTTTCCAAAAAAATTACCCAAATACCCGTTTAACATAATAGTAATACAATTATTGATTAACAACATCTTGATCAAAACAAAATATGTCATCAACTGTTCTTTTTACATACCAAGAAAGTTGTGCCAGGAAATTCAGGTTTCATAATTTTCGCTCAATCTACACGCACTGTTCTTATTGTTCATGAATTTTTTCAGATTTTTTCGAGCAATCTTTCTTGTAATAAGGGCTAGGGACAGCAATTTTTATGATGTTTTTCCAAAAAAAAAAAGAAGAAAAATTGACAAAAGTTTGTAGTTATGTATATTACTGGATACGGGCTTTAATAGGCTTTCGTTTGATACCCAACTCAGTGCTCTTGGAAAAAAATTTCATTTTCACTTTCCAGGTTGTCCCCGAAAATTAACCCCCAGAACTGAAACTTAATTTCACATCTGGAATTAGACTGTCACACCCTATCTATGTGTTAAGTTTCAAATTTTCGTGCCGAGTGGTTTCAAAGAAAATTGTCTGTGACCGTCAGACAGATACTGAAGTGATTGCATAAGTGTTCCGTTTCTGGCTATACATATCATGTATACATTAAGGTATAAATCCATAACTACTAGATTTATTTCAAAAAATAATTTTGCGATTTAGTAATGTTTGCAAGTATTTTAAATATTTTTCACTGTAATTGCAATCTGTTAATACTGTGTGTAATTCGTTGTCCGTGCTAATCCATTTTTGCATATCAAAGTATTTAACGAGACAAACGAATTTGTTGCATATGTAAAGTATTATAAAGATACATAGCTATTACTTTTTTTCGACAATACCCCGTATTAAGTGAGTACGTATAATACAGACGTAATATTATTCTGGTTAAATGGTTGTCATCGTGTTGTAAATGACATTAATACTATGACTGATTACTTCGTTACTTACAATCCGTGACAAAATATTTTTATCTGCATACATATAAAATGAATTAACGTTGTATATGACATGTTTTAAACTCTGAGGTGAACTGAAAAGAATTGTGTGCAGATACTTTATGTGTTGTTTGTTATATCTTTTTAAATCTTTTAGCTGTGACTTAAGAGATATTTATTATAAAGATTTATGTTATATTTATATTGTTACCTGTTTCAAAAAATTTTGTGAATTTTAATGTAAAATTCATGGCGTATGGTAAAATAATTTTTTGTATAATCATGTATGATATGTATCAGATTTACAAAATTTATACGTTTATAAATTTTATTGGGAACAAAATTGAAGGTTTTGAAGTGAATGCAGGTTGGGTGTCTTTTCAGTTTTATCTTATGTAAAGTCTAAATATTCTTGCAGTAGAACATTAAGTTTTAACGAATTTTTGGGAATGTTTATTGAAATATTTGGATTTGAATTGTGAAATATTAAGTCTACAAAACAACTGTAATGTATGTATTTAAATTTTTGACCAGGAGAAGTTACAAGATATGTTAACAGCAGCTTGGTATATTGACCTAATGAAGAACTAGACTTTATTAAACAATTTTAACATAACTTTTTAGCTATCTTAAGAAATTGAAACTATAACACCCGTTTTTAAAATTTGTTATTATTTTTAAGTCGATTTATTAGGTTACAATTAACACCATCAAAGAGTAACGATTATAACAGAGTTTAGTGAACTAACAGAAATAGATTTTTAAATTTAAGAATTTACTAGGTATCAAATAAAGGAATTGTTAGTGTGTAAAATTTGAGGTAGTATTCTAGCCTAGATTTTTTTAATAGGATTTTCCAGACCTTTAAAAATGTGTCTCCAAAAAGAAATTTAAGAATTTTGAAAATTTATAATGTAACTATTTTAAAAACCCTTCAAAGTTATAACCTACCGTTTCGGTATCAAGTATTGTATTATACTTCAAAAGTTGAAATGCATTTTCCTTGAAACTACATTTTTCAAGTTAGTCGACATGATATTCCGAGTTCTATTTATCTAATCGACTTCGAACTTGGAATGTATATTCAATACATGTTGCCGTATGATAGAGACATATTGTAAAATTTTAATTTTTACTATTTTTAAAAAATAAAAAGCTTTGAAAAAACGTCAAAAAATAATTTTTTTTTAAATTTTTTCTTTCACTGTAGTTTCTGCTAGATTCAAAATCTTTCTGAACCAAAATCTTTTTCTTCTTTTGTTGCTGATGAATACAAATCCTAGAGTCATATCAACCAGCATATCACTTCTTTGTATGGCTGTATTTATGTCGCTATAAGTCCTTAAGTTCTTATTTTTTGGATGAAAATGTTCTTAAAATATCAATAAATATATGGACAGTAGATAACAAAATGGACAATAACAATTTTGATAGCTTTTGCTCTCTAGACTAGAAGACTCCCTTAAACTCCCTTAGGTGTTTAGCAATAAAATTAATTTGGCGTTTGAAGATGACTATGAAAATTTTTTTGTGATAAATTCTGTAACATATCCCTTAGGAAGTTTTACTTTAAAGAACTGATAAAATTTTTAATACAGAGTTCGCAACATTGCAACATTTAATTTTTCTAGACCAGGTATATAAATTATTCCGTTTCAGTCAGACCTAATTAGTATTCAACACGAAGTAGTAGTATCCTTTTACTCAAAATTGTTATGTCAGGCTTTTTTACAGCAATTTCGCGTGGAGTTTAAAATTACATTTAAAATAAACATAGTAAAACTTCTTATTGTTAGCTTTTTCACTTTATGAAAAAGCGTTTTAGTATGATTCTTATTTGATCGCTTACAAACCATTAGCAATAATAACATGTAAATTATTACACCATATATGTGTAAAATACAATCTGATACATGTGATCAAGGTGGCTGGTTGTTAACGTTTGTGATTGACCGGTATATCTATATCTACCTATAGGTACAGTTTGGTAGATGCATAAATGTAATAATGAAGAGGTGTTAATATTGTAATATTATCTTAAATATTGGTGAAGAGATTATGTTACTGTGTAATATGATCTTATTGCAGCTAATTTATATTAAACTCATATCCAAAGTGTTTATAGCACACAACCGAACATGATACTAATGTTTTTTTACAACATATAAACAAAATTATAAATTTCAATATTTTTTTTCGGTCTTTAATGGTAATTTTTAGTGTTTTTGTTTGGGTTTTATTATTATGTAATTTAACGGCAAGTTGTTAGGGGTCAGTGTTTTCTATATATGAGATGAGGTCTTTTGAATATATGTATATTGATAATTAGTACTCTTTAAATTTTGACATTTGGTTCCTGGGATTGTTTTAGCAGCGTTAACAACCGAAAAAGAACAACAGCCATGATAATATTTGTTATACCATTGCAATACGTTTTAAATTGAATGAATTCGACATCGAAAACATAGCATCTAGTAAAATACAGACTAAATAGATTTGATATAACAAGCAAAAAAAATGATAATTACGTAACACGCTATTTGGTATTTCTTCGGTGACCGAATCAATTATGAAGTTGATTTTTAACTTCCCATAGGAAGTTATTGTAATGGGTCCGATTTTACGAATCGCTAATTTTGACATATCTCCACGTTTCAAGGTCACTAGAATCCGAATCAATCGTTTTTAGCGTGATGTCTGTGTGTGCGTTCGTTTGTTCGTGAATTTTTTTTCGTCTCGCATATCTCGAGAACAAATAATGATATCAACTCCGGACTAGCGTAATCAAAAAATGAAGACCGGATAAGTTTTCAGCAAATTCGGATTAGCGGTTTGTTTTTTGTGGTAAAAAACGGAATTAACTTTAAGATAACATTGATTATATGGATTTTTTGCCATAAAATTATTATATAATGGCTTAAGAACCTTCCTTGATGTTAAAAACGCCAGTATTTTATTATAAAATTTAAAAAAAAAAAGACGAAGTAAGAAACTTTTTGGAAATATATTTTGTCTCGCATATCTTGGGAACAAATGATGTTATAATTTTTTTGATAAGGGTGGAGCCCCCACCCTTAGGTACAGAAGGCGAAGCCCCCGGTATGGTGCAAGGGGCAAAGCCTCTATCGGGGGCCCAGGGAGGAGTCGCCTGAAATGAAAAAAGAATTATTTATGTACAGTAGTCTCTAGTCTTTAAGGACACCCAATGGGAAGTTGACACTGTGGGTAGACCTGTCCCCCAAATTTTTTATATCGTTTCTGACTTCTGAATAAAATATTCTAGAAGTTTTTTTTCGTAGTTATTTAGAATTACGATTCCACTTATTTTTGACTATAAAAAAAAACTAGTGGTCCAGTTGTAATAATGTTTTTTTTTAAATGTTTGGATTCAAGGGGATTAGTTAAAAAATACTAGAACTCGATACCAATACCAGAAAGGCTGGTAAACTTTTATTAAATCTGAAAAAAAAATCATATTTAGATGGAAAGAGTAGATAGAGAATTAGAGATATTCCATCGAAACGTCATTTTCGGGCAAAGGGTAATTATATAAATTACATAAAATTTCTTAACATTTAGATGTGGCCATAGTTTGGTTTTTATAGCTAAAAATATATGAAACTTTCCCAATCTTTCTAATGTTAGTATCGAGTTGTAGTATTGTTTAAACTAATTCTGTGTAATACTGACCATTTAAAAAAAAATCATTAAAATTGAACGACTAGTTTAGTTTTTATAACCAAGAATAGATGGAGCCTCAATCCTAAATAATTAATTACTTATTTTCCAGATTCCTCTGTTTGGACGTTATTTTAATAACCAGTTCATACGTGAAGTAGCGTTTTTTGATATCTTTGCTTATTTCGGAAGAGACTGTTCTAGAATTGTGCCTTCGACGATATAAATTCCGATCCTAAAATGAAACAGGTCCGTAGGCTCATTAAGTAAATAACGAATCGAGTCACTATTAATTTTAACAAAATAATTTGATGAACCACAAATTCTTAACTTAGTCGACAGATATTGCATCTTCTACGTCATGGAGGTGACGCATTAATGTTGGTGAGTGTATCTGTAGAAGGAAAATAATTTATACGGAAAGTTGATTAGAGGAAACTAATCGAGAGGCTACTGTACTTATAGATTTTTGATATTTTAACTAACAGTGACTTTAAAAATATGTAAATATGCGCTATGGACTACTGTTGATTATTCTTCACCATAAACAATTTAAACATTGCCTCTTAAATTATTCCGATATGCGCATATATTAAATATGAATCTTTCTTTTGGAATTCAACGCATTGTCCATAAATAAATTTTTTAAGCTTGTCAGTGTTAATTAAACCCACAGAATATCAATTTTCGTTAAATAAATAAAATAACAGGTTCATATAAATTTTTTTTCGTATATATATTTTAGTTTCATTAGTGTATTTTTTACATTAATAGTTTGGCAGTTAGCCAGAACCCGAACGGTTAGTTCTACCAAAAAAATTTAAAAGTAGGTGATCTCGTTCTCGTATTGGTAGCTTATTTACAGTATCGATAAAATAATATTACATGATTCTTATCAGTTTCGATTAACAGTTTTAGCAAAAAGTATTAAAACAGTCACTTCAATCATCATTAATAGGTTTAAATCAAGTATATCATATTATAATTTGCAAAAAACTTTATTAATATTATAAATACAAAAGTAAGTTTGTTTGTTTGTTTGCCTTGCTGTCACACCTGAACAGCTTAACCAATCAACCTGAAACGAAGAGATACCTTCAGGAACAGAGTTGGTTATAGGCTATTTTTTACTCCGGGAAAATATTCTATTCCAGCGGGAAAATTTCCCCAAAAAATAGAGGTTCTCAATTGTGACACGATGTAAGTATACTCGGTACGTATTAATATGATGTCATAATTTCAAACATCACGCGTGCGAAGCCGTGGGTCAATGCTAGTAAGACATACATATATTTAATAAACATTTGTAAAAAATACTGTAAAATAAAAATAAACATGTTAAGTTCCAGTATTGTGTGTTACAATTGATCGGTTGAAATATTTCGATAAAAATAATTTTTAGAATGTTATGATAATTTTTTCCTCTATTGTACATATTTACATATTTTATATATGGTACATTAATTACGAAATCTTCGCATTTCAGCAAAAACACATCAGATAAACATATTTAATGACTTTATAATTAAATAAATGTTGGAATTAATTAATATTTATTTATAAATTTATTTAAATTTTATATAAAATTGAATTTACACAGAGAATATGACTTAATTCTATATTTTATATAATCTACCCACAATATTTGTAGGTAATAATGCTAAATTTTTGGTATTTGTTGTTCTTTTTTAAAGTGGAACATAACCTTTGTTTCTAAAACATTCAACATTAGAGAGTAATATTACTTAATTTTGAATATTTAAGGGGAGAGAATTTCGAAAGGAAATAAAAAAAAGTATGTATTTGTTTGAGTGACTGAGTGTGCTTATGTACTAGTACTTGCAGGTCGAGGGTCCGAATATATAAAAGTTGGCTAAGTTGTTTCTGTTCACAATTTCAGATGAATATTGGCATAAGTACCTAGTTCTTGTGGAAATGATTCCAGGTTACTCGAATTCTCTTTGAAATTAAAGCATTGCCTTTAAACATTTCTTTAATGCTTAAGAAAATGTCGAGATTTATCTGAATTACATTCTAGACCAAGTGGTCGGAAAACGACATTTCATATTACACAACATAATGTTACTCCAACTAAGGGTGGAAATGATTCCAGGCTAGAAGAATTCTAATTAAAATTAAATAATCATTTTTAATAATTTCTCGAATGCTAAAGAAAGTCTCGATATTTATCTGAATTATATGGTAGACAAAATGGTCGGGGAACGACATTTGATACTACACGATCTAATGCTATTTCAGCTAAGGCCGGAAATGATTTCGGGCTACAAGAATTTTATTTAAAATCAAAGAATTGCTTTCAAACATTTCTGTAATTCTTAGGAAATTATTGAAACCATATTTCAAATAAAATATAAATATAATTTAGAAAACTGATGCGACCGGTTCGCACAAAATTAATCAAGGTTTTGTCTAGCCGTGAATGAAAACAGGTTGAGAAACACTGACTTAGAGTATATTTATTTTTGATGGAAAGAATTTAATAAGATAAAATTTTGCCAAAAATACTAAGAAATCCGTACACGTCAAAGAATTTTTTTATTACAAATGTTATTGAGTGCCTGTGAAACATTATTAATGTATGGCGAACTTTTGTTCGCATTTATACATACACCAATCTTCATATGTTCAATTCACTCGATTTACATTGGCTTGTAAGTATGACCAATTCACTATGTTAATTAAAATTCACATAGTGTTTGGAAAATTGTCAAAGTAGATCGGCTGGGACCCGCCGATCCAATAAGCGGTCGGTAGCCGAATTGGTAAGGCTCTTAGCTAGCAATCAAGAGATTCGGATTCGAGTCCCAGCCGATCCAGTTTGACAATTTTTCAAACACTATGTGAATTTTAATTAACATAATGATTTGGTCATACATGCCAAAGTAAATCGAGTCTTCAAGTATTAGCTAAGCGGCACATCAAAATTCAAAAATATAACTGCGTCTCGCATTAAAGAAAGGATGTGTTTGATTGATTGTCGGACTGGAGTGGCACTTGAACAAGCGGTCGATAGCCTAATTGGTAAGGCGCTTGGCTAGCACTCAAGAGATTCGGGTTCGAGTCCCAGCCGATCCAGTTTGCCAATTAACGTAAAAGAATATTAAATGAAGTGTGATAAAAAAGTTCTTATCAAAAAGTGTCAATTTGAAGATTTATACATTAAAAATTTATTTCAATAAAAAATATTGCAAAAATTTGCTAAATAAATAAATGACATAATTATTCAATTTTGAACTGACATAGGCCGTATTTTAATGGTTACAAATGTTTATATAACAACATTAATAACAGTTGGCGTTATCAGAAACGGGACCCAACTTTTACATATTAACATAAATAAGTGGATACAGAACATTAGTTACATGTAACTAATAGATTCAAACTAATAAATACATAATTTACAAAAACAAGTTACAAATTTTTTGCTCCTATTTCCAATTTACGATCAAATATGTGTAAAATTTCTCCTCACACAATTTTTTATCGAAATCAAAAAATTTTTGTTGAAATAAATGTCAAACAGCATGTTATCAAGCGGAGTAGTTGACGGTTCATTACATAGCTCATTCACATGTCTGTCAGCAAACTTTATTTATTTCATTAATGTAATTAGTAATAAAAAAAAAAACGTGTCTGGTTTTTCGAATACAGGTTAGTAAATGATTAATTAAAACAATGTTCATAATAATTTAAATAAATTCTAATGTCAAATGTTGTTTAGTTGTTTTAATTTATATTTACACGTAAACACGTGGCATTGTAAGTATATGTGTTTAATTCATAGTACAGTGCTGGCACATGACGTGTTGTACCAGATTTTATTTCATCTAACGATATGATATGATGTGGTATAGGATGTTCAACAACTATATGCTCTCTTTTCTGATGGTTCATATATAACAATTTTCCGGTGTTCACTAAGACTGAGTTAACTAGTAATTCAAAATTCACAAAATTGACAATGAGTTTTTGGATAATTTAAAACCAATATAATATTTATTGTCTAATTTGAAGGTGAACATAAAGTCCACATACACGAGAAATAATGGAATACTGACACTCAATGGATACTACCGAAAATACTTAAAATCTAATTTTTGCACATCTGTACAAAAAAAAAATAGCCAATTAAACTTTTATTTATTATTTTAATGTAATAATGTTTCAAATGTAACATTTTATTTTTTAAATACCTGTACACTCGACTTTAAGACTTGAAACAAGTAACATCGTGCTATTGTTGTTATTAAATAATTTATTTAAATTTAAACTCCACAATCTTAAAAGTGTTTATTTGTGTAAACTAAACAAGAATCTTAAGTGAGTGCTAAACAGTGATGAACACAGTGTTTTACTCACCACTGGTGAGTAAAAAATAATCCAAATTATTAACTTTCTTATAAAATACCTGATCTAAATATAAAATTAACAAAATGTCGAACATACAAAATGATATACACAATAATACAATCTACACTACTCAACAAAACTTAAACACCATCATTACCAACAATCCCACACCAATCCCAACAAATAATAGCTCCATGACTTTCGCTCAAACTCTACGTAAAACTGTCACTCCCACATATCCAAAAGACAATCAAGCAATTATACTAAATCCCGTCTACGGCATCAACTTCAAAGATTATATTACCGCACTAGCAAACTATATTGAACCCAGTAAAATCCTCTTTGGTTCTCGCATATCAAATAACAGAATATGTATCTACTTAAAAACAAAAGAGGACGTAAATGCTCTTCTATCAGCCCAAAAAACAATAAAAGTCAATGGCATAGACATACCTATAAGAAGTTTCATCACTCCATCACACAAACTGATGATCTGGGCATTCCCAACATTGCCCAACGACATAATTATTCAACAACTGAAACAATACGGTGTCACACCTCTATCAGAATTGCACTTTCAATCAGCAGGATTCTCAGAAAAAAGTTTTGCTCACATCCAAACCTTTCGACGCTACATATACATACACGAAAATCATTGCACAATCCCTGAAGCTTTAGATATTCCATTCGAAAACAAAAACTACAGAATATATGTCACAATCAATGAAACTAGATGCCTAATCTGTAAAAAATTTGGGCATAATGAAAATATTTGCAAAAAAAATGAAAACCTAGACAGAACCACTAATACAAAGCCTAACCTACAACCTCACCTACAAACAGCTAATCTATCAACAACTCTTCAAAACCAAAATCAGCCTCAGTCCAACCTCCCGTCAACAGACACAGTAACCATGCAACAAAATACACAAGCCGAAGCTACATCCCTTCAAGAACTCAGTCCTCCTGATCCGAAGAGCACTACAGATGAAGATTCTACAAACAAAAATAACGAAACTATAAATCAACCCTCCAAAAAGAGAGTTCTCTCACACAGCACCCAAAACGACTCTAACTCAGACAACTTAGAAACAATAAACATACAAGCCGTTGATCTGCCAGATCTGTCCTCTCAACCGCATATTGTCATTGAAAAAGTACCACAATCTAAAAAAGACAAAACCAAAAAGCAAAAAACTGAAAGAACAATAAATATCAAAGGCTCTCTAAAACTACTAAAACCTCACTTTGAACAAAATTCAACAAAATATGTCATCAACTTTGAGCAACTTCAATATCTCATTTCCATAGCAGACACCAAAACTAATCTAAAAGAAATACTGGCTAAAGAACACATAAACCCAGAACATCTCACTGAAAATCTAAACTCATTATATCATATTGCAGAAGGATCATGTATAAAAAGAAAATTTACTTCACTAAGACGGAAAATAGAAGACGCAAACTTTAAGGACTCTACAGATCAAAATGAAACAACGTCCGAAACTGATGAAGACGGATCGGAAAATTAATTAATGTTAGCCATCCAGTGGAACGTTAGGGGTTATTATTCAAGACTTTCAGAAATACAATTATTAATAAGCAAATTTCAACCCATCATCTTCTGCATGCAAGAAACGCACTTAAAACCAAGCCAACGAGCACTATTAAAAAATTATTGTCAATTCAGATCTGACTATACTGATGGAGAAATAGCCTCAGGGGGCGTTGCAACTTATATACATAGAAATTACCACTCTACAGGCATTACCATCAATACACCATTCCAGCTCGTCACTTGTCAAATCCATATCAAATCTTCTCTAACCATCACTGTTGCTAATATTTATTTACCACCAAACATACACTACACTAGCGACGACCTACAAGCATTAATAAACCAACTGCCTAAGCCCTATATTCTACTTGGTGACTTTAATGCACATAGTGTCTTATACGGAAATACCTATACTGACCCAAAAGGAAAAGTCATCGAAGAACTTCTCATAAACAATACTGACCTGAATATATTAAACGACGGCAAGCCTACTCACCTATCAACAAGAGGCACCTTTACGACAATCGACCTAACACTTACCTCAGATGCTCTAACTACTAAATTAACTTGTGAAACATACGACGATTTAGCTTCCAGTGACCACTTTCCAATACTAATTGATGTACCATCCAACAAAAACAGTAAAACAATAGAAAAATATATACTGGAGTCAGCGGATTGGACAAAATATATCACAATAACGGAAGTAAATCCAGACAAAAACTTAGATATAAAAGAAAAAATAAACTTACTCTACCAGACAATACATACAGGTATCAACAAAACAGTCCCAAAAACATCCACAACAAAACAGGAAAAACAAGCACCATGGTGGACGAAAAAAATAAGCAACCTAATCAAACAAAGAAGGAAAAAACTAAGAATATATCAAAAAACAAATAACATACGAGACTTCATTGAATACAAGAAAGCAAGATCGAAGGCAAGAAGAGAAATACAGACTGAAAAACAAAACTCTTGGAACAAATTTTTGAAAACAATAAACTCCTCCACACCTGATACCATAATATGGAGAAACATTAGGCGCATCTCAGCATCAATCAACCCAAGTGAAACAATCAACGCTCTGGAATTTAATAATCAACTGACCACAAACCAAAATGAAATTGCTGAACACTTCGCAAAATATTACCAAAACACATTCTCTGACTCTCAGTACTCAAATGAATTTAATAAATACAAAGAAGAATCAGAAAAGAACATACCAAACTTCAATACGGAAACAGTTTACCTGTATAACAGCCCACTTAGCGAAACCGAACTTAATAAAACCATTAACGAAATAAGAGACAGTGCCCTCGGTCCAGATGGCATACACATCAAAATGCTTCAAAATCTACATCCGACAGCACTCAAATTATTGTTAAGCATATTCAATGATATCTGGAATACACATACTATTCCCGACGAATGGAAACTAGCAACAATAATTCCTATTCACAAACCAACCGAAGATAAACTCACCGCAAGCAGCTATCGGCCAATATCCATACTAAACCACATCACAAAAATCATAGAAAAAATTATTTACAAACGCCTGCAATGGATAATCGAATCCAAAAATTTATTAAGTCCAAACCAATACGGGTTTCGCAAAAACTGCTCGACAATAGATTGTTTAACGATCCTTGCCACAGATATTACCCATTCCTTCTATCTAAAACAAAACACGATTGCAATAGCATTTGATATTACCAAAGCATTCGATACAACATGGAGGCACAAAATAATTCAAACTTTACACAATTGGGGGTTGAGAGGACATCTGCCAAAATATATACAAAACTTTCTAACCAATCGTACCTTCCAGGTAAGAATTGGTAATGAAACATCATTAATTCATAAGCAAAAGAATGGCATACCTCAAGGTTCCATCCTCTCAGCTCTCCTTTTCAATATTGCAATAAATGACCTAACAGACGCAATTCCCTACCCAGTTTCGAGTTTACAATACGCAGATGACTTAATAATTTACATATCGGCAAAACAAAACCAGTATGCTCAAAAATATCTTCAAAAAGCCATTGACCAAATAAATAACTGGTCAAAAATTAATGGACTACGTCTCTCCACTACAAAAACTAAATATATAACTTTCTACAAAAATCAGAAGTTTAACATAAACTTATACCTAAACAACACTGAAATACAAACCAGCGATACCCTCAAAATTCTAGGACTAACTTTTGATGAGAAACTAACCTGGAAACCTCACATCGCTTCTTTAAAAGCGACATGCCTACAAAAGCTAAACATTCTAAAAATCCTAGCGAACAAAAATACAGGAGCAGACAGAAGTACATTGACAAAGATATACCAAAGCTTAATCAGAAGTAAAATTGACTATGGATCTACCATATACATATCTGCACGACCAACAACTCTAAAAACTCTTGATATCATACAAAATGCAGCTATGCGAATCATTACCGGAGCATACAGAACAACTCCAATTCCAAGTCTAATCTGTGAAAGTGGGGAAAGAAAACTAAGCTACCGTAGACAACAACTACTATTAAAATATTGGGTCAAAACAAATGAAAAGCTAAATCCTATCCTCAGCAACAAGTTAAACTTTTCATCCTCTTATGAAAAGATATCAATTAAAAAACCCTCTCTACCAAAATCCATAGCCATTATATTAAAAGATATTTTAACCGAACTAAACCTCAACCCAACAATAAGCACTAACTTAATAAAGAAACAACTCATAAATCCCAACCCCCCATGGTCACACTCACAAACACAAATAGACCTTACGATATCCCTAGAACTCAGTCCAGAAAGTAGCCTGCAAGAATTAAAACAACTGTTCCACGAAACCTTAAACAAATATCCCAACCACACCAAAATATACACAGACGGATCAAAATACGAAAACTCCAGTGCCTGTGCGTTTGTAATAGACAACACCAGCTACAAATTCAAACTGAACAAAATATGTAGCAACTACACTGCGGAAGGCTTAGCCATATTACTTGCTATGAACCACATAAAAGCTCAAGCAGCACATAAAAAATATCTTATCTTATCTGACTCCCTAAGCACAATCAAAGCAATAAAAAACACAAACACTGATGATCCTCTTATTCAATTAATACAAAACAAGTTTCAAGAAGCTTTAAACCAAAAAATTCAGATAACATTAATATGGATTCCTGGCCATAAAGAACTTCAGGGAAATGAATTGGCAGATGCAGCAGCTAAACAAGCACACATTGATGGGGACAGAAACGAATTAATTACATCAAGAGATTTACTGGATCATATAAATCAGCAAATAAACGAACACCTTCAAAATGAATGGAACAACTCACCGCCAGCTATACTAAAAACTATAAAAACCACCATTCAAAAATGGAAAACATCACAGCAAACTAACAGGAAACATGAAGTGATACTCACCAGACTAAGGACTGGACACACAGCCTTAACACACTCATTTCTTCTAAGACAACTTCATCCGCCAACATGTGAAAAATGCAATATAAGACTCGATGTTAAACATATTTTACTACAATGTCCCAAATATGAACAGTCTAGAGCCCAAACTGGACTACCCAACCATATAAAAGAAATATTGGGAGATAACCAGGAAAATATAACTAAATTGATGAAATTCCTAAAATCAACAAAATTAATTTCACAGATATAGAGACCCTAAGTTTTAATATGTAGTGTATTCTTATATTTACATATTTCTGTACATAGACAGTAATGATCAATCATCACTTATATAACTTTTAATAACACATTTATAAACATTGTAGATACATACCCATTAACTATATATATTTTTTCTACTAATTAATTAATTACACAATAATACATACATACAACATACCAGTAAATCTGTACCTAAACAATTATATATTACAATTTTATTATTATTTTTATTATCGGTAATATCATAATGTATCTGTATATTTAAATATTATACTGCGAATGACTTTAATTGTTAACGCAGTTAAATTAAATAAAAAAAAAAAATACCTGTACGAATAGATGTCAACACTCGCACATCAAAAATCAAAAAGTTAACAGAAAGAATTATATGTTTAATAAAAAAATAACAGAAAATTTCGTCAAATCCAATTATTTTAGTGGTTTTTTAAGTTTTACGTAACTTTACAATTTGAAAATTCAGTTTAAAATTAACATTAGGATTGCCGTATGTCTCTTTTCTCCAGAATTAGTTAATTTTTTCTGTAATTTTACTAATTTCTCTATTATTTTTGAAGTCGACTTAAAATGGTGACGGTTTTTCGTAGGCGCCCATGAAGAAAACAAAAATAGCCCGTATAAAAAAGGTATGAACTTTTTATTTATACTTTTTGTGTCAGATTCTGATACGAACTCATAAGGCTTTTGAACTGTTTCTTCGGAATCCTTAAAGGTATTATTTGGAGTTTGACTGGAGCGGAATGAGCAAAACTAGCGAGTCTCTCACAGAACGGCTCAAATATGCATTGGTATTTTGGACATGACTCTACCATTTTTTCACCGGTTTTAAATATTTTTTGGTAAATGGTCAGAATATTACGATAAAAAATATGATAAAGCCAATAATTATTAAAATAAGTTTGTTTATACAGGATGGAAACCGAATTATCAAGATAGGAGCAAATATGTAAAATGGGAATTTTTTTTTTAAATATCAGAGTGATCTCTGCGATATTTTCAGACTAATCATATTTCGTTTTAAAAACTTATTACCATTATGAATATAAAATATTTTTATATTTCCTCGCTGATTTGGTTTCATTTCTATAATGCAGCGAAGCCGTATGACAAGCGTCTACATTCACCTAGTAAATTATGAAAGTATCCAACCTTATCCAACAATTTTTGGAATGACTTTTTGAGAGGGTGTTATTAGCCCTAGAATCATACGTTGGTCTACGAGTCAAGTTAATCATACATCGGCGTCGTTTCGACGAATGGACTTTTTACGGGGAGTTTTAGAGTTTATTTGCAAAAAAAATTTGTTTACATAACAATACTACAAAAGCGAACAAAATATTTAAAAAAATTGGATTTGAAAAAATTTCTTAATATAAATATTTATTAATTTTTTTAATCTTTTTAGCAAAGCATATTTTTACTATAAAAATTAAAAAATAGATAAATACATCAGTTGTATCATAAAACATGTCTTTCAAATAATTAATTTATGAACTAGGTATTATGAGTCAGTGGACAAGTATGACTTTACAGAATGTGAAATTTCTCAGTCATAAATATTCCTATAGATATGTAGTTATTTCCCCATTAGGCACATTTGTAAATTTTCTAAAATTTGTTAGTAATTTTTCGAATAAGATCTCAAAAAATAATAAAAATTAAAATATTTTCCATAAAATAAATTGTTAATCTTTTATTAACTCACTTGAAACGCATTCTTTGGTTTGCGATTCAATATATTAAAAGTTCAGTATTATGTCGTCTCTATAAGTCAAACAGCTGTAATCATCTTTCACATTATCATAATCATTGAATAAATTAATTATAACATCCATATCTTTAATAAATTTTAGGAAAATTAGGACGCACACTATTTCAGTATAAAAAAAACGACAATAGCTATAAACAAAATTTATACGTCTTATATGTTATAATAACAAATAAATTAGATAACAGAAGTTTCACAGCAAGCAGGTACCGACAAGTTGTAGTATTGGAGCAGGTAGAGAAGTTCGTTCGTCGTTTTGACGAGTACATATGATTCTAGGGTTAGTGACCACTTTCAAAAAGTTAAATTATTTTATTGCTTACAACAAATACAATATGTTCACTCCAATTGTGTTTAAATTTATTATCTGTTTTACGAGTGACGGTTTCTTTTAGCACTTATATAGATAAGTAGATAACCTGCTGCGAACAATATTATTGCCGTACTTGAAAAGCCATCTCATTTAAATATGATCAAACTTTAATTATTTTGGAGGTATTTTACAACGAGTCAAAGTTTAATTTAAATTACGTTTATATACATAACAATATGTACATTGATGGTGGCGGTGCAAGTACACTGACAAATGCAAGTTTGTATTCTTTACACACGTTCAAGTCTCCCGTGTAAAATATCACTCTGCTTCATATATATTATGTACTATATGTATACCATCTAACTGACAACATATTATGTACCTATAATAAATATATCATGCTGTTTGTTTACGTCTTATATGTATGTGGCTAGTGCAAAAAATATTTATTTTAATATCAAATTATTGTTTTAAAATTGTAAAATAATATTCGCATGCCACGTCTGTGTGTCCGTCCGCATTTCCTCGTGTAATTATAAATCACTTTTTCTTGACATTATTTTAATTGCGCTGGTAAGTCAAGTATGTATGTATTTATATTCAACCGGATCAAGTTTAGTTTTCTTGAGAAAAAGTCATAGGTATTTTTTATATTTTCATTTTGCTTGTGTATAAAAAATAAATCAAATGTTGAAATGGAAACGGGTAAAATATAATATTAAATGGTGTGAGTGAAACGTGACTGTAAGACCCTGCATATGAGCAATAAATTTTGTTGGAAATGTATGTGTCATTTTTCGCAACTCAGTTCAGACAATATTTCCCGCAGAATAAAAAATTATTTGTAAGTTGTAGAAAAATATAAATTGAGGGGTGCCAAATCATAACGTTGTAAGTGCCAAAAAAATAAGTTTTCAGTAAAGACAAAGAACCGTTTTAATTGAGAAATAACCAACGAATTAATGCATACAATATTTATTATTAAACTTTCATTTAATGCACATAATTAACTTACAAATTTGTAATATTCCAAAAAACAGAAATAATTTTAATATTAATTTAAAAAACTGAAAACGACAAAACGTTATAAGTGCCATTATTTAAGCAAGTCATAACGTTGTAAGTGTATCTTTACTTGCACTTATCAAAGATATTTGTTTTATGAAGCTCAATTTATTTTTTCCTGATAAATACGGCAACATGGCATGAATGTCCTTCTTCTTCTCAGCAGCTAAAGGTACAGGTGCTCTCTTCATCTCAATTTCCAAATCCTCAAGATTTGTCTTTGTGACTTCAGGTTTCAACAGTGAAATTGTTATCCATTGGGCCAAGTCGCTGTAACTTTTCTTTGTATAAATTACACCAAAATTTTCAGAGATTACTCGAATCATAGTAGCCAAACATATCTGTAGTTTTTTGGTGTTAATTATCCTTTTAGCCAGATTTATCCATTCAAAAAACGTTGTAGCCTCCACTATTGAGAATAACATTTTTTACCAGCATTACCACTAAGCTCAATGAGGCCTCTTGCAATAAGTGGCCTCTTGTTTTCTTAAAAATTGAAGAATCACGATATCAGGCACATACAACGTGGGAGCCGTCACAGAGTCTGAACGGTCGAAATTTTAAGGGTGCATGTAAACACCAGCATATACAACGCTTTACTGCAAAAAAACGTATTCGAGTTCGTGTGGCTCTTACAACGTTATGGTTTGGCACCCCTCAGTTTGTTTTGGACACATTTATAAGAAACAAACGTAACTTTCTACAAAAATTCGGTAAAAGTGACTTTTTTAGGGTTCCGGACTAGAGATTGTAAATTAAACAAAACCAGTAAAGCCAAAAGATGTAGGAGGGAAGAATCTTTACTAGATTATATGAAATTTGACGTTTAAAAAATGTCAGTAGTGTATTTATTTAGTTTGCTTACGTATATGAAGTTATTCCAGTTTCCTGGTTCCTCATATGCAAGCTTTTATTTTACAGGTTGCAATGCTACAAGAAACCATTTTTTACCAAAAACAAAAAAGAAATATTACGCCAATAGAAAATTTGCAACAATAAATGATGATTTACTTGTAAATGTTTTAAAATCATAGTTCGACCATAAGCATAAGCAGACCCAAATTGGACTGACAACCTTTTCCAACCATGGATTTAAATCGTTGTCAAATGAGCAATTATATTATAAGAATTCGTCAAATTTTGATTTATTCCGCAAATTTAAGAAACTGACATTAAAATGTACGACTACTCTTTCCAGAATTCATTTCCTTTCACTCTGTAAGAAATTAAAACTTATTCCTAATTTTATTATTAATGATACTAAATTCTTCGTAAAGAAATTGAATTTCAATAAAAATCCCTACCTTAATAAACTCATCCCTGATATTTACAAAAAGTACTTATCGTTGGAAATTAAAAATTTCTATTGAAAATTCACTACTGTTCTTACATTTGAAACTGGCTAACAAAATAAATAAAAATTTTAGTATGCTGTCTAAACTGTTGGCAACGACACTTAGTTTCCTTTTTGGGGTCTATGTAACTCAATTTTTTTTTTTTTTTTGACATAGCCTGTTTTTGAAGTCTCCAATTAATAGATCGGCAAATGAACAAACAGCTACATCTTCTATGGCTATGAAGATGAACTTTTGCATGTACATAATAAGTGTAGATCTCAATTAATATACTGTTAAAAACAGGTTAGTTACAAAATGCGTAATTTTTAAAAAGGATAAACAGCAGTTTAAAAAAAAATTAATGTAATGTTTACTATGGTCCATTTCAGTTAAATTTAACCATGCTTTATCACTTATGAGTCTAAATAATTTCCGTTTTCTTGGCGTTATCTCTTTCATTATTGCACTTACGTAAATTTTAAAATTGCAGTTTGTTTTTAAAAAAGAATAGAAGATTGATTTGTTTTGAATATAAGAATTGTTTAATTTTTTAACTTTGACTCATGGTCAATAGTATTTGAAACAGGGTATAGTTGCTTTCGAACAAGTTCAGTTATCCTGACCTTAATAGTAATTATTACCTTATTTTAGTGTAACAGGAAAAAAGCTATGATAATTTATGTACAGTCCACTCTCGTTAATTCGAAACTCCAGGGATTCTTAAAATATTACGAATTATAGAGAGGTTGGAATTATCGCAGGTAACAATTTTAATTTTTTAAGCATTTGCGATGAATGAACTTGAACTTGTCTCAAAATGTACTTACAATCTTTCTGTCTGTGTTTGACAATGAGTTCAAAATAACGCGTCGTTTTGTTACGTAGCAATGATTTTTTCGTTCGAATTACCAAGTGTATAAAAATTTATTGTTTTAGTTCGAAATATAAAGAGATTTTGTAGGGAACTCGTGATACCTTTGAATTAGAGAAAGTTTCGAATTATCGTAGGCTTGAATTAACGAGAGTCCACTGTATATTTATAATTTTTGTTTGATATTCAACAAATAAAAATGTAATTTTACACAATAAGAAAAATTCTCGGATTTACAACGTAGATATAAAGCAAAGCACTGCGAAAATTCCAAATTGTTGCTTTCTTCCCTCTAAAAACGATTTGTTTGTTTAAAGTTTAAAAATTCCTCCGATTTTTGTTCTTTGAATTAAAGAAGATATTTATTTGATTCAAAGAAATATTTCTTTGACTACTGAAAAAAGTCTTATCTTAGTCAATTTCTTTAATTCAAAAATGTATTTGTTTGGTTTCAAAGAAATATTTTTTTTGATTCAAAGAAAACAAAATCAAATAATTTTTTAATCTTTGAACAAAGAAACCGTTTCTGTAAAATTTTGTAAAATTACACTCTTGTCAGTGTAAAAACTATAACACTAATTTTACGCATCTTTGTAACTTATTTTTTTCTAGTGTGTGAAAAGTGGAAATAAAAAGTTTCTAAGTATCAAATTGTGTGAAATTTCATTAAAAATAAGGAATCTCAAAATAAGGTTGAAGTTCCTCTCTCACTCTCTCTTCTTCATTTTTGAGTGTCGTTCAAAATAAGATTTTCGACTAAATTTTTTTGGCGAGAGCTGTGAAGAGCTCTAGTAATACTGACTTAATGTGTATCTAACACGTATTTGACGAATTTTTCTGTTTATAATTATATTTAGCACACAGTAAAATGTCCTAACAGAATTAATGAATGTACATTTTCAAAACGATTTCTTTGTTCAAAGATTAAAAATTTCCTTGATTTTTTTTCCTTTCAATACTGGAAAAAAGTCAGAAAAAAAAACCAGAAATATTTTCTTGATTCACGGGAAAAAAACCAAAGAAATTTTTAATCTTCGAACAAAGAAATCGTTTTGAGAGTGTAACATTTGATGTATTTCTTTCAACTCATCATTTTTCATAGAATCAAATTAATTTTTTTTTCTTTTTAATAATGTCTTTATAAAACGGATACACGGAGTAATAACAATAATCACAGTACGTAACAAACCATACTTAATTTTTTGATATAAAATTTATGAGTCATATACAACTTCATACTTACAATTACGTAGTTATAACTTTTTATATCTAGAGGGGTGAAAGGTTGATCGAGTAGGCTTACAAAATGTATCTTGCTGTAATCCGTTGTATTATTCATAAATAATCTTTTATCTAAATCATTAAAGCAATAATAATTGGCCTCTGTATAGGTACTTGGCGGTAATAATCATATAACGACCATATGTAACCAGCCAGCCAACTTTATAAGTATTATGATACTTGTATGTCTAATTAAAATTTTACGTAAAATTATCTGTGATGACTCCCACAACTGAAAATTATCGTTTTTAATTCGTTTCACTGTACCTAAATATGGAGCTTCTTAAATTGTTAAGTGGATGTAAACGGTAATGTCTTAATTTGATTTCCAAATTATAATTTTTGTGTAATTTTCATGAAATGTAATTTGAAAGTAATAATTACTGTTATACAAGAAAAGAAATCTTTAATGTAGTTGGTTTTATTTGAAAGTGGTTCCACTCCAACAGCAGAATTCAAGATAGGTTCTTTAATATGACGATTTAATGCATGTGTATTCAGTTCCATAAAAATATTATAGTTTCAGCGAATTTCCAAATGGTAAATTCAGTTACCGTAAAACCGTCTAGACCCGGACACTTTTTTACATTTTTTGGTATAATTTTATGTTTATACATGTTTCCTTCATAGATATCACCAATAAAAGTATTACCATTAGAAAGAGCGTATATTATTTGTTATACCTCTGCAACCAGTCTACAACCCAAATCCATCTTGACCCGGACACTTACTTAAATAATGTAATAACATGCAAACTAACCTCTCCCGTCGGGGTTAGGACAGTGTTTTATATTGTCTGATATCTTTGAACCTGTCAAAGGCTTCAAAACATTTTGTGAAAAGGGAGAGGGGTCAATACATAGTATTCCTCTCTATGAAGCAAACATGCGATATGACACTAGAAGGAGGCATAAACCGCGTAATTCTGGCGGGAATATAACGTATGGATTGTGGAAGTTACAGCCAGTGCGAATCGCGGCCATAGTGTAATAAACTGATGTGTCCGGGTCTAAACGGATATATGTATATAGCATGTATTTTTTTACATATACATCGAATATAACTTCAAACATCATTAAATGTGAAATTCTGAACACATACATATCAAAATTAAAACAATATGACAATTATGACGAAAATTACATGTCATTTTATTTCTTTGAAAAACTGGAGAATAGTAATCCTGTAAAATGAGATAGTAAAAGTTGAAATCCGCAGTTTTTATTGGTACAGCTGTTTAGAGGATGTTTCTCTCTCTCTAACGACGTCAAGAACAAATGTTTATTGTAACAGGTTAATGTAGAAACTACTTACTTTGAAGATTGGTGCAAAGTGTCCGGGTCTAGACCCCCTGTCCGGGTTTAGACGGTTTTACGGTGTCACAACTAGTGTCATGGTAAGATTTGAGTCCGGGACTATCACAAACCTTGTCGTGTCTTCAGTAAAAACCGAAAATGACATTCACAATATTTATATGCGATAACTCTCGAACGAAACATTATATTTTTACGAAATTCTGTGAAAACGTTGGAAGTCCAAAAATCTTGGATGAATTTCTAGCCAGGTCGGACACGTTCGGTACGCAGCACCTCAAAAAATGTGTTTTTTTTTGCAAAAATATGCCAAAATTCAAAAATTTTTCGAATTTTTTTTGCATTGACAGCATAGAGAGAAAAAAACCACGTATGTTTTTGAATCGTTATCCTATATAAGCAGGTTTTTTAGAAAAACTAGTTTTTGGAACCGGAAATTTGCTATGTTACTTGCCCAGGTGGTGTACAAAGTTAAATAATTAGCGATATTCTAAAGGATGCTCATGCTCATGCTCATGCTCATACTCATGCTCATGCTCATGCCCATGCTCATGCTCATGCTCATGCTCATGCTCATGCTCATGCTCATACTCATACTCATACTCATACTCTACTTGTTCATACTTACTTTGCTTCATTTGCTTACAATAATTTTCATATACCTTTTCCAATAATTTTTGGGATGACTTTTCGAGAGGGTGTTATTAGTGACCATAAACTTTCAAGATGTTAAATTATTTTTTATTACTCATGCGGGAGAAATACTAACTTAGCGCACACAATTCTGTACGCAAAATAGCTGTTTGTCCACTGTACTCTTCGCGCATACTCTTTTGCGTGTGGAAATTAATCTGTACAAGTATGTACCTTCACTAGTCCAAGTTGTAAAAAATATAACAAAAGATGACCCTTCATAAAACTATTGACAATAATTATGAATACATTTCAACGCAGACTTTGAAAAAATGTAGGTATATAATTTATGTACGTAAGTATAGTTTTTCAATATTTAAATGAGATGACTTTTCAAGTACGGCAATAATCAGCAGTATTGTTGGCAGCATGTTACCTACTTATCTGTATGAATGCAAAAAGAAACCGTTGCTTGTGAAACAGGTAACAAATTTAAATACAATTGGAGTGAACATAGGGTGGTATTTGTTGTAAGCAATAATAGTATATTGTGCAATAAGTGTGGGAAATTGTCGATTGCCCACGATAGCGAAGTTGAGCGCACGAACGTAGTGAGTGCGCTCATTCGCTTGAGTGGGGCAATCGACAATCCCGCACGAGTTGCACATACTATTTTATATTACGAATTTCACATACTTTTTTCTATTATTATCACCTATTTTTGACATTTTTATTACTTTTTAAAATAATATTTTTAAGTGTTTGTCTTTTTTTTCTGAATTAATTATCGTTTAAATTACTTTGTTGGTGGTTTCTATAGAAATAATTATGAAATATTTATTAAATGAAAAATTAAGAGGCGGCTTTGCGTGTTTTGATTAAATTTTGCGTGTTTTATTGTCAATTTGCGTGTGGAAAGTTACTTTCCACACGCAAAAAAGTATGCGGGAAGAGTATAGTGGACAAACAGCTATTTTGCGTACAGAAATGTGTGCGCTAAGTTAGTACTTCTCCCGCATGAGTAATAAAAAATAATTTAACATCTTGAAAGTTTATGGTCACTAATAACACCCTCTCGAAAAGTCATCCCAAAAATTATTGGAAAAGGTATACGAAAATTATTGTAAGCAAATGAAGCAAAGTAAGTATGAACAAGTAGAGTATGAGTATGAGTATGAGTATGAGTATGAGTATGAGTATGAGTATGAGTATGAGTATGAGCATGAGCATGAGCATGAGCATGAGCATGAGCATGAGCATGAGCATGAGTATGAGCATGAGCATGAGCATGAGCATCCTTTAGAATATCGCTAATGATCTATGGAGTATATTTTTAATTCTCGGAGGGGTCTGACTCATTGATCCGCCTTTTTTAGTCACTAAATCTATTAAATTAAAAAAAAAAAAAATAGTATGTTATACACCAGAGGACTAAGTGTGAGTTTTAATTCTGAATGTGAAATTTTTTGCCAGAGGGTCTGTAAATGCTCGAGGGCAACAAATTAAACGACGGATGAAAAAAAAACACTTTAGTCCTGTGGTGTATATATACTATTTTTGCAATTCCGGATAATTTAAAATTATAAAAATAAAAAAAAAAAAAGTTAAATGTCATTCAAATTGTAGGTATATGTAATAATAATCCATCAAGTATACTTTGGATAAATCAATCGAATTCTACAATACAATACAACTGTTTGTCTTTGTTTACAAGTTTGAATTTGTCTATTATTTTCAATTAGTTAGCAATGCCATTTAATTTAAGTTAAATTTCTGCAAGTTGTGCTTGCTGATTGGTTTAAAAGCGGCAGCAAAATAAGTTTTCAGTGAATTTTTTAGTCCCAAGGGACTAAAAAACTCACTAAAAAACTCCCCACTATGAGGGACTAAATCATATCTTTACTCCCTATTATGAAGGACTAAATGATGTCCCGGAATTGCAAAGAAAATATATAACAAAATTCCAACCTTCTAAACACTGTAAGGCAGTCATGTCAAAGATACGGCCCGCGGGCCGCATCCGGCCCTCGGACCATGTCAATATGGCCCGCGACCACATTATATCACAGAAAGAAGAATCTTGTTTTTAGAGATTTTAGACAGCACTCGATGCGTGTACGGAAGTTCAAAAATGTGCGCGCTTTAATTATAAGTAACTTCAAGAGTAGCGCGTGCCTAAACGAGCGAGAGTGTTAGTTATGCTTTTATCTCTGTCGCGCGCACGAAAGCGGCTTCTGTTTCGTCTGTGCACGCAGCGCACACTGCGCTCCTCCCCGCCGGTTGTAGTCTTTTTGCAGTAAGTTTCAATTTTTTTATTTTAACCTGGCCCGCCTACACATTCTAAATCTAATATATGGCCCTCTGCAAAATTGAGTTTGACACCCCTGCTGTAAGGCGTCATTCGTTTTCGGTGTCCATAATATTTGTTTATTAAATTGCTCAGAACAGTTCAAAGTTCAAAGTCACAGAAAATTAAAAATAGACAAGAAGCACAACTGAGTGTGGGAGTACCATAACAAATATGATATTAGCAAATTTTAACTATCAATACTGTTTACTATACACCAATACCTCGCTTTGGGTCGTTTCGGTTTGCGTTGTTTCGAAGTTGTGTCGCTGCTGAATCAGTACTAATTTTCACTGTGCGTCGTTAGATTTTCGAAGTTGCGTTGTTTTGCGTTCGAGTTTTTAACTTTTTTTCTCCAAATTTTTTGGACAAACGCAAACATTGGACCAATTTTTTGTGAAAGAAAGCCGACTTATAACAACAGCCACTATGGACTCATCAGGCAGTGATTAATTTGTACTTTGTTTTTATAAATTAATTGATTATATTTATTTTGTTTCAATTGAATTTGTTTTTTTTTTTTTTGTATGTATGTAATAAAATTTTATATTATTTTTGTTTTTTTAAATGTTTACTTTGTTCAATTTTCTTTTTAAAAAGTAGTATTTTCGTAACCCTAAAACCTGTCTTCCATATTTACATGGTTTGCTATAGAAAATCATAATTCACTTTGCGTCGTTTCAATTTGCGTCGTGATTTTTGGAACGTAACCACGACGCAAATTGAGGTATTGGTGTATTGATTAAAATACTTGACAATATGCAAAAACATGTGCACTTCTATTGTATCAAATAATACAAATGAATGCATTGTTTTAATATAAACTGCTGTAATTTACAAAGTAGAAAAACTATTTTGTTACCATAAACGGAAATTTAAAACTTTTTGTAGCCTTCTCCTAACAAGTAAGTTTTAGCGCAAGTGAATATAAAATACATAATTAGTTGTCTGGTAGCACATAGTTTTATTGTGAATAGATATTATTTTAGTATTTATTTAAGCAATAGTTGTAATTTGTTTACAATTAATTGTTATTTATATTTAATAAAAATTTATTTGAAGAACATACATATTTGATTTTATTGAATAAGTAAATATCTTTTCAATAAATGTTTTTCCTATGTACTTTTTGTTAACAATGAGCCGTAAGTCATCTTTGACCTTTTAAAAATAGTTGGAATTAAACTCAAACATTGATATTTACTGCTAGTATTCAAAATCGATCTGTGAGATCGACTCAAATTAAACTTAAGCCGAATTCGGAAATTATGTTATAGCAAAAGCATGCTATGCAATGTTGTATTTAAATAATAGTTAATATAAAATTCACCTTTCACAGTGGAAAAATTTGTGTTAAAATTAACACATTTCACATGTCCAGAACGGTCCACTCAATTTTTTGTGTTATTTTAACACAAAGCATTTGTGTCAAGTCTTTACACAAGATTTATGTCAATGAATTAACACACAAGAGGACATACATTTTGTGTTAATTTTTCAGATTTATCGGAGTTAGTTGTTAAACTTTTTTATTCAATATTTTACTTCCACTTAAGATATTTGAAAGTCGTCAAAAATAACGATTTTGTTCACATATTATTATAAATGAGACTCAAAGAACGCAAAGTAAGTCAGTCCTTTGTAAAAATTCTTATTTGTTTCCATATATATGTACCAAAATATATATAATAATACCCCTGTCGCAGCATCCTGCATAACATAGCGAATTTCCATTTACAAAAGTACGTTTTTCTCGGAAACTAGTTGATATAGAGTAATTGTAAATAAAAAAACCCTTCTTGATGTGATTTTTCCGCCTCATTCCACCAAATTTTTTTCGTGAATGAAATTTTTCGTGAAAAAAATTTGGCGGAATGAGGCGGAAAAATTACATAAAGAAGGGTTTTTTTATTTACAATTACTCTATATCAACTAGTTTCCGAGAAAAACGTACTTTTGTAAATGGAAATTCGCTATGTTATGCAGGATGCTGCGACAGGGGTATTTTAATTAATTTATAATTGTTCTAAAAATTGAGCAATAATGTTAAGTTAGCTATGATAAAAAAATAGAGACGTATTTTGAAGACGATATATAAAGACGACTCAGGACGATTATTATAAAAGATGAATTTTTCAAGACGAATATTTTAAAAGACGTATTACCCAGACGATTATTTAGAAGATTAATTTGAAGGCGATTGGACATAATTACTCAATATATTGGATTTGTTAATGTGCCTTTTTCAAAATATTAAATTAAAGAATTTATTCAGTTCCCCATATGATGCACTAAAAAATATTGCAAAATAGTTAATGGAAAAATAATTATTCAATTTAATACAAACTTGTACCACTTGAACTAAATTTAGTTTTCTGACAAAACCTGGTAGGTATATACCTATATGGTATACGAGTTTGTGTAAAATTATTTTTTGAAATGAGTAACATTTTTATCAGCATACCCTCGTACTTGACCAAGATACAACTATTTGACACTAGAGTTCACAGGTGCTGTACACCACAAATCTAATGGTACGTAGTGGTCGGTGCAAATTTAAGGAGAAGTACGTAAAATTGGAAGATCAGGAGCGTCAGTAAATTTTTATTTGAGGGGTTGGTAAATATTATTTATTATATAAACAAGTACATAAATAAGTACAGTACGCTTCAAAAAGTGATCGATCACTCTCACTCAGGGGGGGGGGTGCTAACACTTTTGACACCGCACTGTACTTAATGTTGTGGTAAACTGCCGTGTCAAAAGTGTGGGCACCCCCCCCCCCTCGGGGTTAAGGTGTTCGATCACTTTTTGAAGCGTACTGTACTTGTTTAAGCGCGCGCGTGTTAGAGTCAAATGTCAATATTTGTAAGTCCACAAAATAAGTACAGTACGCTTCAAAAAGTGATCGGGCACCTTAACCGGGGGAAGGGGTCCCACACTTTTTACACGGCAGTGTACCACAACATTAAGTACAGTGCGGCGTCAAAAGTGTGGGCACCCCCTGGTTTAGAGTGTTCGATCACTTTTTGACGCGTACTGTACTTATTTATATGTATATAATATGTACTTGTTTATATAATAAATATTATTTACCAACCCCTCAAATAAAAGTTTACCGACGCTCCTGATCTTCCGATTTTACGTACTTCCCCTTAAATTTGCACCGACCACTACGTACCATTGGATTTGTTGTGTACAGCACCTGCGAACTCTAGTGTCAGATAGTTGTATCTTGGTCAAGTACGAGGGTATGCTGATAAAATGTTGCTTATTTCAAAAAATAATTTTACACATACTCGTATACCATATACCAGGTTTTGGCAGAAAACTATCAGAAAAATGTAGTTTCGAGAAAAACGCGTTTAAAATTTAAGTTACTGGTTATACTATGGGAATATGCAAAAAAAAATCGATTTATTTCGCAAACTCGTATATTGAAAAAAAAAGTGGGCAGCAAAATCGTATTTACTAAAAACATCGATAGCTTGTAATTTAAAACATTTAAATGTCTGCTTCATGTCTACATAGGTAGCAAACATCAAAAAGTATAACATACATAAATCTTAAATTCATAGTGATGAAAATACAGTATTTAATATGTTTTTTGTGTTTCCTGAGAACTGTGATTTTTGATATACGAGTTAGAGACAGAAAACGCGCGATATATATATATATATATATATATATATATATATATATATATATATATATATATATATATTAGCCATGGCCGCGACGTCGTTCGCGCAAAACATTGTTATAAACTCAATGAGAAGTACCTATATAAGTGTAATAATTATACAGAACTTGCAAAGAATAATAATTTTTGTGTAATGCATGCATATGCTCAAAATCGTTTTTCTATTTTCCCGTGGGAATGAGGAATTTTCCCGGAGTAAAAAGTATCTTAAATGTTGACCCAAGTAATAAGTTACCACCACACCAAATTTCATCAAATAGTTTTCGCCCAATGTGTGCACAGACTCATAATGGTTTTCCCATTTTTTCCTGGGAATGGAACATTTTCCCGGAGTAAAAAGTATCTTAAATGTTGACCCAAGTAATAGATTATCACCACACCAAATTTCATCAAAATCCGTTCAATAGTTTTTGCGTAATGCGTGCACATGCACAAAATAGTTTTTCTATTTTCCCGTGGGAATGAGGCATTTTCCGGGAATGAGAAGTATCCTAAATGTTGCCCTAGGTAATGAGTTATCACCACACCAAATTTTATTAAAATCCGTCAAACAGTTTTTGCTTAATGTGTGCACATGCTCAAAATGGTTTTTCCATTTTCCCGTGGGAATGAGAAATTTTCCCGGAGTAAAAAGTATTCTAGATGTTGACCCGGGTAATAAGTTATCATCATACCAAATTTCATTAAAATTCGTCCAATAGTTTTTGCGTTATGCGTGAACAGACAGACAGACAGACAGACAGACAAAAATTCTAAAAATCGCTGGTTTGGTATCTACATCGATAACTATTTACAGTACCAGTACAATTTTCAAAAAATATTCCATGTACAGAAATGTCTCGTTACTATTTTATTATATGTATAGATATTCCAACGTTTTCAAGAAATTTCTTAAAAATCAAGTATTTCGTTCTTTAGTTATCGTACCCTCTTTTAAAATAGTTGCTGTAACTCTGTACTCTGTGGTCATACGTCCTTCCTCCCACATAATGTATCATAATGATCGTATGAGTATACGCTACGATATTGACGTTATATGTACACTATATTATCCTCTTTGACTATATAAATAGTATGTCGAATATGTACTTTAGAATGTGAGTAATTAAGACTTTATAGGCGGAAATTATCACATTCTAAGGCACATAGTTTTTCTCGGAAACTAATTGACATAGAAAAAAAGTTTAAAAACCTTTTTTATGTAATTTTTTCTTCTCTTTTAAATGGTGTAAGAAAATTTCGAAAAAATTTTTGAATAAGTGGAAATTTTGGCAAAAAACTAATTTTTTGCAAGAACAAAAACCATGTTCCTGGCATCCGACGTGTCTGGTTAACGAACTCATCCAACGGTTTGGGACTTTCACCAAATTTCGTAATCCTAGGACATTCCGTTCGAGAGTTATCGTGCGGACACATATATATATATATATATATATATATATATAGATATATATATATATATATATATATATACATATATATATATATATATATATATATATATATATATATATATATATATATATATATATATATATATATATATAAATTTTAGCGAATATTATTTTCGGTTTCTAGGGACCTCAAAACAAATTTCTGCCATGGTCCCAGATTCAGGTCGCGTTGTGACAGTGGCTGTCAGTTCCATTCTGGAAATTCGCTAAAAAGATGAAAGTAGTTCTTATTATTAAACAAAACCGAAAAATTAAAAGTTTTTGACGAATATAGTTTTATTAAAGGTTTAAAAATGAAACAATTTTCTTATATTTTAACATTTTATTTTGTTACAGATTAAGTTAAAAAAGATCATGTAAGCTTACGGGATTGCATATTATATAATACAATCTCAAGTAAGCTTACATGATTTTTTGTAACTGAATCTGTAACAAAATAACTTTAAAATGTAAGAAAATTGTTTCATTTTTAAACGTTTAATAAAACTATATTCGTCAATAACTAAAAAAACTTATAATTTTTCGGTTTTGTTTAATAATAAGAACTGCTCTCATCTTTTTTATTATATATATTTTGGTATGTATATATTCTAATGTAAGTTAGCTACTTATAGTATTCTTTTGCCCTACACAAATATTGTGTTACTTCCTTGCTGTTCAAAACAGGTCAGCATTTTCATTCTGTTAAATCGAAATTTGTATTAGTATTTTCATTTAATACAAAGACAAAATGTTACATTAACGCAGGGTTGTGTTACTTATTTAACACAAAAATTTTAACCACTGGTTTTTTTTTACCCAGAACAGAAATTTTTTTGTTGTGTTGTGGTGTCATAAGGTGCTAATGAAGAAAGGCTTTCTGTCAGAGGCGTAACTATAATGGAGTAGATCGAGCAGCTGCTCCAGGGTGAATGATGAAAAGAGGAGCAGACGGATGCGATAGAAAAATTGAAAGATTTTGGAACGATTTTGGGAAACTTTTAGAAAGTGTTTTTGTTTTTTCCTTGTTCATCAGGTCTTTTTTTGGGAAAAACGATGTGAGTCGAAGACAGTAAAGAAGAGACTGTTTTCTTTTTTACACTTGTCACTTCAATTTTTTTGGGGGGAAAATGGACTCTTTCTGGAAGGAAGGCGCCCGACTTCAGCCACTCCAGAGCGAAATTTGTAGTTATGCCTCTGCTTTCTGCTTATTCTTTATTAAAATGTAAGAGACTCGTTTTTTTTTAAATACCGACACGCGCAATCAAAGAGTGTTTTCGCCTTTCAAAATTTGGAGGGCCAATGCCATGGACAACGTGAGCCCATTCGGTTATTCAAGTCGAAAATGCGAAGTTTTAAGATTACTGTATTTTTAGCTATTAAGAAATGTTACAATTAAGACACATTTTCCGGTGCGCTGGTTCCAAAAAGCTAAATTTCATATTGTTTATGCATCCCTCGTTCAATAATTTATCGATCTGTCAATAAGTACAATAGGAATCAATTTTTTTGATCATTATTTAGATTTATTTTCTACCAAATAAAATTTAATTTTTATTATACACACGTTTAAATGATGCATTTAAAAAAATATTAATAAAATACATTACACAAAAAGATGAAAAAAAAAAGAGCCATGGAGATTAATACCTACAGATTTTTTTTTATTGTGCTCAACTTAATTAATATTAATTATAAAAACCATCATTTAACCAACATTTATAATACTAAATAATAATCAGATATTGAATATCAAAAAGATATTTTACATAAATTGACTTGATATAAATCAATATGGCTCATTAGAGGATAGAGTTATTATAGAATATAAGTGCTTATGTATACACTGTAAAGCCTAATGTGTTAAAAAAACACACATAGCGCGTATATTTTTATATAGATGCATTTTAATCGATATCAAAGAATTTTCGTTATTCCATGCGTAGTAGAACGCATAAGTAGGTTTAGTCTGTTCTTATTTTTCTCTGTCAGACTTATGCCCTTTATTTACTTATTTTACTTGACATACTTATAAGTTACTAGCTGTACCCGCGACGTCGTTCGCGCATAAAATCAATGAAAGGTATGTAAGTATCTGTATAAAGCATTATTATAGGACAATAGTATTGCGGAATGCATGGACATGCTCAGTATGAATTTTGTATTTTTTCGAGAAAAGGAAATATTTACCCGTAATAAAAAGTACCCTCGATGTTGATGCAGGTAATAAGTTATGATGTTGACCCAGGTACTAAGTTATCACCACACAAAATTTCATCAAAATCCGTTCAATCGTTTTTGGCGTAATGTGTACACATGTTAAAAATGGTTTTTTTATTTTCCCATGGAAATGAGACATTTTCCTGGAGTAGAAAGTATCTTAGATGTTGACGCAGGTAATAAGTTATCATCACACCAAATTTTATTAAAATCCGTCTAGTAGTTTTTGCGTGATGCGTGAACAGACAAACAGACCGCTGTTTTGATATCTATATCGATAACTAATTACAGTACCAGTAAAATTTTCAAGAAAATATTCCATGTACAGAAACAGTCTTGTTACAGACAAATATTTGTATAGATTACTGACTTGTCAGTTTTTTTTTATTACGATGCTACGAAATTATGATGCAGTTCCATGAAGCTCTGTGAAACAGTCACCAGGTGATGTTGTCATCGTATTTTTGCTCGCCGTTGAAGATGCTGATATGTCACGCGTTATTATGTTATCCAAAACTGCTACGCGGTATTAATAATAATTTATTGGTTTGTACACACAATTAAATAAATAAAAACATCCCATTTATAATTTTCAAAACTTTTATGAAATATTTTCACTTTCATATTTGAGATGTTAGAGTTTTTACCTTCTCGACTTTAAATTACAAACATAAGGAAAAATTTCCGGCGAATATTAACATTATGTTAATGTTATTATACGACGTGTTTAACAAGTGATCGTTACAGGTGGAAAAGCGTTATTAAAAGTAAATGTTTTTTTTTTTTTTTTTGGGTGCAATATTTTTTAACACACTTGAATTTGTAGTGTGTAGAGAGAGGTTTGCATATAAAAAGTGTTTTTATGTTAAATCGCCCACGAAATCAATAATTCAAATTCTGTAATTATGACAGATCAAAAAAATAGTGAACAAATATGTTTAAGTCGTATTTTGTGCCTACATTTTAATATTGTGGGCCTCCTCGCTGATGCTGGATGTAAAAAGTAAATAAATACATAAGTTTTTTTTGTATAGTGGAGGTATTGTATGAAATCTTCTTGTTGCATCAGTTTTATTGGATGAAATTTATGATATTGTCTTTTGATGATAGCATTAAATCAAAAGACCTTTCAAATATACAAAAAAATATTAATATTTAAATATGATGTATCTACGCAACAATATATTTTTATACTGAACCATCTCTTATGAAAGATAATTCTGACTATTTTTTTCAAATAAAGTCAGGATAAAATTATATCTCGAAACTGGATATCAAAACTTTTTTAACAGTACTGAAATATGTTTACTTTTATTAGGATCATATAAAGAAACTTTTCGATTCGAGAAATAATTTATCGTATATTAAGCCGTTTTGGGTTACTGCAATGGTTCATTTCTGTATAAATTAAAAGTGCTAAGTTGTAAATCAGTGTTTCGCAACAGAGTCAATATCGCTCACCGGTGGGAATTCAAAAGACTTAAGGGTTTTTTTTTCGTCCAAGGTAAATTTAGGCGGTGCTGAAGATCAACCGCCATTCATCCTTCCAGTTAATACTAGCAAGAATGCGCTGAAAACTTGAACTAAAACTAAAAATCATTACATTCCCATTATTGAATTTAACTGAAAGAGGGTTTAAAGGATTTTCAATAGTGATAAAATACTGAAAAAATTAGTGGCGTTACGTCAGACTTAGTTTCCTCACTAATAATAATAATTATTTTAATCAAACTTTAAGCAATACATCAATTTTGTGTACATCTTTTAATAAAATATTTTTAAAAATTGACCTTATTTAATCAGTACATAATACCGAATACTTGAAGAGGGGTACCCAAATCCTCAGCGTATGTGTAAAAAATTGTAGCCAGCAGTGTGTTCAGAGTGTGTCAGATATCGTTTAAGTACATTAGTCGTTGAACTGCTCTCCCAAGACACACATCATATTGTTAGTATTGTTGATGAACCACTTGGAATAATGTAATACATATATAGCATATATACGTACGCATGCGTATACCACTCAATATCCCACCCGCCTCACATAGAGTGTGACGTACATAGCACACAAATCATACTAATATATTCGCATATTCATGTCCATACATCATGTGGCTTGGTTGTATGTGTGCTGTGCTACGTCCATAGAACACTAGAAGCCAACTAATATCAAAAAAGTGTAATTCGCTTGGAGCTATTTGTAGGCCTTTCACAGCTTAAGTCATGTAGTCAGTCGCTGTCCGTCACCGAGCGCACAGTGCATTGTATTACATTGTTAGACATTGTTAGTTGAACAGCACACATTTCTCTCTCTGGTAATACGTGTGTTGTAGTAGTATGTGTGAATACGCACACAGACGCAACCATTAAACCAATACTACTGCAAACAGTGTGTATCTACACCAACAGAGTGGGGAGATTTTACGTCACAAACTCATTACAAGTGGAACAGAGACATAGACAATCTAATTTGACCCCTTGGCTACGTCACTCGTTGGCGACAGTGGGAACAGTTTGATACATATACTAGTTTGGCCCCTTGGGGGTACCATTGAATCACTGTTTAAAAAAATGAACTATGATTTAAAAAAGTTTCGTTTGCATTATTGACATTGGGAAGAACAACTGTCAGTGTATTCTTTTCTGAAATTCTTTTCTGAAAATGGGACAATGTAAACTGAAAAAGTCAGGATCTTTAGTTATAAATCATTTTGTGTCACTAGTCTTCAATATTTTTTTTTATCAGAAATGATGTATTGAATGAAGTTTCGAAGGAAGTTGAATGAAGTTTTCTTTTTCTTAATTACTAATATCTTGCCAGCTAACCAATAAAAAGTTATAGGAGCTTTTGATCTTATACCGGCTTAAAAAAAAGCAGAACTTCAGAAAATATAGAATTTCATATGAAGAATGATTTTACTTGAATTATTCAGTCTAAAACATTAGAAGTGTAGAACACCAATTATATGCAAGGACTTTTTTTTCCTCTGAAGTTACTTTTTGTATATAATATGATGGTGTTGATGTTGCTATCATAAATTTTGAGGTAATTATTTATTTTTATTTCTGTTATAAAAAACCCTACCTAAAAATTTGGCGTATTGTTTCACGTGTAATACAAATTTAGAGGTTTGCATCATCGTACAACATGTAGTACATAATGTTAAACTGTATGAAATAATTGTGTATTGTATTCTAAATATAAAATAATTACTATGTGCATATCTAATAAATAAAAAAATAAATTTTATTTCAATGATACCAATTTTTTTTTATATTTATTTTTGTGCTGCGATGCAATGAATGAACAGAATATATGTGGAGAGGTATGCTTGTATATAGATACTTATAATATAATATAAACCGTTGAGGTATTTTTGTACGTACATGATCGTAAAATATATGGAGTGTGTAAAGAAAATTTGGCAATAGAAAATTTCTAGTTAAAATTTCCATTAAATTGGTTTAGGTTGTAGTAACGGTACTTTCCGAAAGCAACGAAATTCGATTAGTATTTAATGGATAATGCTGCTGGAAAATTTGCAGAATAAATAATTTAGGTTTTTTAAATTTTGTGCCTAAACTTTTCATACATTTGGCAGGGTAAATTGAGCTCAAAGATATGCAGTTAAAATATGTATGTGAGAGATTTGAGCGACGAGAAGACGATCGTATTACGGAAAAGTTTCAGTTCTCAATAGAGGAAAATTCACAGTGGGCTGCACAGAGAAAAAATTCCAGTAAAAATTACTGAGCTGCCTCCGGTAAACGAGTCTTAAGTGACTAGTCCGTAGGAAATTATTAAGCAAAAATATAAAAAATGCGTTTCAAACATTATTTTTTACGATTCATTTGAAAATTTTTCCTGTACACCTTAAGAATTTTTCCTATACACCTTAAGAATTTTTCCTATACAGCTGCGTAAAATTCGATGGGCTAGTAAAATTTCAAGTGGACACCGGGAAAATTTACTTAATTTCTTGTAAAATTATCTGGACATATGAATAATTTTTACTGAGTCGTTGTGCATTTGTTATTTGTCACACACCACTGCATAGCCAAGCATCACATAAACTGAGAATAACAAGCATGCGCAATAGCACCGAGCATTGTCTAACACGGCCAACACGACTTCAGACAGCAAGTAACCAGGACTCCCCAGTTTGTTCGTTTAGTTGTTCAAATGTTCAATAGCCAAGGTGACTGGATGTTTATATAGTGTTATTTTTTTATAATAAATTTTTAAAACAAAAAATTGTTGTGTTTCATGAATTTTTGTTTAGTTTTGATATGTTAATTGAAATATGTTTTTATACAAATTATTGTAATGTGCCTATTGTTTTATCATGTAATATGTCAAATAAAGAATTTATATATTTTTTTCCACAAATAATAAAAAACCACAAAAAATTTTTTCTATATTAATAATTTGATTTTAATGCTTACCCTTCTATCAATATCCTTTTAAACTATTTTAATTCAATTATTTATTAATAAATAAAAAAAAGCCTTATTTATAAATAATACGGTAATTTTTACTGTGCTATAGGATAATTTAAAATTTTTACTATAAATTATCGTATTTTTTGCTTAGCCTGTCACTTATGTCCGCATTACCAGAGAGCTCAGTAATTTTTTACCAGAAATTTCAGTAAAAATTACTGTATTTTTTTCTCAGTGTGCAGGAATCACCGAGGAACGACCAGATACGAAAATTCAAATTTCGTTGAAAAATTTGTGGTCAAACTCATTTTTCTCTTGAAATGGTGTACAGGATATCTTTAAATGTAACTGACTGATTGATTTGAAATTTTAGACACATATCCGGAAGGAAATTGTCCAGAAAAACAGGAAAAAAATTAAGTTAGTTACAATTCATTACTATTTTGTTCTACACAGAGAAAAAATTCCAGTAAAAATTACTGAGCTGCCTCCGGTAAACGAGTCTTAAGTGACTAGTCCGTAGGAAATTATTAAGCAAAAATATAAAAAATGCGTTCCAAACATTATTTTTTACGATTCATTTGAAAATTTTTCCTGTACACCTTAAGAATTTTTCCTATACACCTTAAAAATTTTTCCTATACAGCTGCGTAAAATTCGATGGGCTAGTAAAATTTCAAGTGGACACCGGGAAAATTTACTTAATTTTTTGTAAAATTATCTGGACATATGAATAATTTTTACTGAGTCGTTGTGCATTTGTTATTTGTCACACACCACTGCATAGCCAAGCATCACATAAACTGAGAATAACAAGCATGCGCAAGCAAAACAAGCATGCGCAATAGCACCGAGCATTGTCTAACACGGTCAACACGACTTCAGACAGCAAGTAACCAGAACTCCCCAGTTTGTTCGTTTAGTTGTTCAAATGTTCAATAGCCAAGGTGACTGGATGTTTATATAGTGTTATTTTTTTTATAATAAATTTTTAAAAAAAAAAATTGTTGTGTTTCATGAATTTTTGTTTAGTTTTGATATGTTAATTGAAATATGTTTTTATACAAATTATTGTAATGTGCCTATTGTTTTATCATGTAATATGTCAAATAAAGAATTTATATATTTTTTTCCACAAATAATAAAAAACCACAAAAAATTTTTTCTATATTAATAATTTGATTTTAATGCTTACCCTTCTATCAATATCCTTTTAAACTATTTTAATTCAATTATTTATTAATAAATAAAAAAAAGCCTTATTTATAAATAATACGGTAATTTTTACTGCGCTATAGGATAATTTAATATTTTTACTATAAATTATCGTATTTTTTGCTTAGCCTGTCACTTATGTCCGCATTACCAGAGAGCTCAGTAATTTTTTACCAGAAATTTCAGTAAAAATTACTGTATTTTTTTCTCAGTGTATAGTTTTGAAATCAATTAAATTTGTTAATAGTAGTATATTGTGCAATAAGGGCGGGAAATTGTCGATTGCTCACGAAAGCGAAGTTGAGCGCACGATCGTAGTGAGTGCGCTCATTCGTTCGAGTGGGCAATCGACAATCCCGGACGAGTTGCACATACTATTTTTCATTACGAATTTTACATACTTTTTTCTATTATTATTACTATTTTTTACATCTTTATTACTTTTTGGAATAATATTTTTGAGTGTTCGTCTTTTTTTTTCGGAATTAAATATTGTTTTAATTACTTTGTTGGTGGTTTCTATAGAAATAATTATGAAATATTTATTAAATTAAAAATCAAGAGGCGGCTATGCGTGTTTTGATTAAATTTTGCGTGTTTTATTGTCAATTTGCGTGCGGTGAGTAAATTTTCCGCACGCAAAAGAGTATGTGGGAAGAGTACAGTTGGAAAACAGCTATTTTTCGCACAAAAATGTGTGCGCCAAGTTAGTACTTCTCCTGTATGAGTAATAAAAAAAATTGTTTGTCTTTTCATATTTACCTACAATGAAATGACCAATGAAAAACTTGTTGCAGTTTTTTTTTCGCCGTAAAAACCTGTCCACGGTAAAAGTAGAAAAGAAATATTCTCATAGGACTTAAGATAGTTCTACTGAAATATGTAAGCATACAAAATTGTGTATTAATATTAGTAACATCAGTATTAGAGTGACGTTAGTTAGTGTTCTTTCTTCCCATACTTATACCGAATCATCTTGAGTACCAACAGAGTATCTAATACGTATAGACGCTTGGTATAACTGTATTGGTGAGTTGCGAACAATATACTGATAAAATAATATTTTAGCACCGTTATTTTTTTTTATATTATCTCAAAAACTAGACACAGAATCGTCTTCAAATTCCGTGGAACTTTTGTTTATGTATATAATCTATTTAAATTTTTTTCTTAAAAAATTATGAGTACTCTAACATTTTTATAATCTGAAGTATAAATGAATCCAACTAAAATGTAATTGGAATGAATTTTCTTTGTTGCTATACAGTAAAAAAAAATTTTCATAAAAACAAATTTTAATTAGCACATTTTAAATAATTATTCCACAAAATTTGAAAATTTTCGTAAAAAAACTATTTCCTCAATAGTTAATACACATAAGTTAAATTGTCTACATCTACTTATATTATAAAAATATTTACATTAACAGAATCACACTGTACATATATTGTCACTAAATATCTCATAAAGAGGAAATAAAATTAACACACACAGGATGTCTGACTATTGTTACACCAGAAAGCTGATTTACAATTCTGTTATATTAAAAATTAATCAGACACAACCTAAATGGTTTTATTTATTTTTCTTTTGTACATTCATAACTTTTTGAACTGAACTTATTTATTATTTAATGTTTAAATTATATGGTTTATATTGTAATCACTATTAGCATTTGCATTTAAATCGTCTTTCTTTGAAGCGGTGGTAGTTTTCTGTTCGGAAGAGTTTTATTCTAATTGTCAGGCCCGACGAGAGGGTGGGGTAGCCGGGGTTGCAGCCCCGGGGCCCAGGCTAAAAAAGGGGACCCGTAGCTGTCGGTCAAGGGCCCAGGGAAAAAGTTAAGAATTTTTTGTGCTCACGAATTATTTTTTTGGGATAAAATTTTTAAAAAATGCGGTTTATGCCGGGGGCCCGTCATTTTTTTCCACGGCTTTGCTAATTGTTTCACGTTTTGCCCTTTTGTGTTGCATTTTGACAATCAAAATTTAAAATCAATAAATATGTCATATTAGTTACTTAGGGCACTTTTGCATAGAAACTAGAGACCATTATGGCTATCTGTTTATGTTAAATTTTAGATACATTTTAGTTTCTCAAAGAATGATTTAGTATACTGCTAGACTTCCTAAATAAGTTTTCTATATCAGATTGAAAATAGAATAAGATAAAAAATTTTAAAAAAAATTCTTGTTAATTCATGATATTTGTTACAATATTTATTACAAGCATACATGACTATAATAGGGTGAATGCGGGAGAGATGTTGCACATTTTGAAAACACTTGATAATTCTTAAAGTAAGCATTTAATTGATTTGAAATTTGGTAAACAATAAATCTAAATATTGTTCTTTACAATTATTTATAAATAATTGTAAATTTTGAGTCATAAAGGATTCATAATTAACATTTATGTAGAGCCTGCAAAGCGGCGTCTCTCCCACACCTATGGGAGAGATGCCGCATCAAAGAAGGTGAGACGCGGCATAGTTCATATTAAAAATTTTGCATTTTACACACATCTCCATACATGATGCATGCCATATGTAACCATTTTTGGCACTTAATGCATCTTAACCAGTCAAATTTTTATTTGTTTCTGAGTACCTTTCAAAACATTCAATACACAGGCAGTCATTATTATTTTCGTTATCTTCACTAATATGAGGGCTCTTCCTGATCCATTAATGGATCTTTTATATTTACGTGGCATAATTTACAGTCCAAAAAAAGAATTGCATAATTAAGGTATATAGGTCTATGTTTTTAACATGTAATATGATGCGGCATCTATACCAACTTTAAATGCGGCGTCTCTCCTTTTTGTTGGGATAGATGCCGCATGTTGCTATAGCAAGCATAGTGCGGAATTTCAACCTAAAATTTTATACAGTACTTTTAAAATATACCTAAATTAATAACAAAACTCATTTTTATTAAAACAATGAAGTATACATTCTTAAATTCTAATGAATTAAATGGCTGATAAAATATTATGTTAAAAAACGTACTTTTCAATAATAAAAAGTTGGATAATTACTAAACTGATGGACTAATCATAAATATTACCATATACAGCTTAAATAAGTAACTTATTTTAAACATATAATCCATCAATAGCGCTATCTGTCAATCAACCGACGAACTATGGCTACTGCGGCATCACTCCCGACGCGACATCTCTCCCGTACTTACCCTATTCCCTGAACACTTTTAGAGAAATTGTGAAATGTAATGTTTCTTTGAAATTATTACTGAAATAAGTTACTAATTTATATTGTGAAAATAATATAATTTGCTTGCAATATTGCGAAAAATATTTTTGATTGGCTGTTACAATAAAATGTTTTTGTTAATATCGCTTCAATATATGCACCAGAAAATTCTGTACCTTTGCCAGGTATTAATGATATCGTAGCGGGTATATTTTTGCTCCGTTCTCACCCACTTCCGAAAATAATTTCTAAGAAAAACTTAATTTCATTTCTGAATGAATTCAATTTTTACACCACTTTTCAAAAAATTAATCCGTTCTCGCTAAGTTTTGGTGAGTTTTGAAAGAACCCAGTTTCGTTAAGTCCGAACGAAATCTCTCCTATACTCCTACTACTACGAAATTTTACGAACTTTTAAAATGTCTTTTAGATCAATGTTTCTCAAACATTTTAAGTAAGTCTTCAAGTAAGTTAAATTATTCAATTATTTTCCAACTATGGTGGAGATAACGGGAAGTACACTCGCATTATAAAATCAATTTACTGTCCAAAATGTCAACAATTTTGTCAAACTATAAGAGTGAGGCGTACTATATGTAGGTAGGTATCTACAAGTCCAAAACAAAAAAGTTTACTGAAGATATAGAATTCTACATCATCGGTAAGACACATAAAATGTGATAAAATTGTGTGAATGAGTTAGGGAATATTACAGTCATAGTATACAAGCGTCTTGTTTGAGCAGTAAACGTCATTAAAAACTGGGAAACTGTCAACGAATAGAAAAAACAAATCAGTTATATGTATAGCTGAGGCCTTTTTACTTGGCAGTAACTCGCGCATGATACAGATAGGGTAAGTGCGGGAGAGACGCTCCGTCGGGAGAGATGCCGCAGTAGCCATAGTTCGTCCGTTGATTGATAGATAGCACTATTAATGGATTATATGTTTAAAAAAGTTACTTATTTAAGCTTTATATGGTAACATTTATGATTAATCCATCAGCTTAGTAATTATCCAACTTTTTATTATTGAAAAGTAAGTTCTTTAACATAATATTTTATCAAGCATTTAATTCATTAGAATTTAAGAATGTATATTTCATTGTTTTAATGAAAATGAGTTTTGTTATTAATTTAGGTATATTTTAAAAGACTGTATAAAATTTTAGGTTGGAATTCCGCACTATGCTTGCTATAGCAACATGCGGCATCTATCCCAACAAAAAGGAGACATGCCGCATTTAAAGTTGGTATAGATGCCGCATCATATTATATGTTAAAAACATTGACATATATACCTTAATTATGCAATTTTCTTTTTGGACTGTAAATTATGCCACGTAAATATGAAAGATCCATTAACGCCTTTAGGACTAATGACAAACTCAGCTCGTCATACTAATTTTTAGAAAAAATTCAACTAAAGAGTATGCATAGTAAAGAGCGGTCATATTGTAAATAAATTAAGCAGAACGTACCAAACTTGCAATTATACTTATAGAGATATTAAATTTCTTATCTAAAATATTGGAATATACGGCGGTACTAAATGGGTTAATGGATCAGGAAGAGCCATCATATTAGTGAAGATAACGAAAATAATGATGACTGCCTGTGTATTGAATGTTTTGAAAGGTGCTCAGAAACAAAAGAAAGTTGACTGGTTAAGATGTATAAAGTGCCAAAAATGGTTACATATGGCATGCATCATGTACGGAGATGTGTGTAAAATGCAAAATTTTTAATATGAACTATGCCGCGTCTCACCTTCTTTGATGCGGCATCTCTCCCATAGGTGTGGGAGAGACGCCGCTTTGCAGGCTCTACAAAAATGTGAATTATGAATCCATTATGACTCAAAATTTAAAATTATTTATAAATAATTTTAAAAAACAATGTTTACATTCATTTTGTAACAAATTTCAAATCAATTAAATGCATACTTTAAGAATTATCAGGTGTTTTCAAAATGTGCGGCATCTCAGAAATAACGTCTGAAAGATATCTATGTAGGTTTAAATCATATTAAAAAGAGACACCTTTTTAACAAACATATTATTCTTTTTCGTTCCTTCATTTATTACCTACTATTACATGTACGTGTTAAATTCGTTTTTTGCGCATTGCCAAGTAAAAACGCCCAAGCTATACGTGGCGTGCAGATTTCTGACTGAGAGAACAGTCTAATTTTTAAACACCAGATGTCCTATCGTCGTTCAACAGGCCCCAATATTGTCCAGACAAATTACTTTAAACTACAAAAGATATCCATTTTGTTATAAGAATAATCTTTAAATAGATGTATAGCAACAGAACGATGTTTCACTGTAGGCGTATAGGAAATAAAAATAATACACTTGTAACACAACTCACCACTTACTGTTTCATGTAATTTCGTTGTAACGTGTACCCATTACGATGAAACGAGTTGTGTAATATGTGTAGTAATGTTTGAACTATATGCGTCCCCGTAGTATGTGTAATAGCACTAACATCAGACACACATCATAATATTACATCAATTTATATTGTGTGCCATCCAGTGTGTGCATCATCAGTTAGTGGTGAATCAGTGGGAGCATCATCAAACAAAACTCTATGCATATAGACCAGGTTCAGATCGAATCTGAGTGGTCAAAATTATTCGTCCGGATTTTGAATACATAAAATCTTGTTCTATACATAGTATTTATTATAATAGTTCATGTTGCCAGCTGGAAACCGGATCAGATTTTTTTTAAACCGGATTTTTGTTCATATTCTTTGGTACAATACCAGCACTTAAAGTTTCTCCACTTTTTGCCAAAAAATTAATATTTTCGAAGCTATAGCTTATTAAGTTGAAGAAATCACGGTTTTGTTTCATTTCAGATATCAGACTCGATAAAAAAGTTAATTTTACAATTATCAATAATTTTGGAATTAGAAACATCCTTCTTAATTGAATTTTTGCCACTTTGAAAAGTGTTGCTGTATCTGCCACTCTCATGCACAGTGAATTGTGAATAATTTTAATATTAGAGAGGTGAAAATTAGACTGGAAATCTGTTTTATAGATAATTCGTAGGGCCGTATATTTAAAAATATTATATTATAGTATAAGAAATGTAAACATTAATTTTTTTTTATTAGGAAATCAATTTTACCTATAGATGAAATAAAATTACTTTGCTTTCACGGCTCAACAGCTTAACCAATCAACTTAAAACTCTGATAGTTTAGGAAGTAGAGATGATTATAGGCTACTTTTTCCCCTGGGGAAACATTCTACCACAGTGGGAAAGTTCCCCAAATGAAATAGAAACTCTCAATATTGTGACACGATGATGTATTACGTATTAACATGATGTCATAAATTCTAACACCATGCGTCCGAAGCCGCGGATAAATGTTAGTTTATAATCATTTTCTTATATTAGTTGCTGATTAGAAACAAATAAAAAGACTGTTTCTAACTACAAAGATGGCAATATGAACTTTTATAATTAATTGTATGTACAGATCCTGATTATAAGAACAGACTCTGGGTGAATTAATTTTGACCACTCCAGTTCGATCTGAACCTGGTCTAACAATTAATGAACGAGTTTGAATGTGAGACCAGAGAAAAAAAAAGTATTGTGATCGTGACCACCGCACATAATATGTCTGTCAACAGATGATTATCAATATTTTTTATGCCTTTTGTTCATTTTTGAAATACACAAATATAAAAATGAAGAATTACGTTGATCATATTATGTCAATCTGTCTGTATGTTTGTCGGTGTTGTTTTTTTGGGTGATTGTCGTGGTTTCGTAGTTTTCCATCCACCTACATATTTTGTGACATATTTTTGTTTTGTTTCCACATAAAAATTGTTTTTATATGGTTATTTTGGTCTTGTTTCTAATTGGAGATATCATTTATATTTTTCAACAGATGTATTGGTTGATAATGTATGGTACATTTATCAATTTTCTCTACAAAATAACGAAAATATGTTGCCTAGCAAATTAACACGGGAAATTAAACTCAATTTAATAACTAACAGTTTTAAAGATGCTAATCAAATACATAATATTTATTTATGTATAATAAAATCGAATAGGGACAAAGGAAATTGGGACCCGTCTATTTTTTTATCAGCCATCTTCCACTTTTACAGGGTAAAACCAGTCCCTAAATTTGAGGGTTCAAATCGTATTTATTAGGATATATCGAAAACTATAAAAGATAGAGGAAAACTTAAAATTGACCAAATTCTTCTCTTTGAAGGACCTATCAATCTGTATAGTTTAAAGTGGTGTTGAGTTCGCAAGGGTGGCTGGAGTCAGAGTGCTTCAATATATCAAATTTTCACTATCATAAATAGAAAGAGCACCACAAATTAGTGGATACGAGTTTTTGCATTTTTCCGAAATATGCGTGACATTCGAAACATAATTATAGTGATGAAAAAAATAGGGCAGATTATATTGGTTTATTATTGATAGCTCTTTCTGAGTGATGACTCTTTGCTGACTCTGACATTTTGCTGATTGATTTTTGGTGCTCTTTCTATTTATGATGGTGAAAATTTGATACATTGAACCACTCTAGCTGTACAAGAAAATTAACCCCCAATTTCACTCCACCCGCCACCTTTGCCAACTCGACCCCAATTTAAAAGTAAAATTTCGTCAATTCAATTTTCCTCTATTTCTTATAGTTTTCGAGATATCTTAATAAATACGATTTGAACCCCCAAATTTAGGGCCTGGTTTCACTTTGTAAAAGTGAAAGATGGCCCACAAAAAAATACGGGTCCCTTATTTTAGCCTTTTTACAAGCCATCAAAGTTCCATCAAAATTGCGAACTCTAGGTGCATAATCGGTCTTTGAAATATCCTGCATGTATATCAGACTGACAGTATAAGTATATATTTTTATATCACCTTATACATGAGCTTTTTTCTTGTAGATTCCATTGTTTGGACAAAATATTATTTTTTTGTCGTTCGACCCGTTTCAAAATTTATGCTTTTTGTCCAACAACTATGATTATTATTAATTCATACAAAACCAGCATGATTTATATTACCTTGATTCAATTTTGATTTGTTTGATTTACTGTAAAATTTTATATTTTTTTTTTTCTGTTCTGTCTGTCTCCTGAACAGTCTCCTCGCTCCACTGTCTGGTGCAATAAATAAATCATTTTTATAACATTTATTTTTATGTTAAAATTTACAATTATTGCTTACAAATTCATTGTACAACCGACACCGTGGTATTACAACGTGGTTACAAGTTTTTTTCCTTATTTCTTTGTTACAAAAAAAAAAAAAAAAAATAAAATATTACATAATAATTATTTATAAAATGCAATGAATCACTTTTTTTGGTCTTGTAGGAAATATTAGAAAAGTTTGTTGTGAATATATAATTATAAGAAAAATGCAATTATTTATGGCGATAAGAAAAAATTTAATGGGTAGGTCAATATAGGATAATAATTGTTGTGAATTAGTCTTCCAAAAATGGGGGGGAGATTCTGATGTGTACCTCACCCTCATAAGCCGTCGGTTGAAGTAAAGCTTCCTTACGACGCAGTCTTCCATGATGTATAAAGTATTTTCAATTTCCATATTACCAAATAATTACAATTTCCAAAGCATAATAAAATCTTTAAGGGAAATTTAGGGAACTAAATTATCACAGAACTGACTCTAACTGAATCTTTGATAACACATTAGCAAGTAATATTATCCAATATTTTTAACTATTAAAAAATATAATTAAAGGTGTCATGTTTTATTCTAAAAGCTGTAAAATTACTATTTATTGAGGAGTTCTCGACTTAATATGTGTTTTACACGAATTTTTAACACCCAGAGCCATAGAGAGAAGTAACGGACCGTGGAGAAAAAAAATCTTTTTTGAAATTTTTCCGCAAATATACAGTCGGCGAGCAAAAAAGAACAAAAAACACTTTTACATTCAACAATAGCTTCGGGTCCCCCTTCCGGACACGGGCTCCGGGACTACAACACTGGCTGCCCCTCCCCTACTCGGGGGCCTGCTACTAGCTCGAATAAGTGTTTCCAAATCTGGATTTGAGTTTCTATATATGAGATATACGAGTATGTATCTACGCAGTATTGAAAATATCATTGCAAATTAAAAATCCCTTAAACTTTTGAAATATAAATATAATTTTGTATTGTGACAACAACAAAATATCTCCTAACAGAAATTTTTCAAAAAATTATTCTATTAAAAATATGAATTTTTAATCCTATAATAAATATGAACTTATTACGAACTCTTCTCCAGTAAACACTAGAGTCTCAACAATACACTCTCAACCAGATGATGTAGGTACTATCGTAGTCAAAAAAATGTTGCTGGTTAAATAATAGCAAAAAGTGTAATTCAGTTTTCTTCTTCATTTTTCTTTTTTTTTGAGGTGAATTTTATTTGGCTAACAAAATTTTATGCTTTAAGTTTCTTTTACTTTCTTAACTTTGAAAAAGATTTTAATTCTAGTATCGTTTTCTCTTTAATAAAATATACTTACGTAGGAGGCTGGTTCAATTCTAATATTTGGCCTAAAAGTGTACCTTCCATCAAATATTTAGCAAGAATATTTATTTATAACATTGTATAACAGCTCAGACACCATAATATCACTAAATTATTAATATATGCATACTTGTACATTATACTATAAACATAATATTTTCGCGTATTGTATGTAAAAATCTGATATTATTGTAATGCTGGTGTTAATCTTATTAAAAATGCAATAATTCTGTAGGACACTAAAAACACACCAACAAATATTTCTCAAGTGAGTGATCGGCGTACATTAGATCAGGGTTCAGCAGAGCTAGAATTTTAGGAACTTTTAGAAAAAAAATATGGAATATTTAAACACAGTCAAAAAATTTGTGTTAAAATTAACACATTTCACATGCCCAGAACGATCCACTCAATTTTTTGTATTATTTTAACACAAAGCATATGTGTCAAATCTTTAAACAAGATTTGTGTCAATGATTTAACACACAAGAGGACATACATTTTGTGTTAATTTTTCAGATTTATCAGAGTTAGTTGTAAAACTTTTTTATTCAATATTTTACTTTCACTGCAGCTTAAGAAGTTTGAAAATCGTCAAAAATTATAACGATGTTGTTCATATATTATTTAAATGAGACTCAAAGAACGCAGTCAGTCTTTTGTAAAAATTCTTACTTGTTTCCATGTATATCTACCAAAATATATATAATAAAAAAGATGAGAGTAGTTCTTACTATTAAACAAAACCGAAAAATCATACGTTTTTTCAGTTATTGACGAATATAGTTTTATTAAACGTTTAAAAATAAAACAATTTTCTTACATTTTAAGGTTATTTTGGTACGGATTCAGTTACAAAAAAATCGTGTAAGCTTACCTGAGATTGTATTATATAATATACATTCAAAATAAAAAACACCAGTTTTGTGTACGTATGGCACAATTGTTGTGTTGAAATACACAAAAAACAGCGTACTTGTAACATTATTTTCCTTTACACAAACATTGTGTTAATTTTTTATTGTTCAAAATAGATTAACATTTATATTCTGTTAAATCGAAATTTGTGTTAATATTTTAATTTTACACAAACAATAAATGTTACATTAACACAGGGTTGTGTTACTTATTTAACACAAATATTTTAACCATTAGTTTTTTTGTACGCAGAACACAAATTTTTTTACTGTGAATATATTTTTTTTCGACTAATGATTCCATATTACTAATTTAAATATGGTGTTCGGAAATACTTTATTTATAACTATTCTGACCCATTGAGGACGCTATATAGGTACTGCTACAGAATTCCGAACTTTTTTTTCTTCAGCACCCTAAAAACTGAAGAAGTTTAATACTTAAGGGGGGAGTTCAAATAAAAAAGCAACTTTTTTATTTATGATTATTTTGCTTTTTGAATTTTTCTTTTCAAATTAGGGAGGGTTTCAAATAGAAAATTTTGTTCTTGAAGCATTTATTACTCTTCCCTGTGGGGAAGGGGCCCCTTTTTCATAAGTTTTTAAGCGTTTACAAGGAAGGCCATATCTCAAAAAGTAATGAATATTTTTTAAATATTTTTTCATTATTTTATTCCTAATGGATCTGTCCATAAAGTTGAGTATGGGTTTTAGGTAATTTTAAAAATTAACTATAAAATTGTAATCCCAAACTTCTAAAAATTATAAAACCCAATTTTTTATGTAAAGAAAAATGTAAAAAAATTGTTACAATTGTTCAAATGGAAAAAGCATACTCCACTTTATGCGCAATATGTTTATGAACAAAATAAAAAAAAATTAAGTCTCTATCTTTTCTAGAACTAGAGATATGATTTTCCTTCCCGGAGGATACACAACTTTTGGGAAACGGTAAAAAACAAAAATAATAACAAAAGAAGCGGTTTACTCACTGTTTATTAAAATGTCTACAAAGGTATACAAATAAAAGAACATTATCTCAGTGCATACTATAACTCGTGTACACACCAAAACTAAATATTACTGATCAAATCGCGAGGGAGGGCGAGCGTTGTCTGCAAAGGAGCAGCAACTTGGCTGTGCAGTGGCTCAAATAAATATTTTTCTACTTGAAAAAAAATTTTTTTGGCCATGTTTTATATATCACCGTGTTTGTAAAGAACCACAGAACAAAATAAAAACAAAAAACAAGATTCCAAAAAAAATTAGTTTATTAGCCGTTTCTGGCGTGAACTCCTCCCTTAATAACATAATAAATGTGTAAACCTTTTTTTTTGGAAAAACAAGTATTGTTTGTATACTTTCCAGTGGTTTTGTTACAGGAAACTCTGAATAACTACACATAGGATACCAGCATAAAATCATGTTATAAAACCACAAAGGATACCTGCATAAAGTTACGGAATTACTTTATAATAATAATTTATAAAGCATAAAACTTAACTGTTCTTGTTGTACCATTAATTTATGATTATATAAAATCAACTTGTTAAAAGTACACTTGTAGACGAGCGACACAACGAGTCAATGTATTTTATTTAATTGCATAATAAATTATCTATAATATTAATTAATAACAAAAATTGTTAATACTGTTACTATTAATAAAATTAACTGTCTCTCTGTTGGTATTATTGCCGCTATACGAATAAAATTATTGTGTTCAAAATAGAGGTCTCAGACGGTGAGAGGTTTTTCGAATTTGAACCTCAGTGTGTTTAATTGTTTTTTATTACTCATGCGGGAGAAGTACTAACTTGGCGCACACATTTTTGTACGTAAAATAGCTGTTTGTTCACTGTACTCTTCCCACATACTTTTTTCGCGTGCGGAAAGTAAACTTTCCGCATGCAAATTGACAAAAAAACACGCAAAGCCGCCTCTTGATTTTTCATTTAATAAATATTTCATAATTATTTCTATCGAAACCACCAATATAGTAATTTAAATAATATTTAATTCAGAATAAAAGAGACAGACACTCAATAATATTATTTTAACCTGTTAACCGGGGAATCAGCTATTGCTCAACTCGTTTCGGAATGGGGACTTTTTGTTCGCAGCAATAAGTAATATCACAACTGAAATAATAAAAGAATATCGTTTTTAACTTATGGTTTTTATTTATTTTGATAAAATATTTTATATTTAAAATATAATTCAAATGTATTCAATGTGCAAGGAATTAATTGAACAAATTATAATAATTATTTCGCAGTATGATATTGCTTGAAACAGTGTGGCATACACAAGGCAACACAGCAGTCAGGACATCAGAATCCATGGGACTGAAAGTGTTAATTTCCAAGACGAAAAATGTCGTCATGCCCATTGGAGTAGGCTTTTATGTATGACGAAATATTTCGTCATACCCAGTTAACAGGTTTTTCCATGACGAAAAATGTCGTCATGCCCATTGCAGTAGGCTTTTATGTATGACGAAATATTTCGTCATACCCAGTTAACAGGTTAAAAAGTATAATAAAAAATAGTAATAATAACAGAAAAATGTATCTGAAATTCGTAATAAAAAATAGTATATGCAACTCGTGTAGGATTGTCAATTGCCTACTCGAGCGAATGAGCACATTCACTACGATCGTGCGCTCAACTTCCCTCTCGTGGACAATCGACAACTTCCCGCACTTATTACATAATATAAGTACTATTTCAAAATGTCTCCCTCAGTTTCAGTTTAGCATTATTCGAGAGTATTCGCAAAATGTTTAAGTTTTAACATATTTTAGTTTTTCGTTAAAGTAACCGACATTGAAAGAAAATTTAGTATATTTTTTCTGTTTGTTAAGATGTTAAGAAAAGTATCTTACAATGTGCAAAAAGTCAGCAAAACTGTATGGTTATTTTTTTGTTATTAATACTCATTTATTTAAAAACAATCAAAACTTTTCTAAAATACAAAATACACTTTTTTTAAAATACAAAATCTGAATTATACTTACAAGTAAAGATTCCGAGTCCGAATCTATCGGTTTTGACGGGGCTCGAATATGTCTTAGTACAGTAAAAAATTAACAGCACATATTTTTTTACTGGTGGAAAAATTAAGTAACAAAATAAAAATAGCTGCAAAATAAAAAAAATATTTTATTTCTTATCATAAATTTTTCAGCCAGAATTTACAATAATGAAACTAAAATGTGTACAACAGCGTCAAGATTACATTAATTTTAACCCATACTGGTGGGAGTGCTGTGAATTCACATAGTCCAAAAGCTTAAGAAAAAATAAATAAATAAATAAATAAGTGCTTGAATGAACGAAATTCAACAATGGTCAGACGCATAATTTTATTGTAAGTATTTTTATATAAGAAATTATAATAAAATATTCATTAAAAATTTCTAGTGGACAACTTTTTTTTTAATAATTTAAAAAAAGAACAACTCTTGTTAGTATCGTCTAGGTCATTTTGTCTGTGCAATTTCTTTAAAGAAAATACTGTGACACAAATTACACAGTCTACGAAGTACATTTTGTCAATTATATTTAAAATTACAGTGAAAAGATTAAAGTTTGGAAAATATGTTTGCGCAGAATTTTTTTTGTTTCTAATAAGTTGTGAAACAAATTACATAGTCTATGGTTATGGGAACACATTTAACTACACATTATATATAATTTTTAACAACATTCATTCTATGGGAGTGGTTTTGAACCTGTAAACGATTAGTGTTACCGTAACTTATACTCTCATTGAACGTCTATGATATTAATAAATAATAATTTTATTGAAAATAACATATTTTTGTGCAAATAAAATTATTATTTATACTTCCTACGATCGTAAGAACATCAAAATATGGTGCATACCATGTCCAATATGTATCTGATAGGTATGTAAGCTAAAATAAAAAGCAAGTGAAAAAATGCGATGGTCATAGGTAATAATTAATAACTGAAAACGTTTTATCCAGTGAAGTTCAAAATTAAGTACCTACAAGTTGTATAAGAATTTTTTTTTCGAAATTTTGTAAGCAGAGAAGTAAGCAACAAATTTCGTAGTATTGAAGCAATCATTTTTCTTGTAACTCATCATTTTTGAAAATATCTGCAAATAGACTGTTTTTAACAATTTTAAGTAAGTTGGTTCAGCCAGATCGATGCCTAATTATGTTTCAGATAAGTATTTGTAATGTTGTAATTATGTTGGTATAGTAGAATTTATATAAACTGAAAATGATTCGTTCAATAAGAATGCACGTAAGTTTATGTATCGGACACGCTCGTAATATAGATGTCTCTCACAAGATCTAGAGGAAAAGGTGTAAATATGGGCTATGGTCCATTTATGGGCTAGTAGCAAATTTACCTTGATACCATGATTGCCATTTAGTAACTAATAAAATTCCCTGTTATTAATCCAACAAGCAAATATGAGTAAATCAGTTATTTTTATTGACGCATGCTCATTTATTTTTAAGAAGTATCTTATGACATCCACATTTTACTATCCAAATATTTAACAGGTAGGTGACTTATAATTTTTTTCTACTAAGAAAATATTTTCCAGTATTATATGCTTTTACAAAATAACTAATGAATGTGTAATAAAACTGATTTTGTGATATACTGAAATACTGTGCGACATAAACGTTTATTTTTTGTCCTCGGAAGTTCTAGTAACTGTTGGTCTAAATATGGGCTACTACATGTGGTCTAAAATTGAGCAAGCCCACATTTAAACCCATCTCTTTTTTAAATTTTATTATTATTATTATTATAGACTTTTACGCCAACCTGGCGCTCACTACTCAGTAAGACAGTACTGGGTAACATTCACCTATACCGGCATTATGCAAGATATTAGGCTCTGTGGAAGGGTAATGTGCCAAACCAATCCGTAAAAGTATCGTAGTACATTCACGGACGGGTTTGTCACATCACTCCTTATATTGTTGTTATTGTTGCTTGAAACGAGGTGTTATGCGTCTATTTTGGTGTACACCGGGTCGTACGACGATATTAAAAACAAACATTAAAAAACCTCGAACTAAAATTTCTGAGCGACCTAAACAAACGAAGAGCACGTGCTCAAACACAGGTGGCGAAAATGTTCCACCCTTAAATGATGAAAGTGATTTCGAGTTGCCTAATGGTAACTATCCGGACGACGAAAATGCAGCTTGTATATTTTGCTATCGTTTATTTTCACAAAACACCAAAGGGGAACTATGGTTCAAGTGTTTTCAGTGTTCAATGTGGGCACACCAAGAATGTTCTGAATCTGAGAAAGATATTTGTATTTGTGATTTCTGTAAAACACGATAATCATACATAAATGATTAATATTTCTCTTCGTATTTTTCAACTAAATTGACTTTTTTTACAATAGCCCATATTTGGACCTTGTATTAAAATTTTTGTTTTTTACAACCTTTTACAATAAACTAAATTTCGCAACAACAATAGTGTTGTATTTCATGAAAATCTCACATTATATTAAAAAAACATTAATAAATCAACTAGAAATGAAAATAGTCCTGAATTCTCTACTGTTCCCAAAAAAACCTTAATATAAAAGTGGTAACCCATATTTGCACCTTTTCCTCTACTATCTAATTTATTGAAAGAGGATAGTCGAAAATATAATAACTTTTATATGTGACAAAATTTCAATTTTACATTCTTAAGGTGTGAATCATTTTCATTTAATATAAATTTGCCTATAACATAATGCTTGTAATTATGTTAAAAGTTGGAAGTCCAAAAATCTTGGATGAGTTCTTCAGTCAGATACATCCGATGCCCAAAACATGTTTTTTCTGCCTTTTTAGTGAAAAAAAAATTAATTTTTTGTCAAAATCTCATTAAATTCAAAAGTTTTTGCAACACTTTTTACACCATTGAAAAGAGGAGAAATAATCACATCAAAAATATTTTTGAATTATTATTCTATATAAACTGGTTTCCGAAAAAAGCCAGTTTTTGTAAACGGAAATTCGCTATATTTTGCAGTATACTGCGACAGGGGTATTTTTTTATAGGGGTATTTTATAATATTTGGCATTATAGCTATTTAAGTAAATATTGGAAAACCATTTAAGATTTAGTTTTTCTAAAAATTGTGATCCGATAAATTTGAGCATTCGTTTGTAATCTACAAATACAATTTTCATCAAATTAATCAGATTATTCTAATCGCGACTGCTAAAAAAATTTAAACTTTATTTAAAATCGAAACTGCAAACTGAAAACCAAAACGGAAAACTGAAAAACAAATCGGAACCGAAAATAAATAACTAATAAAATATTTATAACGTAATACTAAGTTGAGCCGGAACTGAAAGGGAAGAAAAAAATTTCCGTTCGAAGCTTTACGACCAAGGGGACAAACTATGTGGTCTATGTCTCTGTTCCACTTGTAATGAGTTTGTGACGTAAAATCTCTCCCACCATGTCGTGTAGGTGCACACCGCTTGCAATTGTGTTAGTTTGTTGTTTGCCTTTGTGTGTGTACTCACACATACCACCACAACACACGTATTATGGGACAGACCAAGCTGTCCAATTTAAGTAACAATGGTGTTCATTGTTAACACAATGCAGTGTGTGTTCGGCGACGGACACTGACTGACTACCTGCTTAAGCTGTGACTGGTATACAAATGACTCCAGGCGAATTACACTTTTTTTATATTAGTTGGCTTCTAGTGTTCTATGTTTACGACAAACATACATAATGGTGGAAGCATCGGGTACACAGATAAAAACTGACATTAAAGAAAAAATCACAGAAATTTGCCAACTAATTTTTATTTCAACTACACAAATTGCACAGCAGGATCCGTTTTACACCTTTCTATAAGTGTGGAACTTAACTGTACATTTCTTGTTAAGTATACTTACGTCACTTTACCTAACCAATTTATAGTGTTATAATAATTGGTTCAAAAATTATTAATTTGTCTAAAATAAACTTGGTAATAATCAATGAAAATAGCAATTTATACCGACACATAAATACACACAGGTACCTACGTTCTAGCTGGCTTGCTAACTTACCTGTTTTCTCAATGTATTTATAATTATTATTTTATTTATTAAACAAGATTGCAGCACCAAGCTAAATGTACCACTGCTTGTTAGCGTTGTACCTATACGGTATACGTATAGTGAGACGTTATAATTATAACGATGTAACACTTGTACGTTAAATATATGTAATTTTCTACGCTGATAACGCTAATTTAAATTAATTTATTTAAAATGTTCACATATTATGTGTACAAGTGTACTTATAGTATGTATGTAGGTAACAAGCAAGTCAATAAACATTAACTAATAGCCAATATATGCATCGGACATTGTTATTATTTGTACATATGTATATCGGACGATTGGGGGAGAGGTGTGTCAATGTTGTAAAGCAAGGCAAGGGGTCAATTCTAGCATACCAGACGGTATTAGCATAATTAAAATTATTTCAGTGTACACTGTGTAGGTATTTCAGCTTTTTACATCCACAAAAATTTTTTGTCTTTTAAACTAACAGTCTTTTGATAATTTCATTTTTTTCTGTAAAATATTTGGTTGGGAAATATTCTATTGGCGACTCATTTCAAATTTTAGATGTACCGTATTATATCATTGAGGTACTGATGCTTCTACTAATGCTAGAAACTTGAAATTTAGTGTTACTGTGTTTACCCCTGTGTTGTGTGTTGTGTTTTTGAATTTGGCCAATTTTTGCAAAAAAGCACTAAAAATGGCGAAACATGGCCAAAATTTGGGCTTCCAAAAATCGGACATATATATATGCAAATTTTAATGAAGGTAATTTTTCGTCTATTGAGGTCTCAAAACAAATTTCTGTCATAATCTTAGGTTCAGATTTTTTCATGACACCAGCTGTAACAGCCGAATTTCATTTTGGAGAAAAAAAAGTAAAATAAATTTTGAGGGTCTGTAACTTTGTAACTGTTTGTAATACGAAAAATTTGTAAGGAACTTTTTTGTAAAGCGTCAGTTGGATTACAAAATTGTCCTTTAACTTTTTGTCCTATCTTTAATAGTTTAGCTTAAAAATGTAAAAAAAGTAAAATTTAAAGAAATTCAAATTTTAAGGCTCTGTAGAAAGTGAAATATTGGTGATAGAAATTTGACTTAATGAAATTTTTTCTTCAAAATTTAATGCTTAATAAGGTGCTTTGATTCATTTGATGGAAAAATAATTTCTTCATAGTTTGCAGGAGTAAATAACATAAAAAATCGTTTTTCCTGTGTTATTTAAATGGGAAAACTTTAGATTCGATGATGCACCTCTAAAAATTGGAATTTTGAGCTGCGATTTGGTGAGGATGTTTTTTAGACGTATCCTACGATATTTTGAGCGGAGAGCGATTTTTTTCTTTGGCACACCCTAATGTACATGCGACCGGGGGAAGGTGGGTCAGTTGCAACGCAAGGCAAGGGGTCAATTCTAGCATACCAGACGGTATTAGGATAATTAAAATTATTTCAGTGTACATTTTCGCCTCTTAAGCCAACAGTTTTTTAATATCCATTATTTCTTCTTTTTTTTTTGTAAAAAGTTGGAAAAATTGAGAAATATATTTTAATTAAATTTTATGGGACAATTTCAAATGTATATTATCAAGTAGTTAAGGTAATTTAGGTAATTTTACTAATGCTAGGAACTTGAAATTTGGCATTATTGTGTGTCTTGACCTGAAAAATTTTTGGAGAGGACTGGCGAGTCCATAGTGATAAAAACACATTTTTAAAAATTATCTTTCGCAAAAAGATGACGTATAAACAAAAGCTCCTTTTTATTATTTCTAGACTCCCTACCGATATTGGAATTTGGAATTTTATTTAAAGTTCAAAAATCTTTTCAAAGTTGACTGTGAGTTCCAGAGAACCGCATGTTTTTATTTATATCTATTGAATTAGAAGACTGTGGGTTTGTTTAATACTTGGTAGCAATTTTGTTAGTTTCCTTGAAGTTTTTAACATTCTTCTCACCAATACTGTCGGTCGTAACATTACTAATTTGTAAAAAAAAAAAAACGCTGTAGATTTTTGAGAAAGATACCATATTTTGTCTTAATTTCTATTTCTTAAAATAGCTTTAAAAACTTTTAGTATTTAGAATTAACTTTCTTTAAACACATAAATTATTGCATCATTCAATTTTTTTTATTACTCATGCGGGAGAAGTACTAACTTGGCACACACATTTCTGTACGCAAAATAGCTATTTACCCACTGTACTCTTCCCGCATACTTTTTTGCGTGTGGAAAGTAACTTTGCACACGCAAATTGACAATAAAATACGCCAAATTTAATCAAAACACGCAAAGCCTCCTCTTAATTTTTCATTTAATAAATATTTCATAATTATTTCTATAGAAACCATCAATAAAGTAATTTAAACGATAATTAATTCAGAAAAAAAAGACGAACACTTAAAAATATTATTTTAAAAAGAAATAAAAATGTCAAAATAGTGATAATAATAGAAAAAAGTATGTGAAATTCGTAATAAAAAATAGTATGTGCAACTCGTGCGGGATTGTCGATTGCCCCACTCAAGCGAATGAGCGCACTCACTACGTTCGTGCGCTCAACTTCGCTTTCGTGGGCAATCGACAATTTCCCGCACTTATTGCACAATATACTATTATATATGTACACTCTAAGAAAAAAGGGTCAAAAACGTGTAAAATAACTTAAATTTAGAGCAAAATTACTCCTCGCTCTGAAAATATGCACTATTATTTGTGTAATATGAAAAAATTGGTGTATTTTTATATAATTTGTGTATAATTACTGTTTTTTTTTAACATTACACAAATAAAGGTGTAATTTTGGATTTTTACAACGCTTTTGGTTTACTTTTACACCACTAAATAGCAAAACCCATGCGCGCGCATATGATTTTGTGTATTTTAAAATTATCTGTTATTGAATTGCTGTAATATTTATACGTACATAAGTAATATTCTTAAAGGTTAAAAATTATGTGTTCAAATTAGCTGAATTAAACAAAAGTATTTTTTGATAGGATATAATATATAGTTAATATAATTACAACGTGTATGATAAATTAATCTTTAAATATGTTACAAAAACAGTGTTATAGCGGTGTACTGATGTTTTGTTTTTTTTATATGCATTGTGTAAAATGGATTCTGGAATAATGTGCAAAGAATACTGTAATATAAATTTGTTTGTTTCCAAAATGCTGTCCTGATGATACATTTAAAATATTTCAGGTAAGTTAATTTTTTTAATTTTGCTTCATACAAATAGTTATGTAATTTGATAAAAGTTTATTTTACAATTTGACTAATAATTTATTTTGTGGGGCTCTCAATTTCTGTGAAAATTAAAACATTATCTACAATTCAGATATCTTTTAACACACTGACAGGGGGTAATAATGTCACAATAGATCGTTCTGAAGTTAGACTATCGTATGTAGGGTTTTTATTAGGTTTCGTTATTTTAGCTGAGGTTATGTAATTTTCGGTATCGATAATTTTCGATAAGGAAAACTATAATATCCATTAAAAAACAAACCTAATAAAGACCTTACATATGATAGTCCAACTTCAGAACCACTTATTGTGACATTATTTTACCCACTATCAGTGTGTTAATAGCAAAAATTAGTGTATATAAACTAGTATGTAATTTAAGAGGGTGACTCACCCCCTCTCCAATGTTGCTCAAACTCAATTTTGAATTCGAGAATTTCATTTCTACGTTATTCTAATTGTCTTAAGCTATTTTCCATGAAGAACTCCTTGAAATACCCAAATTGTACGACTATTCGACAGAGTCACCCTCTAGTTAACTACCCCTAGACTTAATATTAGGGCATTGAGCAAAAACAGGTCAATTAGATTTTTTGACGTAGATTTCAAATCTGTAAACAAAATTTTTATATTGTTTATTTTTCACCCCCTTTTTGCAAAATTAACCCCCAAATTTTAACCCCCAACCACTCCTGTTGATGTAATATGAACAAACTGCATAGCAATAGATAGCTCTTTAAAAAAGAGCAATATCGCCAATTTAAACTTTTTCTCTATCTCTTACTGTTTTCGAGATATTTGAAAAATTAAATTTTTACCCCAATTTTTGGAGGGCGATTTCACCCCTTCAAACCGTTTTTCCGCAGATAAAAAAAAAATACGTGTCCCTTAGTTTTTAGTATTCTACAATATATTTAAGTTTCATCGAAATCGATAGGTCCGGCCTCGGGACCTTTACTTGTTAGTGCGTGTCAAGAACACGCACTTAACGAATTTTTTTTTTTTTTTTGCTTTACAGTAATATAAATTCATAACAGGTTTAAATTGAAACGACGCGACGTATGGAAATCGAGTTTTTTAAGTAATAATAACAATGGTAATAATAATAATGGAATTTAACGTTCGTTTTTTAGACAATGGTATGTAACGGACGTCACTCACATCATTATTTCTCAACTTTTTCATGATGATATGGGCGGAGAACAAGAAAAGCGGTATAAAGATTTGGCAGGTGTCTGTTTGCAACCATCTTCTTAAGGACGATGTCGATATTCATCTGGAATTACGATGCGAAATAGCAGAAAACTTTCACCAGCATATAACCGGTTACGGAATTCAAACCCTCAGTCTACCAGTTCGGAAGTGCCAGTGCCTAAGCACGCCGGGTTACTTTGCTGGTGAGTTTTTTAATCAAAAATTTAATATCTGTACATTCATTAAAATAACCTAAAAGTAATTGTGTAGCAAAAACGAAATTTTTTTAATTTTAAATTGCTGTGAAATAGTTATTGAAAAAAGAAAAAATAAATAAGCAAAAATGGTTATAAAATTAAGTAACCCTTATTTTCTGATTTGTTTAGAAATCGAAATTGGTGAAGACATCTGTGAAACCGTAGCATACATTTTCCCTGAAGTTCTAGTAATTGCAAGAGTCAGCAGAATATTGGGCGGAGGACAGGAAAAGCGGTATAAGGATTTGGTAGGTGTCTGTTTGCAACCATCTTTTTAAGGACGATGCCGATATTCATCTGGAATTGCGATGGGAAATAGCAGAAAACTTTTACCAGCATATAACCGGTAACGGAATTCAAACCCTGAGTCTACCAGTTCGGAAGTGCCAGTGCCTAAGCACGCCGGGTTACTTTGCTGGTGAGTTTTTTAATCGAAAATCTAATATCTGTACATTCATTAAAATAACCTAGAAGTAATTGTGTAGCAAAAACGAAATTTTCTTAATTTTAAATTGCTGTGAAATATTTATTGAAAAAAGATAAATAAAATAAATAAACAAAAATGGTTATAAAATTAAGTAATCCTTATTTTTTGATTTGTTTAGAAAAAGGAATTGGTGAAGACATATGTGAAACCGCAGCCTACATTTTCCCTGAAGTTCTAGTAATGGCAAGAGTCAGCAGAATATTGGGCGGAGGACAAGAAAAGCGGTATAAGGATTTGGTAGGTGTCTGTTTGCAACCATCTTCTTGAGGATAATGTCGATATTCATCTGAAATTATGATGGGAAATAGCAGAAAACTTTCGCCAGCATATAACCGGCTACGGAATTCAAACCCTCCGTCTACCAGTTCGGAAGTGCCAGTGCCATAAGCACGCCGGGTCACTTTGCTGGTGAGTTTTTTAATCAAAAATCTAATATCTGTACATTCATTAAAATAGCCTAGAAGTAATTTTGTAGCGAAAGCGAAATTTTCTTAATTTTAAATTGCTGTGAAATAGTTATTAAAAAAAGAAAAAAATAATAATCAAAAATGGTTATAAAATTAAGTAACCCTTATTTTCTGATTTGTTTAGAAACTGGAATTGGTGAAGACATCTATGAAAGCACAGCATGCATTTTCTGCGAAGTTCTAAGAATGGCAAGAGTCAGCAGAATATTGTTTTTCTTATATTTAAGTATTGTTTAGTTAATTTTCTTAAACTATATTTTTGATATGATGTAACTACAATTTTAATCCATAAGTTTTTAATATTATCATTGTAATCTAATTACAATTAAATTTTTTATAAGATATTGCTTAAATAATTGTGTCTGCAAAACGTAAGCATTGTAAAAAAAAGTCATATCTCAAAATTTTGACCAGTTTAATTGGCAGTTACACTGCAAAATAAAGATTACTTATGTTCATGAAAGCAAGTAAACGTTCATAATAAAACTTTTATAATCTTACTTTTTTGGAGTGTTTATTTTAAAATTTACCAAAAGAATTATTATTTTATCATACGACACACTTATATAGAAATTTAGACATAATAAGCAAAATATTTAACATCTCGAATCTTTTTGTATATAATTCCAAATTATTCTATACGTCATATTATTATAAATATTTATGTAAAAAAACCATCAATAATCTTTTTTGATTCGTTATTTTCAATTAAGTTGAATCAGTTTATTTTTTTCAGCACAATTGAATCACTCATACTGATTCAGTTGAATTGAATCAGAATGAGTGATTCAGTTGGATTAATATTACACTTTTCTGGGTGTAAACATTACTATATAAGTGTGTAAAATTACATTTTCAGGTGTACAGGCGTGGTTTAAAAATACATTAATATGATGTAATTTTACGTTTAACTGCGCACTATTGCGAACTGAATGTGTAAAATTACATCTTGTTGTGTAGTTAATACACAAATAAAACGTAATCTATTACACACCTGGACCGTAATTTTACGTACGACATGTGTAAAACTACACATATGAGTGAGTAATAATTACACCATGATGGTGTATTTTTCACCTTCGTACATTACGGTTTGTAATGTTACTGTCATTATAGAAGGCATTTAATTGCCTCCTATAATAGTAGTAAAACGGTACATTTTTTTCTTAGAGTGTATGTATTGCAATTTTTACAGTATAAAAATGAATTAAAATACCTAAAAATGTTCCTAGTTATAAATTATTCCTTTGTCTTGGTTAGAAAAGCTATTTCTAGAGAAATCGTGAGTTTTAAGTAATTTTGAGAGTTAAAAATGAGAGTTAATGCTTTAAAAAATTTTGCTAATTTTTTCAATTGATTTTCTTTAGTAGTTATACAGTATTTATTTAACGTGGGCACGGTGGCCAAGTATTTTCCAATTAGGAACGTAAAAGTCAGGAAATTTTGTCTTACAGCAAGTGATCTATTGCTCATCATAGCGGAGGACTTTCGTATCTATATTTCATAATTTACGACCAAACATTGATATTTCTTGTTTTACCAAAACTGCACATTTACTCCAAACATTTTTATTTATGTTTTTTTAAATGTGAAAATTTTATTTTACATCATTTAAAAAAAAAAAATGATTAATTCTCATAAACGTCTCACCGATTAATATAGTATAATCATATTAAATAACTTGATTATGTATGTGTGGGCAGAGATAAATTTGAAAATAAAATTATAAAAAAAATTTTATAACATTTAAAAAAAAAATAAATAAACGTAATCAAATTAATACTTTTATGGTGATATCTATTTTTTGAATGGCGACGAACAATTCAAATACCGAAATTTATCATCCAGCAAGAACGCTAAGTGGAAAAAAAGTTTTGGACTAAACAAAAATTTTACATGGGAATTAATCAAATTAATGGGCAACAATTATCAAGAGAAAACATGCAATTAATTATTCTAAACACCTGTCCAAATATTATTACACTATTTGGACAAATGAAAAATGCGTGTTAATTTTTTTTTGGCTGGTTCTTTTTTCATGTCAAATTTAGTTAACGTATGAGAATATTATGAATATGTAATGTGATTTGAACAAAAGTTGCCATTTGTGAGTAACAATTGTAAATAATTTTTCAGTTGTATGAAAGTCGAAATATGTATGAATACTAAATGGTATTTATAATTATTATCATTAAATAATATAAATTTACTTATCTATTGTTACATAGGTAATATTTAATTTGGGTATTTGTCAAACTCATGTAAAATGTTCTTGAGACATATTAAATTTATGGCTAATTTCAAAAATGCATGGCTGCTTGCATGAGGCAGAGTCAAAAGTTCAAAAACGCATCAGACGCATCACAACGAAAAATCAAAAATTCATTTTTGCATTTGATGCGTCAAAACAAGGCATTAAGAAATTTGGTGATGCGTGTCATGCGCATAATGTAATATCACAGCTACTTACATTTAAAATATAGGTGGCTGTCGTGGCTAGAGTCTGGTAATGTGAATAAAGGATGATGCCATAATAATGGCTATAGGAATAATTCCGAAAAACTAAATGTTGAAAAAGATGAATTTATTTACCTCACATTAAAATTGTTTAATTATCTGAATACATCTTGTACTTAAAATATGTAATATTTTTTATTCAAATAATTTCAATTTTTTCAATTTCAAGTAACTTCAAGTTGAAATTCAAAGATAATATATACAAGGACTGTATTGCTGTATTATCTATAGTTTAATCATGCTATATTATCTATAGTTAAATCAGAGGTTAAATGATGCCAATATCCCGTTCAAAAACATCTAATGTGCATCAAATTTCAAGAGAGCATCAGTATCGCATCATGTAGTATTAGACGCATCAGAAGGTCATGATGCTGTATCGATGCAGTAAAGTTTACATTTTTGAAGTAACCCTATCTGTAATTTTTGTTCTAGATACAACGTGAAAAGATTTGATATACAATTACAAAGTTTGGCAAGTGCGTGCTCGACATGCATTAAGTCAGGGTTCCTTAGTGGCTACAGCTTTTCATAGCTGTTGAGATAAAATATAAAATATTTAAGTACATTTTTTACGGCTTATTATAAAAGCGTATAAATATATTCAACAATGTTATACCCCATTTCAAATACCATTGATCATGAGTCATCGTTAAAAAATTAAATTACTTTTATATTTGAAACAAATCAACCTTCTATTCTTTTCTAAAAACAAACTGCAAATTTAAAATTTACACAAGTGCAATAATGAAGGAGATAAGGCCAAGTTAAATTTAAGTGAAATGGACCATACTTGTACATTTATTTGTTACTTCAGAATCAATTATGTGATAATTTAGTTTCCTTTATCTTTAAAAAAAGACAAAAAATTTGAAGTTCAAATTTTGCACATAAGGCTCAGAAATTTCGAGGCTCAGAAAGATTGTTTTTTAATGTAAATTTTCATTTGGGTTCTTGAAACTATTTTCTCTACTTTAAATTGCTTTTAAATTTTCGATGTTTCCGAAAATTATCAGTATAACTCAGCCGAAATAAATTTAATTGAGTGTTCTTGGCATGTCCTAGTATTTGTTTAAATTTCCTGAAGGAGGGGGGATAATTATAACGGTTGGGCATACTTTCCAGAACGTGTAACAGGAAACACAAAAAGTATATGCTTGCATAATATCTGAATATTTATCAATTTACTGAAACTTGACGGCTATTGAGTCAATGACGGCTACTGGTGCTCTTACCTTAATTCTAACACTTTAAGATAAAAATTGATTTTCTTATAAATTTATGGTTCGATCAATGAATGGTTACAAAAATAAACGACTTAAAATTGAGTGTTTCCATTACTAGATTATTTTTATAAATATTTCAGTGTCTAGACTGTATGACGTAATCAAGGTAACTATATTAGGATAATAAATTTTTACTGGATATGATTTTTTATTTTCGCCATCAGACGACAATATTGCTGCTTATAGCAATTCAAAATGTAAGAGCATATCGTTAGCTGAGTATTGGTTTGTACCAAGTCAACTTTTTAAACATTTTTTCTAGATAGTTGTGTGGTTTGTTTTGGGCATTAAAGAAGCCGAAACCACTATCAGAAAAAAATTTTTTAAAAATTGACTTGGTACAAACCAATATTCAGCTGACGATATGTCTAGTGTAAAAAATTTCTATGATGTAAAAGTGTTATGCTTTTGGTCAGAGCCGGATTTACCTCTGTGGAGGCCCCGAGGTACTTCTAATATGGTGGCCCCTAAACACTTCCCATTCCGAAAAATAAGATTGGCGAGCAAAAAAAAAAAAAAACAAACGAAAAAGCGCTCTTATCCGTTTTATTCTACACGAAGAGAAAAATCATATAATTTTTGTAGAGAAAATTATAATGTGCTAACACAACTTCTATCACACTTTTATGCATATATGTTATAGTTTAATTCTTGTTGTGGTACTCTTTCATTTGCGCATCTGACCCGCAACCTTATGTTGGTTGGGCTGTACGCACTGAGGAACAATATACGTATTCAAACCTGCTTCGAAAAACTTCGAAGATGCCCGATCTTTTTCGACCTTCGATTCTTTATGATGCATACAAAAATGATTGGCACAAATATATTCTAATACTAAAGATAGTGAAGTAACAAAATGATGAATTAAACGGTGACAGTTCGTCCTGTAAGACAATGTAATGAATACTGCTTGCTGCTTGTAAGACAGTCTAATGAATCAAGGTGCTTGGTCCGACCAAGTTGGTCGTCACACCACTCACCAGTCTGGCTATATTACTTGCATGTATTAGTGGGACATTTCAACAGCGTTGATACCTTCTTTCTCTTTCTTTCTTTCTACTATTAGCAGATGGCATTTGAATAATTATAAGACGGCATGGTAATTTTTGTAAGAGAAACAATTGAAAAATATTTTTCTGTCGGGAATGGAACTTTTTACTGTGCTCTTTTACAAATTTTGCGGAGTTAATATTACGGAAAGAATATTCTATCCTTTAAATTTTCTATGGTTAATTATAATTTTTATATTTGTATCGCACAAAATTGAATATGTTCGCCTTTTACACGTCGATTGTAGTGCTGAGCACAGTAATTTTTCTATGAATTTTCTCTCCGTGTATTCCTTGAATTTGAGATTTTATTCGATTTTGTCGAGGCCCCGGGCCACGTGCCCCAAGTACCCTTATGTAAATTCAGTTCTGCTTTTGGTTATCCATGCTATTTATTATGAAACTCTAATGCACACAACTTTTTAGTCAAGTTATAAGTCGTTATATTTTTTCTGCTCCTAATTAAGTCATTTGATATAAATGTATGATTTCATTGCACATATATTAACGACAAACTAATCAATAATTATTAATTCCAACAACTTTTTTTCTAATTACAAGGAAAAAATTTGTCATGTTACATGATTAATGTTTTAAAGCTTTCAACGTAACAATTTTACATATCATTACTGGTGTTGTTTTTTTTTATAGTACACCATAATTTAATATTAATTAATCAGCTAATAAAAATAAAATGTTATGTAACCAACATTATGTACCTACAAGACAACAACAACAAAATAAAAATCGCATTCAATTAGGTTGGTCTTAAACCTACAAATAACCAATGAAAATTGCACGTAAACAATTTGTTTGAAAGTCAACAATAAAATGTCACAGCCTCCTTCAAAAATTGACGTCCTCCAATTTCCTTTCGTAGTAGTACTGGCCGCACTGACTGACTGGTGTGAGCGACGAATACATATTAATAAATTATTTCTTGAATTAATTGCTGTGCCAGTAAATGGTGTGTGGGTGGGATGATTGAAAGGAGAATTCAAATTGTTTGTAAAAATTGTTTTTTTCTACTGAATTCTGAATATAGATCTGTTGAGTTGCTCACCTTTAAAATGTCTAGAAAGAAGATAGGTATCAAACATAGTCATTTGTACCTATTTGATTTTTTCAAAAAAAATTGTGTTAGTTGGTCAAAACTATTTCAAAAATAAACACATATACTGGGCGTCCCGTTCGGATGTACACATACGATTTACATGTTAATTGTTAACATTGGATTCCCATAAGGAAAAGGTTATGTTACAAGACTGCTTTGAACAAATTAATAATACCAATTTAATATTGTAACTACATTATAGTAAAATAAAGAAATGAATGTCGCAATTTTTAAGCAATTAATATTTTCACATAAATATTTGTGTCATTTTTTTGTAAACTCAAAAGGCATCATTTTATTTTTTTGAAAATAAATATTAAAATAGTAAAAATACCGAAAGAATACTCTGTTGAAGAAATAGTGCAGAAAATTTGGTGGAAAAAATTTATTTTATAAAAAAGTTTCTGAAAACATAAATACATTTATCCAAAGCACTCTTGTGACATAATTTTGTCCTTATGGGAATCCAATGTTATCAATTAACAGGTAAATCGTATGTATACATCCGAACGGGACACCCGGTATATGCCTTTGAATAAATCGTAAGTATTAATATTTTAGTAGTACAAATAAAAAAGTAAAAGAATTTCGGGTCGACTGCCGAATTTCCCGCAGTGCGGAAAAACATTGAAAAGTGATGAGCAAAATTAGTCTTGGTCTTGCATTTTTTGCAAGACCAAGACCAAGACTATGTATATCAAGAGCAAGACCAAGACCAAGACTATAAGTATGGCTGCAAGACCTATAACAAGACTCAAGTGAGCAAGACCACGATAATAGCAAGAAAAAAGCAAGACTCTTGCTAAATTATTTAAATAGTTTAAAAGTATAATTAATACCGTAAACAGAGAAAATTCTAATTTTAGAAGGAAAAAATTCGCTAATAAAAAAATGCAAAAAAGTGCAAGATTCTTTAGCAATACCAAGACTGCATTTTGTAAGACCAAACCAAGACCAAGACTCAAACTGCTCTAGCAAGACCAAGACCAAGACTGCCAATTTCTTTTAAATATTTCTCTTTTGCTTAAGAAAATGTCGATAGTTGTTTGAATTATATGGTCGGCCTAGTGGTCCGGAAACGACATTTCATATTACAAGACCTAATGTTAATTCAGCAACTGGTGGAAATGATTCAAAGCTTCCAGAATTCTACTTAAATTTAATGAATTGCTTTTAAGCATTCTTCTGATGCTTAAAAAATTTCGGTATTTATCTAAATTACACAGTCGACCTAGTGGTCGGAAAACGACATTTCATATTACAAGACCTAATATTATTTCAACAACGGGTGGAAATGATTCCAGGCTTCAAGAATTCTACTTTAAATTAATTAATTGCTTTGAAGCATTCTTCCGATGCTTAAAAAAGTGTCGATATTTATCTAAATTACATGGTCAACCTAGTGGCCGACAAACGACATTTCATGTTACAAAACCTAATATTATTCCAGTTAATAGTGAAAATGAGTTGCTTTTAAGGATTTTTTTAATGCTTAGGAAATAGTGATGAGCAAAATTAGTCTTGGTCTTGCAGTCTTGTCTTGGTCTTGCATTTTTTGCAAAACCAAGACCCAGGACCAAGACTATGTATACCAAGAGCAAGACCAAGATCAAGACTATAAGTATGGCTGCAAGACCAATACCAAGACTCAAGTGAGCAAGACCAAGACAAAAGCAAGAAAAAAGCAAGACTCTTGCTAAACTATTTAAATAGTTTGTAAGTATAATTAATACCGTAAAGAGAGAAAATTCTGATTTTAGAAGGAAAAAATTCGGTAATAAAAAAATGCAAGTTTGTGCAAGATTTTTTAGCAAGACCAAGACCAAGACTGCATTTTGCAAGACCAAGACCAAGACCAAGACTGCATTTTGCAAGACCAAGACCAAGACCAAGACTCAAACTGCTCTAGCAAGACCAAGACCAATATTCTTAATGCAAGAACAAGACCAAGACCAAGACTGCTAAGTCTTGGTCTTGGTCTTGCATTTGCTCATCACTATTAGGAAAGTGTCGATATGTATCTGAATTACATGGTCGGGCAAGGGTCGGCCAAATCATATTAAATAAATTTGTAATTTAACAGACAGATGACAGATATTAGATTGACAGACAGAAAATTGTAGTTTAACACTTTACTGCGACAGGTAGCGTTGGACAGCGTAGACATGGTACAGCGTTGCGTCAACGTGTTAAAAATACTGCCATTCCTTGGGAAAGTTTAATGTTAACAAAATGCATTGTTTATAACAGACAATCACCCGACATTTCATTTGCAACAGCCCAATAAATAGAAAAAGAGGAAACAACTAACTTAATTAAGTAAATCAGATAATTCCAAATTGGGATATAGTTTATATATAGTTACAGTGATTTATGTAAAGATCATTCTTTTCCTAGTTTTACTAATTAGTTTCGGCAACAAATAAACTCTTACAAATCCCACTTTAACTCCAAAAAGAATTACAATGTAAATCTGTTTTTGTTTTGTAGTAACTTCTATGAAGTACCTATATTTTTAATTACTTCAAAGTAAATATTGATAACAAATTAGCATATTTAATTGCAATATTGTTTTTATTATTTTTTTTTTTTTTGTATTAGTGAGAGAAATCTCGCACTCACTCATACACTTATTTCTTCAATCTATTCAATCGTATTTTATATGTGGTCAGTGCATAAAACGTTAGTCTGACCGACCAAATATATTATAAACTGGTTTATTGATCGATATTTTTCTACTTTCTGGTTAACACATACGGAAATACAATGTTTTCATATCAAATATAAATAAATATAGGTTGAACATAAAGTTATTTGTGCGTTTATAAATAAAATTGAACATGGCAGACGAAATAAAAATTTATAAACGTACAGTTAAATAAATGTTCGATATTTATAATGTATACAGATATGTATCCCATAGGTGCAAAAATTGAAGTCTCTCTTGAAAAAAAAATTTTGCAATTGAAATCAAAAAAAATATTTAAAAATGTGCTTTACAATGTTTTGTGAATATTCAAAGTAAACCAATATTCTTATTGAAAATCGATCAAATTCTCTATATTTGAGCAAAATTATTTGATCGAACGAATCGAATGAAAAACTTACTGTAGCCAGTCCGAAAGTGGCCACTGTACGTCCTTTTTGTTGAGCGAGTCTCCAGATATTGTTTAGTCATATGGGAGACCAATGTTCAGCTCAAGGGGCCAAACTACTGTATAATAGTTAGTATCTCGCTTGTCGCCAAAAATTTACGTCACAAAAATGGGAGGAGCTTCTATGGTTATATACATAGTATACATATTTAGAGTTTGTGTTTGTATGTGTGGTGTAGTTGATGTTTGTGTGTGTGAGCTCGGTAGCTGGAGGGAGCTGATACATGCTATGTATGTGGTACCACAGTGGTACACACATATCCATTACACATCGCACACATAATGTCTGGTGTAATATGTATATACTCTAAGCGCTACGCATTCATGTATTACATTGTTGCAACAATCAATGTCCGAACCGCTACAAGTGCTGTGGACGACTGAATCACCTAAGCTGTGACTGACCAACAAATAACATCAAGCGAGCTACACTTTTTTGATATTAGTTGGCTTTTAGTGTTCTATGGTCCAACTTTTTAATCTACTAACAATTTAGATTGTGACAAACTCTATCGTTTAGTTTTTATATTTTTATCCGCAATAGAAGATTTAGCTTTACAAGTGTTATTTGAAAATAAGTTCCGACTCTATGTAGTGTGAGGAAGAGTGGGGGTTGTGATGCGATCTATGTATGGTCGTGTGACTCGGATCAGTATGAGCTTAACAGATTAATCGTTTCTTGCTCCAATGTAGAGTCAACGAAAATGCCGCAGACTCTAGATTATGTGCTTTTATGGAAGTAGGTACAACAATAAACTACGAGATCAGTGTTAAAAACTCAACAAGCTAATGGGTCTCACTTGAGACATGAAACGTGGAGAGTTATTCGATCACCTCACGTACAGGTTTGACTTGGCATTTAGTAACTTTCATCATTTTCTTAACATGAAAATCTCATTATAGAGTCCAGATTACTCCAGATTGGCTAGACTGGCTTAAATTACGTATTCTTGTAGCGAATATCATGTTACAAATAATCCACCCGCTACAGTTTCAAAAAAAGTGGTATTTTTGCGAAGTAAAATATTTGTTTATTATTTACAAATATGGAATATCATTAAGTAACGCTCAAATCTAATAACATTAACATTTTTACTCAACTATTATTTGTTATGTCAAAAGGCAGATTAGGTGATTTGGTTAGATAATTGAAGGATAAAGTTTTGGAGAAAAATCCTGCTGCTTTGTATTCAATACATCAAAAATGTTCCTCGTACTTATATTTCAATATTCAAAAAATTTTATAAATTTTATAATTTTTAACAATTTAATTTTTGTTTTTATACTGACGACATTATAGTTTTTGTTTCTAATTTTATCATTAGTCGAATTTTCTCCGAAAAATTAGACTTATACAGTCTATACGATAAGAGCTGCGAGAGGCGAGAGTAGGGGCGCTATCCGTTTTCGGAGCCGTAGAACACGAATATGTAGAAAAAAAATGTCTGATATATATATATATATATATATATATATATATATATATATATATATATATATATATATATATATATATATATATATACTCCCGCCACCTTTTAATTTGTGTAGGGCCACCCTATGGAAGTTAAGAGATGAAATTTGGTAAATGGGGCTCATTTTCGAGGCACCTCATACTATCAAAGTGGGGTCTTTTAAGGGGGTGGTGGGGGGCGGAAAAGCAATAAAACTTTTCCAAACCGGTTTTAAATAATGTTTCGGTCAATTATCTACAACATATCCAAAATTCAGCTTCCTAGGATGATTTGTAAGGAGTAGAGGGGGGAAAAACGATTTTCGCTGGATCTAACAGGCCCCCAGCCCCCCAGAATTAACGTAGAGGGTTGAAATTTGGTGTGTTGATAAAGTTCGTACCTAGGTTGTGCTTTTTGGAGGTTTTAATATTTTACCCCCACCCCCCTCATTTTTAAGCTACAATTTCATGCATTTTCGACGTTTTCGAAGTTTGTACCACTCGCACAGGTCACCCAAATAAACCTAGAGGGCTGAAATTTTCTATTCGGATTGAGTTAGTATCAAGGGGGTGCCTTTTGGGAGTCTCGACTTTCAAACCCTACCGCCACCATTTTTATACCCAAATGAACATGATTTTTCTTGTTTTTTAACAGTTTCGTTCGGGTCAAAATCTCCCCAAATAAACCTAGAAGGCTGAAATTTTGTGTACAGGTTAAGCTTATAGCCAGACACTGTTTTTTTTGGGTTTCAACTTTTAACCCTTACCCCCACGATTTTTACGCCAATATTTCCTTAATTTTTTTGCTTGTTTTCTAACATGTCTAGAGATTCTCTAAGGAAACCTAGAGGGCTGAAATTTTGTACGTGTATTCAGTTAGTATCCAGCTAGTACCTTTTAGGGAGTCCACATTACTTTTCTCCCCACTTCTTCCATTTTTACATCGGAATTGAATGCTATTGCTATCTTCATAAAAGCCTTCCAGTTTACTATTTAAGTTCCTTTTTTAATATTTAAAAATAAAACACAAAGGCAATTGGCGGATAAGCATGGATAGAAATGCCCTCGTACGAATTGTGTTGGCTTTTTCCCTGTTAACTGCTATCGGCACAAAATTGAAATTTACTGAGATTCAGCCCTTAAAAACTTAAAACCTTTTCTTAAAGCCCCGATCAACCGGACACTCATCATCAGTTTTGAAACCACCAAAATTACAAATCGCTTGTGGACTTTCAATTATATTTCGCTTGTAGACACTCAGTACCGAAGATGAAAGGAAAAATTCGACTTCCGTGATGGGGCTCCGCTGCTCACGGCGTTTTTTGATTTCATGTGTATTTTTCTGTGTTTAATTATGACAATCGCTAGCACAATCTTTTTAAAACAAAATACTTGCCTGATGATGAAAATTTAATGTTTTCGAAACGTCGTAAATAAATACTTAATTTTCATTGGTAACTGTTGGTGATTTTTCTCCAAAACTTTATCCTTCTCAGTCAACTATTATTTGTATACCGAATTTTCGATCATTCTATAATTTACTAATGTATTTTTTGTAAAATAGAAATATGAGTAATAATACCAGCATTGAATTACATTATCACAATCTGATTTAACGAAACAGTAATATTTCTTTAAGATATTTTATATTTGTTTCTTTCAGATAAATAATAAATATATTACTACATTACTAAATTAGCCCAGCATGAAAAGAGAATAATTTTATCTACATATTTTAATTTATATAGTAAATGCAAATAAAATAAAATTTCAAAAAACAGGTTGAAAGTTTTCTCAAAAACTTTTCTCAAATAAATAATATTTATAATTATTAATAACTAACCTACAATCATAACATGGCCGAACACGTTGTTATTCCCAATCGCGGAACAATTCCATCTTTGGTGTCGAAACTGATACTGACACTCCGCGATTCCAAGACGAACTCCATCACCAACGGCAATCATAGCATCCGGTGCTAGACGACACATCTCACGTTGACGCGTTGTCAGGCCAGGTATACGAGCACATATAGCACCAGCACTTAAACCAACAACAGATGTACACACCACTCTGAAATTAAAAAGAAAAATTTAGTGTGTTTAGGAGGACATGATTGAAGTGAAAACTTTCATGGCGATCTCATAAGCGGTTCAAAGTAATGAATAAATATTGAATAGAAAGAATTTTATTGAACGAGTCGCAGTTATGGACGACTATGCGAAGACAATAACAAAAATGTGGGAAACTAATAATAATATATTATTTCAAAATTGAGTTCAAAATTAAGTGTCATCAGATTAAAACCAGAATTGTCTATTTAGAGTAAGTGCGGGAGAGATGCCGCAATAACCATAGTTCGTCCGTTGATTGATAGATAGCGCTATTAATGGATTATATGTTACTTATTTAAGCTGTATATGGTAACATTTATGATTAGTCCATCAGTTTCGTAATTATCCAACTTTTTATAATTGAAAAGTAAGTTTTTTAACATAATAGTTTTTCAAGCATTTTAATTCAATAGAATTTAAGAATGTGTATTTCATTGTTTTAATGAAAATGCGTTTTGTTATTAATTTAGGTATATTTTAAAAGTACTGTATAAAATTTTAGGTTAGAATTCCACACTATGCTTCCTATAGCAACATGCGGCATCTATCCCAACAAAAAGGAGAGACAGATGCCACATAATATTACATATTAAAACATAGACTTATATACCTTAATTATGCAATTTTTTTTTTGGACTGTAAATTATGCCACGTAAATATAAAAAATTCATTAGTGAATCAGGAAGAGCCCTCATATTAGTGAAGATAACGAAAATAATGATGATTGCCTGTGTATTTAATGTTTTGAAAAGTACTCAGAAACAAAAAAAAGTTGACTGGTTAAGATGTATAAAGTGCCAAAAATGGTTACAAATGGCATGCATCATGTATGGAGATGTGTGTAAAATGCAATATTTTTATATACCTATAAACTATGCGGCGTCTCACCTTCTTTGATGCGGCAACTCTCCCATAGGTGTGGGAGAGACGCCGCTTTGCAGGCTCTACAAAATTGTCAATTATAAATCCTGAAGACTCAAAATTTAAAATTATTTATAAATAATTTTAAAGAACGATGTTTACATTTATTGTGTACCAAATTTCAAGTCAATTAAATGCATACTTTAAGAATTATCAAGTGTTTTCAAAATGTGTGGCATCTCTTCCCCATTCGCCCTACTATAAAATAATTTATGTCAGAAGGTTGGCTTTGAAATAAAACAAATATAAGTATTCAGTTCTTTTAATTTTAAAATTAATTTTGATTTATTCTAGTTTTAGATATGTTTGTTGATAGATTGAATAGATATGATGATAAATTTGTTAAATTTTAGTAGACTGACAAGAACAGAAATTAGCTGATTTGTAATAATAATAAAAGTAAAGTGAAATTATTTTTATCTAATTTTTATTAAAAAAAAAAAATATTAATTTAATCCTGAGGATTCTTTTAGTATGTAAAATACATTTTGATTTTTATTACTATTAAAGGTGAAAATGAGATTTCTCGGTAATGACATTTTGCTACACCCTTACTATATATACCTAGTAGAATAGAATGAATATAATAGAAATTTGCTTCAGCTTACAACAATTGCAAATTTCATTACAGTCAAAGCATTGCCAGCAAAGTTTTCAGTCTCGATCATTTACAAATTTCATTACACTCTCACGCAGAGTTCCCTCGCTCTAGAAGATTTCACTTCAGAAACATTAATTTATTTTCTAGAGTAGTCTATACTGAAACAGTTTGAAATTATTTAAAAAATCCATAAAAATTTGAGTAACTGACGCCTTAAACTATGTCATTGCACGTGGGTACTCATAGTAGGTTACTAGCCATCCTTATGTGGGATTACTCTGTAATGTCCGATAAATATCGGTTTTGAAGATATCAAAGCATTTGGAACCGAAAGCTCCAACCTTTCGAAATCAACGTCGAAACTCTGTAGCGTTTCCCAATAATCGCAGAATCATATCAAATTGTAAGACCTATAATACACTCGATATTAAATTAATACAATAGTCTGCCAACTTTAGAGTTTACAGATTGCATCGTACGATTAGAAAATACCATTATGATGATATCGGAAATGAATAAATAAGTACAGTTTTTTACAGTGTCTTAAAATACATTTATTCATCTATTATATTATTTTATTACATTAGATAGGTATAGATAGTCGCAGTTATAAAATTATTATTTAATATTTTTTTCAATACAAAATATAAAATACGATTACTATGGTATTATCATGACAACTACTGGCTATTGTTTGAAATATATTTGCTAAATAATAAACTAACTTAACAACGAATTTATTACTTATTTAGTTATTTTATTTTATAGATATATGTTTAAATTTCCGATCATAATAAAATATGCATAATGCAATAACATTCGAATGATTTGTACAGTAAAATTTTTTAAAACTGTTTTGTTTATTTATCGGAATATAATTTTATTTATTAACTAATATCGGGTGTTCAAATTAATTATTAATTTGTTTTAATAATACAGCAATCCCCCGAAGAACACGATTAATTGGTTCCGTGTTCTTTGAAACCGTGTAGTTCGAGACCACCAAAAGATTGGCATTTTTTATTACAAGTGTGAAAATAAAAAAATATAAAAAAACATTCCGTTTAATTTGCAAGTTGTGAGTATTCCAAACATATTGCGACTGTTAAAACCTACTTTTCGTTATCGAAAATTATCGATAACGGACTACTTATCATAAATTGGTTATAATTGTTTAATTTAAACTCTATTAGTCCCTCTGATTTGGTTACCAATAGAATATTTTTCGAAAAAATTAGTTTTCGATACTTTTCGTAAAGTTACGAAAAATATCGAAAACCAATTTTTTCGATAATATGCTATTGGTGACTAAATCAATGGAGCTAACAGAGAATAAGGAAACCAGTTATAACCAATCGATGATAGTTACGTGGTATCGAAAATTTTCGATAACGAAAAGTAGGTTTTGACAGTCTCAATATGTTCGGAATACCCATAACTTGCATCGCTTAAGCCTTCAAAAATTTCGTTATTTTTTCGCTACGACGCACCGTTTACGAGATATCTACGATCAAAAGTTTACGTCTACTACCACTGTTAAAAAAAAATTCTTATTTTCTTTATTTACAGTCTTGTTACTATGATTTTGAAATTAGTTAATTTTACCAACTAAAACTTTCGTTTCTTTTTTTTCGTGTTAACTTATACCAAAGCAATAATCAACGAAATGTTTTAGTCTTGATCCCACTCCAGTCTCGCTCCGATAAAATCTTGTTGTGACCACATCATAGTGTTGGCACCTATTCTCTCTCCATCCACATTATAATGCCGCTCTTGATACTCTCTCAGCTCGGGCTCGGTTCAATAAAAATTTTTTTCGCAATAACTGACTGAATGTTAACCGAAGAGGAGTGGAGTCAAAAGAATATTCACAATATCGATAAATCCTCTTTTCTAAAAATATTTTATCGAACTGAAAACATATCGGAAGCGTATCGAATGCGGCACTACTGTGTGGAGCGGGCCTAAATGGAACATAAAAGTTTCTAGATTATCAATTGAGATCACATTGATGTTTCAGCTAGATAACATTTTCTTATTAAGTGTTGTATTTACAACCACTGTTTCAAAATTCAAGCACATATTATTTACTTCAAAAATGTATTGTAGTATAATTTAACCGTTTAATGCTGTATTAACGAACAAATCATCATAATTCTCTACTTAACATTTATTTATGTACCAGTTGGATTGTCTGACATTGTATATAGACAGTACAATCAGAACCATGTAACTTCATTACTTTAAGATATATTTTTATTGATTAATGATCATCTATCACTCAATTGAATCATAAATTTGTTGACCATTTACTTGTATTCATATGTAATGGCGTACGTAATATATTTGTTATATGTCACTTCTATGACTTTATCTATTTATTTCCAGTTTTGTTCAGTATTTCGAAATTAATACGTAAAGGTTGTTAGAGACTTTTCTCAATTATTCTTTGCGGTTACTGATCGATGTTATATGGCCTTAAGATTTGTTGAAAAAACAAAAGGTATTTAAATGTTGAAATTTAGTTAGTGAAAGTACCTAAGGAGAGGCTTACCGTAGAAGTGTACCAACTTCAAATCGTACAAAAAAAGAGCTTTTGCTGTAACAATAATTTTTTTATTTCTTTTAAGGGGAGCTCGACCGTCTCGGCTCTCCTGACAAAAAAGGCATATTTTAGGTACACATTGCTTCGGAATGGTAACTCCTATTAAGTTAATTTTTTTTCGTTTGATCACAATAACAGTCCTCTATGATCGCAGCGCATGGTTTTCCCGTAGGATTCTTATTTTTTTTTTTTTTTTTTTCATTACATAATGAGTGAAGCGTAAAAAATCTCGAAAAAAAAACTTTTTAAAATAATTTATAAAAAATTTTTCATACTATTTTCCGCTGGGATTGTTGGGCTAGGAGTCTAGTATTACCATAAAAAGATTGATACGTATAGCATCAATAGTTCAGAAGAAATATGTACCCGAGTATAAAAAAATGCTACTTTTCAGGAGAAGCAACTTCTATTTCCCTTCTACTTCTATGAAAAAATCAATTTTTTAAGGTCTCTGGATAACCTCCTAGTAATGGTTATACTCAGGTTTTGTTTGCATTACTCTCTTCTTATGAATAATTTTTTTTACGTGGTAAATTTTAGTCTCGTTCAGCGAGAAAAGCTCTATATTCTAACCTTCAATATGCTTTTTAGATGACTTCTGGTGGTCGGATTCACATAGGACCAAGACCGTTCTGTTCTGGATAATATCTACATTAAAAATAAAAAATAAAAAAATTCATTTCTTTTACCGAAATTCGGTCTAGCTCCCCTTAAATATATTTCAGAAAATCTCATATATTTTTAACGATACAATTTAACAATACGGTACCAAATATATGTATTATGATTGAAGATTTGAAAGTTCTGATTTTCTTTGTTGTTAGAACAATAATATATTCCGATATGAAAATTTGAAAAGAAAATGGGAATGAGGCTTCAAGTATCTCTTTTAAACTTTAATTCGTTCCAGGGTCGTCTCTAAAAGCTCGGTGATTGTTATACAAATAAAGTAAATGTTGAAGGAATAGGATATTCCTTACATAAAGTAAATGTTGAACCATAATTCAAACAAAATTTATGACTTCTACAATATTGACAGTAAAATTGTATAAATAATCTTCCTGGTTTATATTAATTTATAGTAACAAATATATCTTGTTAATTGTATTTATCATAATTAATAATATCATTTAATTAATACTAATTTATTATATTACTTAACTAATTAATTAATGATATTTATATTGCAAGTTTGTTTCATATTAAAAGTACAAATTCTACTCTAGGTACTACTGCATTTGTGTGGCTATTTATTATTAATTAAACGGCAATTAATTTAAAATAATGATTATTAATATAAATAATTGTAAATATTGCAACTCTATCTATTAATTTTTTAACCCATTAAACACAGACTGGATGGCTAAGGGAGTTACCACACCAGCGGCTTGCGAGCGTGTTTCCAGCGAGGCGATCAATTTTGCCGCAACACAGAGTTCTTAAAGTATTGTACACTTGCATGCACACTGCAGTCAACCACGCCCTACTCTTGGTCGTAAGAACAACAGCGACTACACATGCGTATTATATCACATTAACATTTTCAGTCCCATCCTTCGGCATCCGAAAACAAGCAAAACATCCGCAGAGGCCGACCGTGATCAATATTTAGAATAAACTATTTATAAAAAAGATTTTATATTTTTCCAATAAAACTAATTTATTACTACGTACCCGACACTTTTTATTTTTTTTTGTACATAAAATTATGTTTTATCATCAAAATATCTAGCTTCACCTTTTATTTTTAAATAATATTTTTATCCACATATCTGTGTATGTGTGTGTTGTATGCTTGTATGTGTATGTGTATTTTACCAAAATAATAATAACTATGTACTCATCTTTTGACCTGCATAACACATACATGTTGAATCATTTAGTGTTCTGTGGAATCATCTATGAACTTGTTTACTAATATTTCTTAAAAAATATTTTCGGCTTCCGGGGAAGTTTACTGTGAACATGCTCGGGTCTCATAGTGTTAACAATGTCGTCGGCAGACTTGTTGAGTTTTTGAGATTGACGGTGTAAGATTCATTCATCTCATGACAAAAAGATTGTGTCTCATTTTCTAAGATATACAGATGAACAAAAATCCGCTTTGTAATACTTTTCAAAGAATTCCCTTATTTATATATCTCTGATTTATATCTGAAATGTTTAAAATCTAATCATATTAGTTTCTCATGAAATTTCCAACATATTTTATTAATTAATTCAAGAGAATAATTTTTTATCCGATTAGTTATAATAGGGAATTTTTTAAATTTCTATTTATTATAAACATGAAATTCTTGTTACATATATTTACAAATCTTCTTTTAAAATTGTATCGACTATCGAAAACAATGGACAAAAGAAATAAATGTTGAATCTATCAAAGACGATTTATTGGCTATCGATTCAACCACGTCAATTATCGCATAACAACATAAAGCCATGTAAAGTAAATAAAATGCACGGAATGCGCATCATAGCAGAATCACATTATTATATACGAGAAATAAATATACTTTACTAGAGGGTAATATTATTATATTAAATAATATACTTCAATTAAGTTGTCATCGTAGAAAATTTATATGTTTTTATAAAGCTTTCAAACGTTTACTGGAATGTTCTTTTAATAATTCTAATTTTTAGTTTGAAAAGAACATGAGATAATTCTTATGAATTTTTTTCCATTTTTTCGATTTTATATAAACACCAAGGCTTTTTGAAGCTTTATGTGCTTTTATTTCGAAACGATGCGATGGTTTTTTAAACTGGTGAATAACTTTTCTTCGGCTAATATCAAATTTTAATTGAACCTTCTTAGATAGACAATCTATCGAAATATCAACGATTTGGATGACCGAGAAACAATTAAATTTTTAAACCCTTTGAATTACAATTTTGCATTTATATAGTAGGGAACTTGACGCATAAGCAACATTAATTAATATTCTGTTTTCTGATTACTATTGGCAAAAAAAACAAAATAATAAAAAAGTTTTAGTTTTCTTCATAGGCTTATATGTAATAGCTGACAGTTTATTGGTAAAGAGATTTTTCTATGGTAATAGTTTTTTATAGATCATTACTATTCTTTTTTATTAAAATTACATTTTCGATGTATTTTATTATTTTTTATTCATTTTTTTTAATTTCTATATAATTTTTTGGTTGACAAGATAATTTACTCGTAGTCGGCCCGAAAGTTCATTTTGGTGGCTATTGATGCTTGAATCCTCGGCTTTCAGCCTCGGATACTCAAATTGCATCTAAAGACACAAAAATTACTCTTACGATCCTGTGTATTTATAAACAATTATAGATTTTTTACAAAAAAAGAAAAAACATTGATGCAAAATCGCAAAAAACCGGTAGGTATTATTAATAATCTTGAGTACCTGTAAAGGTAAACTGATGTAGATTATGAAGAAAACTGGTTTATCCGTTTAGATGCTGCTAGACCTTAATAAAATTTGTGAACTAGTTATTTATATTTAACCAGCGAAGTGGCCGAGCGTGCTTAAGCACTAACTGGCACTTGCGACTGGTAGGTCGAGGGTTCGAATCCGACGACCGGCTATGCTCGTGAAGGTTTTCTACTGTTTCCCTTCACAATTCCAGATGAATATCGGCATAGTTCCTTAAGAAGACGGCTGCAGACGCATACCCACCAAATCCTAGCTCTCACCCACTTTCCTTCTCCTCCACCCACATCATAAATGTATGTATAATGTAACAAATATAATGTAATGAATAAATAAAAAAATATACAAAATAATGATGTGGGTGGCGTCTGTTATGGACTGAATTGCCCGGAAAACGCATTATTATTATTATTATTATTATATTATTATATAGATAACGATAATGGATTTTGATTCAATTGTGATGATTATTTTCAGAATTCATCATTCGAAATTTTACATATTTGTTTCTTAGGAAAGACAAAATTGACTCATTCTTTACCACGTTCTCTATTAAAGATTTTTCAATGAAACATTATTTTAACTAATGCTTTAAAAAAAAATACCAATATTTGGTCGCCGCTGGTTTTACTATTAATTAGTGAATCATTATTCTTATAATTATTTAGATTAAAGTATCGAAACAATTCTGATAAATTCTTTAGATTAAATTATTCAATGGACAATTTAAATGTTAGTTACTATAACATTTTTATTCGTATTATATAAATAAAACCAGAAAAAACTTATTTTAAAACTTCAAAAAATTCTTTTTGTTACTATATTCGAATTGAAACTGGAATGGAATTTAACAATAAATCGAGGTGGAATGGATTTTTTTTTGTAACACTTTATTTTCTCTCATTCTTGGTTCAAAATTAAATTTTTTTGTAATTTTCAAATAAATTTATTCGATTTTACAAAAAAATACCGTCAAATTGGTTTTCAAAAACAGCAATAAAATTAATTTTTGAATAGATATTATAAGTCTGTCGACAAAAAGTTTCTTAAATGAAAAGAATGTTTCGATTTTTAAGTGTATATATCTACACATAGTATAAATAAAGACAAACTGACTTTTTCAGTTATTACTGAACGGATTTTATTCGGGGTTTCGTTTATGGACAAAGTAATTAAAGAGGAAGGCTTGAGTAGAGAATTCGTGAATTTTTGCGTAAATTATCGATGATGATTTATGAATGTGAAAAAAAAGTAACCATTGATGCAGCATTTTGGCGTGTGCTACGTATAGAGATGCGTAATGCTATCAGTCTTTAACAATTCGACAACCAATACCACAACTGAATATGTTTATCAAAAAAGGATTAATCTATATCACTTATGGAAGTAAAGTCCCAAAGACAGATGTGTTAAATAAAATACTTTTAAAATACTTTTACTAAACATAAAGAGATTCGTTTCTTAGTAGGCAAAAATAAATCCTTACCAAATTAAATACATTCCTTGTTTTGTGTAGTTAACGTAACTAAAAGTTAAAATTTTAACAAATAGTTTAGATAAATAAAATCTATGTTACTAGCTCTGCCGTGTCACACGAATCTCACGTATCTCAGAAATGACAGTTTTGTGAAAACTTGATTTGAATAAAATATCAGATGATCTTAATTATCTTAGGCATTATAAAATATCTGAGATAATTGATTATTATTATGCGTTATTGATTCCACATTGCAACATTGATTTAATAACGTATAAATATACTATTTCAAAATATTAATTTTATTGTCAATGTATATACCTACTAGGTATTGAGTAGAATCCTTTAAACGTTGTTACGCGTAATTGTTGTATCTCAAGATACATGATATTCGTGTGACACGGCAGAGCTATACAACATAAAATTTGAACAAATAGTTTAGATTTTACAAGAGTCCTATTTTTGAACTGGCGCAGTTGCTATAGATTGTTTATTCTGGATAGCATATACGTCATAACTTTCCTTGTCTATTTTTCGTCTTCCTCTACTTTCTGAACATTTTTGCAATAATGACCCTTAAGTAAAAAAACATAAGATCCTTGCAGCTAAATATTTATATTCTTTTTTATATGACATCATAATCCCTGCATATTTTTATTATCTACGACATACGTTTAAGTAATTACTTCGTAATTAGTTGAAAGGAGATGTCTAATATTTTCAATAAAGTAGCTAAGAAAAGTTTTTATTAAAATAAACGCCCAGTGTTTCCTCCCTCTTTGTTATTAATGACACGCCCTTTGGAAACCTAAACAAGTCGTCAAAGGTAAGTTGTACTTGTGCAAACAGTGTTCCGTACAATCAGTTGTTTTTATAAATTTGATATAATAGTATATGAAAGTGGCTGAAATATTTTTTCTAATGAATACATTTTGTTTCTAAAACAAACCATATTTTTCGGTTCAACATGATGGTATCGTTATTTTGGTCTATTTACCTTTATCACAAACGCACAGTGATATTTACTGAATGGAGTAAATGTACTAAGAAACTCTGTTTTTTCTTTTTTTCAATAATAATTTTTAGCAGTACTATTAATTATAAAAATTGTATTAGATAATATTGCAAGTCAGAAAATTATTTAAATATTATTGTGAATTTCTTTGAATAGATTGAATTTGCTTTATTTCTCTGGATACCTAACAAAATTACCCCACTCGACCTAGCCCCCCCACCTTTCAGAATTGAAAAAACAAATGGCGCATAATTAGGAGCTATTTATGAGCTTTCGTATTCCGTGAATTAAAAATTTTGAGCTCGACACACTGAGCAGGAATTTAATATTTTGAGTGGGGGGGCTGAGTCGAGTTCGACTCAGCCCCCCCACCGCTTAAAAATAAAAATTTCAGATCAATTTTTGCGGTAGAATTAAGAGCTATTTATGAGCTTTTGAATAAGTATAATTTTGATTTTTGAGCTCATCCCCGTAGTTTCCAAACTACCCTTAATTTATGAAACTTGAGGAAGAAGCAGGTACTTGAAAAATCAAAAATAGATTATGTTTTAAAAATAAAAGGGAGATTAAAGATTATGTCTAAAAATAAAGCTCTAAATTCGCGAATTTTAATTATTCAGTCGCAACCCCTTATAAAAACCACCCCGCATCTCCTTGACATAAAAGAAAGCTATTATAATTAAAGTGAAAAAGTAAACTACATATATTTATTAAAGGCAATTAAATATTATATTATTATTTACGATTTATCAGCTCATAAAATATGTGAATTTCGGTTATTGAGTTGCAGGTTGCAACCCCTTTACAAAAAAATGATTTTGCACATAAGAGAGAACTATACTTTGAACCAGGACTTTACAATTAATTTTTTTTTTTATTTAAATTTTTTATTCTATAATGTATATTACCTAAATGGTATAGAGCATTAATTTTACTTTATTGGAATGAAAAATGATATTAAAAATCACCCCTCGCCGTGGCCGCTACCACCTTTTAGATTTAAGAAGACAAATGGCACAAAATTATAAGCTATTTAAGAGTTTTCATAATTCCCGAATTAAAAATTTTGAGTTTGACACGTTGAGAATGAATTTAATATTTTCCGTGGTGGGGCTGAGTCGATCTCGACTCAGACCCGACCCTCCACAATTTAAACATAAAAATATCAAATCCGCTTTTGTGATATAATTAAGAACTTTCTATGAGGTCTTGAATCAGTACAGTTTCAGGTTTTAGGCTTAACCCGTTAATCTTGAAACAACTCTTAAGTGATGAAATTTATGAAAAAAGTATATTAGAGAAACAGAAATTAAATCATAGTTAAATGACAAAAAATAAAAACTTAAACCTTTGAAATACACGTATTTTTTTTTTATTGATTTGCTAATCTTTATACCCTGCCCTTGATTCCCTCGGTATAAACGGGAACTAAAATTAAAATGGAGAAAATTACACCTTCATAAAACTAGCCATCCTCAAAAAACACGTTTTTGAAATCCTAGAAAACAACTAGATGAAAAATATATGTATTTTAGGTGTTATTTAGATGTGCTGCTAAAAAACAAGGTATACCAACAATTTTCCAAAAAAGATAATTTCAAGAATCGAAAAGTAGCCACCATTGAAAATATTAAATTCTTGCTTGTTAAAAATATTAAGTTCTTGTGTGTTGTGCTCAAAATTTTTAATTTGTGGAATATGAAAAATCCTAAATTGCTTATAACTTTGTGCTATTATTTGTCTTAATCCTAAAAAATGAGAGCGACCAGGGCGAGAGGGGTGAGTTTTAGCATGAGTTTTCATTAAAATATACTAAAAATATATTATTTTAATCCTACAAACTCAAAGCCCTTCACATGTAAAATAATAAATTATAGGTAATAGACATTATAGAATAAAGAATTTAAACAAATATTAATTGTAAAGTCCTGGTTCAAAGTGTAGTTGTCTCTTATGTGCAAAATCATTTTTTTTGTAAAGGGGTTGCAACTCAATAATCGAAATTCACGTATTTTATGAGCTGATAAATCGTAAATAATATTTAGTTGCTTTTAATAAATATAGTTTATTTTTTTTCTCTTTAATTATAAGAACCACCCCGCATCTCCCGCTCGAGGCGATGCGGGGTGGTTTTTATAAGGGGTTGTGACTGAATAATTAGAATGCGCGAATTTAGAGCTTTATTTTTAGACATAATCTCCCTTTTATTTTTAAAACATAATCTATTTTTGATTTTTCAAGTACCTGCTTCTTCCTCAAATTTCATCAATTAAAGGTAGTTTGGAGACTACGGTAGTTTGGAGACTAGGGTGAGCTCAAAAATCAAAATTATACTTGTTCAAAAGCTCATAAATAGCTCTTAATTCTACCGCAAAAATTGATCTGAAATTTTTATTTTTAAGCGGTGGGGGGGCTGAGTCGAGTTCGACTCAGCCCCCCCACTAAAAATATTAAATTCCTGCTCAGTGTGTCGAGCTCAAAATTTTTAATTCACGGAATACGAAAGCTCATAAATAGCTCCTAATTATGCGCCATTTGTTTTTTCAATTCTGAAAGGTGGGGGGGCTAGGTCGAGTGGGGTAACAAAATTTTACAAATAATATTATTATAGATAATATTTAGATACAGAGATTGTAATATATTTTGCCCGTACAGATTTATCTGCTATTCCTTACTTCTTTAATTTCTAAAACTCACTTTATAAAAAAATTACCAAAATAACATAGATACTGTTAATGCAATTGATCAACAACATCTTTATTAAAGCAAAATATGTCACCAACTTTTATTTTTATATACCAAGAAAATTGTACAAGGAAATTCAGTCCTGATAATTTTCGCTTAATCTACACCCCATTCTTAATGTTCATTAATTTTTTCAGATTTTTCTGAGCAACCCTTCTGATAATAGGGGTCGGGAACAGCAATTGTTATGATTTACGTCCCCTCCCCTAAAAAAGGACGAAAAGTATGTAGTTAGGTACATATATTACTGAATTCGTACTTTAATAGGCTTTCGTTTGATACTCTACTCAATGCTCTTTGGGAAAAATTTTGTTTTTACTTTCCAGGTTATCCTCTAAAATTAATTCCCAGAATCAAAATTCAATTTCACATCTGTAATCTGGCAACACACCCTATCTCTGTGCTAAGTTTCAAATTTTCGCGTCGAGTGATTTCAGAGAAAATTTCTTGTGACACCCGGACAAATGTTTCGTTTTGCCAATTTTGGTGCGGAATACTATAAAAGATACATTATTTATTAAATATGTTCTAAGATTTTTTATATGCCAGTACCACAGAACAAATAGAACGAATACATCTATCTCTTTTCTGCATTCACTTATGTGCTTTTATGTGCATCTTAGGCTGCTTAGTCCTCATTCATTCGCTAGCACTCAATGGGTATGTTTCAATTGTTGTTATATTGTTACCTCTCGTATTAACACGGTATATGTACGTGGTATACGTACATCATATGTTCCACCACCACGTACACCACCACCATGTATGTATGCAAGACACTAATACACACAACATTCAACGAACTAACACACACAACTCCGCGTGCACATATATAACATAGTGGTGGGTTATTTTCGATCCTTTGTGGTTACGCTCGTTTCCCTAGTATAGACATAGTAATGTTCGTTCTCTTTGTTCTCTGGCCAGTACCTTTGGGCCAGGTGTCAGGTGTGAAGGCAGATGTGTTTGAACATAATAGATTATTTTATTAGGTACTCAATTACAGAGCGAGAGCCTAGCTTTAAAAAATATATAGGACAAATTTTATCATAGCGAAAAAAAAAATAGTACAAAACCTTTTATTAACAAGTAAACGCCATAAAAAATGAAACGAAAATTTTTATTGGTAATTTTAACTGATTTCAAAACTATAATAAAAAGATATTAAGTTATACTTAATATAAATTAAACTTATTTTATTCGTCAAATTGTCTTACCATATTACATTTAAGTTCTGTATTTTTTCTGAGTTATGTATATTATACAACTCAAATTTGTTGCAATTAAACTGAAAGGACTCAATTTAACTGAGGGGATATCATACATCGAATATAATGCAACCGGATACCGACTGTTCGGATCAATATATTGTATCTTTATTTAGATGAGAGCGATTCTACTCTTTGTTTCGTATTAATTAGATGTTCAACATCGAGATAGTAGACAAAGAAAACATTTTTTTCTCAAATTGGGTTCCCACTAAATATACGTTTGACCAAGATTTTATAAGGAAAATATACACTGGCTGAAAGGAAAAATTTTCCACAACTGAACAACTACAGGTTGGTATTCTCATATTTACCCCAACAGAAAGTAACCTACTTGTACCGGAAATGAAATTTGCCCGAGCAGGATGTTTCTAGGAACCACTTTTGTCATTGTTTAAACTACACTTTCTGAGTTTTATTGATAAAGAAATCAACTACATTCTTTTACGTTGGGGTTTTGGACTATTAATTATTGTGATTAGAAAGCTTGCAAACTAATATAGGGTATAGGAAAAAACCATACCAGAGGTTTCTATCTATGTAAAATAGATATTTTTTTATTATTAGTGTAATATATTTAATGCCTCAGATACAATATTCTCTAAAAATCAGTCCAAAATATATTAATTCTTATTAGTCTTTATCTGAAAATCTAGTTATTTAATATTAAATTGCTTCCTTCTGGTAGATACAGTTTATGAATTTTAGGACAGTTCCGACAGTTTGTTGTACAAATTTTATTTTACACTCACACAATTTTAAATTGTGATAATTACATACTAAACTTAACTGTGAACATTATTAGTTTACATATAACACCTTCACGGATATGCAGCCTGAGAGATTTCTATGTTATGGCTCATCAGACTCATATCAACTTCTTTCAGTAAAGTCCCTTTAAAAGGGTTATCTAAAGACGTGATAAATAATCAGTAAGTGCTAATCTTACTGAATATGTACTTACGTAGTGTGAGAACCACTCAAAAAGAAAATTTTTAATTTTATGTCTCTGTTTGCGTTATGCAAAATTCCATAAATGAAATAGGTAATCCAAGAGTGGTTCCACAGTTTAGGGCTTCAGTAAATCACGTGACCCAATTAAAGGGGTAATTAAGTATTACAAAATCTTAAGTTAATATTGAAATGCATCAAAAGAAGTTTTAGCAGGTCACTTTAAAAAAAAATTTATTTTATAACAAAAAAAGAAAAAAACACGCACATATAGCCATTAGTAATCACAACTGACAAGTTTTCAAGTTTTTGGCATTTAAGCAACGGAATAAAAATTTTTTTCAGGTAAACATTCTTATTACTAGGAGAAAAGATTTTGGTTTCTATCATTGCCACATCAGTGAACTTTAATTGAAGTAAACAAATTTTTTTCCCTTTTAGTTTTGGTAATTCCCGAAAAAATTGCTTAATGTTGATTATATTTATTCTAATTTAGGTTATAGATTTTTTTCCTCTGAAAAGAGTCCTATAGTTATAAGTCCTGTAGTTAATAAGTTCTACCGTTGTAAACAATGATATATAGAGAGAAATTTTTATTTATAAGATTACTGTATAAGAAAGTCATGTACAGATGTAGTATCTAAAACTAGTAAAAGAAGAGTGTAATTAAGGTTTCTAACAAATTTTAGGCAAATACCTATTCAAACTCTGTTTTTATTTTTGTATAAAATTTGTATAATTTTTTTTCTTGTACCCTTCCTTTATAATTTTGTTTTTCACTAATGGAAGATACATAAATAATTTCAAAGTAAACATGAGGGGAAAATATAATACTTTGATTGTAAATATAGCAGTCTAATTAGCATAAAAATGGGCGTATTGTTTGTCAAGCATTTTTTTTAGTTATCGCAATAAAAATTGTATGCATTTCTTTCCAACTAATTTAAAATTAATTAAAAATCGTTTGTCGTGAATAACTACATTTTAAAATATTTATGACGTCATACGAAAACAGATAGATATATTTAACAATATATACCAAATGTACCCATTACAAAAAGGCTATTATTGCCATAAATCAAAAAAATTAAAGAAGATAAGAAAAGTTGTGCAAAACAGAGAAAGAAAATTTATTACGTGTATGTTATCCAGAATAAACAAATAATACTACATTTTTCGTCGATACTAAAACATGCATTGAAAAGTTAAACAATAACAAGAACCCTCGTTCAAAGCCAGTCGAAAATATCGTAAATGAAGGTCATAATATGCAAGTCCCTATACTTTAATCTAAAAATGGAAAATGAAAACTGAAAACCAAAAAAATTTTAAATAATCCCTTATTTTTAAAAATGTTTCATATTCTTTAAAATTAAAATTATTGTTTTATATTCTTTATTTTGATTTGTAAGTACACAAAGGTATTCAGTCTTTTGCAATCTATCTCTGTTATTATTGCAATATAAAATGTATAGGTATACTTATACAAGCAGCATACGTTTGATCATAAATTATTAATATCTCCACTAATCTCATATAATAATGTTGTAGGATTCGAACGCAAAAGTAACATTTTATATACAGAATGCTTGCTTCGTAATTACTTAACTATGATATATCAGGATGGTTATTCTTTGATTTTCTTCGAGGATTATATCATAAAGCTTTCGAAATTCAAAAGCAAAACTGCTCATGTCCGATTCTGAACGAAAAAATGCCTTTTTTTCACGATCTATTAAGAGGGGCGGGGGATTCCGCCAGAATTTTCAAATTTTTCATTTTTTGTTTTGCTTTAAAAGTTCATTTGAACCTTAAGGAATATATTTCTAATGTTTTAATGCCAACAGAAAGATTATCTTAGGTAACGATAAACTGCTTTTAACTCTACTTTTCAAGAACCAAAACTTTTTAATAGCGTTTTCCTCCAAACAGGTGTTTTTCCGCGCCGTGGAACATAACTTAAAAAGTTATTAAGGTATTAACTTGAAATTTTGTACAGATATTCTTTAAGATATTGGCCTTTGCATATACCTAAAATTTTGCATAAATTATTACTATAAATATTGTTTATAGCATTTTGTTTATAAAAAAAAAAATGTGACATTTTTTTCTTTTTGATTTTAAATTGTGAAAAAAAAATTCTCATCAGAAACAGGTATATGAAAAGCGTAATGACTTATTTTAATAAAATATTTTGTCGGATTGAATTCAGTTGATTACAAGAGGCTGAGCATCCCACGGCGCAAATTAAAAGAGTCAACTTGGAACAGCTGTGGCGCCGCCATTTTTTCTTTTTTTTGCATAAAAATTTATAAGTGAATACACCATAACATGTACTATACCAGGGGTGGCCAACCCGCGGCCCGCGGGCCGCATATGGCCCGGCCCGCCTTGAACTTTTTTTGGCCCGCAAGATTCATCACACTTATACAAAATATAATTATTTTATAATGACCAAGGTAGTGAAAACCAATGTATTAAAAAAATACATAATATTTATATGGGAACACATAATTTTATATGCGGCCCGTGGAGTTATGATGTGCTTCCAAAGTGGCCCGCAAGATCATTTGGATTGGCCACCCCTGTACTATACTATATGTAACTTCAGTTAATACAATAAATGTATCCAGTTTCTTAAAAAAATTATTAAAAAACCTTGTCTGGAGGACCCTCTCCCCTTAAGGGGCTATATACAATTGTGATGGTCGGAAAAATTTATTTATTTATTATTGCATATACTTTAAGAACATTATCTCGAGAATACTCTCACCAAATTCCGTAACGATCAAGGCATTAGATCCGAAGTTATAGCTATTTATAGCACGCCACCTCGAGTAGAACTTTTTCTTACGCAGCTGCTAGGGAGTCACGCAACTGCCGCTCGGTATAATATAATATAAGCAGTATATCGACTTTCGTTGCTCTATCGTATTGTTCGAAATGTATGGCCTTGAAACTTTGGTGCAATTGTATGTAGACTTTGGAGCGTACAACATCGAATATAAAGGAAAAAAAACTTGTCACTTTAAACGGACATGTCGCTAAACGCCAAACGCTATGTCCCATAGGGTCATAGCGGCTTACCTACAAATTGATAATCTATTTGATTTTTTTCTTTCGGATAACAACTGCGGCCACAATCGTGGGCACCGAATGTCGGCCTTTTTTAAAGACACTTTTTTTCAAAAAATTATAACAATTATAAAAAATAAATAAAAAAAATATTTTTGTATTGTCAAATAGTGGTATTAATCGTAAAAAAAATTCATCCTCATTCTCCCATCCTATCCATCCGAAAAAAAATTGTAAAAATTGACTACTTTTCGCAAAATCACACTGTGATGGTACTTTAATCAGAGCTATGTTAAAAATCAATAATATTAACGCAGTAAATGTGCCTTCCAGACAATATCTCACAATCAGTAACTCTTCCTCAGTCGTTCATGACTGCCGAAATTACTCACAACAAGTAACAAAGCTTACAATGATAGTTTTTCTACAACTTTCCTCAATAAATGACGATGAGTATTAGCGTAGTTTCTCCAAGAACATCCGTTGCCTTACACCCGCAACATAATACACTATATAGTAAAATTAGCAAATAATGGTGTAATTCATGAAAATATGAAAATATATAATATATAATAATGAAAATATGAAAATAAGATAATGAAAATACTTTAAAACGCCGAAAACACATATTACTATTACAACAATTAACTGAAAAATTATTTCGGTGGAAGCGCTGATAAATATAATTGCCGGAGTAAATGAAATAATTGAAGGAATTAAAAAAATCGACTGGAGTTTCACACACTATACCAACAGAACAATTTGTATAATAAATTTTTCAGTGTTGCGTACAGCGGAGTGTATAGCGTTTGTTTTGTCGTAGGTTGATCGAAGCGGTTGTAGTAAATATGTGTGCACACAAATTAATACAGAAAATGTTCGCAATTATTAAAGCAATAAGTTTAGATTAGTTGGCAATAAATTTCACACATACGATAATGAAAACTTGTCCTATAGCCCGCGACGTACGAGTTTAGTCCGCTTATTGAATAAATACAACAACAATTTAATAATTTTATTGATTTTATATAAAAATGAAATTGACAATTGATAGCAGGCAGCAGTAGTATGCCGTGAGCGTAGCGCAGATTGGACAACTTAATAACAATTAGAAATAAATATTATGTTGTTAGTGTATCTGGTCGCCGTAAAGTAGAATTAAAAATTTGTAAGTGACAAAACCAATATATTTTGTCGATGTTAATCGATAAGTCGGAATTAATCGGATTAAAACTCAACTTTAAGATATGATTTTCATCGACTGAAATCACACGTTCCAAAATATTCTTTAAAAAATAGTTTATATTTTTTAGGGGAATTCTCCAAATTTTTTATTATTTAAAGCAATTTGGAAATTTTTTTTGTAACATTGCCTAAGTTGTTTAATTCGTAACAAAATTTGCTTTCGTTTCTATCGTAAAAGGATGGAAAATGTTCGTTGTCACAAAGGACCAGCTGATACTAAACTATTAGATACAGAACAAGTAGATAATCAAAATTTTTTTTTTAGAATAAGGAGCCGTTTGATAGTTTATTTTTTTTAAGAAACTTTGTTGTGAAGAACACCTAATTATAACAGAACGTCAACTTACGAGACGTATATTAATTGTTTTTCTTACTCAGGCCCAACGAGAGGGTGGGACAGCCGAGGCTCTAACCCCGAGGCTCGCATTGGAAAAGGGGGCCCGGAATCATTTTTAAGGGGGCCAGGAAAACTTGTTTTCTGCTCGTCTACGGTATTTTGAAAAATTTTTTGTCTCTGAAGCGCCTCAGTTTTTTCCACGGCTCTGCTTTTACTATTGATACACCTCTCCTTTACCTCTAAAAAGAAAATGAAAAACCAACAGATTGTAAAAAAAAAATAGAATTGATAATTAGCAGTTTTCTTTTACTATAAACAAGATTCTTGGTATGCAAATGTTTCTATCTACTTACTAAACTAAAAAAAGGAGATTGTATCTATATATTGAAAAGGATTTTTCTGATATCCCTGTTAAAAGAAGCAGAAATATACTAGATGGAAAGACTTCAAAAACAAACCTTTGTTTTAAAATTTTTTCATGTTTAAGGATATCCTTTATAGTTAGTAGCAATGTAAGTGTAAATTAAGAAAACTAGTACAGAAAATTTGAAAATTGGAACGAATTTCAAAACATATTTCTAATGATTTTACTAGCTTAAAAAATTAACTACAAAAATTTATTTTTTTTGTGAACAAAAAATCATCGTTAAGATAGATGATATTGAATTAATAATTTCTTATTTGTTGATAAAACAAAATATGTACAGTTAACTTATTGAATATAAATTGACAGGTTTGACATCTTAATTATAGGATGATGTGTTTGTTTTACTACTGTTACTGGCTTGTTGCTTTCCAAACCACATACATACATACTATACACAACCAATACCAACCGATTTATTAATTACCCAGTGTCCATTTTGCATAATTAGAACAGAGAACATAATGGAAACAGCCATACACACAATTCTCTATTCAGCTATTGCGAGAGTCAGAAGTATTAGCTAACGTTGAACAGTTTAATAATCTAGACAAGTCAAAAGTGATAATTAAGTAAAATATATATTATTGCAAATTTTGTGTATCGGTATGTGAAGTTAGCCCGAAAATCGGTTAATTTTAAGAAAATAATGTTTTGGTTCTATTGGCACTTATTGTCATCTACTTAATAAATTTCTAACTGTGACTGACTGACAGACAACGCACAGTCTAAGCCGTTGGGTTTAGAAGAATGGAATTTTGCACAGGAGTTCCTTATATAACGTAGATGAGCACTAAGAAAGGATTTTTAATAATTCGGACCCTAAGTGGGTTAAATAGGGGATGAAAATTTCTATGGAAATACGTCATTTTTGAAGTTAGAGAGAGATATTGTATAAAAATATGTTACTATGGCTATTAAAATAAATATCTTATTTAATAAATCTTTAACACTGACTGACATTCTGAAATGTTGCCGACGGTAAATCCATCGGGTGGGTATACGGCTAGTTGTTCTATAATTCCTGATAAATATTAAAAAATGTTTTGCAATTTTGGAACTAGAAATCAAAGATCATAATGTGATCTAATAACTTTACGTTTCCAACTGTATCTCTCAAAAATTTTTGAAACTTTGGTGGATTGTAGATCTAATTAAAACGAATCACGAGCCATATTTCGTTCGTACCCATAAGCAGTTTATCGGGGGTGAAACTCACACCTGAAAATTTGTTTTTTTTTTTTAATTTTATTAAATAACTTGGTAATGGTAACAGCTTTGGTAGGGACACTATATATATTTGTAAGTGGCACTTTAAGATCTTTAATATGGTACCAAAATTAAAATTATAAAATCATTGGGGTTTCATTCCCCACTCCCAACTCCCTAATTTTATTAGATATTTTTTGGTAATAGAGGTGGCTGTTATGTGTAAATAAAATAATTTTTAATTAATTTATTTTACATCACACCAGTTTATTTCTTTTTGCATAAATACACCCTTTGCTGGGAAAAATGGGTGAGATCATGAATACATAATGTTCACATATATATTTTGGTTTGGATTTTTGCTAAAGTTTTGATAACAGTATTTTTTGTTAATATGTAATAATTATGTAATAACTGATAAACATATTTTTGAACAAATAAGAAAGGTTTTGAATAAAAGGTCGTGTCGAAAACAAACTCTCTGTTAGCGGTAGACCACCAAAGGAATTACTTCATCATGTATTGTTAAAAATAAAATTTTAATTGTGTTGCTTCGAAATGGTTTTGGTCGTGCCATGGATTTTTTATTCAAGCGGGATTTTTAAGATAAGTATTTTAGTTTCGAAAATAATTTAGAAAAAAAATGATTTAGCTGTACAACGGGAAAATTTCTGGACATGATTTGATGTATTTAGTATTAATTTAGAATTTATTTAAATGTAGATTTAAACGTATATTTGTTTTCATTAATTTACGCCGTTTTGGTACCAATATTTTCATCGTTGACTCAGTTTGGAAAACTGGTTAGGGGAAAATAAAATAAAAAATTGGCCAGCGGTTAAAATCTTTAGTATCTTAGATATAAAATAGTTACATTTGTTAGTTTAGCTTTTAATCCAAATTAATGTTAAAAATTTTCCCAATAAGTAGTTTATAGTACGATAGTAGGTTGGTGTATCGAAGTTGTTATGTAATTTTATTTTCGTTGCCGATGTAACAAATACGGAGTAGAGATTTTTACCACGTGTAATTTAAAAATATCATATCCATCTAAAACAAACAGTATTCAACCTTCAGTTTAATCTATGGCATTTCTTTGTAACTTTCTTTCAATATTCATATTTCGCTAAATTTTCGTTCTGTAAATTAACATAGCGCTTCGATCGTGTTTGGACCGGGTTAAGCGCGATAGTCCGTAATTTCGATTTCGGCCTATGTACCCTATCATCAATCCAACACGTTTCTCACAAATTTTCTTCCATAGTTTAAATATTTTCTCTTTAGATTTTAGCTTTTGCTTTCCCATTTTCTTGGTGGGAACGAAGAAGCCCTATGCGACTGAAAAGCCGCAAAGGACTCGTTTAGCCTTGTGCACCCAAAACGGAGCACCTTAAGTTTACCCCCCCCCCAAAAAAAAAAAAATATATTAAAATTTAAGAAAAAAACCCAAAAAAATCAAAAAATAAGATTTAAAAAAAAATAGAATAGTAAGGTAATTGTTAGGTGATTTAGCAAGTAGTTAAAACGTACTCTGATTTACTTAAAAATAATTTATTCTGATAAAAAAATAACAATAAAATTAAATAATCAAAAGAAAAATTATATTAAATTGTAACGTAAATTTATATTTTTAGAAACTTAATTCTAGTCAAAATAATAAATGAAACTTGATCTAAAAGAAAAGTTTTCTGTACAAACTATAATTTCAGTTTGCAAAATATTTTAGTATTTGTAAGTTTTAATTTGTTACAAGCGGGCAAATAATTGCACACTGTTTTCTTCGAAGTGATATTTTATCGACCAAGTTTGCAATCACTTGTCCTTACAAAATTTTGAATAAATAAACAAAACATTTTCTAAATTTAATTAAGTATTCTCACATGTAATACAATTTATAAAAGAGTTTAACATTATACACGGAAGCACCACTTCCCATTTTATGTAAATAAAATTGTACGTTGTGGTCCGAAAAAATTTGGATTTTATTTACTTTATACCTCACATCCGTAAGTAGCGATTCGAGGGCACATCTCTTTTTTGGTTTGGGGGAAAAGATCCACAGGCAAACACAACTTCCACTGCTACACTAAAAGGCTCACCAACACCTTGAGCTAGCTCTGTGAAACTTTCCTAACTTCTGTGCGCCCTCTACTTGAAATATCTCAATAACTAAACCTACCCCAACATTTTGGTCATACATCAAATCCCCCCCCCCCCATCTACACCCTATTTAAATAATTAAAATATAAAATAACCAAAAATAATTATTAAAAACCATTAATAATTTTAAATTCAATTTTTTAATTTTTTTTTTCGCTACAGAACTAAGAATATAAGAAATGAAAAATTTATTAAATCGACAAATATAAGCCGTCTATAACATTTTAACATATCCGTGACCATAAAATGACAAATAATCCTATCAACAGTTGTATATACAATTTTGAATTGTACATAAATCTATTTTGCTGTAAGTTTCTATGTCCACTGCAATCGTTTGGTACATACACGAAGCGAAGATTCGATCATAAGATATTACGTCGTTCGTCCGTACGTACCTATATACATAGTATTGTGAATTGTGAATGGAGAAAGACTTAAGCAAGTTGCCTTCATATCCAGTTTTGCTGTTTTAATTTATATATAAATATACATATAAAATATTTTACGATGTCTGTTGGGGGGCCACCCACGAAACGCACTGGGAACACATTATAAAACATATAGGGCGCAGCAGTTTGATGTGGTCATTAAGTCAACAAAACTGTACACAGAGCATAGATGGAAAAAAAAGTATTCCACTTATTATCGGATGCGAAGAATCCGCTTCTGGCCAAGAATTCGCTACTGATTGATGCATCTGTCACATTTTATCAGGTGCGTGTGTAAACATTTCTTGCAAAGTGTTTGTGTTTATTTTTTATATTTATGGTTGTGTGAAGGCGATATAGTTATTGGTAGGTATTGAGAATTGTTTAATTGGATCATAGGTATGAATTAATATGTGGTAAAAGATTCCGACAGCGTCCATGCTGTGCAAGACATTATAGGTTCTCATTGTGCTCATATTATTCAGTTTGACACTTCGATCAGTGGTTAAATTGCAGTAGATTGAATTACTGCTTTATTGTTAGATGAAATATCCGCAGTATGGACACCTGGGGTGTACAGAGTGTTTATTTTAACAATGATAAAAATTTTGATTGAAATATCTGTGAATCGAAAAAAAAAACATTTTGTTCAAATTTTTGTAACAAAGTTAACGTGGATACAACGTTTATATTGTGGAAACTTGTAAAAATGTATTAAAGTTAACTCAAAGAAATATGTAATGCGGATACACGGTTCAACTTGTTGTACTACCTAGTTGTACTACAAGTTGAACTGTTTGCCATACACTATTAAACTATTCATTCAACTTGTTGTCCAACTTCAGTTATTCACAATTTTTGAAAAAGAGAATTTCGTTAAAATTATGGATAAAATTCTTGCCTTAGCAGTAATTGCACAAATTAGTAAAGAAAGCTTGAGTAAACGAAAAAAAAAAAGAAAATAGAGCAAAGAATGGTTGGGAAAAAATTTTCTAATGAAAAACTATTTAAAAAAGTTAGTGAATGGGAACCAGACGATTACAAAAATTATATGCGAATGAACGAAGAAATTTTTAATGATATTTTAGTAAAAATAACACCTTTAAGAAGCAAAGAAGATACGTTTATGCGTGATGCAATTTCTGCAAAAACACACTTGGAAATTACATTAAGGTTTCTTGCAACGGGAAATTCTTTCAAAAATTTAAAATTTTCAAATGCGGTATCACCGCAAGCTATTGGAAATAACAAACAAAATCAAATATTTAAACTTTCCAATTGTTACCGCTGTAAATATTTTGTTGATTTACACCCTTTACACCATATATGTACTGATTTTGTTGTTCAACTACACCACACACAGTACAACAACAAAATAGTTGACCAACTGCCCCACACACGATTCAACATGTTGTACAACTCAATCAAGTTGTACAACAAGTTGAACCGTGTATGGGCCGCATAAGAAAAACAGTATTATTTCGGAAAGTGATCGGATGAATTTGTTTTCATAATTCATAGCTTTAAACAGATTTTGGAAGTTAATATAACTCATTGCCGAAACAAGGCCTCCATTACTTGACAATATGGTTCAACACTGGACTGACAGATTGAGGTTTTCAGAAGTAATCAATCATCATAGTAGATATACGCTAGAATTACTTTCACACAATAAATAAAATCACCTTTAAAATAAAAAAATTTTACTTTTTAACTCAATTGTTATGTCTTTTACCTCTATTTAAAGTTCTGTCTTTCTAAAGAAAACACCTATAGATATGTACAATTGGCACTACGTCAATATTGCCATAGTAGTAATTTATTCGTTCCGTATTGTACTGCTAGAACTCTATCACAGTCCCTGGGACATTCATGAGTTCATTGATGATCGCAGCACTTTACAATATGACGGGCCTTTTCCGTTTTGACGACTCACAGTACTTCAAGAACTGCGATTTAAATCGGAACACTATTTTCAATGGTTAGTGCATATCGGAATATAAGTATAATCTTAAATTGTATACAGGTAACCCCCGAAGAACACGGTATTCGAAGAACACGGGTCTCGAAGAACACGGATACCCTTCCCCCGAATTACACGGTTTCAAACAACACGATTTTTAAGTAATTTTTCTGAAAAGAATAAAATAAAATACATATATTATATAGTTGATATAAAGTTACATTGGTCCTCAATGTACGCGAATATATCAGTTCCATGTGGATTTGATTTACACGAATAGAAATTGAATCTGTCATTATAAAAGAAAAATGCTGGAAATAAAAACTACTAAAATTTTTGAGTCTAATAGAAATGATAGCAAATCTGTAGAAATTTACATATTTAAATTTTGAAAATGTTGTTATTTTCGATATCGATAATTTTCGATAACGAAAACTAGGTTTTGATAGTTCCAATATGTCCGGAATACCCACACTTGCTTCGCTTAAGCCTTCAAAAATTTCGTTATTTTTGAGCTACGATGCACCGTTTACGAAATATTTACGATCTAAATTTTCAATAAATTTTTATGATAGACCGACTTTAGAGCTAACGAATGCTCAATTCCATTCTATTATATTTTAATCGAAATAAATACGCATTACATACAAATGTGTATGCAAGTATGTAATTAAAATTTCGTTGCATTATTTCTTTGAAATTTTTTTAAATTTTTTTATTTTCACACTTGTAATAAAAAATGCCTATCTTTGGTGGTCTTGAACAACACGGTTTCAAAGAACACGGAACCAATTAATCGTGTTCTTCGGGGGATTGCTGTACTACAAATATTCCCGACGAGACGAGGGCGCAACCGTGTCTGTAGCCCACCGTATTTTACCCAATTTTTTTTCAAAATAAATGGATTATAATTCAATAAACAGCTTTATGTTTTATGTGTAAACATACTAAGATTCGAGCATTAGTAAAAGTACGATAAAGGGTAACATAGGGTACTTTAGACTCCTTGTCTGAATTGATCGGTAATACATACTGTGAGTTTTTCGAGAGTTGCCATTTTTGTTACAGCCAAACCGTTGATTAAATCGAAAAATTGTTCAAATAAGAGTTGTAGATATCGACGGTGGCAACCGATTGCTTTAGTCAGGAGCTTTATAGCTCTTATGGTTTTCGAGCTATGATATAAACTTGTAGATTTTTAAATGGGACTATATATTAACTTTTCGATAAAACTGATCTAATGCATTAACAACATAAATGGGCAAACAAATTTTTTTTACCCAAGTTTAATTTTTTAATTTTTCTTTAATTTATCAGTTAGGCGGTAAAAATATGCATATGTACTTGAGGCTACTTCAACCGATAGTGTTTTTCTTGTTTACATTTCTACTACATCCAAGAAAATATCCTTTTCCAGTACCATTTCTATCATAAAAATTTGGTTGTAATAGAGATAGCAACTCTTAAAAAACTCACATGCTATTGTTGCTTTCTATACAAAAGTTACTTATTTTTGCTCGTCGTATTTTTGTTTCCAAGGAATTTTTGGGTTTTTTGAGATGAGGTAGTATGGTTTGTCCCTTGGTTTTAGATTTATCTTCACGTTCCTCACTACAGAGTTATTCAAACTTTTCTCCGTGCGTACTATTTTGCCTTTGGTTATTTCCTCGGTTAAATATTTTGTTTACAGCTGTTATTTTGTTTACATTGTCTCGAGATTATTTTGTCATGGAACCCTTCATTAAGGTTAAGTGAATCCAGGAGCGAAGTCCATGATGTTACCTATTGGATTTATCCTCTGCGCTTGATTTCAAGCTCAACCACTTAACAAGCGCCGGTATCACCAACAACCAGGAAACTCCTTGGTATAACTCGCCAATTCAAGGTATAAACTGAAACTGAGATAACTCGTGACGAACTACATGCGTCTATTTTAGCACGTAAACATTCCCAACTAACGGAAAATTAATTCCAAAAACAATTTCAACAATTTCAAGAAGATGACAAACAACCATCAACAATACACTAATTGCAATTTAAACATCGCCAATAATTTAAATTCTAAAAACGTCCATCAAACTTTTTTTCTTTCCACACTAATTGATTGTTTCAGATCTGTCATCTGAAAAATGTGCATTTTTATTATTATTAATGAAATTCGTTGGCATTTTCGTGAGAATCATTTAAAATTTTAAACAAAAATATTGTGAATGAGTTAATGAATGGACGTATCGTCTTCAAATTCATTTCGCCCGTTCGTTTATTTGTTATTTTTTAAATTGCTTTTCAAGTATCATGTACACATACATAGCAGCAGTTGATGCCGGAACATAGTTTTTATCTCCTTAATACATAGAGTCAATATTTAGTTTGGGTCACCCTATAAACACAGATGCACGTAAGTTACTATACAGTGTATGCATAGCTGTATTTTGACTAGGTCCGATACACACTATAGTGCCGATATCGATACCCTCCCGCTCCAGTCTCGCTCCGATATAATTTTGTTGTGTTTACATTACAGTGCCGGTACTGGCCCCTCTCTATTCACACTCTGATGCCGCTCTCGCTCCACTATCGCTCCGATAAAAATCCTTTTTCCATATTTTAAACACTATTGTATTAGGAGAACATAATATCATAATACATATCTATTAATTAATTAGTTATAATCACTGATTGAAGAGGTTGGGGCGCTGCCAGTATTGTCTTTATTTTTTAAGGTATTAAAAATTGTTTATTTTTTTTTAGATAAAACATTTTGATGCGATTTTAGATATAAACAGTAGGTAATTATGGATACCTATATACGGGTAATTACCCTTTTATATCGGTATATTTTGAATATACTTTAGATATACGTGTATACAATTCATGTGACAACTTGCTTGTCTGATTCTAATTTTATGTATTGTGTGAGATAATTTTTGATGTTACAAGTAAATGATTTATGTGTATCAATTGTCTTTTTTCTTCCAGTAAAATGTGAGAGAGAGAACACATTGTTTTGTGTTCCTATAAATATTTTTTTAAATGACAGGTTGTTTTTTTGTTAACAAGTTTTAAGTTACAGTCAACCAGTCAAATTTTCAACAATTTTAATTTAAAAAATGTTAAAATTTTTGTACTTTTTTAAAATAACGCTTTTTTGTAACTTGGAACTAATTTTTATTAATAGCTGATGGTTAATAGAGAATATACAGATACAATTTAAAAAAAAAATGTATTTACCCCGATTTACTAACGTTTTAAGTTTTGAAAATATAAGTTCGGTCCTGTCAGCACCCCAAGATTTCGAACATTAGTTATAATATGTGTCATATTGTAGCAACACGTCACGTCGTTATGTTGTATCATGTTTTCCTAATACAAATAATTTTCAAATAAATAAAGAAGGCTAAGAAACGGAGCGGAGTGGAATCAAAAACGTGTTCACACTATTGATATACTTAGGTCTGATAACGCTCCGATAAAATATTATCTGAGTGATATTGGACATTGGTATTGGAGCGAGAGCGTACCACTACTGATATCGGGGCGGTATCGGAGCGATGATACGAATACACTCATTGTTTCTTGTGTAAGAATATTTTATCGAATCGGGAGCGTAACGATATCGTACCGAGAGCGGAGCGTTAATGTGGATCGGGCCTTATTATTTGTCTTTTTTTCATTTAAATTTTTTTTTCCTAGTTCTTTTTTTGTGTGTGGATAAATGGTTAAACAGCTTCATCGCTATTATAAAGTTGTTTGATAAATATGACAAGAGAAGTGAAATAAGTGCATACTGATATGTACGTATGTAAAAAAAAAATAAAACTTCACTCAACTTCACCACCAAAGATATAATACCTGTGTGTACAAGAATATAGTAGTTAGATTTGTGTATAATGATATGTCAGAAAGTACAACTTCAACTTCGTTTACACACAAGATTGTCAATTTAATAATACAAAGAAATTAGACACGTAAGTTTCAAATTCTGGAAAAATTGCCACAATCCTGAATTCTGGTATGTCTGATTATAATTGGTGTCTAATTAGTTACTAAGAGACGGAGCGGAACGGAGTAGATTCGCTCAAAAAAAAAAAAAAATAAATCGATTGTTGTCTTCATAATTACGTTCCCTAAAATGTTTGAAATATTCTCCTAAAATTATATTTTCAAAAGTGCACGCACTTGACTATAATTCAATTTAAAAAAAATTTAAATGCTATTTTCTCGAAATTACCTTTTTCGATATGGTTCCTCGTATATCTCAAAAAGTATTTATGATATCAATACAAATCAAAAAGCATATTATTTCTCGATACCGTCATTTTGGCAGGAACTAGGATCTTTTGGTTCCGTAATATATTTTCAAAATGGCGGCTGTTTATAGTCGAGAAAAAGCGGTGATTTTTGGAAATTTATTTTTTAAAATGTGGTTTCTCCCTGTTTTTTTTTTTTTTTCTAAGATCCTAGTTAGTGCCATAACTCTATATGTATATTTTCAGAAAACTCTTGATTTTTTGATTTTGGTTCACTGGAAATTTCAGAACGCGAGGAACCATCAATGTGGAAAAATCTCGTAGTGTCGACTTCAAAGCCATTTATACTTAGCTCACTTTTGAATTTCTCTTTTATTTTTTTTTTTTTTTTTTTTGTAATTTCAAGACATAATCGTAGAAACAATGTTGTATAATTAGTTTTTTAATAATATTAATTAATTTTTTTAATAAAATATTTATTTGTATAAAAAAAAAATAAAAGTGGTCGGTTTTTGATGTTTTTTTGGCGAATCTCCCCTTAATTTATTTCGACCAATATAATAGACCGGGGAAAACCGACGTACTGCATATATTATCCCGAGGGGTAGCTACATGACTCAGTGGCAGCTGCATAGGAGCAGCCGTAGTTGCTACTCGGGGTGGCGCGTTATAAATAGCAATAACTTCGGTTTTATTGCTCCGACCATTATGGAATTTGGTGAGAACATTCTTGAGATCCACTACTGTATATAACCCCCTTAAATCAAAATTGTCATTTTATCAGCATTAATTCTAAAATTTCATACAGCTTTTAGATGGGTTACTGTATCTTAACTTCTTAATATATTTACTCTTTACTTCACTTCTGGGCATAACCTCCTCATTCCAAATAAAATTTTTTTTTTTCAAATTTTTGTTTTTTTGTAAAATTTGTGTTCATTACTATTAAAAGAAATCAAAAAACCACTTTTAAAATTTTTTTTTACTGAAAAAACTTGATGTCGAATATAGTAGGCATTTAGAATAACGCTTACTCAATTGACATCTAAAAAAACAATGTTAATTTCTTAAGAATTTACGGAAATAGTTGGCTAAGAAAATACAATAGATGAATGGAAAACATTAATAATAAATAACTACAAAATAATTATTGTAATGATAACGAACACATGAGGGTTTACACATTTATAAAAGGGTACGCTTTCCAAAATTTGGAAGCAGTCTTTTCCTCTGGAGCCACTTCATTGTTATAAACAACTTTTGAATTTCTCATGATACAAAAAAAATTGGTCTCTGGGCAAGATTGCAATGAAGAAACCTTTGTTTTGGAATGATAGTACATTCTTGTTCTTGGAAGTTCCATTACGGACATTTTTATGGAGGCACCGAAAAACTTTTTTGTTTGCTCATTATTTGAAATTAGCGGGCGCTCTTTTTTCAATATAGCTACGATTGGTTTGTTCTGTAACAAGATTGAAAAGATCTTCAGAAATCTATTTACTTACGTAAACATATTTTTTTAATTATTACGTAGCCGGTTTCGAAATGTCGACTATAGTAGACATAAAAGTTTCTGGCGTTACTATGACAACCAAATTCATGAAACATTCTAAACAAATATCTTATTTCCTTCTCTGGACATTCATAATAACATACTAACCCCCATATTCTAAAAATGAAAAAAAAAAATATTTACATGCACGGAGACGCTGGGGACTACCCTTTGTAGCGATGCGCTATTTTCAAACTGCTGTGGAATATCAACAATGAACGTAGATCCAACTGAAAAAAATTCTGTAATATGCTGCTATCTATGAGGAATACAGGGGTATTCCTGTCAGTGCTGTCAACCCACTCTAAAGCGGTAATAAAAATTCCGCCGCGAAATGTTGTTTTATGTCGATTACGGTCGACGATTGGAACGAGGAGGATAAAGCATAATAGAGTACCGATATTTTTATAACCATAAAAGCTGAACTAATACAGCAATCAAAACATGGTTATTGGCAAAAATCACGTATATTATTAATATGGTGTGTAGTAGAGAAGATTTACCTGTACATTGATATATTGTTTCAATACGACCTGAGGAGTATCTATTCTATACACACTATACTACTTAATGTCTGATGATCAAACATACTAAAAGTGGACACCGTAGTACAACATGCTTAAGTATGTATAATACTTAAGATTAAACATATGTTCAATGGTTTAGTTTAAGAAAAAAAATCTCTTCAAATCATAATACACGGTGTGTGTAATACTGAACTATGCGTTTGCTGTTGTTGTATATATACTTATATTTTTATCTACAGTGAAAACTAAATAAATTGGGAAAGTCGTTCCAAAAAAAAGAAAATATTAAAAGATGATCACTTTGACAGCTTTCAGTACTGAGGAAATCGGCAGCCACATTTTAAAATAAGTTTACTACGGGAACTTGCATTAAGTGTAGCTTTAGGAATATATAAATGTTACCCAGCGCTTCCACTATAATAACTATTCGTTCAAAAACTTAATTGTTAAAATGCAATAGGTACTTACGAGTAGGTATTCTTGATTCTTATTAAAAATTCGACTTAGTTTACCACAGATGTTTAAGAAGAAATAAAAATTTGATCAAATGCAAGACGCATTTACGCAAATAGTGTTCCGTACACAGGTTCCGTATATTAAAACAATCGTATTTTTATCGTAGCCTCATTGTGCTTACCAGAAAGCGATAGAACTTTAAGAAAATTTAAAAATCGTGTATTAAAGACAAATTTTCAATAAAGAACATTGTGAAAAATATTTTGGTCACAACTATTTTCTACAGCCAATATTATATTATAGGTATCAACTGTTATGATAACAAGTAATTATATTCAGGAGTTCTTTCAACTTCTTCTAAGCAATCCTTTGGTGATAATGGTGGAGAATAGGAATTTTTAAATATTTTTCTCAAAAGTAAAAAATAGGTACTCATATACATTGTTCAACCCTCAAAACAATTAGGTGCTTTGTTCAAAAATTAACAATTCCTGTGATTTTTTCTTTGAATCAAAAAATGTATGAGTAGGTATTATTGTTTTAAAATAAAAGAAAAAATAATTTTTCTTTGACCATTGAAAAAAATTAAAGATATATGTCTTTATTTCAGAATTTCAAAATTCTTCTTTGAAACAAAATACACTTTTGGCTCGTTGTAAGCAGAACATCAAAATTGAAATAGAATCATATGCCTTACTCTTTTTACGTATATGGGAATTTTTTTATCTAAAAAAAGTAAGATATATGATTCTATTTCAAGTTGCTTACAAGTCAAAAGTGTATTCTATTCCTTTGATCTGAAAAAAGAAAAAAAAATTAAAGGAACTTTTCATTTTTGAACAAAGAAATCGTTTTGACAATATTAAATTCATGTCTCAATAAGTTTTCCCTTGACACTTTACTCGCTGACCTCCTGAAATTAATCACCAGAATCAAAATTCAACTTTCCATGCCTGATGTTTATAACTGGGAAACTATTCTTTATCTCTATGTTAAACATAAAATTCTTATATCGAACAGTTTTAAAGGAAATCATCTGTAACGAATCTACCGAAGTGATTCTATAAGTGTTCTGTTTAGTTAATCCGATACTAAAAATTAGGGATGTTATTGAAATGAAATTTCGGATACGGATACGGATATTTAAAAACATTTTTTTCGGTTTCGGTTTCGGTTACGGATAAGTAATAATATCGGATAATTTTTCGAATACGGTTAGGGTTACGGATAATTGCTTTTAATGAACATTTTTTTTTAGAAAAAAGGGAAAATTTTATCCCAAAAAGTGAACGTCAAACACGAATCAACGAAAATCTATCAAGAGAAATATATGTTGCAAAAATTTGCTTCGATTCAACCTCAGTATTCCAACGGCAGTTGTCTGTTATTATCCGAGACAAATCCGAAACTTATTATTTTGGATATCCGGTAGTTTCGGTTACGGTTACGGATATCCATAACATTCCTACTAAAAATCACCAAGATAACGATTGAAACTGGGAGTTTATTTTGAAAGTGATCTAAAAAACAATATTTTACATTTCTGTTAACACCAGTTTCACTATAGCAACATAACAATGGTTACGTTTTTCAAAATCAAGTGAAGTATAATAATATTTTATATGAGACGATATTGAGCGCCTATTATAACCACGAATAAACCTCATACGTACCAATGCAGTACCTATTTATATACATACATACGTAGATATATATTTATATTGTTATAAACTTATAACAGGTTTTTTGTACAAAAAAGAACCAAAACAAAAATGAAAAGAAAAAATGAAATAAATGGGAAATAGAGAGAGGATGACTTCATTGAATTCAATAATCATCTATCAGTTTTTAATCCTAATAATAAAAGGAATAATATATTCGTTTGTATTCAATTTTTTGTCTACAGTCTCTTACAAAAATATTAACCTCCACAGTATAATATTTTAGTAAGTCTTTAGTAAGAATTGAGTATATTTCAGATAAAGCATTACAATCCACTGTATTGCACAGAATACCTTGGTGACATATAAAATAGCAATGGAAAGAATATTGGTAATGGAAAGGCATTTAAAAATGGTTTCTCACCGAACGTCCCATTTTACTAGTCCAGTTCAATACGGTACTTGACTGTATTTAAAATTTGTATCAAATGTTAAATAATTCTATGCATTATCATTACATATGTCCAATTTTAATGATGAAACATTATTTTGAAAATCGCCATTTTTTAACAAATATTCAAATTAGTGAAAACGCGCCATTTCCTGAAAATGACGTAACATTTTGTAGCTAGATATGTCGATTTTGGTAATTTTCATCGGTGAGGAGAAATTGTGTTTTCTTTTAAATATTTCTATTAGCTTATATATATAGTAATAATAATCGACCAGAATTCAAATAAATACTTGCTTTTACTTTGACAGTTTATGAATATAATCAATGTTTGAGGTTATAAATATTGACATTGACGTTTAGTTGCTTCAGACTGTGACGTCACTATAGTGAGGTGTTTTTCCCGCCTTTTTCTTAACTAGAATTGTAGGGTTATTTTTTTTTTTTTGATGATTTTTTTACAGAATCTGTTAAAAATAAAAAAATCACTGATAGGGAAAAATAATGCTTTTAGAATATTTTTGTAATTTCAGTTCACACTTCACAATTAAAATACAACGTAGCTTCAAATTTGATAAATAGATCCCTCAGATTGAGTCACCATCTTCACCGTCCCCGTGCGCTGAAAAAAGCTCAACATATTTTAACGCTTAATAACTACCCCAGAAAATTAATATTGAATATTACCAAAAAATTGACTCATAGACTTTCCAATAATTGTTCCGAAAACTCCTTTAAGCAGAACACGCTCAACAAACATTATTTTTCTCTTCCTTTTACCGGACAGCACTCTGAAAATATTAAAAAAATCTTGAAACCTTTTAGTCTCCACCCAGCTTTCCAATATTCCACAAACCTAAAAAATTTTTATTCAAATTTAAAACCCTCAACCTCCACAAGCAACCGTCAAAATGTGGTTTATATGATCCGTTGTCGGGATTGTGATGCGGCCTATGTGGGTAACACCAAACAAAAACTATCGCACAGACTTGATCAGCATCGTCGGAATGTCCAACGTGGCGACACTAGCTCCGGCCTAGCACAACATTCATGGCACAACAACCATCGTTTTGATTTTGAAAACCCGACAGTAATACAAACAGAAGCACATTCTAGAAAAAGATTCTTTCTAGAACATTGCTGGATATGTTCCATACATCCCAACGCCAACCTTGCCACGGACTCGTCTGAACTTGACAGCCAATACAGTCACACCTTCAACAAATTCGCGCCCAATACTTTGCCGAAACATATATAAACCGCCAACTTTTTTCGCACGTTGTCATTTTGTTTGCCAACACTGTAACTGAATTTTATCTTTTTTTAAAAAAATTAATTCACAATGTAATTATCGAACAAATAATTTTTCTTTTTCTTTTATACAACAATGTTTTTAAGTTTTTAATTTTAAATTTTAATTTCATAAAAAATACCTTTTTGTGATATTATTTTATAATTTTTTTCCATGTAAGTAATTGCATGTTTTTTGACAACTATTTGTTTACTATTAATTTCATAAATATGCACTGTATTTTATTATATATTGTTTTTATTTTTATTAAAGGAATACGCCTGAAGACGGAAGCACTAGCTCTTCCGAAACCGGTTGCGCAATTTTTAAATTAAATTAATCTTTCATTTTATTTTTTCCTGATGACTTCCACTCCTAATGTTTCCATTATTTCAATATTATAGTCATCTAAACCTTTATATTTATAACTAATTTTCTATACTTCATAATTTTTTTTATATTAATTTATGTTAAGCTTCTGACATCAAGTACTAATAAAGGCAACATTACTTAAAACTATTTTGGTATTATTGGGCTATCTCATAAATATATAAAATATAAACTGAACTTCTAACGTTGTCCTAAAAAAGTCTTTGTCGGAAATTTTATTAAAATCTAACAACTTTGAACGTTCACGTTAGTTCTAGTAACGTAGCTAAGACGATTGGCGTCCCCGGCAACACTTGAAAGTGGCGCTCCCTCTTTGATAAATAGAGTGGGAAGGTTCGCTCCCTAACCAACAAAATCCGCCCCCTATCCACAATCACATCGTACGTGCAGCCATCTGGACCTCTAGTAATGATTCACCGAATTTTACGAAATTACATATCAACGTTCAGATCCTTTGCCATAGCAACGTTCAGATCCTTTGTTTTCCAGTCTTGTAGAAATACTAGAAATCTTTTTACTTTCCAGACAACAGGTTTTTTAATGTTCTTTTTTAGAAACTGGATACATTTATTGTATAATATGAAGTTACATAGTATATTACATGTTATGGTGTATTCACTCATAAATTTTTATGCAAAAAAAAAATTAAAAATGACGGCGCTACAGCTATTCCAAGTTGACTCTTTTAATTTGCGTCGTGGAATGCCCAGCCTCTTGTAATCAATTGATTTCAATCGGACAAAAAAATTTTATTAAAATAAGTCATTACGCTTTGCATGTACCTATTTCTGATGAGAAAATTTTTTTTCACAATTTAAAATCAAAAAGAAAAATATGTCACTTTTTTTTATAAACAAATTGTTATAAACAATATTTATAGTTATCATTTATGCAAAATTTTAGGTATATGCAAAGCCCAATATCTTAAAGAATATCTGTACAAAATTTCAAGTTAATACCTTAACTTTTTAAGTTATGTTCCACGGCGCGGAAAAAACTTGCTTTGGGAAAAACGCTATTAAAAAGTTTTCGTTCTTGAAAAGTAGAGTTAAAAGCAGTTTATCGTTATCTAAGATAATCTTTCTGTTGGGATTAAAACATTAGAAATATATTCCTTAAGGTTCAAATGAACTTTTAAAGCAAAACGAAAAATAAAAAATTTGAAAGTTCTGGAGGACCCTTCCCCATTAAGTAAAACCGTCGCGGCGACGCACCTCTGCCCCAGCGCCCCTCGCAAGGCCCTACACTGCCATCCGCTTGCTAGGCTACTAGTTAGTTCTAAATAGACAGATCAGAGTAATTTTTATCTAACAATTTTTTACGTAAATTAGTGATTACTTTGTTTCGAAACTGTATAAAAAAAAATTATAGCGTTTTATTATGGAAAATAAAATAATAAAAATTTTTGAGTATTTTTTAAAGGCTTATATAGAAATTATTCATTATAATTTCCATCCAGACAATAAACTAATATTTAGTTAAATTGATAAAAGTTTTTTTTAATAAAAAAAACACTATTAATTTAAAGAGAAAAGATTATTAAAAAAATATTAAATATTACTAAAAAAATATTTTATTAAAAATTTAATAATACTGTAATGAAAAATCGGTATCCACATATATTTATTTGAACGTTTAGCGTTTACTCGACTGAAAATCATTCGACCAATTCTGATAAAACTTTTTAGCAAATATACATTGCGGTTTACAGAGGCGCAACAACTACAGGGTGGTTCAGCAAAAATTTAAATAACCCAGTTTTTTGATAACGTAATTCTGCGATAAGATTGGAAAATCTTATCAAAACTGTTGTCTCAAAAAATTTGATTTTCAAATAAAAAATATTAGTAGACCACTAAAAATTTTACTTTTTAATATACATAAATAAAATCAATTGAAGGAAAATTTACGTAATTTTATAAGGTCCACGTAATTTTAGGGGAGTCCGAACCGTTTGGACCCTCCGGTTGTTGTGCCCCTTGCGGTTTAAAAGAAATTTTATCAAAAAATTTTATGAAATGTTGGGAATGTTTAATGTATTTGAAAGAGATATGTATTCAAGTGTAGAAATATTTGATAAGAATTTCAAAATTCTTCCAAACTGTTCAGACCTGTATTTAGTGTCGGTTTTTAACAACTGTCATTTTTTTGTTGCCTTCGTTTTTGCAAGATCAGAATTAAAGTTGATCCTTGAAGAAAATAATTTAATTTTTTTAAAATAATAAGTAAGTATTTTTGAAATCAGACTTTTAGACAAATACTTATAACTAGAATATTTTAACACTTTGACGGTCATAATCTATAATAACAAAACGCCCAACTTGTTCACAGTTTTGACAACTAATACACTTTATATGAAACTGTTGACGTTGTATGACGTCAGTGACTGTTAAGGTGTTAAAGTATTTTTTATTACCCATGCGGGAGAAGGACTAACTTGGCGCACACATTTCTGTACGCAAAATAGCTCTTTGCCCACTGTACTCTTCCCACATACTTTTTTGCGGGCGGAAAGTAACTTTCCAAACGCAAATTGACAATAAAACACGCAAGATTTAATCAAAACACGCAAAGCCGTCTCTTGATTTTTTATTTAATAAATATTTCATAATTATTTCTATAGAAACTACCAACAAAGTAATTTAAATCCATGAAAACCAAGAAATAACAGTGCGGTAAGTGACATAGATACGTGGTAAGTGAATAGGAGTGTTGCAAGTGAAATTAGCTCAAAAATGATTGTAATTATTTAATTATATTGAAACTAAAAGTACAATTTGAACAATTAGGAAAATAAATCGATTAATATGAAAATTTTCACTAGTTTGCACATTATTATTATTATTCTTGGCATTAGTCTTCATATTTTATTGACATTTCAAAAGGTCGTTCAATCATTAAAATTTTCTGTGGTTTTCATAATCTTCCTTTCATTTTACGAGAATAAATTTGCAGCCAAAAATAAAATGCTTCATCAACTTCATTATCCTCACTAATATTATACAGGGTGGGGCAGGGAAGTATCCCTAACTTTGAAGGTAAATTAAAAAAAAACGAAAAGTGTTAGAACAAAACTTTATTGTGGCATCAAAAGGGTACAGATGGAAGTTAATTCTTACTTTGTTTTAAACGCGTGCATCATGAGGCAAGTCAGCAATTAAAGTTTCACATGCCTGTACTCGTTGTTGCCAGTCCCGTTATGTGAGTTCTTGAACGATGACCATCTTGTATGGATGGAAGTGGAGTTCTTCGTGGAGAATACGACGCACAGTGCGATTAGACAATGCAAGGGCGGATGCATGCTTGCGGGCAGAACGCTTAGGAGACTGCAAGATCGATCTTCTGACACGGTCAATGTTTTCTGGAGTTCGGACAGTTCTCCGAGCCCCAACTCTCTTTTTCACTACACTACCACATGCACGGAAGTTTTCCACCCACAACAAAATGGATTTGCGGTCAGGAACAGGGTTGCGAGGGGGAATCCGATAACGAGTTCGCAGCGCACGCTGCACTGCAACAATAGACTTATTCTGAGAAAAATACGTCTCGACAGCAAAAGCGCGTTGCTCATTCGACCAAGCCATGTCTACAACTGACAGCGCTACTATCGGAAAATTCCGTGGCCACAGCGTCATTCGAACCTACCCCCACTCCTCCAACATGTCCCCACTACTCACAATGCCACCTCGAAAGTAGGGATGTTTCCCTGCCCCACCCTGTAGTTTAACAAACTATTTTCCTCAATTATTTAATAGAAAATTCAAAAAAAATACTCACGCCAATAAAATATTGACACTTAATTTTAGCGAATTTCCAAAACTGGAAATTCAGCTTTTACGCCAGGTGTCATGGTGCGACCTAAGCCCGAGACCATATCAGAAATATGTTTTGAGGTCCCTAGAATACGAAAATGATATTCACTAAATATATATATATATATATATATATATATATATATATATATATATATATATATATATATATATATATATATATATATATATGTATCCGCGCGATAACTCTCGAACGAAACGTTTAATGCTTATGAAATTTTGTGTGCGAATTCGATTTTCCAAATCGTTGGATGAGTTCGTTAGCCAGACACGTCGGATGCCCAGAAGTAGGTTTTCCGGGCGTTTTTTGTCAACAAAATGAGTTTTTTGCCAGAATTAAGCAATTTTTCAAATTTTTTTTTACATCAAGCCCTAGTAAAAGGTAAAATTCATAAAAAATGTTTTTATACCGTTGCTCTAAATTGCTTACTTTTCGAGAAAAACTAGGAAATATGTCGTTCTCCATTTCACTCGCACTCGCATTCTTTTTTTTTCTGTCTCATTTTTTACGAGCTAAATTCGAAAAAATCCGCTTTTTAAGTAGCATGTCATGATTTTTTTAATCCAATTTAACGATTCGGCCATATTCTTTTTCTTTGTCAGTTAAATGTTTTTATAATGTATCTCTATTCCATTTTTTTTTAGATAAAAAATCAAGGCGCAGTTTTTTATGTGATATGATCAGAATTTAGATGATGTTTACACCTTCCTAAAATTAATAAGAGCTTGCTACAATCGCATAAAAATTACGTTAAATCATATTCAAACAATAATATTTTTACGTAATTTTCTATCCAAATGACAATACTACGTTATAATTATATGTATAAACCCATCATTTTAGTGGTAAATAAATTTGCACATTCAGTTTTTTTTTTCTTTTGACAACAAAACAAATAATTTTAAATTTTGACAAGTTGTATCATACATTTTTGAAAATATTAAATATTTATTTTTTTAAGGAAAAAATGTATTAAAGATCTGAAATTTGTTTAACAAAAACCATACATCTGCTCGTTTTACCTTAAAAATCTCGGAAAATAGAATATTTTTCAATAATTAACTCAGAAAAAGCATATATGAGGTAATTTTCATGATATTTTTTTGAAAATTTCAAAATAGTAGGGTTACAATGTTCTTTTTTTTAATTATTTTGTAGAATTTGGTAAACACACATCGTAAAAAGTACTCGCCTTGAAAAAATCAAACAAGTATTTAAAAAAAAAAATACTATTTCTTAAAGAAAATATTAAAATTATGTACAAATGCCGTCCTGACCAACTGATATATTGGAACCGATTTTGAGCAGCTGGATTTACTACAGGCAAAAGCTCATAGTGAATACACACATTTTTTAACATCCTTTTGAATTTTGTAATTCAATCATTACAAATAAAATCTAAATAAAAAAAAAATCTATATGACCTGTTTTTTCTCAATTTTCTAGCATCAAATCTAGCGATAATTAACTAGCGAGTGATTGTATTGACCACACATTTTAATGTAAAATATATTAATTTTAACCGGCTTCAAAATAACGTTTCGATTTTAACAATAAAAATATTTAAAAAAGTGTTTAAGTTCTGGCAAGATTGTCAAAAAGGGACTGAAATATTTTTAGATATTGATATATAGAAAAAATATTAATGTGTTAAGTACTTACTAGACTTATAAACTTTCATTTTCGTATACGCTTTCGGTTTCGGATATTTAATTATTTCGGATATCGGTAGTTTTAGTTACGGTTACGAATATCCATAACATCCCTAATGTAAATGTTTGTCAATCCAACTTCATCGAGAGAAAGTTAATTAGGTATTTACGATTTTCGGAAGAACACGTATATAAATTTTATAAGTACGTATTATCATATAAACACATTTGGTTTGCAATTTTTTAATAATTAGTTTCTACGCTACTGAAATTATTTATCCATTTGAAAATTGGGATCCAGTGATGTACATTGACACTACAAAAGTGTGGATGAAAAATTTCATTTTCACTTTTACTGAAATTATGTCATAAATTCATATTTTCAGAATTTATTCATTTGACAGAAAAATTCTAAATTATTAAAAAAGCCAAATAATTAATAACAATTAAAATAAAAAAAAAAAAAACAGAAAACATTTATTTATATTTGCATTTTTATAAAAACATGTAGGTATTATATTTTATATGCACTTTAACTAAAATGTCAAATTTCACACGTTGTTAATTTTCAATTTCACTCATAATGTGCTTAAAAATCAAAACTTAAAGTTTATAACATTCACAATCCGTGTAGAGTGTCCATACGTCTTGGTTTTCCCGTATTTGTCACGGTTCTAGCTCCGTTGCTCCGGTGTCCCGACAGACTTTTTCAAGACGTCGGTCGATTTGTTTCGGTTTTTCAAACTACTAATTTTTTATTTTCATCATCTAATAAGTACACAATTTTTCATTTTAAATAATGAATAGTTCAGTATCATATTAAAAGATCAACAGTAGATTCATTTACAACCAAACCTAAAAATATTTAAAAAAAATTAATTACTAATTAAATTTTCCAAGTTTTTTCGATTTTACCTTAAACACGAACTTCCAAAAAAACATTTTCTTTTCTTAACTTTCCATCATATATGTATCTACATAAATAAATTGTAATATTATTTTGCTTGCTTTTATGATACTGAAGGTTAGTACTAAAGTTCCTGAACAATTAAAAATTAAAATGACTGGAATTTTATTCGAACTTTTAAATAAAGTAGTTAACTAACGCGCTAGATAGATAGCGCCAGAATACAGAAATTGCCAACATTTAAATGTTCATGTTTCACATTAATACAAAATAAAATACATTAATACAAAATAAAATTGTCTAAGAAGCTCACTTTCATAAGAAATTTTATAAAAATTTAAAAAATATATATTTCCTAGAACAGGGGGCGATTTATTTTTAAAAAAAATTAATATTTTAAATAAAGAGCCATTAATAGGTAATCTATACATATAATACAAATGTAACGAGACCGTTTCTGTATAGGGAATATTTTTTAAAAATTGTGCAGATACTGTAAATAGTTATCGATGTAGATATCAAAACAGCGATTTTTTAAATTTTTGTCTGTCTGTCTGTCTGTCTGTTCGTCTGTTCACGCATCACACAAAAACTACTGGATGGATTTTAATAAAATTTGGTGTGCCGACAACTTATTACCCGGATCAACATCTAAGATACTTTCTACTTCGAGAAAATGTCTCATTCCCACGGGAAAATGGAAAAACCATGTTGAGCATGTGCATACAGTACGCAAAAACTATTGAACGGATTTTGATGCAATTTGGTGTGATGATAACTTATTACCTGAGTCAGCATCTCAGATACTTTTTATTTCGGGAAAGTGGCTCATTCCCACAGGAAAGTAAAAAAACTTTTTGAGCATGTGCACATATTACGCGAAAACTATTGAACGGATTTTTATGAAATCTGGTGTAGTGATAACTTATTACCTGCGTCAACATTTAGGATACTTTTTATTACGGGAAAATATTTCCTTCCTTCAGGAAAATTCAAAAATTATTTTGCTTATGTGCATGTATACTTAAAATTATTGTTCTATGCGAATGCTTTATAATTACTATACTTATATACTTGTCATTTATTAAATTAAATTTACCATAATACAAAATTTATGGAGACTAACTCTATTTTAAATTAATTTAGAAATTTCGAAAATATAATATTTATTCACGGCATTCTATGTCATAACATAGAAATATAAATTTCACTTATATTACCCGAATTTTATTTTTTATTTAATATATTTTTATTCTTTAATTATTTTAAATTGATCGTGCAAAAAATATTATACAATACACGATGCGTCAAGTGCCTTTACTGATCTCGAAAACTGCAAAAACTCTACCCTGCGGATCTCGTTTTTGTAACATTTTCTCGATCAGTAAAAGCAACTTACCGAAATTTTAAAATACTATTTAAGTGTACCTGTAATAATTATATTCCAGTCAATCAATGACTTAACGTTTCTTCAAATTCATTTAGATTGCTCATTAAAAATAGAATTTTACACTCATATAGAACGTAGTAATGTATCAATAGCAATCTTCGTTTAATAATATCGTTAAAATGTTTATATAAAAATTATTCTAAAAAAAAAACCGGTACCTCTTGTTGATATTTATATATTTAGCAATCTTTTTAAATGTATTTATAGTCGAAGATGCAATCTTTTATTTATATTTTTCTTTGTGTGTGTTTCTTTTTAATTTAATAACAATTAATATGCTAGTTTTCAGTGCTTCGTACCAAAACTGGTAAAATGCAACTGTTATGGATTCACTTCCATGTTAGTCCGTTCGTTTGTCTGTTTGTTACAGGCAATTTTTTCTGAAACTCTCTGACCTAAAAATTATAGAGATGAAATATAACAAATTAAATTTTGATTATAGGGATTATCTTGATGAGGTAAATCAGATACTGGAAAAAAATTTTTGCAGTGACATTGTATAGGATAAATATTTTGAAACATAAATTCAAACATATATATGATATTGGTAAATAAAGTAAATACATCTTCATCCTTATTACTCAGAAAAATCTGAAAGTCATGGTCATTGAGAATGAGATGTAGATTGAGCCAAAATTATAAGGCTGCAGATACACGAGGCACCAAAATGTCGACACAAATGTCGGACATAAATTTCCTTACTGTTCACACTTCAACAAATTTTTTGTGTCTGGATAGTGTCTGTATATAAATGTACGGAATTTGTGTCCGAGCTATTCACACGAAAATCGATTTTTAATCGATAACCTTCCCGGTGAATAACCTTAAAATGACAAAATGTCAAGTAACATATCGATGTTTAAGTTGTGATAGCATGTAAGTGACGAACATGAAATTAGAGACATCACGTATGTTAAGATGCGCGGAGTCAACCTTACAAAATTGAGCTTCCGCATAATACGTGGTGTCAAAAACATTGTTCTTCCTCATTAGTTTTTATAAAAGTACCATTTTTTCTGGATCGATAGATGCGTATCTTTTATATCTATCCATCTGCATAAAAAAAAAAATTTCCAAAAAATGTCACATACGTGCTATCACAACTTAAATATCGATATATGATACACAAAAGAGTGAAACATGAAAAAAGTGTAATAAACTTGTAATAAAATTATTTTTTAAACAGTTGCGAATGAAATACGACCATAAATATTATAGAATGTTATTTAGTTATTTTTCTGTATTGACAAATTGACAAGTGTACTATGTACAAAATAATAAATTTTAGGCGGGGAATTTAAAAAAAAATTATAATTCTTTCTTTATCCTCCAATCTATAAAAAACGTTGTATATATACAATTAAATAAAAACTTCTCAACAATTAGTATAATTTAGATAATATTTACCAATTATCAGTTTTATATTGAATGAAAACAAAAGTTATCAACTTTGTTGTGATGTAATTCATTTCTATACCATAAAGAAAAATTCTAAAAAATATGTTGGTGATTATGTACATTTAATTATGTACCATGAATCTATCTCTCTTTTGCGAGTGTATGAAAAAATGTCTAACCGATTTGAAAATTTATCGCAGTGATTACACCTATTGAATTTTACTAGCTAGTGCAGTGTCGGCACAGTCTCGCTAGATTACGGACTGTTGTTAGCGACACTGTTCTCATTGCTGTATACACACCGTCCTTTGATCTATAGACCTACTCTAGACACCAAAAGTGTCTCGTGTATCTGCAGCCTAAGGATTAAAAGTGCTAGTGTAGGTTGTACTAAGTCCGTGTTTTAAAACCACTTATTGCACGGAACACTATTTGTGTAGATACGATTTGCACTTGACCTATTTCTTTGCATAAACAATATACCTATAGTGTTAATTTATTGTGAAAATTTGATTTATTAAAGCATAGGATTCAGTTTATAAAAACCACTAATGAGCTAATTTACATATCAAAATATAGAATTTATAACTAAAGTATTAAAATTATTTAGATGAATGTTTAACTTTGTGTACAATTTTAAATATAAAAAAAAAAGTTTTACAGACTTACGATGAAAAAGCTTTAAAATATTCCAAATAAAAATTTCTGGCATTCCATATTCCAAATTTTATTATAATTTAGAATAAGTTAATTTTCTTCTATCGTGTATTTTGTAGTGTAATGTCACACACGAACAGAAGTTAGCTTACTTTTAAATATAATGCTTTTGGAACTGAAATTCCAGGATCTTTTATTTGAAACTTTTCAGAGCCTTCCCGTCGTGTGTTTTTAACACTTTCTAGAACTCTTTTGCCGTGGATTATCAAAATTTTTGATTTTATTTTTTGTCTTGGGAATCCTAAAATATTGTGGAAACGACTTGCCTAATGTTCATCAAACCTGATTAAGAATAATACCACAACTACCAGCTATTAAAGGGCGATCTTAAAATTTTTAATTTTATTAGGATACTGATACTGGTAACAGTAATTAAGTAGCTTCTAGCAGTTTCAGAATTCAGGAACTTCCCATAATACTGCAAAATATTTTTCATGCATTTTTCAAAATGTGTTTTCTGATTACTTAGAGCTTTACAGGTGCAAGATTACGACACGATATTCTTTTAAAAAAAATCCTGCAATTTATTAAAAGATTATCTATAATATTATGTTAATCAAGAATAAATGTTGTTTAAAAATATTTATAATATGGAAAAAAAATTTTAAGAATTTATTTAAGCTCTCTTAAAATGTTGAACAAAATATTTTTAGTAAGAAAATGACAATTTCACGCTGACTACAAATGGAAGGCATTTTAATTAGAAATCATTAAGTTCATAATAGCTATACTAACAATTAATAAAAATAAAATATATTATTAATTTTTATCTTATTAAAAATGACTTGTTATTGTTTCAAGCACACATAAGTATGTGTGTACAAGTGTAGGCAAAACAATGATGACATCAGCAATGAAAATGATACAATTGATTCAATTTGAATAACGTAATCAGAAATATATTTTATAAATATACCAACTCCGGGAATTGTGATACTTCAAAGGGTTCTGTGGACTGTAATTTAAGAAATCGCATAAGCGCCTACAAATTGAAATTTTTCATTTCTATTTATTTTAATTAAGAGAGCTCTAATTTAAATTTTGCCCTGGTCCTCGCATATGTGTTTTCACAAAGAAGGAAAAAAAATTATTTTATACTGCGTAAATGAAAATTATTTATGTCCAAACAAGTACTTTAAAAATAATAATTCCTGGTGGGGTTTAACGTAGGGATGATCGATATTCATCGATGGTAGAAAAACATCGATGTTTAGGGGGAAAACATCGATCTTATGTCCTCGATAACATCGACAGATCGATGTAACGAGAATAATATCGAAACATCGATATTACTCTAAGCTGTCCAGTATCTAAAAAAGTCCTGTAGCTGATTTAAAACAAGATCCATTGTTTTTATGGCAAGTTCTAGGATCCACTTATCCAAACTTGAAAAAAATTGCCATTAAATATTTGTGTTTCACAGCAACTTCAATAGCTTCAGAGAGACTTTTTTCAAAAGCTGGGCAGCATTTGTATCAACAAAGGAACAGATTAAAAGGGAAACTTCTAACAAAGTGACTTTTTTGCAAAGTGTTCCAAATAAATATTGGCAATATTAATTTTTAATAAATAAAATAATAGATTATAATGGTTGCTTATTTTGCTACATAAACATCGATGTTTTCGAACATCGATGACTTTCTTTCGATATATATCGTATATCGATACTCTTGAATCGAAGTTAACATCGGTGTCAACATCGATGTTTTTCTAATATCGATCATCCCTAGTTTAACGTCCAGTTTTTAGATTTCTCATTTACTAAAGACGCTACCTACGTCATAATCTATCTTTGTTAAACAAATAAAAATTATATTTACATAATGTAGTTGGAAGGCACGAAATAGATGCAGGCCAGATTTTTATTGATATGTTTCTTTATGTTTGTTTTATTAGATCGTGGCCACATGGGCGACTTTTAGATAGTTTAGTTTATTTCTATCATTAATGGAAATTCGTCTAATTAAGACGAACGTAAGTACACATAAAATCCAATTGTAAATCAATGTGATTATTTAGTCAAAAGTAGTCGATGAATCTTTATGATTAAATAATCGTGCATTTAGGTATATAACAACTTTCAGTTGCTAAAAATTTTTGTCGAAAAATATGACTGATAGTTTAATTAATCTATAAATGAATAAGATTGTCCAAATTGCTTATTCATACTAGGTAACTTAAACCATTTTATAAATATTGTTCATCTTTTACTTGTCTGGAATATTTCCCATTAGTGTCACCGCTATTTTCCCCACTGCTGTATCCGTGAATGTATTGCTACGTATGAATATAATATTTTAATGAAAAATGTGAATTTTATTTAAATGCCAGTATGTGACACAAATTATCGCATAAAACTATTAAACCTGATTAGTTAAAATACCGAGTAAGCAGCAACCAGGTGGTCCGTCTTTGCTGTAATGTATTTTTTTTTCTCGTAATACATTCATACCAAATGGTATATGTGCTTAAGAGCCGGTTTATTTAATTTATATTATAATATTTACAATTGTGTATATGGCTATCTTGTTGGTTGGTTCGGATAAAAAAAATGAAACATCTATTATTAATTAATTTTTAATTTATTGAAAATAAATACATTTAACAAGACTTGTTCACGATTTAGTAATATATAGTACAGTGAATAACAAAATTTCAAAACCAAGTAACTAACATTTTCTCACGAATTCTAAGTTAGTATTCTAAGTTAGAATTCTAAGTAACCCAACCCTGTGTTAATGTAACATTTAGTGTTTATGTTAAATGAAAATATTAACAAAAATTTTGATTTAACAGAATAAAAATGGTAATCTGTTTTGAACAACAAAAAGTAACGCAATATTTGTGTAAAATGGAAAGAATGTCCATATAAGTACACTTATTTGCGTATTTCCAACACCAAAAAACTGGTTTTGAGCGAACTTACTGTTTTCGGGAGTAAGAGCGGGGGTAGTGGTAACTTGTAGCATCGGTATAGCATCATTGCCAATCATTGGACATTGTGCGCATTCTGTGTTCAACAGAAACATATGTATGTATAGAAGACAAAAATATTACAAAATAAAAAGCGTATTTTTAAAGCCAAATTGGTTTTAATTATATAGATATTAAATATTGGTTAGGTAAGTTAATTAAAAATATTATAGATTGAATTTTTTTCCTTGTTTGCAGAATTTACATCAATTAATTAAAAAATTGCCGAAGATCAGGTAAAGAAGGAAGAGTAGTCTTTCCATTTTGTCTTCCATGTTCAGTTTGACAACGACCTTCACAATTTTGGGGTATTAATTCAACATTATTTTCATCAGAGCACAACTTTGTAGAAATATTAAATAAAAAAGTTCAAGTACTGAAAAATTATTTTTTACTATTTCCTTTCATTTACATAATAAATAAATAAAAAAATACTAACTTAAAAAAAGTGTCAAAATATACCAACATATTTATTGAGTAAATTTCTACATTCTAAATCAGTTAATTTTACACATCATTGTGGTAAAATTATAACTAAGTAATTGTGTAAAATTAACACAAAATGTATGTCCTTTTGTGTGTTAAATCCTCGACTCAAATCTTGTGTGAAGATTTGGCACATATGATTTGTGTTAAAATAACACAAAATATTGAGTGGATCGTTCTGGACATGTGAAATGTGTTAATTTTAACACAAATTTTTTGACTGTGCATAAAAAAACCACAAATAAACGATTTGATAACTCTTGAGAAAATTTTGTTCAAACACTACCAAGATTCTCAAAAATAATAAACGTAGTTTATTTCTTGCACAGCAGATACGATTTTTTTTAATGAGGGTCATGTTTAAACAGTTCTAAAATTTAAAATTCTATTAATTAAAAGCCGAATAAATAAATAAACCAATATTATTTATTAATTGTTGTTCAACTGGTATCGTATCAGATTAATTAATGTTTTAAAGATTTACATTAATTAAACTAAAAAGTTTCAATTATTATTAAAAATAAATCATTTTGAATAAATTAATCCACTAATTAATACCAATGTAGATACTAAATACCCCTGTCGCAGCATCCTGCATAACATAGCGAATTTCCATTTACAAAAGTACGTTTTTCTCGGAAACTAGTTGATATAGAGTAATTGTAAATAAAAAAAACCTTCTTTATGTGATTTTTCCGCCTCATTCCGCCAAATTTTTTTTACGAAAAATGTTCAAAACCCCGTAAACGTTTTCACGAAATTTCTTAAAAATAAGATGTTTCGTTCTTGAGTTATCGTGCGGACACAGTAAACATATATATAAATGTGTCCGCACGATAACTCAAGAACGAAACATCTTATTTTTAAGAAATTTCGTGAAAACGTTTACGGGGTTTTGGACATTTTTCGTGAAAAAAATTTGGCGGAATGAGGCAGAAAAATCACATAAAGAAGGTTTTTTTTATTTACAATTACTCTATATCAACTAGTTTCCGAGAAAAACGTACTTTTGTAAATGGAAATTCGCTATGTTATGCAGGATGCTGCGACAGGGGTATTATAATAATTAAGTACAGTTTTTTCAAAACACAATACACGCAAAATTTTCGAAAATGAGTTATACATTACATTAGGTTAATTTTTATTTAAATTTTCCATCAATTTATGTAAAAAAAAGTGGCAATTACTATTTTTTTCAAGGTTATTTCAATTTGAAATTTGAGTTTATTCAAAGCTTAATAATAGCAGTTTGTGAATTTGGTTATTTTTTAAGTTATTTTTCTCGAAAATCTACGAACATAGGAAAATGGCTTAAAAACCTATCTTTTTAATAAAAAGTATTGTAAAAAAATTTCGAAATAATTTTGAATTTTGGCAAATATTAGCAAAAACTCATTTTTCGACGTTCAGGGCATCGGATCTCGAAAACTAGTTAACACAGAAAAATAGTTTAAAGACCTTTTTTGTGTGATTTTTTTTTTCGTTTCAATAATGGAAAAAAATCTCGCAAAAATTTTTAAATAAAAGGAAATTTTGGCAAAAAAAAATTTTTTCCACGAAAATTACCAAAAGAACCATGTTCCGGGCATCGGACGTGCCTAGTTAACGAACTCGTCCAACGGTTTGGGACTTTCAATATTTTCACCAAATTTCGTAAAAATACGACCTTTCGTTCGAGACTATCATAACACGACCTGAGCCCGGGACCTTAGCAGAAATTTGTGTTGAGGTACTTAGAAACCGAAAATAATATATATTCGCTAAAATTTATATCTATATATATATATATATATATATATATATATATATATATATATATATATATATATATATATATATATATGTATATATATATATATATATATACATATATATATATATATATATATATATATATATATATATATATATATATATATATATATATATATATAAATTTGAGTGAATATTATTTTCGGTTCCTAGGGACCTCAAAAAAAAAAATTTCTGCCATGGTCCCGGGTTTAAGTCGCGTCATGACAGTGGCTGTAATAGCCGAATTCCATTCTTGGACGACTTTCAAGTTTTCAAAAATTTTTGAATAAGTGGAAATTTTGGCAAAAACTAATTTTTTTCAAGAACAAAACCAATATCCCTGGCATCCGACGTGTCTGGCTGACCAACTCATCCAAGGGTTTGGGACTTCCAATGTTTTCACCAAGTTTCGTAAAAATTGGATACTTCGTTCGAGAGTTATCGCCCGGACACACAAACATATATATATATATATATATATATATATATATATATATATATATATATATATATATATATATATATATATATAAATTTTTGGTTTTGACTATTATTTTCGGTTTCTAGGGACCTCAAAACAAATTTCTGCCATAGTCCCGGGCTCAGGTCATGCCCCCCGCGTCATGACAGTGGCTGTAATAGCTGAATTCCATTCTGGAAATTTTATCATATATTTATGTTAACTTTCAAAATAATCGCCTGTATATGTTAAAAATTTAATACTTGTTTACATAAAAATCTTTGTTAACATTAAAAATTTTCTGACGTAGACTGTATATGTATATACAACACACACAAACCGTACGCATAATGGTAGTACGGATAATGAAATGGTCCTGTACCCTTATACATGTATCACAATTATGTGATCGTATCAAAACGGATATCGTACGCATATCGTACATATGTATGGTATATACAAAATATCCATATTGTGTCGAATATGTTTTTAGACTGTGCTTAGATTCACACTTTATACGATAAAATAATCACATTATAAACAACATCGCTTTTCTCGGAAACTAGTTGACATAGAAAAAAAGTTTAAAGACCTTTTTTATGTAATTTTTTCTTCTCTTTTAAATGGTGTAAAAAAAATTCGCAAAAATTTTTGAATAAGTGGAAATTTTGGCAAAAAACTAATTTTTTGCAAGAACAAAAACCATGTTCCTGGCATCCGACGTGTCTGGCTGAAGAACTCATCCAAGATTTTTGGACTTCCAACGTTCTCACCAAATTTCGTAAACCTAGGACATTTCGTTCGAGAGTTATCGTGCGGACACACATATATATATATATATATATATATATATATATATATATATATATATATATATATATATATATATATATATATATATATACATATATATATATATATATATAAATTTGAGTGAATATTATTTTCGGTTCCTAGGGACCTCAAAACAAATTTCTGCCATGGTCCCGGGTTCAAGTCGTGTCATGACAGTGGGTGTAATAGCGAGTTTCCATTCTGGAAATTCGCTAAAATGAAATATTATTTATTTTAACATTTATTAATTAATTGTTTTATTGTCCAGATTCACTTAAAACGATTAATTTTATAATTTGGCGTTGTCCTAAAAAAATAAGAAAGTTTTCAATTTTTTACGCTAAAATCTTTAGCCTCTTATTACAGAGTAGAAACAGATATATCAAACATAAGGTAAATATAATGGGAATATTTTTTTGTCTGTATCAGTATGGTCCCTGATAGTTTTAAATTAATAGTATTTCGCTTTTAAAATTTATTACCGCGGATATAAAATATTCTGATATTTGCTAAATTCGATTTAAAAGCGACAAATAAATTGGTAATTAATGTTAAATAACTCTTTGTGTGCTAAAAACTTAAAAAGTATTAGGGATCTCAGTGATCTTTAAAAATACGCATTTTATTCTCATCGTATATAAGAAGAAACAATCTATTTCGTACAACATGTGGAAGAAGACACTACTCAAAGGTAATCAAAATCCAACTAGTCCATAGACATAATATTATCACATATAGGTACAAGAAAAATTTCTTTATGTGGAATCATTTCATGGTCCTAGAATAGTAATTATAAATATACTTTTTTGTAAACTTTTATAAACTTAATTATTTAATTAGTTATCCATAAACAAAAAATCTTTTATGCACGACTGAATCATAAAAGCCTATTTTATTGCATTGCTAAGAGATATGAAAAGTAGTACTTTTTGGCACCAGTTGCATAATGAAAAGCAAAAAGCACAAGTGCCATAAAGAATAGTCTACTCGATAAATTTTATTTTCAATTTTATAATAAACAAAAAACACACTAACTTTAAGTATTATTTTGTATACCATATTTACAAATATTTATATAATTAATAGTAATTACACAATTTGAATCACTATTAATATTTATTCCAGGCAATTTCCTCCTTTCGTCTTTAAATATTAGCAATTTTTTGTTGAGAAATCTTCTAAAAATGTCGCAGTATTATATTAACATCAGATGATAGATAATCACAACCAAAGCATGCTTTAACATATAATAAATTTTTCTATGCCAACTAAGGTAAAAGACCCGGTAATTGACCCTAGCCCAGTTTCTGAACTTTTCAACTTTGTTATAAATTAATAAAAAAACTATATTTTAAATAAGAAAAAAAAAAATAAATTCTTAATTTAAAGTAATCTATTCTGTGTCTAATGAACAGCAATTTAAAAAGTTTAGAATATATTAACTAAATAAAAAAAAATTTTTAAGTTTAAAATGTGTGTAAAAACTATTTTTTTGGTAGTTTCCTAACAGTTTATGTTACAAAGTACTCATTTTGATCTGTGCAATATTCATCATGTAAGTATGAAAACTTAATTAAAAATATATGAGCAGGTTAATATTTGTTTAAAATTTATTTTAAAATATTTATAAAATACCTTAGAATGATTTTTATTATTGAAATATGAGGGTCAATTACTAGGCTCACTTCTAAAGTGGTATGGCCCAATTAAATTCTAACCAGTTTTTGTTAGTTATTTTGTTATTTATAGTTATCTTCGATTAGTTTTTGTTATTTTTCATAACGTATATAACATTAAACATTCATTTTTATCAATAAAAAATTATTTATAAATTAAATTTTAAAAAACTGTATTTTTAAATTTAAGGATCAGAAACTAGGCCACTGTCAGGGTCAAAAACTGTCACATGAGAAATTTTGAAGGTCAGAAACTGGGTCCTTTTTGTCAATTTTTAAAACATTAATTTAAATTATTAATTCAATTCAAATAATTATTTTACTTGTATGACTTTATTTTGGAAGCCATAAACTAGTTGATAAAATTATTAATTGTCTCTTAAGTTTAAACTTATATTTATTACTGTCGTTTAACCTCAGCCATCATTCTTAAAAGGTCAGAAACTAGGCCCGTTACTTGATATTATAGAATAAATTTTTTATTTAAAGTGTAGACGCCAAGTTCATAAATTCGATTCTTATCGATATTTAGGAATTTTAGCAGTCGTACATAAAGCTTTGTATGCAACTTGTACATAATTTGACTTTATGAACTCGCCTTTTTTATTGGCCTTGCTCGCAAGCTCGCTCAGCCATAAACACGGCTCCTTCATAAAGATCTTCTTTATGTACTTGTTGCATAAATAGCTATTTTTACAGTCATCAAAATCCCGTACAATTTTTTTACACCGATAAGTCACCCCGGATTTGTTCTATCTAATATAAAAGTAATTTTTTTAATAACAAATTTAGGTGTTTAAATGTATGATATTTATAATATTATTAGGCAACTATTACAAAATATAGGCATTCAAACATACACTACGTACACTACGTATATCGTTTGCATATATTGAGGAGTAATTAGACAAGTTAATAAATTAAGGTAAAGCAAAAACCTCTTTTTTCAGAAAAAGCTTTTATTTAAAAATAGCATAAAAAAATAAGATGTAAATGCAGAATCTGTCTGAAAATGAACTAACGGTTCGAAACAATATTGTCACAGTTTCAAAAATAAAAGTGATATTTTGCAAAGTAAAGTATTTGTTTATTATTTACAAATATGGAATAACATAAAGTAACGCTCAAATCTATTAATATTTATCAAGCATAACTATGGAAACAAAAAATAGCAATGTAAAATCAATGGACAATATTTGACAATTCGAAATGTCAAAAAGTTGCACAACACTAAAAAACAACAATTTTGGTTTGGGGCAATGTAGTACGTACTACACGTATGCAAAATTTGAAAGCTCTAGCTCGATCAGAACCTGTCTAAATTTTGATTCCAAGATTTCATCTAAACCAACATACTAACATAGCAAGTTAAATAAAAGCTCTTAAAAATCATGACAACTCTTCATATACAGGTGAGTTTTTCGGGAGTTGCCATTTTTATTACAGCCAAACCGTTGATTTAATCGAAAAATTGTTCAAATAAGAGTTGTAGATATCGACGGGGGCAACCAATTGCGATAATCAGGAGCTTTATTGCTCTTATGGTTTTCGAGCTATGATACAAACTTACCTTTTTTTAAATGGAATAGTATACTTATTTGTTGATAAAAATTATTCAATAAAGCAACAGAAACAAATATAAAAATAACAGCAAAAAATAAATAAATAAAAATTTTTATCTAAAGTTTTTTTTTTTTTTCAAATTTTACAACTTTCGCGCTTAAAAATGATTTATTTAAGTAAGTTTTGATGAGTTTAAGAGCGCCTAGGTCAAACAGTCTGATAATTACGGAAAGTAGGTAAGCGGTAATTGTATTTATGCAAAATAGATGGCTTTACCGTATAGGTTTACGTAGAGTCCCTATAATAAATAGAGTTGTGACATGTCATCCATATTCTTTCCAAAACAGAGCGGGAAGCTTCGAAATTAATTATCACATGTTTGTGTAAATATTTTTGAGTACATAATTATTGTTAATAGGTTATGAATTTATGAACAATTAAAAAAAATTAATTTAATTATTCTTTCTAGGTTAAACTAAATGGTTTTTGTTAAATATTTTTTTAACTTATTTTCAATTTCTTTAACCCAACGTTAGACAGAAAATGCCGGAACCAATCAGTGTTCACCACATGTCATGACTCTTTTTATTATAGGGACTCTATTTTAGCATAAATGCAAAAATGGCCAAATTAGAAATTTAGAATTTCAGCTATTTAACTTGGCAAATTTTATTAATTTTTATTCAATTTTTGGTATTGATATGGATTTATAACTAAAATGTATCATCCTGAAATGTATCAAGTAAGTACCTCATATTATGTAATTATTAAAAATAAGTATAATTTTAAATGGAAATTATTTTATAGGTTAAATAAAAATGACAGAAAAGTCCAAAGGAAACAAGAATAAAATTTATTTAGGAATTTAGAAATTTTGAATGCCTGTGGAATACAAAATCTCCCTTATTTAAAAATAGAGCCATGCGGGGAACGTCCTATAAAAGTAAAAGCAATGATCATATCAGGTGTACCAGAAGTCAAATGTAAAATGCGATTTTTACGTTCAACTTATTATCAGGAAAGAAGAAAAATTGAAAAATCTATGAAATCCGGTAATGGCACCGAGGGAAAATTGTAGAACACGTCGACATACTGTAATTTCGATGTTTGCCGGAAAAAATAAACAATCATTCTATGAAAAATGTATTTTATTTTATATCCTGAAAAATTCTAAATATTAATCAAAACGAAATAATTAACAATAAAATGACAAGTGGTCATTCAACAAATAAGTATACCAAGATAATGATCCATAATCATTTGGTTACAAACTAAAATAAAAAAAATTTCGCAGTTGTGTAAGATACTAAAATACAGTGGACTTTTGGAGATTGTCCAATCAAAAATTATCAATATTGCAGTGATAGGGATTTAAACATCACATGTTTACGTCACACGAATACTGCAAACACACAATTTTTGTGAATACAATGTTCGTGTGACGTAAACATACGATGTTTAAATCCCTAACACTGAAATATGGACAATTTGCGATTGGACAATCTCCGAAAGTCCACTGTACGCCCTGTACGCTGCCAATTGGGTGTGGCACACAGCTTTCTCGTACTCGTAAAAGCACCTTGGTAATTTAATGCCCAATATATCTTTGTGTAATTTAATATAGGTACATAAATTAATAAAAATAAATGAGCAAAACGATTCATAAAAAATTGAGCGAAATGGGACTAACAGTAAATAAGACATTGACATTTAATAGGATTTCATGGTAGTGCCGTGGATACTATCACTCCGAATGCAATGAAATTTGTAGGGGACCATCTAGGAACCAGACCGCATAATTTCTGATAATTTCATAAAAATGAATTGAATAGTTCAGAAGTTATGTCACCTGGTGCAAACTGGTGACACACAGACGGACAGACACCAAACCAAAATTATTCAGAAGCTCTAAAACGTAAAATGTGCGTAAAAAAATTTATTTTGGGGAAAAATTTTTATTTTTCAAAACTGATCACAACGGCTTCGCTGCTTTAGTAGTCTCAGAAGCAATAAAACAATTAGGCAATTTGATTACACACGGCATAAATACATACCGCAATCCTGAAAATTTTTATATTAAAAATATTTTTTTGGATAATTTTTTTACTTTCGTTTTTTAAAAGAGTTTAAAAATTTAAGTTTGACAAATATGACAGCTGTTTGTACATCTCTACATGCATATTGCCTAATCTATGAATCTAGTAATGCCAATTTCACACGTAAGAAATTTTGACTTCTTTAATATGGTGTAAAATTAAATATTACCATCACAGTTGTAATGTGATGGCCTATTTATTAAATATTAAGTTGAATATTTGAGGAAAAGCTACAAATTATTTTGGTAATTAATGTATTTAATTAATAAATTTTCTGTTACTGTAAGACGCTAATGTGAATATACCATTACAATTTATTTCCTATTTTTTGTAGTATAAATTCAAAATAAATCGTATGTTTTGCGTTCGGTTAGACAAACCTTACCACGGATTTTGAAAATTAAAACTTAAAAATGCAATTTCTCAAAAATTTGAAATAAAATAATGAAAATTTTAGCATAATTGGTAGTTTGAAGTAATAAACTAATTTTTAAAAAACATCTCAACATAATATGTTCCCATTTGAAAAAAAAAAATTTTTTCTATTCCAAAAAAACCGTGAGTCCTAGAAGTCTGGAACAATTTTTCGTGAATGGCCCCCTCTATTTTGAATATTTTTTGTATAAACTTATTTTCGATTAGATGCATATTTTAGGAATAAATCGAATGGCAACTCCTGAAAAACTCATATGGTATATATTTTTTATATTATTAAAACTAGTCTTTACAGTTTAGAGATAATACCCATTTATCCCATATTCGTTTAACACATCCTTTAATATATTTAACTGATTCTTCAAATAAACTTTTAACATCCGAGTATGTCGTCACAACATCCAAACACAAGACCGTAGCGTTCACTGCTATTTCCCCTGTTGCAAAAATATAACAACCATTCTTTTGGAAAAATCGTACAGTTTTTCTAAAAAAATCGAAAAAGGTGAGCACCGTTTCACATTTTTCTATTCGATTTTCCTCTCTCAGTTTTCGCTTTTCTTCTCGTAGTCCTAAATATTCATTCTTTTTTTTACGACATTCTTTAAGTTTTTTCAAAGCCGATGACACTAATTGTTTGGTTTCGTATAACGTTTGAACTGTTTTATTTCCGGCGTTAACAATATCGTTTAACTTATCGTCGGCACACGTATAAAATTGTTTCCGTTTCCACATTGCCATACTGCCAACCTTTTTTGCACATGCGCCTTTTATTATAGTTTGTTTCGCTGCAATAAGTGTATCGACATATGTGTGTAAAGCATATTTAACTGCCGTTTCTAACTCGGCTTCAAGTATTTCCTTGAATTTAGAACCGTCATTGCCATCATCTTCAATTAGATCTTTTTCTGTTATGGTATTACCTGTCTGTTCGCCATTAATTGTTTCATCTTGGTGTTCTTCTGCAACTTCGTCATCATCACTGTCACTGATAGATTCAATTGCATCAATCACCAGTCGCTTATTTAATGAATACGGTGTCCAATAATAAGGAATAAACACTGATGTCAAAGTTTCATTTTCAGCAGATTTACTAGTTTTGAATTTATTGTTAGTAGAATAGTCAACGGATGCAGAATAAACAAAATTCTGAAATTAATTACAGTTTAAAAATTATGTAAATATTTATAATTTTCTACCGAAAAATTAGGTAATTTAAGTACTTACATAAAATAATCCTAATGAAGTTATAACAATGAAAGTGAACGTTTTAAATTGCATTTTGAAATTAGTCTGAATTGAATGTGCAAGTTATTTTTAATGTGATATTATAATAAAAGATAAATTTTATCATAGTTCTTAGGTCAATATACTTCGCAAGGAAAACTCAAATAAAAATAAACTATAATAATTTTTATTTTCTGAAACAGTGTTGATAAAACAATTCTCCGAATTTAATTTGAAATTACAGAGCTTTTCATTTTCATAAATTTTATGCCTTGCTTAAATGGATTTAACATTAATGTTACGTGTATAAGCATGACCGATATCACTACTCATTGTCTAATATTTTTATTTTCAATTTTTATAGTCGTAAGCTGAACTCAATGTACTTATGTTAATTGTCACAACAGTTATTTGAGTATTGCCTCAACAGTATTTTCCTGCATCAGATTATTTTTATAGTGTAGATACGTTTATTGTCTTTTAATGAACTTGATTATGATCTACAAATTGCATTTTTTTCTTTTTATTATAGATACTTTAAAACACTAATTGTAGGTCTTCATACATTGGGAAAATGCTGTCAAAAGACCGCAATCGTGAAAGGAGTATCTACTTATCATTAGTATATTATTTACTTCCAAAAATTATTCTAAATTTATTAAAAAAAAAAAATGGAATAATATTTTTAGAGCGTTTAAAAATTAATCTTTTGGGTTGGAGTTGACTCTCGAACAGATAACTCCAAAACCTAAACTGGTGCAACAGAACATATTTACGATTAAAAACGATTTTCAATTATATTTGCACTGCAATGGGTAGATCGGGAGTTAGTATCGATCGAACAGAAAAGTATAACTTTCTATTTAACAGCTGATAACTCGTAAATTAATGATGGTAGGAAGTTCAATAAAAAAGCTTTTTAAGAAAAATTTGATCTACAAGAGACTATACTTTGAACATTCAAAAGATAATTATTACGCCTCCAGGAGCTTCTAAAATTGACTGATTCATTTTCCCCCGCTTTCCTACTTTATATTTTGGTAGCAATAAGAGATAATTTTTATTCGAAGTCACAGATCAAAACTAGAGTTATTAGGCTACAAGATCATTTTTTCCTAATAGTTACAGTTTCCCAAAAAACAATAAAAGCAAAGGTATTAAAATGTCTTGTTACTTAAATTTTTGTGAATAGTATAAAACTAACAAGGAAAGGTATCCACCTTGTATCTCTCAAAAATTTTTGAAATTTTGGTGGATGGTAGATTTCATTAAAACTAATCACGAGCCATATTTCGTTCGTGCCCATAAACGGTTTAAGGGGGTGAAATTCATCCCCTAAAAAATTTTAGGTTTTTTTTCAATTTTCTTAAATATCTTGAAATTGGTAATAGCTTTGGTAAGGAAACTACATATATTTGTAAATGGCACTTTAAGATCTTTATTATGTTACCAAAATTAAAGTTACAAAATCATTGGGGTTTCATCCCCCACCCCCAATCCCTAATTTTATCAAACATTTTTTGGTAAAAGAGGAGACTCTTATGTGTAAATCAGAGAACTTTTAATTAATATATTGTACATCACACCAGTTTATTTCTTGTTGCATAAATACGCGCTTTGCTAATGTTAATTAACTTGGAAAAAATTTTAACTTTTTGATTTATGCAACAAGAAATAAATTGGTGTAATATAAAATATATTAATTAAGAATTCTTTGACTTACACATATAAGAGTCTCCTCTTTTACCAAAAAAACACCTGATAAAATTAGGCATTACGGATGGGGGATGAAACCCCAATGATTTTATAGCTTTAATTTTGGTAACATAATAAAGATCTTAAAGTGCCATTTACAAATATATATAGTTTCCCTACCAAAGCTCTCGCCATTTCCAAGATATTTAGAAAAATTGAAAAAAACTTAAATTTTTTAAGGGGTGAGTTTCACCACCTTAAACCGCTTATGGGCATGAACGAAATATGGTTCGTGATTAGTTTTAATGAGATCTACAATCCACCAAAGTACATTTGGATACCTTTCCTTGTAGGTATTAAGTAAGCAGTACTGTTTCGGTAGGTTTACACATATAAATTTTACGCGCAAACAACGAGTACTAACGATTAGTAATTGACCTCGTGTAAACAGAGCTTTGTGATCGTTATATTAGTTGAATTCTGATGAACATTTACTGAACTTTATTAAAATCGATCAAAATATGATATATATTTATATATCTTATCTAAAGATATGGAAATATGATTTAAGCGACCACTTTGTTGTCTTAATTTACATAAACCTCGTATATCAAATGCATACTGGGATTGTTATAAAAGTGCATACATAAGAAATCACTGTAAAGAGCACTTTTTATTGTTATCTACACATTAAACTTCATGGTAATCTCTGTACTAATGCATATATTTTTAATCAATTGTCTCCTGCGTCTGATTTATGTTGACTAATTTAGCTTTCAGAAAATTGATTGTTAATAATAATAAAAATCAAACAGGATGATTATATATTACAAAATAGGATGTATCTAAAAGTATACGTATACAAAAATTACCCTAACCATTATCATTATTTAACTGTTTTATATAGTATTTTTATTTCTCCAATAAAAGTCCAATGCATGAGAACCGGTCCTAATTGCGTTCATTTTCTGTCGTACTCATGAAAAATTCATAGGGGAACCAATCATGTTAATATCTTGTAAATTTACTTAAATTTTTTTTTAAAATGTACATAATTTTTGAGAATTAATCTTTTTATTATAATTTTTTGAATAAATATCATTTTGATATTTTATGTTATTTGTAATTAATTCATGGATTATCCGTTTGAGGTTTAATGATTCTAATTTCAATTTTAATTTGAAATATACAGACTATATTGAATTGTCTGTTACTGAAGTCTAAGAAAGTTAGGGGAAGGTCGCCCAAAGCGGGTAAGCGCTTGTATATCGTTGTATCGAATGTGTTTGTCAGGTCGTGTGTATACCGAGATTAACCAAATATCAACCAATGTCAATCAGTTGAGCTTGAACGCTTGTGTCATTTAATGTCCTAGTTAAGCTTCATCCAATTTTTTTGTTGGTTTTGTTAAAAATTTTGACGATAAATAATCTGCGACTAGTCACAAACCTTTTTATTTGTAATCTTTTTGGTATTACCATATTATATTATTGTCATTTGACTTTTAATGTAGAAAAAGGAAGACATGTATCGGCTTTCAAGTCTTTTTGGGTAAAGCGGGTATGGGCAAAGCGGGTAGACAAAATAGAAGCATCTTAATGGAAAAAACAGTTGGAAGGAGAAAAAAAATAAATAATCTTTTTACGGAATGAGGGGAAAAGCTTAAAAAAATATTTCTGCCTTGTTTGTGGTGATTTTGATGTGGAATCACCTGAAGTAATATATTCCAATATGGAGGTTGTAAAGAAAGTTACAGTTAATTGTTATAAATTTATTATTTTTGTCTTTTTTTATTTTTTTTTTACTTATTATTATTATTGTTAAGTTCTATATGATTAAGCAAGTTTATATTAAAATATAATAACAGTATTTAAATACATAATGTACTTAATAATGTATATATATATATATATATATATATATATATATATATATATATATATATATATATATATATATATATAATCTGAAACAACAATAAAAAAATTCAGTCAGCAAAACCAGCTACAGAACCAGCCCCACCCCCCAGTGTGATTTACGTCAAGGCCGTTCACAAGTACTTCAGTTTCCACTTAACTTCAAATCAGTTAAGCTCGTCGATAATGTTTAAAATAAAAATTTCATCTATAGTTAGATTGCGAGTAAGCCAATTATCAGTGAGACATGGGTTAGGTACCTACAATGATATAGGTTTATTGAATTTATCAGAATTCTTTTTATTAGTCGAATTTTTCAACTGAAAAAATTAGACTTATACAGCCTATACGATAAGAACGGCGAGAGGCGAGAGTAGGGGCGCTAAGGAAAACTAGAGGGCTGAAATTTTGTACGTGTATTGAGTTAGTATCCAGCTAGTGCTTTTAGGGATTCCGCATTGCTTTTCCCCCCACTTCTCTCATTTTTACATCGGAATTAAATGGTATTGTTAAATGTATTTTAAATGCCTTATTTCTATTGTAATACAAGCAGGCGTATAGTAATTTTAAAAATTTATAAAAAAATGAACTTACTTTTTTTTAACAAATGCAATACATAAATATTAACTAATTTAAAAATGTTATTAATGTCACTGTTTATTTATAAAGTAGGAATTTTGGATTTTTATTATTTATAAAATAGAAATTTTGGGTTTGTTTGGAAAGAAAAAATCGGCGCACACTAGTTCGCTCCCGCGGTCAGAAAACCCCAAAGGGTCGTATACTAGTTCGCTCCCGTGACCATATACTAGTTCGCTCCCGCGGTCAGAAAACCCTGAAGGGTAGTATACTAGTTCGCTCCCGTAACTATATACACAAATTGAACAGTAAAATGAGAATGTTTTTATTTATGTTTTATAATTTAATATTAAATACATTATAAATTTGGTGTAAATTTACATGACATACATTTTACAAAGTCGAATCTACTTATTACATTTTGTTTCAATAACGAAATTTTCCCTTCTACAAATTCCTTACGCAAATTAACTGCCTTGCGATCCACTTTTTTCTGTTGATGAACTTGTTTCTGTTGATTTTCTGTTGATATATTTGACAATAAAAGGACTTGTTAAGAAATGGGGAAACCCCAGAAGAAAGAAAAAAATACACGTGACAAGTAGCAAATTACGAATTTGATGTTGAACGAGTTGTAGGTAGATAGCAAATAGTGAGCGGAGAGATTAAATAATGAATATTACCAAAGATTTTTAAATTTAACTTGAATAATTATAAATGTAAGGTTGAATAATATACATAATTGTAGGAATTAAATTTTGATATTCACCATATTCATTACGGATTTTACATTTAAAGTAAAATTATCTTCCTATTTCTTCCAAAGTAAAATTAATTCCTATTTTCTTTTTTAAATCCTACCATATGCTACTGATTTGGGTGCATCAAAAACAAATAAAACTTGTACTAACGTAAATAAAACACAACACACTAAAATGTCCATTATATTAACTGTAACTCTTTTAAGAATTCGAATTTTAAACAAAAAAAATTTTAATTGTTAAGTTATTTAATTGTCATTTAGGTAATTAATTTTACCTGTCAGTAGATAACGAGTTGTGAACTAACCTACGACCCTTTTTCAAGATAAGATTAAAATTTGACCGCGGGAGCGAACTAGTATACATCCCGGGAGCGAACTAACCTACGACCCTTTTTCAAGATATGATTAAAATTTAACCGTGGGAGCGAACTAGTATGCACCCGAAAAAATATCTTCATAAAGGTCTTCCAGTTTACTATTTAAGGTCCTTTTTTAATATTTAAAAATAAAACAAAAAGGCAATTGGCGAATAAGCATGGCTAGGAATGCCCTCGTACGAATTGTGTTGGCTTTTTTCCTGCTAACTGCTATCGGCACAAAATTGAAATTGACTGAGATTCAGTCCTTAAAAACTTAAAACCTTTTTTTAAAGCTCCGATCGGCCGGACACTCATCATCAGTTTTGAAACCACCAAAATGACAAATCGCTTGTAGACTTTCAATCACATTTCGCTTGTAGACATTCAATACTGAAGATGAAGGGCAAAATTCGACTTCCGTGATGGGGCCCCGCTGCTCACGGCGTTTTTTTAATCTAACACTCGATTTAGTGGGTGGATACTTTATGCACGTTAAAAGAGTTATAATTTCGTATCAAAGAGATAAGAGTTTATAATGAATGCATATTTGCATCGCCAAATATTTGCGAACACAAAAATCAAATGTTAGGTATAAAAGAGATTCCAAAACTTTCAAGTTCCAAATTTTTTTTTTGTCAGTTTTTCAAGAGTGATGTAAAAACCGGACAGGCATTATGTAATAGGAACATGAAAATTTTAATTAAACTACCTTTAGGCAATGTTATATTATATATTTAAGAATTCAATTATAAAGTATTTTTGACATTGAAATATTTCTATTAATATTTCTAAACCACCTTATGAATTAAAATTTTCTTTATAAGTAGAGGCATGGTATAATACAGAGTGTTTAAAATTTACCATTCGAATATTTCTCTTCAAAATCTAAACTTATAGACACTATTTTTACTATAAAGGTAATGATCAAAAATTTAACAACAGAAGAAAAATTTTTAAGCGAATAAAATTTCTTTATTATTGTAGTGTTGGGGATGAGTTTATATCTCACGAAATTTGACTCATACTATACACATGTTCTGAAATAATTGAAAATTGATCTCAACTCTTGGTTGTTATTAATTGATTTGTGTATAAAACACAAGAAAGGCGATTTACTTTACTTGTTTCAATTAGTTTTTTGATCAAATGTAAACTTAACTAATTGTAAGGTAAACCCGCCAATTCCCAAGCCGCGATCTAGCGACAAAATATCCTTATTTTGTACTAGTTTTTATCTTTAGGTACCTACTCAACGTATAAAAAAAAATATCTGGAAAAAAATACCCTTTAGTTTTTTTTTTTTTTTTTAAATGGAGTGTCATCTATAGGTGACACTGGGCGTTATTTGTAGTATGAACTGAGTAAAACGGTATGAAATTACCGGCAAAATATCACTTTCATTATAAGCTTGAATCATAAATAATAATTTGTTAAAATTCGTCAAGTGCGTGTTTTTGACACGCACTAAGTAATGTCACCTCAGTGAAAGTGTTAATTTATGATTTTTTGGCTTGTTTTTTAAGTACAGTGAGAATACAGTCCTCTTGCGTTTATTCAATATATGCATGTACAACTCTATAATTATTATATTATATGGTTCCCCACTATAATCACGCAACGAGATTAATATGTCATCCTTCGGTGACATAAAAAATACGTATCAAGTACAAACTGTAAATCAAGGACTTTGAGTTCCTAGGATCAAAATGAGGAAAACTAGTTGAAACTCTTTCGCTGTTTTTTCTTAAAATTATTAATAATGGGACAGCTTCTAAAAATTGTTATCTTTGTCTAATAACTTATTTTAATACACACAGAGCCATATTTACATATTTGTGATAATTACATACTTACCGACAAGCCCACATAATTCACAGAAAAAATTATATACATATAGAATCCTATCAAAAATAGGGCCATATTGCACATCATTGTACTTTCTGCCCAACCGTAAGATGGCTCTCAGTGTCCGTTTTTTCGCTCATTTTATACCTATTCGTTTCGTCATAGTTCGTCCGTTTCCGCCATTTCAACAAAACAAAGGAGGACGTATAAGGCTGTATACACAATCAATGAAATAAGATTTAAGATTTAAGAAATAAGATTTAAGATTTAAGGAGTATGCCATCTAGTGACGTTGAATGAAACTGTTAACTTAACTGCTCATAAGTAAACGTATTTTGGTATTTTTGTACATCAGAATTCATGAAAAAGTAACGTTCGTGAAGACTATTTTGTCACTAAGTGAAAAAAATCACGAATTTTGACGTAAAAAAATACCTACATATTTATATCTATGACCAGTTACGTTAAAGTTCCATTCAACATCACTAGATGGCATACTCCTTAAATCTTATTTCTTAAATCTGAAATCTTATTTCATTGATTGTGTATACAGCCTAAAACACGTGAAACACGCTTTAGCGTTTTACACACAGATCAAATACACTAAAGATAACTATCTCTGTACAACGGTGCTAAACCACTATTTACATGCCATCTCTCGGTCCGGAAGAAAACAAAATTTTAGGAGCGCGCGTTTGAAATGCCACTACACTCAAATTTCATCTTACATTTTTACTCTTATACGCATATTTGTGATTGATATTTGATTTAGTTACATTGGAAAAAAAAAATTATTTTTAGAAAAGTACTACAAACGAGGTATCTGAAAATACAATCTAATAAAAAAAAACGATGATATAATAAATACGTTGTCTTTGTAATTTTGTGTTTCTAATAAAAAAATCGTAGTTAATATTTTTTAAACCTTTATTTATTTCTAATTTTTATTATATACATAATTAACTTTAATAAAAACAAGTCAAGTGCAAGTTGTGCTTGCGCTAACAGTGTTCCGTACAATCAGTTGTTTCTAGGAATTTTTTATAACGAGATATGAAGGTGGATAAAATATTTTTCCTAATAAATGAATTTTATTCCTAAAGTATAACCTATTTTTTGATTTCAGAACGATCGTGTTCGTATGTGTCACATCGTGAACGTATGTGTCCGGACTGTTATATTTTACGAAGTTTTAGTTATGACCACTGATTGTGAGGAACATTACTTAGTGCGTGTCAAACACGCACTTGACTAATTTTTAAAGCTGCCACCTACAGTTTTTTGGAAAAACTGTCTGACAACACTGGGATGTAGGCATGCCGTTTTTTAAAAAAAAATCTATTTTTGAATCGATTCGTAATTGCCAACAAAAGAATCGATACTTAAATTATCGATTGTATTCAAAATCGATTCCAAGAAATCGATTCAAATTTGCTGTTGCAAAAGTTGCGGTAATTTTTAAGTAAAAATTTATGTATAATTCAGAAAGATGAACTTTCGAAGTCTTTTTAGATGAAAAATATTAAGCCTGTACGTACTTAATTACCAACATTTTCTTAGAATTTTATTCTATGGTACAGAGATGAATCACAACATCACAACAAAGTTGACAATTTTTGTTTTCATTTGATATAAAAATGTTAAGTGCCCTGTAAACGATCAAATTGTTTGTCAAATTTTACGTGTTTGTCAAATTATTTGATAGTATGCAGCTTTGTCTGACGCGTTTGTCAAACAATCTACGTGTTTGACGTGTTTGACCAACAAGTTTGAAGGTGAGCGGCGGTGTTTGTTGTGTTTGTCAAACAAGCTCTATTAAATTGCCCCGAAATGAATAGCAAATATGACAAAATTTTTGCAAATCTCTGTACGAGCAACATTTTTTCCGTAATTTTCATTATTTATTCTATGTTTGGCCAAGTTTAATCTAACAAAATTATTTTATGGGGATCACTAGTGTGACAAACTACGGGCAAGTTTGTCAAATTTGTTTGAGCTTTGGTTTGATCGTTTAAGCTCTTGTTTGATGAAAACGTGAAGTTTGACAAACAAATTTGTCAAACAAATTTGATCGTTTACAGGGCACTTTAGTCAAATTCATATATATAAAGAAAATGACTCATATCAAAAATAAAGTTTTGTCACATATAAAAGATATAATTTCTACTATCCTTTTTCAATATATTAGATAGTAGATCTTCTGAGAGATAGCTATATTACGAGTCTGTCTAAGAGATACATTTATGAGAATGACTCATTTGCAGTTGTCGTTGCTTTCTCTATAATTGTATAAATATTATCTAAATTGTACTAAATGTTGAGAAGTTTTTATTTAATAACATACAAAGTTTTTTTTATAGATTAAGGGATAAAAAAAAATATGAAAGTTTTTTTTTTGCTTTAAATTTCCCGCATAAACTTTATTGTTTTGTATATGGTACAGTTGTCAGCAATTTGATTTGAAATGCATAGACAACTGATTATATGCATTTGATGCGTTTGATGCTTAAAATTTAATAATCGTAATAGGTACCGATAATAAATATAAATTAATAAATAAATAGCAACGTATAAATAAAATAAAAAAGCAATTTATGTTTTGAAAAAAAAATCGTTTCGCGATTTCCATAAAATAAAAATCGATGTGTGAATCGATCTCAAAATCAATAATCGATTAAAAATCGGTTTCCATACTTCCGATTAATCGATTTCTCGATTTCTCGATTTATCGATTAAAAAACGACATCCCTACTGGGATGAGGTTTTATTGTTTTTAGGTAGAAATTCGCTACCCAGTGCTGTACAAAATCTATTCTTCGACCGACGATGGGAATCATTTCTTTAATAAAATCACTAGAAAGATATTTGTTCTAATAAAAAAGAAAATTAAACATGTAGTAACGAAAAACAGATAATTTTCGATATCATATTTTTGCACACTGTTTTTAAGGTTGATAAGAAATTTAAGAGGCAAAAAAATTTTAATGACAGCTTCTTGAAAATTTGACAATTTATTATTGAAATAATAAAGAATGTCCTGTCGAATTTTGAAGTCGATCTTGTTCTTAGTTAGCGAGTAAAAAATCTTGGAAGTTACACTTTCACATAGGTTAACACACATTTATATAAAAAGCTGTATCTTGACAGTCAGAAATGTTCGTTTTACAAAAAATATGCATAGCAATTATCACAGGTTTATGAATACCTGCACCAAGTTTCAAAACAGTCTTGTTCTTTGTTTCTGAGATAAAAATCTTTATATAAGTAATATTAATATTAAAGTTATTGAACATTGTAATCAGCTGCAGTAAATATGGCAATATTGCTCTATGACAAAGAAGCGATGATGGCGCGCACAATTTGAACATAGTATTACACTTTTATAAAATATACACTTTATAAAATATATACTTATATGTTTATACACTTTTATAAAATTTATAATCTTAATATTTTTCTTTTAAGTTAAAATTATTGTTATTCTTTAAAAATTTAAGATATGTATAACACATTTTCTTTATTTCATTTTCTAACACATTTAGTACATATTCCTTTATTTTGAGTGACACGAATTTTGTTATTAATTTTGCTTTATAATATCGTATGTAATTGACTTTTTTGCTATTTTTTTCATAATGTCCGAACTTTTAAAAACTTTTAAAAGTCACTGTCATTATTATTTTGTATTTTTTTTCATAATGTCCGAACTTTTAAAAACTTTTAAATTCACTGTCATTATTATTTTGTAATTTTGATTTTTTTGGAGCATCGTTGTTGAGAAACTAAACTATTTAAATTTCACTAACGACAAAATTTCATTAACAAACTGTAATAAATTATTTAAACTTTTTGGTTAGGTTGACATTCAATTTAACATCAACATTCAAAAACCATAGAACACTAGACGCAAGGGGTCAAACTAGAATGTCTACCAAATTGTGCCCGCTGTAATCAATGAGTGACGTAATACAGCACCCTTACAATCACAACACACGATGTATGGACACGAATATACCAATGTGTTAGTAATATATTTTGATGATTATATATGACGGGCCGAAGGGAAAAAGGGAGCAAGTCATATTTTTTTGAAAAATGAGTTATTGATTGATTGTTGTAGTTCTTCAAGAGTATTATCACGTGTTATAACAATTTATTGGAAAAACGGGTCAAGTCACCTAAAAAAACCCGTTCGCAACTAGAGGCAAAGAGGGAACAAGGGGTCAAGTCGAGCGCGTAGAGGGAACAAGGGGTCAAACGAGCGCGTAGAGGGAATAAGGAGTCAAGTCCACAACTTTTGTGTACTGTTGCTGACTTGGCTTACAGCTGTTTCTCAAATAAACAACACAATGTTTATAACGTTTCTTTAAGTTTTATTGATCTCCTGAAAAAATTGATTACAGTGACTTAACCCCTTTTTCTCCCTGGCCCTTCATATGCAGTTCGCATACTATATACTATGATGGCCACCGTAAGTTACCACCAGTCAACAATTAAAAATAAATTTATTTATTTTAAGAAAGATATCCCTTTATTTTGAGAAATTCTTTATTCAATAGAGACACACTTCATATTTTTTTTCTGTTTAAATTTCACGAGTTGATTAAAAAAACATGATTTTTATTTTGACGTGAACACCACGGCAGTCAGTAACAGACTAAAACAGTAATGGTGTAAATTGCTAGTTACTGCAACTTTAAGATTTCACTTTTTTATACGTAGGCTTGATCTGTCTCATCTGTGACTGGAAGGAATACAACTATCTCTTTTCTGCAATCACTTATGGGTATTTATGTGCATTTTGCAGAACTATGTTGTCATTCACTTAGTAGCTACCAATGGGTGTGTTTCAATCGTTGTCATATTGTTGCCGTCATGTTGACACGGTATACGTGCATGATGCGTGCTACATGCATGTTATGTATATGCGTATGCAAGACACCCATACACACAACCATCCATCGCACTAACACACACAATTTCGCGTACACATATATAGCCAGTGATGGGCGTTTACGTGTAAACAGTCGGTGTTTACGTTTACCTTGTAAAGAGATGTAAACAGAGTAAACAACCGTAAAGTAAAGTCAACACGGTAAACACGTAATGAGTCATAAATTACACGTAATTTAAATTTAAAACTTTAAAAATAAAGTAAAAAATGGCAGTTCCCAAAAGGAATATATATATATATATATATATATATATATATATATATATATATATATATATATATATATATATATATATATACAGAATTAAATTTTCAATTAAAAAAAGAAGGGAGAAAATATAGTGCTTTGTGTTTAATTTGTAAAGAGTGTGATAGTGCTTTGTCCAATGTGGCCATCCAAAGATTGAAAGTGCATAGGTTAGAAAAAAATCTGATATATTAAAATTTTCATTTTTTAGTTCATATTTTGTTCAATTGAATTTTGAATTTGTTAATAAATACGAAGTTGTGAAAAATAAATATGAAGTTATAAAACACATTTTTGGGTTTTGCTTATTAAGTAATGTAATTCTTTTATTATTACAATTTACAATCTAATTTTTAACCTGTTTACGTTGTTTGCGCTGTTTACATATTTACATCCAAAAAATATGTTGTAAACAGAAGTCGTGTTTACGTGTAAACTATGCTTGTAAACACTGTAAGCAGTTTACGCGCCCATCACTGTATATAACATATTGGTGGGATATTTTCTATCCTTTGTCGTTACTCTGGTTTCAGTAGTATAGAGATACCAGCGTTCGTTCTGTGATATTCTGTGGGAAAAACTGTTAAAACTTTACACTGTTGCCGTACTTTACACATCATATTGTGCATTGTTTTAAATACATTAAAAATATTTTAGATTATAAAAAGTATTGGAAACAATCAAATTTGAAATATCATTATTAATAACTGTATTTCTTTTAACAAAAAAAAAAAACATAATTTCATAAGTTTTAACGGCATAAGTTTCATTTATTTAAAGTTGGCAACCATTACGGTATCCTATGTATTTAACATAGGACAATATAGCCAACCTAACCTTCCCCCCTCCACTTTCTTAAAAACCTTAAATGGAATATTATTAATTATTAATTTGTTTTTGAACGAACCGATATTAATTCTGTTTAAACATATTTCATCAAACCCGTGAAGAGTTTGACTGCAAATCCATTTTTTTTACACTGTAGAAATTCTGTTTAATTAGGTAAGTATTGTTACATTCTCGCATTAATTTTTAATAAAAATATTTCAATTTAATTAAATTTCTTCAAAACGTTAATTTTAATATACAGTAAAATGTGTCCCATTTTACTGTAATCCGAGTTATCCGCACATACGGTGTTTCTTTGCCTAGTTATACTATGGCCGTGTTCCATTAAGGACACACAACGACACTGTGTAACACAATGCATTTGTTTTTTTACAAAAAACTAATTTTTTTAAATTTTATGCTAGACTAACCTTTTAATTGCATTTAAAAGCATTTAAAATGTTAGTATTGCAATAAAATTTTTTAAAAAAGTAGTGTTTTTTGTGAAACATCAAATGCACTAGTAAGTGTTGTTTGGGATTTCTAAATGGAACATGATCGATATGTATAAGTAATATTTTTTTTTCATTACGTTGCACAAACTGCATGTTAATAATAATGACAAGCGAGATAGATTATATATACAATTGATCTATATTAGAAGGATAAAAGATACAATGTACAAGGCGACTGTACAATTCATAAAGATAATATGCAACAAAAAATAAACAAGAGCACAATATATTTGTTTGTAAAAAAAAAAAAAAAATAGCTTTCTTTTATGAAAACGCAAAATTGCTGTAGTCATTTCTTTATGTATTTTTCACATATAATGGTGAAAGTGTTAATTTATGATTTTTGGCTGGTTTTTTTATTTTTTAAGCACAGTGAAAATACATCCCCCTCTTGCATTTATTAGTACATGCATGTGCAACTCATTAATTATTTTTTATATTTTATTATTATTATTACCGATTGCCACCTCTCTCAAATTTTTGATAACAGACCTGTGTTATAATATCACCGAAGGAAGGATGTCATCCTTCGGTGACATAATAACAGTAATAACAGTACCTACTTATTAGACATTTTTATAACAGCGAAAATACCACAAAATACACTCACACACAATAAAATAGCAAATCGTTTGAAACAACAGAATTAATTTGACCGTTAACATAACTTCAGTGTTGCCATATTAAAACCATGAATACTACTAAGTATTAAAATTTTAGTCGTAACACATTTATTTTTAAAATTTGTTTGTTATACCTATTGTCAGTAAAAAAAAATTCACAAATCATTGTCACCTAGAGGTGACACTGGGAATTCTCGAGTTAAATTGCAATTTACGTCCGTTTTTCTGATATTTTTTCCACAACAAATACCACGTTTGTATTATTTTTATTTTAGCTGTGCTATGTGAAGGTAGAATCAGAAAGATAAGGTAAATTAAGATGTTTCAATTTTAAACGCAACCTTTTTTCAGTGGGTTATATGCATTAATTTTTAAAATTTGTTCTTGACAAAATGTGTTATTCACATTTGTTGAAACAACTATGATAAAATCTATCAGTTTTATTCATAAACTAATCTACTAGTGGTATATGTACTATTTAGGTTATGTTTAAAAATTTGTGGGTAAAGTTTTAAAAAAAAAAAATATATTTTAATGATCTATAAAACATTTTATAGTTTTGGAAATTTCGGATAGCTTTCAGGATTTGTGAGGACAAAAGCAACCACCGCAAAATTAGAGAGCAAATCTATTTTTCCGTCGCAACATCAAAAAGAGTTGATCTTCTTTTAATAGATAAATAACTTATTAGGAATATTGAAAGTGACGTAAAACTTCTTATCAACTGGCTATTAAAAGTCTATGTTTTAAGGGCAGATTCGCTAAAAAAATAATAATAAATCGATTTTTTTCTTCATAATTATGTTCCTTACGGTGTTAGAAATAATCTCGTAGAATTTTATTTTTAAAAAAATGAAAAATCAAATAGTTATAAGCATTTAAGTATACGCACTTTACTATAATTCAATTAAAAAAAAAAAAAACTTTAAATGTTATTCTCTTGAAAGTACGTTTTTTGACATGGTTACCCATGTATCTCAAAAAATATTTAAGATATCGACATTAATCAAAGTGCATATTATTCCTCGATACCGTCATTTTGGTAGGAACTAGAATCTTTTGGTTCCGTAATATATATTCAAAATGGCGGCTGTTTATAGTCGAGAAAAAGCGGTGCTTTTTGAAAATTTATTTTCAAGATGCGATTTCTCGCTGGTTCTTTATTTTTTTTTCCTTAGATCCTACTTATTGCCATGACTGCATATGTATATTTTCAGAAAATTCTTGATTTTTCGTTTTTGGTCCACTGAGGATTTCAGAACGTGAGAAACCATCAAGGTGGAAAAATTTCGTATTTAGGTATTGTTGAATTTTTTTCTCATATTTTTTTTTTTTTTTTTGTAATCTTAAGACATGTAAAAACAATGTTGTATATTTAGTTTTTTAATAAAACATTTATTTGTATAAAATATAGTATATTGTGCGATCAGTGCGGGAAATTGTCGATTGCCCACGAAAGCGGAGTTGAGCGCACGAACGTAGTGAGTGCGCTTATTCGCTTGAGTGGGGCAATTTTCAATCCCGCACGAGTTGCACATACTATTTTTTATTACGAATTTTACATACTTTTTTCTATTATTATCACTATTTTTGACATTTTTATTACTTTTTAAAATAATATTTTTAAGTGTTCGTCTTTTTTTCAAAATTAATTATCGTTTAAATTACTCTGTGGGTGGTTTCTATAGAAATAATTATGAAATATTTATTAAATGAAAAACTAAGAGGCGGTTTTGCGTGTTTTGATTAAATTTTGCGTGTTTTATTGTCAATTTGCGTGTGGAAATTTGCTTTCCACACGCAAAAAAGTATGCGGGAAGAGTACAGTGGGCAAACAGCTGTTTTGCGTACAGAAATGTGTGCGCCAAGTTAGTACTTCTCCCGCATGAGTAATAAAAAATAATAATAAGTTCTATTTTTGATGTTTTTTTCTTTTTTTGGTGAATCTCTCCTTAAGTTATCTTTCTAGTTGGTTTTTGTTTATACTTTTCCCTTTTAGCTTAGAATTTTAGTAATATTTGCACTTGTGGAAGTTTGTGTTATATTGAAAAATACCTAGTGCAACATTTGATGCAAAACGAAAACCTACTTCTTACAATCTTCACAAAAAAATTCAGTATTCGACAATCCCCCGTTCAATTCTACATCAAAAATTTTGTCAAACGGTTTTGTTGAATAAAATTAATATTTTCGAGTCATAAATGTTGCAAGCATCATCAAGGATTTGCCAATACTTACCCTATGCTTGTTTATATATTTCATGTCCGCTTATATGAATATCGCCATTCGTAATGATATCTTACCGCGACGTATGTGTGTTCACTTGTAAGTACGATTAAAAACAAATAATTTGCCTACGGCTATGATCCGAAGTAATAAGTTCCAAACCAAATTCATAGTAATAATATCTTAATTAACGTTGAGAGCCACTTAAATGATGCAAATAAATCAAATGGCTCAGCGTATGTATTTAATTTAACTAACATTTTATGTTATCTGATTGTAGCTTAGTATGCTCCGCTAAACTACAGCCTCTTTGCCCATTACATTACCAATTACTAATGCAAATTATGTGGGTTTTTTTTTTAAATAAATTTTACTTCTATGTATGTATACATACATGTATGCTTATTACTTGGGTACTACTTACAAATTTTTTTTTCAAATTTTAATTGAATTATTTTATAATTAGAGAGGATTGAAAAAAAAAATAATTATTTATTTTTACTATAATCGAACGTATAATTTATAATTTACTGGCGGAGAAATTTTTCAATCGGTTATTTCATTAGAATTTTTAATATTTAATTTATTCACATAGTTATTGCCGCAGAAGACTTGGATCTCAGTAGCCAGTTTTTTGTCAGTTAATAATAATACGGTACTTGACTGTATTCAAAATTTGTTTTAAATGTTGAATAATTTTATGTATTGTCCTTAAATATATTCAATTTTAGTAGTGACAAATAAAAATATTCTTTAGTTACTTAAAAATTCGATTTCGAAAATTATAAATTTTTAGCCTTCATTTAAATGGTTAAAAACGCAGTGATATTTGAAAATGACGTCATTTTTTAATAGCAGATCTTATTATTTTAGTTACGGTTTGTCTATGACAAATTGCATTTTCATTGTGACATTTTTACAATTCTAATTGACCAAGAGAAGTTGTTTTTCTTTGTAATTTATTTTGAACTTTTTGGTTTGCAATTAATTTTGCACTCAAAAAAGATTGATGGAAGGAATACATCGTCACTTAATACGTAAAATATCCTTATCAACTTGTTTTAAATATTATGTTAAAAATGCTTTTATTTATTGCTACAATTTTAAAGTTACGTTTTCTTAAAGTGCATTTAATACTTGTAGGGCTTCATGAAAATCTTACGATGATGATAAATGAAGAAGATAACAAAGTAGAAAGTTGTAAATACCACTAAAACTAAGCATGATGACTGCTGAATATTGTGTACAAATTTGAAACCGTGTTGACAAGTGTTGATATGAATGAAAGCGACATCTATTTGAGTTAAATCGTGACGTCATTGCATACGTCACTACGTCAAATCGTTTTTCCCGCCAATTTGTTCATTTAAAATTGAACAATGGTTTTTTTGAAGATTTTAAAAAATTTAACAAAAATGAACTAATTTATACGTAAGAACAAAGCATTTAGAATCATTTCTCAATTGCAGTCAAGTACCCTATTAAAAAAAAACTGTTCCTATTTGAGTCACTTTTTGAGGAAGACTCAGTTCACTTCGTGTTCCAGTGCACTTATGAAAATCAGAGAAGTCTTCGATATCAATAAAATCTTAACTAGATTGTTAGATATTAAACAAGTTCTAAGATCACAAGTTAACTTTTGAGTTTCACCTCATGGTCAGGAAGAGTATCGGAAAATTTTGTAAATTAACATTTTTAATAAAGAACACAGACCCAAATCACTGAATTTTACTTTGACTAGGTAGGGTAAACGGTATAGTTATTGGACGTTGACAGTTATTGGACAAGACACTCTCTTTTGAAGATTATAAGGCTTATAGCCTAGTAAAGCAAACTTCCTGATTTTTTAGTTAAGCAGAACCTTCTAGTACCTACAGAACTTGTGGATTTCGGAAATACACCAGAAATTAATTAATTAATGAAATTTTTGTCCAATAACTGTATTTTTCTACACGCACAACTTTAATATTTTTTTTTTCAGAGACTTACCCAATATATAATATGAAAGTTTTATATGGTACATTAAAATAGGCAGGTCTTACTTTATTTATGAATTTTTTCGTTAAAAATAAAGCTACAACACGTACTTTTTCTGTACTTTGTTTTGAAAATTTTTCTTAACTGTCTAATAACTATACCATTTACCCTACATATATAAGTATTCTTTATAATTAAAAGGTATCCATTACCATGTTGCCAATAATAAATTTATAAAAATTTTTGGTTTTTTCCTTTTAATGGTCGGTGTATTTACTTTATTAAGGAATTAGATTACATACTCAAACAGATTACTAGATAATAACCACCTTGTATACACACCACTTCCATTAAACACTATAATAATTATTACGTTAGGAAAAATAAAAACCTCAGCTTCATTTTTCCTAACGATTCAGTTAGTCTCGAAAATTAACTCAATTTAGAATTTATATTTAATTAGTGAAAAATAACAAAGAAAATATTTTCATGGATTTTCGCAAAGTAAATCTTTCAAATGTTAATTAATTAAAATTTATGTTTTTTATTTTTAAATTCTTTTGCCACTTTTTTTTTATTATTTTATTTTTGAATGAAACCAGTATTATACATTTATATGTATGTGCCTTTGTACATACATAACACCATAATGTTAAAAAAAACGCCGTGAGCAGCGGGGCCCCATCACGGTAGTCGAATTTTCCCCTTCATCTTCGGTATTGAATGTCTACAAGCGAAATCTGAATGAAAGTCTACAACCGAATTGTCATTTTGTTGGTTTCAAAACTGGTGATGAGTGTTCGGCTGATCGAGGCTTTAAAAAAAGGTTTTAAGTATTTAAGGGCTGTATCTCAGTAAATTTCAATTTTGTGCCGAAAACAGGTAGCAGAAAAAAAGCCAACACAATTCGTACGAGGACATTCCTGCCCATGTTTATCCGCTAATTGCCTTTATGTTTTAGTTTTAAAAATTAAAAAAGGACCTAAAATAGTAAACTGGAAGGCCTTTATAAAGATATTTTTTCTTTCCAAAAAAATCCAAAATTTCTATTTTATAAATACTAAAAATCCAAAATTCCTAATTTATAAATAAACAGTGACTTTAATAACATTTTTAAATTACTTAATATGTATGTATTTCATTTGTCATAAAAGTAAGTTCACTTTTTTTTAAATTTTTTAAAATTACTATTCGCCTACTTGTATTTAGAATAAACATAATGCTTTTAAAACACATTTAACAATAGCATTCAATTCCGATGTAAAAATGGGAGAAGTGGGGGGAAAAGTGATGCGGACTCCCTACAAGGTACTAGCTGGATACTAACTGAATACACGTACAAAATTTCAGCCCTCTAGGTTTCCTTATGGAGTCTTTAGACGTGTTAGAAAACAAGCAAAAAAATTAAGGAAATATTGGCGTAAAAATCGTGGGGGTAAGGGTTAAAAGTTGAAACCTCCAAAAAACAGTGTCTGGCTATTAGCTTAACCTGTACACCAAATTTCAGCCCTCTAGGTTTATTTGGGGAGATTTTGACCCGAACGAAAGTGTTAAAAAACAAGAAAAATCATGTTCTTTTGGGTATAAAAATGGTGGGGGTAGGGGTTAAAAGTCGAGACCCCCAAAAGGCACCCCCTTGATACTAACTCAATCCGAATACAAAATTTCAGCCCTCTAGGTTTATTCGGGTGACCTGTGCGAGTGGTACAAACTTCGAAAACGTCGAAAATGCATGAAATTGTAGCTTAAAAATGAGGTGGGTGGAGGTAAAATATTAAAACCTCCAAAAAGCACAACCTAGGTACGAACTTTATCAACACACCAAATTTCAACCCTCTACGTTAATTCTGGGGGGCTGGGGGCCTGTTAGATCCAGCGAAAATCGTTTTTCCCCCCTCTACTCCCACCATATCATCCTAGGAAGCTGAATTTTGGATATGTTGTAGATAATTGACCGAAACATTATTTAAAACCGGTTTGGAAAAGTTTTATTGCTTTTCCGCCCCCCACCACCCCCTTAAAGGTCGGGTCCGAAAAAAAATTTGCCCAAAATTTGACCCCACTTTGATAGTATTGTTGTGCATCGGAATAAGCCCCACTTACCAAATTTCATCTCTTAACTTCCATAGGGGGGCCCTACACATATTAAAAGGTTGCGGGAAAATATATATATATATATATATATATATCAGACATCTTTTTTTTTTACATAATCGTGTTCTACGGGTCCGAAAACGGATAGCGCCCCTGGTCTCGCCTCTCGCAGCTCTTATCGTATAGACTGTATAAGTCTAATTTTTCGGAGAAAATTCGACTAATAAAATTTTAAAAATTATTTATACCTAATAACATACAAATAAGTAAGCAAGTGTAAAAAAATTATTTATACAAAATAAATTATTAAAATTTATGCTAATTTATGATCCGGAAAATTACATTTGTTTGTTTTTAATTACCTCGCTGATTTTATTGTCGATAAATTTTCTACAATTTTTTTGCCACAGTTCATATATATGTAATTGGAAACTTGAAAATTTTGGATGTGGATGATCCAACTATATGTAGACTAGGTGGTATGGAAACATTGGTGGTGAAAATTATTCCCACGGAATTTTTTTATGAAATCTTTTTTTATACAAAGTTTTATGTTGATCAGATTGTTGGCTAAATAGGTCAGATTTTTTCTAAACCAAAATTGTTAAAAATAAAGGAAAAAGAATAACATTTTTAAATTTATTTCATTTTTTTGGGAAGCAGTAATAAGGCCCGATCCACATTAACGCTCCGCTCTCAGACTAATGAGTCTATTCACATCATCGCTTTGATATCGGTCCCATATCAGTCACGGTTCGCTCCTACTCCAATGCCACTCCAATATCAATACAACCCAGGTAATATTTTATCGGAGCGATATCAGACTTGTTATGGCTTGTGCCTATAGTGTAAACACTTTTTTGATTCCACTCCACTCCGCTTGCATTCAGTTCTTATGAAAAGATGTTTGTATCGAACTGAGACCGAACTAGGAGCGTACCCAGAGCAGCATTATAATGTCAATAGAGAACGAATAGGTACCAACATGATATCAGCACTGTAATATGAACACAACAAGATTATACCGAATCGGGAGCTTAGTGATATCGTACCGAGAGCGGAGCGTTAATGTAAATCGGGTCTTCAAGTCGTTAGCTTTCAGAGATATAATAATAATTGTTATTTTCAAAGTTATAAATACTTTAAATTGAAGTAATCACATTTTTCAGTAGTCTTTAAAATGTAAGATATACCCACATTAAAAAAAAATAAATAAATAAAAATAAAATAATTAAAGAAAAAAAATTTTAGATTATATAAAAAGTAGCTCTATAAATTTTTCATGTTTCTAATTTTTGATTCTTAGAATTTAATTTCTTAAAATATTTGAAATTCATTTGAAAAATTCATAGAGATCATTTTTTATGAATAATTATATGCTCTAAGTCTTCTTAATTTTTTTCTTTTTTTGTAAAATTTATATTTTACAATTTTTTTAACTTAAATATTTCATAGCTTCGGAGATATCAATTTTATGGTAAAAGATAACAAGACGGTTATTGTACCAAAAAATGTATACCCAATTTCAAATACAACTGAGCATGAGTCATCTTTAAAGAATTAAATAATTATTTTATTCGAAACAAATCAATCTTCTATTCTATTCTAAAAACAAACTGCAAATTTAAAATTTACGAAAGTGCAATAGTGAAAGAGATAAAGCCAAAAAGCGGAAATTCTTTACATTCACAAGTGATGAATCATGGTTAAATTTAAGTGAAATGGATAGAATAAATCCGAATATATTAAAAAATCCGAATATATTACTTTTATTCTTATTTTTTTTTTCTTTTTTGAGCAATTCGAGTATAGAAAATTTTAACTAAAGTTTGCAGCAAAATTTCATGGGAATTATTTTTGCCACTCATGTGTTCATACCGTTTTATTTGAACATTATCTATATCACAATATAAAGCCGCTGCTACACGATGCTACGAACACCTTCCAACATTCGACGTTGGATGGTTCATAGCATCGTGTAGCCGTTGTTCGAACCTACGAGTGTCCAATGTCGAGCGTCAAACATTCGCATTTGGTCGTGTCCCGTTCGATGTCGGTATTCTTGCACCGAGTCAAAGGGATGCTTCGAACGTTTGAAGGTCAATGTTGGTTGCGTTCGTTGGTTGCGCATGACTCGTTCATGTGAAGAGAGACAACATCAGTGTATAACATTAGAGATAACATCAGACAGATAACAGCGTTGTCGACTGAGTACCAACACATCATCATTCGTATTGGATCAAACATTCGATTCACCGTGTAGCAGATACATTCGTCGCATCAACTATCGAACTTAATTGCCTCAAACGTTCGATCGAACGTTGGAAGGAACGTTCGTAGCATCGTGTAGAACCCGCTTAAGTCTGAATTTTGAGATATGTTATCTGTGGAAATATTGTAATGTGTATAGTATTATTAGATACATTTCAAAATGTTGCTGATATCAGACAACTTATTGCTATTTGTAGTTTCCGTTCGATTTTACAACGCTCCCACCATAATATTTATAGAAGTACATAATTAAAGTATTAAACTTGTATTTAATCTATTTAAAAAAATATATATAATTTCAATATACATGTCACAAACTTATCATTTTATCTAATTATTGAAGTGAACTTAATAATTACAGACTCTACAGTGCAGCATCTGTAAGTTTGGAGTAATGAGAAGCTGTCATATTCAATAATATTACTTTTATCACGCAAATTGTCGATTATATAATTATTGAACATATGTAAGTGCACATCCGTTGATGAAATGAATGAAGCACTTGGTTATGTGATGCATTTAAATATCTTCGAAGAAAAAAGTATCAATTAAGTTATTATAATTATTTTATAGAAAAAAAAAACTATTATCTGCCTATTTGTTACAAAATTTAACGACTGGAAAAAAATATGATAATTTGCGATGAAATTGTGGCGTAATACTGATATGAAAAAGAATTTTAAAATAAAAATAAAATTTCTAAACAGGGACAAATGCAACTTTTAGAATAGGGGAGGCCCCATATCTGCCATACCAATTGATTAAATTGATGAATTATTTAATTGTAATTGTTTGCAATCCTACAACAAGTTAATGCAAATATTTTTTGCTTCTTTAGAAGATGGGGAGTTGATTACCACTCATTAGATTTCTATCTCGTATACACAATGCAGGTAGACTGACCTAATATTTCTGAAATAATTGTTACTCAGCATAAACGAAATAATTTTCAATGATCTTTGCTACATAAATTAAGCCATTCTATCAGATCAAATTTGTTAACGATCATTGTAATAATCGCAAAACGCTAGGGATTCCAAAAGAGTTAGTCATAAGCCCATTAGCCACCCTCGTGGATCTGCTTCGACTCCTAAGGAATTTTTACTGTGAGAAATGTATTAAAAACAAAAAAAAATTCTCTATCAAATTGCTTATTAAAATAGTAAAAAAAAAAAAAAATAAATAAAATAAAAATGAGCCGTTACAGTGACGTAGCAAGCGGATGGCTCGTGCCAGGGGCACCGAAGCAGACATATCACCTGATTTTGATACTACACAGTAAAAAAATTTGTGTTCTGTGTGAAAGAAACTAGTGGTTAAAATTTATTGTGTTAAATATGTAACACAACCCCGCGTTAATGTAATAATTCGTGCTTGTGTTAAATGAAAATATTAACACAAATTTCGATTTAACAGAATAAAAATGTTAACCTGTTTTGTACAACAAAGAAGTAACATAATATTTGTGTACAGCAAAAGAATGTTATAAGTAGGTAAATTAGATTAGAATATATATCTACCAAAATATATATATTAAAAAAGATGGGAGTAGTTCTTATTATTAAACAAAACCGAAAAATTGTAAGCTTTTTCAGTTATTGACGAATATAATTTTATTAAACATTTAAAAATGAAACAATTTTCTTACATTTTAAGGTTATTTTGTTACAGATTCAGTTATAAAAAATTATGTAAGCTTACGTACATGTGAGGTTGTATATTATATAATACAATCTCAAATAAGCTTACATGATTTTTTTAACTGAATCTGTAACCTTAAAATGTAAGAAAATAACCTAAATAACCTTAAAATGTAAGAAAATTGTTTCATTTTTAAACGTATAATAAAACTATATTCGTCGATAACTGAAAAAACTTGCAATTTTTCGGTTTTGTTTAATAATAAGAACTACTCTCATCTTTTTTATTACATATATTTTCGTAGATATATATGGACACAAGTAAGAATTGTTACAAAGAACTGACTTACTTTGCGTTTTTTATGTCTAATTTGTAATAATATATGAACAAAATCGTTATAACTTTTGACGACTTTCAAATATCATCTTAAGCTTCAGTGGAATTAAAATATTGAATAAAAAACTTTAAAGATTAACTCTGATAAATCTGAAAAAAAAAATACAAAATGTATGTCCTCTGGCGTGTTAAATCATTGACACAAATCTTGTGTATAGATTTGACACATATGCTTTGTGTTAAAATAACACAAAAAATTGAGTGAACCGTTCTAAAAAAATTGTTCAAAAACATAGACTAAGATAAAATATACCCAATTTCAAATACAATTGAGCATGAGTCTCATCTTTAAAGAATTAAATAATTCTTTTCTGCAAATTCAAAATTTACGCAAGTGCAATAATGAAAAAAGATAAAGCCAAGAAAACGGAAATTCTTTAAATTTATTATAAGTGATGAATCATGGTTAAATTTAAGTGAAAGGGACCATAATTATTAACATATATGGCTAAACTGGCTAACCTTAAACTAGGCTACAAGTTGAAAGTAAAAATATTTCATTTCTACAAGTCTGAGAAACAAAACTAGGCATCGTTTTCGCGTAATTCCGTGAAGTTCGATAAATCATGGCTCAGAAGCCCAGGTAGCTGTAGTTTGTGCAAAAGATTAGAAGAGACGTATAATGTGATTGTGGGTAGAGGGCGGATTTTTCAAGTTACTGAACCCTCCACCCCTCTTTTTATCAAAGAGGGGGCGCCACTTTAAAGTCTGACCAGGGGCGCCAGTCACCTCAGCTACGCTACTGAGTCCTTATGACGCCATCATTCAAATCGACAAATTTTAATAAATTCATCTGTTAAAGATATTAATAAATTCATCTGTTAAAGATCGTGCAATTTAGGTGGAGGTTTTTGATTTTAATCTTTTTATTTTTGACAGGATTGAGACAATGATATTTACAAAAATTAAGTTCTAAGAAATTGAACACTTTTCTTTAAGTAGTACATCGACATTTCGATGGAGAAAATGGAAAATGTATACTACAATCATTTTCCTAGAAAAATGTGTACAAACGTTCATTTGAATACGAGTCGCATCACTATTAAATTTCTCAATCTTATCTCAAAGTTTCAACTCTTCTTTGATCACTATCTTCAAAGATGTATTCAAGAAAATATTCTAATCTAAAGAACAGATAAATATCAATCAATATCAATTTTATCCATCATGATTTGTCGTGACCCACTTAAACTAAGTTCCAAAAAAAAAAAAAAAAAAAAAAACAATCACTAAACGTCAAAACAAAAACTAAGCAAAACGATTTGGCGATCAAATTTCATTGTCCGCGAATATATTTATTTTTTGTCTGTCTGGTCTGCCCATCTGGTGTACATGCAAAGTCGTAGTTTAATAATTTTATAAAATTTATGATAAATAAACCTTTACAAAATCCATGGGTGGTATCAATTTTTTTTTTTTTTTTTTTTTGTTTCAAAATAATTTTAAATTATAAAATAATTATAAAAATATACATTATATATTCAAGTCAACATTCTTTTGCATACGTTTAAAGGAATTACACAATAAATTATAATTTTTTCAAGCTGTTTTGATTCTTTTTTTTATTTTACTAATTTTTGCAATGTTTAATATTGATACGAAAACTTTTGATTAAAATATATTTTAGCTATATGTCATTCCAAGTATGTTTGTAAATCAAATGTTAAATTGAGTACAGGGAAAAAAATATTAATTATTTAACAGATATTTTTTATTTTTAGTTATCTTATTTGACCCTTGTTTCTTTCTGTGTATTTTTAATGACGTCTTTTTCCTCATTTACTTTATATTTTGGATTAAATTTTCACCAGATGTTACTTAGTAGTCTAATCACTCTAATCACTTATTATTCCACGAAGGAATTGCAGTTTTTCGAATAGATTTTTTGTCTACACGGAGAGAAAAATCCTATAATTTTTGTAGAGAAAATTTCAGAAAAATTACTATGCTCCCCTATAATCCGTGCGCGATCGACGACCAAAATAAAAAATATGTGCTAGCATGGTAAAATTTAATGTGGTGCTAACACAACTTTTATCACACTCTTATGCATGTATATTATAGTTTAATTCTTGTTGTCGTACTCTTTCATTTGCGCATCTGACTCGCGACCTTATATTAGTTGCACTGTACCTGTAAAAACATGTATACAAAAATGTAGGCCAACAATATAATTCTAATACATATACTAAAGATAGGTAAATAACAAAAAGATAAATTAAACGATGACATCATCCTAAGAGAGTGTAAAAGCAACTGACAATAGCTGCATCAAGGTGCGTGGTGCGAGCTGTCTGACAAAGTTTTTTCCACAGCCCACACCTATATGGTTCGCATGTAACCCATGTAACTCGCTGATTGAGGTACATTTCATTAGAGCGATCCCAACACAACCAACCTTCTTTCTGTTTTTTTTTCTTTCTATTATTAGCATGTTAGCATGGAAATTTTTTTAATAAACACAATTAAAAATTATTTTTTTGTCGGTAATGGAACTTTTTACTGTGCTGTTTTACAAATTTTACGGAGATAATATTACGAAAAGAACATTCCATCCTCTAAATTTTTTATGATTAATTATAATCTTTATATTTTTACCTTACAGAATTTAATATGTTCGTCCTTTACACGTCGATTATAGTGCTGAGCACAATAATTTTTATAGGAATTTTCTCTCCGTGTATTAGTAGTGATCATTTCTTGTCTTGAAAAGAAATAATATCTATGAACTAGCAAAAATACGACAGCGTAGCTGGAATATTTTTAGGTTGCCAGTTGTTCAAGTTAAATTGTTTTAGACAACAAATTTGAGTTTTAGGAAACACAAATTTATTCTGAAAAAATATTAAACACCTGTGTAATATTGTAAGATAATTTAAGGAATAAAATAAATTGGCATAATTCATTTTGTTATGTAATATTTCCTTTCTATGGTTTCCTACTATTTTTTTTTTTTTTTTAGTAATCTGTTTTTTTTTTTAAATAAAATTTTAGACTTTATAAAGCTTGATTTATACTATAGTGCCGCTCTTGGTTCGCTCTCGATAAAATATTCTTATAGAAGAAGCGCAAAGCGCATTCATATTTTTGCTAAGATTTAAGAACGGTTCCAGTTACGGTCCAACATCGATATATTTCGGAGAATATTTTATCGAAGCGAGATCAGATTTGTCATAATTTGTCACGAAAGTGTGAATATGTTGCCGATTCGATTTCACTCAGTTACCATCCAGTTATACTAATTATCAGGCATCGGATTTCTTTCGGATCAGACAGTTTTGCCTTTAGCATATGCAGGTTTACATATTGCACTCAATGTGACTAAAAGTTCAAAATATTCTCATAAAAACAACATACACAAGTTATATACACACATACATATGTGTATCAGAATATTATTTATGCGTATTTTATGTAAACATCCTTTTTTTCCTTTTATTTATTACCTGCATAATTGAAAAGTGCCACTGTAATTTTAATTAACTATCAAAAGTACTTTTGTTTATATTATCTATGTGATATGTGACTTGTCATTTAAATTAAATAAATTCAACTTTTTTTATTGTTTTCAATTTTGAGAGATAGAAGTATAGTTGCTTGTTAAAAATTTGTTTTTCAATAATAAAAAATCTTAGCAAATACCACAGAACAAATAGAACGAATACATCTGTCTCTTTTCTGCAATCACTTATGTGCTTTTATGCGCATCTTAGGCTGCTTAGTCCTCATTCATTCGCCAGCACTCAATGGGTATGTTTCAATTGTTGTTATATTGTTACCTCTCGTATTAACACGGTATATGTACGTGGTATACGTACATCATACGTACCACCACCACGTACATATTATGTATGTATGTATGCAAGACACTAATACACACAACATCCAACGGACTAACACACACAACTCCGCGTGCACATATATAACCTAGCGGGGGTTTATTTTCTATTAGCGAATTTCCAGAATGGAATTCAGCTATTACAGCCACTGTCATGACGCGACCTGAACTCGGGACCATGGCAGAAATTTGTTTTGAGGTCCCTAGGAACCGAAAATAATATTCACTAAAATTTATATATATATATATATATATATATATGTATATATATATATATATATATATATATATATATATATATATATATATATATATATATATATATATATATATATGTGTCCGCACGATAACTCTCGAACGAAATGTCCTAGGTTTACGAAATTTGGTGAGAACGTTGGAAGTCGAAAAATCTTGGATGAGTTCTTCAGCCAGACACGTCGGATGCCAGGAACATGGTTTTTGTTCTTGCAAAAAATTAGTTTTTTGCCAAAATTTCCACTTATTCAAAAATTTTTGCGAAATTTTTTTACACCATTTAAAAGAGAAGAAAAAATTACATAAAAAAGGTCTTTAAACTTTTTTTCTATGTCAACTAGTTTCCGAGAAAAACCTTGTTGTTTAGAATGTGATTATTTTATCGTATAAAGTGTGAATTTAATCACATTCTAACTAAGTACATATTCCACACAATATGGATATTTTGTATACAACATATATTATATGCATAAGATATCCTTTTTGACACGATCACATAATTTTATTGTGTTATATGTATAAGGGTACAAGACCATTTCATTATCCGTACTACCATTATGCGTACGGTTTGTGTGTGTTGTATATACATATACAGTCTACGTGAGAAAATTTTTAAAGTAAACAAAGATTTTTATGTAAACAAGTCTTAAATTTTAGCGAATTTCCAGAATGGAATTCAGCTATTATTTAACATATACAGGCGATTATTTTGAAAGTTAACATAAATATATGATAAAATTTCCAGAATGGAATTCAGCTATTACAGCCACTGTCATGACGCGGGGGGCATGACCTGAGCCCGGAACTATGACAGAAATTTGTTTTGAGGTCCCTAGAAACCGAAAATAATAGTCACTAAAACTTATATATATATATATATATATATATATATATATATATATATATATATATATATATATATATATATATATATATATATATATGTGTGTGTGTGTGTGTGTCCGCGCGATAACTCTCGAAGGAAGTATCCAATTTTTACGAAACTTGGTGAAAACATTGGAAGTCCCAAACCCTTGGGTGAGTTTGTCAGCCAGACACGTCGGATGCCAGGAACATTGGTTTTGTTCTTGAAAAATATTAGTTTTTTGCCAAAATTTCCACTTATTCAAACATTTTTGAAAACTTGAAAGTCGTCCAAGAATGGAATTCAGCTATTACAGCCACTGTCATGACGCGACTTAAACCCGGGACCATGGCAGAAAAATGTTTTGAGGTCCCTAGGAACCGAAAATAATATTCACTCAAAGGCTATTGGCGGATAAGCATGGGTAGAAATGCCCCCGCACGAATTGTGTTGGTTTTTTTCTGCTAACTGCTTTTGATATAAGATTACAATTTACTGAGTTTCAACCCTTAAAAACTCACCCTTTGGGGGTAAAAAATTACTTTTTGAAAATCACAAAAAATTTATAACTTTTTAGTGGCTTGACGGATTTGGCTGGAATTTTTATATGTTTTAGATACCTCTATAGTGTACCTCAGAAAAAATTATCAGCTTCAAAAAAAAATTATAAACCCCCCCCAAAAAAAAAAAAAAATTGTTTAATTTTTCAATATTTTTTTTCATCACCTTGTAGCTATAGTACAATCACCAAAATTTTTTTGCAGGCTTCCTACTATGACCGATATAACATATAATTTTTTCAGATTTTTTCTCCGGGTGCGTCATAGTTAAAAAAAAATAAAATGTCCAAAAAGATTTTTTTTTTCGAAGTTATGTTCGTTGTACAATCACAAAATATTTCTACAGGCTCCTCACTATGATTAATAGAACATATAATTTTTCCAGAATTTTTTTCCGGGTGCATCATAGTTAAAAAAATTGAATGTCCGAGAATATTTCTTGGAGATAGGCATAGGCTTCCGGGTACTCAATCGATTGGAAATCGTTTACACATTTTGAATATGTTCATAAAAACATTTGTGATTGCTTAGTTTTTGAAAAAAAAATGGTCGACTCAAATCTTCAAATTCCGCAATCAGCCAAACACTTTGGTGAAAAAAATTTTGGTGATTGTACCATAGCTACAAGTTGATGAAAAAAAATATTGAAAAATTAAACAATTTTTTTTTTTGGGGGGGGTTATAAGTTTTTTTTTGAAGTTGATAATTTTTTCTGAGGTACACTATAGAGGTATCTAAAACATAAAAATTCCAGCCAAATCCGTCAAGCCACTAAAAAGTTATAAATTTTTTGTGATTTTCAAAAAATAATTTTTTACCCCCAAAGGGTGAGTTTTTAAGGGTTGAAACTCAGTAAATTGTAATCTTATATCGAAAGCAGTTAGCAGAAAAAAAACCAACACAATTCGTGCGGGGGCATTTCTACTCATGCTTATCCGCCAATAGCCTTTATATATATATATATATATATATATATATATATATATATATATATATATATATATATACGTATTTATATATATATATATATATATATATATATATATATATATATATATATATATATTTGTATTTATATATATATATATATATATCTCCGCACGATAACTCTCGAACGAAGTATCCAATTTTTACGAAACTTGGTGAGAACATTGGAAGTCCCAAACCCTTGGATGAGTTCGTCAGCCAGACACGTCGGATGCCAGGAACATGGTTTTTGTTCTAGCAAAAAATTAGTTTTTTGCCAAAATTTCCACTTATTCAAAAATTTTTGCGAAATTTTTTTACACCACTTAAAAGAGAAGAAAAAATTACATAAAATACCCCTGTCGCAGCATCCTGCATAACATAGCGAATTTCCATTTACAAAAGTACGCTTTTCTCGGAAACTAGTTGATATAGAGTAATTGTAAATAAAAAATACCCCTGTCGCAGCATCCTGCATAACATAGCGAATTTCCATTTACAAAAGTACGTTTTTCTCGGAAACTAGTTGATATAGAGTAATTGTAAATAAAAAAAACCTTCTTTATGTGATTTTTCCGCCTCATTCCGCCAAATTTTTTTCACGAAAAATGTCCAAAACCCCGTAAACGTTTTCACGAAATTTCTTAAAAATAAGATATTTCGTTCTTGAGTTATCGTGCGGACACATTTATATATATGTTTACTAAGTGTCCGCACGATAACTCAAGAACGAAACATCTTATTTTTAAGAAATTTCGTGAAAACGTTTACGGGGTTTTGGACATTTTTGTGAAAAAAATTTGGCGGAATGAGGCGGAAAAATCACATAAAGAAGGTTTTTTTTATTTACAATTACTCTATATCAACTAGTTTCCGAGAAAAACGTACTTTTGTAAATGGAAATTCGCTATGTTATGCAGGATGCTGCGACAGGGGTATCTTTTGTGGTTACGCTCGTTTCCCTAGTATAGACATAGTAATGTTCGTTCTCAGCTATTATAGTGGACTGTCTAAATATTCAACAACTTTTCAATATATTTTACAAAATTTTTTTCCGATTTTTTGAATTTTCTTACTTTCGTCAAATAAAAAATGCTATTAGTATTCTAAATGATGAAAAATGTAATTTTTGACCAATTATATTCATTCAAATGTGCATAATTTAATGTAATTTAGTTGCAAAATTTTATTGAAATAGGTACGGTCCTGATCTGTCCGGAGAAACCCGGTACCTACTAATTATTATCAATTATATTATCAACCAGTACATTATATGGGCAACCAAAAACTGAGGTCCTTAGAAAAGGAAAATAACCAGGGCTGGGAAAAATGGTTCACAGAAACCACTTAAAATAGAAAATGGAAAATGGTTTCCAAAAAGGCATTTAAAATACAAAATGGAAAATGGTCTTGCTGAACATATTTAAAATTGAAAATGGAAAATAGTTATTTAAAATGGATTATAAAATGCAAAATTTTACTTTTATCATTATTTAGTTATATTAATTTAAAAAAAAAAAAAAAGGTACTGAAATTAAATACATAAAGGCAGTCTTTTGAGAAAATTTTGTAAAGTTTGCATGATATGAAAACGAAACTTAACTCTTCAAATATTGTTACTTAAAAATATTGTAAAATTTAATTCGGCCTTGACGTATTCAAACCTTGACGACACTACGGCTGCAACTTCTAAATAAAATTATGAAAATCATCTACTCGAAATACAAGAACATTTCTTATCGACGTGTCTTAAAGATAGTAGTACACAACTTGAGTCAGAAAAATTTGACTTAAGGGAACTCCAACTCTAGTAACAAATTTAACTTGAGTGACATTGCAACTCGAGTTATAAAAAAATTTGAGTCAATTAAATCAACTTACGTTTAACTTACCGTTTGTTAGACTTCAAGTCGTTCAATTCAAGTTCTATAAGTAATACTGTATACACATAAATTAGAGTATACATGTATTTTCATTTTAAATGTAAAATGGATTCAAATTTCCATTTTAAATACAAAATGGAAAATGGTTTGGCCGAACTAATTTAAAATAGAAAATGCAAAATGCCATTTTGTATTTTAAATACATATTTAAAATGAAATCATTTTAAATAGTTCCCAGCCCTGAAAATAACAATATATGTATTATTAATTAACTGATTAATATTGACGTTTTGTTTCAATTCATAGAATTCTTCAATTGAAAAGTTAAATTATATTTTCAATATTTGCAATTATTATACGCTAGGTTTTCTCTATTTTTATTTAACTTCTAACAGTGACGTTCTCAAGTGCTTTATAAGTACACATTATAGTTTAGAGCAAAAACAAATAGTAAACGACACTAGTGTGAATTTTATTCGAACGAAATTAGATCGAGAGCATATCGAAAGCAGCGCTATAGTGTGTAACGGTCCTAAAAGCACACAATACTTTAAAAAGCCATTATTTTTCAACGGAAAGATTATCTGTTTCTAGAAAATAATATGTAAAATACGACTACATTTTTGTTGTATATCAAGAAATGTAAAAGGATTAATGGAGTTTTGGTGTAAAAATTTTTATTTTACGTAAATTTCAGTAACAAAAATGTGGCTACCTGACACAAAAAGGCCAAGAAACAAAAAAGAACAATTATTGAAATCTATTTCCAATTAAAAATAATTTAATACAAAATTATTTTTCAATAGAAATCGTTATTCTTCAGCATCTTTACCTGATCAAAAATGAAGAGAAATATTTTTTGATACATGCGTTCTCAACATTTTTTTTTTCTTTTTTGTTTGGTTAAAATCAGACCTGCTAGTTATAACACTCAATTAATCCAACAAATATATTATAGACACTGTAGGGTATCAAAATAGTATTAGTAATTATTAGAAAAAAATGCTATCAAAATATAGAATTTATTTTTAATAGTTACAGTACATGTTAAAAAAGATGGTTACCAGTCTATACCAGTCAATATCATAAAGTAATACTTAACAAAAAGTAAATTTTGAAATTTTTCTTAAAATATATATTTATTTTCTAAGCCTGATAAATGTAGCAACATGCAATTAATAGGTTTTTAAAACACAACGTGTAGGACCAGAATTGCAAAACACCCGGAATACTCCGCGATGTCCCATTCGAGTCGCCGCGTGAAGGGTTCTTGTGAGACACCTACTGTCTCGGGAATCAAACCTGAAAGTGTACCTTCAGCGAAAATAAGTTTTAAAAGTACATCCTAAAGATAATTGTTGATTATAATTACAAGCTAATAGCTAGTTTTTGATATTTGATAATTTATTTTAACCATTTTTACTCTTTTCAAACAACATCTTTGAATTATTCAGCTTTTAGAATGACGTAATCACAGAGAAATATGACAAAAAATGTAATTTAAACTGCAAAATTTACAACTATGTGTTAAAATCTTTACTATCTCAAATCTAATTTATACAAAAACTTTTCAGCAATAAAGTCAGCGCTATATGTATAATAAAATTATCTCTCGAAGGAAATTTAATAATGGAAAAGCCAGGAAGGACAGTGTAAAAATTATCACTTCAAATATTTTAAACTTTTCTCTCTTTCACCGGTCCCTGGTGAACCCGTACTGTAAAATTTCTCTATTTATTCTTTTCTAGCTAATATATCTCTAAATAAATCAGCTTTTGAAAAAAAAAATCGAAACGAACTTATTTACATGATCTCTGTGATAAAAGCCGATGTAATTAATTTTATAAATAGATCAAAAACATATTTTGGACAAATAATCCTCTAACAAAATCTCTTTTCGATCAACAGCAGCAATACAAGTATTATCTATGGACTGGCTAGCTAAGTTAGCTCGCTGTAACAAGAAGATTATCGTTATAACAATATTTGTGTTGTAAGTTGATGCTATACGAAGCAACCAAATCGTTTTCAAAAAAAAAAGATAATTAGTTAACCAAGACTGCCAGAGATATGATTTTCAAAAAAAAAAAAAAATACATACGTATCGCTTCCAGCTGATATCAATCAATATTTTCAGATACAAACACACACTGTTTCCATTAAAAGTTGTATTATATCGGTGATTATAAAGTCAATTACTGCTTTTTAAATTATACACTCTGACAAGAGTTTTACCCTAACATAATTGTCAGAACTTCAGAATAGTAGCGTTAAGCTTCTTAATCGATTGAAAAGTTAGATTTAGGAATAAATCAGCAAAATTTTCCCGAATTAAACGTCGGGAAACATATACCTCCTATATCAATTTCGATATAAAAAGGTTTAATTAGAGAATATCACGTAAACAGTGTATATTTACTATAAACATATTAAAATGTTAAATAAACGTTATCGATACCGAAAAGTCTGATAGGGAATATATCGTAAACAGTGATTTTCCAAAAAGTAAAGATCAAGAAAAGATTTGAAGAGTTATAAAAATGACTAAATTAAGTTGGATATTTATAATCCAGATAATCATCATTTATCACAACTAATAGATAAGTGAAACAACTGAATGTTTTATTTTGTTGGTCACTGCGCATATTATTTACAAAGGTAAATTTATCCTTACCATTTGTATATACGGTGTTTTTTCGGTTTCCATTTTTTCTATTTTAATTAATTTAATTATATTTTTTTTTAAGTCTTTAAATTTTGTTTCATTAAACAGATTTCGTAATTTGTTTTGGTAAAATAATTAGTATTTACATATGTAGTAAATGAGCAGCTAATATAAAGAAGTAAAGATTAAAATAATTAAATATAAAAATTTTTATTACATGGAAATATTTGTTTGTAATCATCTATAAAAAGAATTGAGTTTCATTACCAGTTTAGTTAAATATTTTATGTAGATGCGCACCTACTGTGGGATTAATAAATATTTTTAAGTGAAAATTTTATATCTCTGAACTTGTGTAGACCTATGTTATGACACAAAGGTGACAAGACATTTGGATATCAATAATATTTGAATGTTTGTTTTATACTGTTTTAAAATTCAATTTATATAACAGAGTTTGTAACAAATACCATATTCGACAAGTAGTCGAATTTCGAATATTTGCGGAATATTATATATGAGGTATTTTCGGTTTATATCTAGACTATCTAGACTAGAATATGTGTGTACTAACTTAAAGTGCATTTATTTTTCAATCTGCGTCCCTTAAAAAATGTATCAAAATATCGATCACTTAAAATGAATTTGTACTTCTACTTTCGTACTGTCTAGTGATGGGACTGTTCGAACAGAAGTTATTCGAATACTTCGTTATTCTATAACCCGTCAGTTTAAATATTTGGAGATATTTGAACAGTGAAACAAAAGTATTTCAGTAGTTTGTATTTAATTACTAACTGTGTTCGTATAAATGCGTAATTGATGTAAATACTCAATAACGGCTCTAACTGTATTTTTTGCAAATCGCGAAGGACTAAAATCACTAATTTAGACACATGCATTCTGTTAGAACAATTTTTTACCATCAAATCTTAAGAATTGTACACCGGGAAACTTTTTTTTAAAAATGCCAATAACTCGTTTATAGAATTTTTTAATTTACTTAGGGGAGAGCGGGGCTATACCGTACAGCGAGGCTAAACCGTACACCAATTTTTCGTGTCTAGATTTCAAGCTAGACAAGTCCAATCGTTGTCGCAACCTAGCGTCTGACCGCGGAAAATCACAGGATTGAGTTCGCTCCGCCGTGCGTATAAATGTCAATATGACGGTGAAACAACTTGTTTTTATTATTTCTCTTATAATTTTGGGGCACTGCCAAATAAGAGTTGGGTGGAGAACCTTTACTTATGAGCTAATAGCGATAAGATCATGATAAACTACTTTTCTTAAGCTCTCTCTTGATCACTAGTCAGGACTGGTTAGGCGACGGAATTTGAGGTTGGGTTATGAAACTCCCACAAGGTACAGGATGGGGCTAAACCGTACAGAAGTGTACGACTTAGCCCCAAGTGGTTTAATATGGCAACATTAATAAATTGTAGTTGATGCAGGAAATATCATAAACATTATAGTTTTAGTGCTGCCGAGTCTGCAGATAATTTTACTTGTGATTTTTGTTTAAATGTATAAACTTTAAATAAAATACTTTCGTTCTATAAACTTTATCACTTTTTTTGATAAAAGTTAACCTAACACTTTTTATACTTTTATAAGCTGAACTAAATATACCGATAATACAAGTTACGTTATGATGTTTCTTAGTTGAGTCGACAATTAGTAATAAAATGTGTTTTCTACAATAATTTATTGCATTACCCTTATTTACTTCCTTAACAAGATGATTTTTTTACAATAATTTATTGCATTACTCTTATTTACTTCCTTAACAAGATGATTTTTTTACTGTACGGTATAGCCCCTCCTACCGTACGGAATAGCCCCAACCCCCGGGCCTATTTCGTACAGAGACACTTTTTTTGTAATTTAATTTAAATATGTAAACAGTGGAATAATTCAAATTTCTTTGTGTGAAATCAAGTGCCAATGGTCCAAATTATATATTGCTAATTTTCTTATAATTTTATACTCGATATTTGCTGAACAATAACAGCTCTCCCTTAAGTGTACGGGATAGCCCCGCTCTCCCCTAAATTTTAATAAATTTAATTTTTTTAGCAGCATTTTTATTTAAAATTGCTTAATAGAATATTTATTAAAATATAATATACCTAGTTTAAAACTAAAACTAAATAATTAAATAAAGTAAAATTTATTTTTGCAATTTTTTACGCCTAAGCGACTAAAAATACTTTATTTCTCGCTCTTCAGCCAATCAACAAGCGAAAATTAATTTAAATTAAATAGCATTGTTTGGTAATGAATCATTTATTTAAAATAATGAACGCTTCACTCTTTTTCTTACGTAAATTCAATACTAACAGTGGTCAACCCATTTAATATGAACTCTGCATTGTCTGATCTGTTTAATTTGTCTACAGCATTATCTACTTGTCATATTATTTTTCACAGTTTAAATGACATTTAAATAACTTTTCCCTTAATTTCTGTAATTTTGAATTATCCAGAATTGCAAAATATTATGTATACACTACGGGATTAAAGTATTTCTGTTGATTGTTGTCAGAGGGCCTATAAAAGCAACAAACTTCACATTCAGGACCAAAAGTCACATTTTAATCGATGAGCTTGTAACTAATGTTCGACAATTATTCGATATTCGAACGAATATTAATAAATGGCTGAATAAGTTGAAAACCAAAATGTTGCCGAATATTCGTTACAAGCCTATAATAAAAAATATACTGAATTTTTAAAACAAAAAATGTTGCAGATTCAAAAAAAATTCGGGGCCATATTCCAAAAATTTAGACCACACACATCTCTTTTCGCTTGACATTCAGCGAGAAATATAAAATTATCAAGATTTTTTTTAGTATTAAATTCCACGAATAAATTACGGTTGTCCATAGAACAGTCATCTTATCTCAAAGCAGATTACTAAAAAATCATTTTTTAATTAATAGAAGACAATTCAACGGACACGTATTGGTACGTAATACGTATAGGTAAGCGGACTTGTTATAACTAATTTAAAAATCGAAACCATGAACTGTCTGTAAATTTTGAACATAATTATTCAAATCCGTGGCTGACTGAGGTGTTTCTATTAATATGCGTATACTGTTTTCAAATCATTAATCTTCATAATGAAACGCAAGAAGATTGATATCTGACATAACTTTTAATTTCTTTAAATAAAAAAAAAAGTAAAAACGAAATCTTCATTTTAATCAGAGTAGGTATCTGTATTCGTAAAAGTGTTATTCGATTTTGTACACTGATTTTAAAAGTAGAGATCACACTAAATTTGGGATAAAAGAATAAACGCTTGCAAAATAAAATTTCTACTAAAATTACTACTGTCATTATCAATAAGATGTGTTTGCTGTAATTATACGTTTTAGGGTTCCAAAAGAAGTATCTCAGAACCATTTTAATTTCACCAAATTCATCTACGAAACTCACTTTATGTGGAAGTAATTTACACTCTAGAGCAGCGTTTTTCAACCTTTTTCATGGCGCGACCCCCCTAGTATGGAAAAATATTTCGCGACCCCCTAAAATGGAAAAATATTTCGCAAACCCTACCCTCTGCTATTTCTAACTTTTATTTTATTTTATGTTATAAATATCGAATCCGTTTGTCATATTTTCGGTTAGGTGTCAATTAAATATATACGTAACAAAGAATTTTAAACAGCTGCATATTTTTATATCGACATCGAAGTTGACGACTTATAGTAGCTTCTGAACGCGCACGTGACTTGTGTGAGTGAGATATAGCGCGATGTGATGAGCGCTGCGTGAAGCATTAGGCAAGTAAAGGATAGCACTTTATAAATTCTTTGAATTGTGAATTCGCTTTGATTTGTGTTTAAATTTATGGAATTGACTTGTTTGTTTAATAGTTGCTCACTGTCTTTTATTGTTTCATATCCAGCATTCTGTGCTCATGGTAATTATTGAAAATAGATGAGTTTCTGGAAAAACATGCACAACCGTCAACTTCAAGTTCCAATGAGAGTAATAAAACAAAAGCAGAGAAAAGGCGTCTACATGACGACAATTATTTAAAACTCGTATGTACTGTTATTGAAAATAAGCCACAGTTATTTGTTTTGAAATTTTATGGAGCGAAAGTATGAAACCATCACACTAACGTAACCTCTAATTAACCTTTTCTTTATTAAATATACTATATATTGAATTAGAGTGGTTTTATTGTTAAACTAACCGCGACCCCTTTAAAAAGGCTTCGCGACCCTTCAGGGGGTCGCGACTCACAGGTTGAAAAACACTGCTTTAGAGTATAGATGTCATATCGAAAGTTCTCTAGTTCTTAATATTTTTGTATTGTAAAATCAAATTAGTTGGAAATACTAATATTCAGAGTAACTTAAGAATTTAAAGTTTATTCATTAATGGCAGTCTCACCAATGGCAATACGTATTACGACACATACATATTCGTCCGCTATACATGACATTCATTGGTGTCACTTTATAATTTTAAAGGGAGGTTATTTTGGATTTTACTAAAAAATTAGTCAAAAAGTATAAAAACATTTCGTATTCTACAGTGTTTATTAAAAAAAATTAAAAAGCTTATCACTTATTTTACAAAAAAGAAAGTTATTTCTTTTGAAGATATTTATCGCAAAAATATGGCAAAATCATTTTTTTTTTTTATTATTTACCGATGAAATAGAACTTATGTTCTATTTCTTTATTGTACTTACAATTAGCTGTCATTTATATGTGACAATTAAACCTACCTATTAATATTAATTTCTTATGGGAAAGATAACAATTGCTTTTATCCTAATAACTTCGATTGGGAAGTCAGCAATATTTTTAAATACCTTAATTTTCCTATACCAAAACACTTGAGTACGAGTCTTAAAAGTGTGATTTTTAAGATGTACAGTCGGTCACACAAGAGTATCCGCTGGACTGTTTCAAGAGAAAACTATTAGGAAGCTCCACTACTGTAGTATTCATTGAAGGGTAGGACAGACAACTACGCTTTGTGCTTGAGACGCCAGTATTACTTTGTATTGCGATAAGAATACAACATTTCTAAAATGAGTGCGTCACATGCAAAATGTTTCGAGGCAATGTTCTTATGTAATCACAGTAAAGAACCTAAAATTACTTATAAAGCTGCTGTTAAGTATATGCACAAGTCAGAAGACTTTGTATGGAAATGGGTGTTGCGATATAATGGTCGTCAACAGCTTTCCCGAGAAATAAAAAACGCGAAGACCTTCTGGAAAAGAAGATAAAACCATTTTCAAGTTATTTCAACGAAAGTCTTTTTTGATATTGCGACAAGGACAAAAGTTATTGGCTAAAAAGGAAGCTAATATTAGTATAATAACTCTGAATAGGCGATTAACCTAAGCAAATATTTCTTGGCGTAGTACGATGCTGAAATCTTTCCTCAAATCGGAGCATGTCAAAAAGTGATGCTTGTGGACTATACAAAATTTGAATCATGATTGCAGTAATGTAATTTTTACTGGCAAAGTGTGTTTTTACACATGGGTTTTTGCCAAATATACTTGTTCTTTTATTAAAACAGGTGTGCCACCATATCCGAGCTCTCTGGCGGTCGATACCGCAACGAATGCGAAAAATCATATAAAAATTATGCTAAAACGGTGCTCACGAATTCTAGACAATAATGAAGTCTGGACAACTTACTAAGTAAATGCGTAATAGTGATTTTAGTGTACCTTAAATCGACTTGTTCATTTCTGAGAAATAATAATTCTTCTTTTAAATATGCAGACGACGCTCTTGTGTGACAGACTGTAGTTACTCAAAAATATGATATAAAATAATTTTGAAAAACTCTTAAACATATACGTTTCCATTTAAAAAATTATAAGTTAGTGTCATAGTCAAAAATCAAAAGAGTTCTAAAGTCCCTGACTATAGTAATCGGTTGCCCTCATCGACGTCATTCTACAACTCTTATTGAAATAATTTTTTTTTTTATCAAATCTCTCCTTTAAAACTGTTTTTCTTGGATTTTAGTTATTTTTTCACACATAAATAAATAAAATGTTTTATATTTCTTGTTTGGAAATGGCATTGCTGAGAGTGACCCGGAACGAAATTGTATGGTGGAGGCTATGGGACCCCTACTGCGCTGTATTAGGGTAACGACATTATTAACAGTGACATTACTCAGAGCTTTGACTGTATTCACTTAAAGGAAATAAAAAAAAATGCTGATTTTACGATGAGATTACCAAAAATTTAAATTAGCAAAATGACACAGCAGGAATTTTATTTATTTAATTTATAAAAAAAAAAAAAATATTCTGAGGAAGAATATTCTTAATTAAGTCCATTAATTTTGAATTAATCTCAAAAACATTAATTATAAATAATTTTTTTTGTTTTGCATTTACTGTGAAAAACAAGTATTTCTTGATTTAGCGTTTCATTAACTATTTTTGTAAAATTTATTAATGTATAAGCAAAAAAATTGATGTTGCCATTTGAAGAATTATTGGTGGGTTAACGATTTGTCTATGAAAATTCTATTTTTAATTTTTATTATTTGAAAATCATATAAATGTCAGTGATTATTTTGATCGTAGATAAATAGAAAAAAAATGTCTTAGTGACCAAAATGATGTGAGATTATCACAACTAATTCGGTTGTCGGTCCGAGTTATTAAAATTAATGTTCATAATTATTAATATTAAGCTATTTTCATAACAATAATAATCAGATAAGAGTGACAACATTGTTGCCACTAAAAATTTTTTAAGTAATATCTTAAATCTTTTGAATCTGGCAAACATTTTAATTGAAACTGTTAAAGACTGAAAATTTTAATTTTAAGTAATAAAACGGCTTTATGCAACATTAACAAAATACACAAAACTCGTAAAATTTTACTGCGCCACCAAAGTCATTATCATTAAATCGATAACAAACAACATAATTCCATTTAATTATATTATGTGGAAATAATTTTTTTAAACACCCGTGTATACTGGTTGTGTATAATAGATTTTTTTTTCTTCACTAGTTGTAAAAACGATATAAATTTCTTTCAAATTATGTTACAATTTGGTCTTTGTGATACCTGTTTCAATAACTTTAGGGCGGATTCAATTATTACCAAACAAAGACCACTTGATTCTACCTGTTTATTTATTTGTTCATTATAGGTATGTGCTTGTATGTACATATATATATGAACATTTTGGTGAGGTGTACCATATGAGTCGCCTAGTTTCAAAATCTACAAATTCCATTTTATAAAAATCGTGGGAAATCGCAAAAAACCATAACTCAATTCAAAATTAATTTTTCGATTAAAAAGTCGTATTTATAGTATCTAACAAGATAAAAAATATGATTAGTACTATTATTAAAAAACAAAATTATCGTTTTACTCCTTTTTTAATCAAAATTATTTAGATTTAGTAGGTTCTGATAGTAAAATTTATATAAAACGCGTTTTGAAACAGAAATTATAAGGGAAAAATATTTAAAAAAACTTGATTCAGCAATATTGGATGTATAATGGTTAGACCAGGGGTGACCAATCCGCGGCCCGCGAGATTCATCAAACTTATACAAGACCAAGACCAAGGTAGTGAAAATTAATGTATTAAAAAAATACATATTATATGGGAACACATAATTTTATATGCGGCCCGCGGAGATATGATGTGCTTCCGAAGTGGCCCGCAAGATCATTTGGGTTGGCCACCCCTGGGTTAGACGGTACAATTTGTTTTGTAGTATTTTAAAATATTTTCATTTTGTCACTTAAAACCAAAGTGTTTATTTAATAATTCATTTACATCTGGGATTTCATTATTTAAAATTTTAGATAAGTACTAAAATACAAATTTTATGTTGAAACATAATTTTATACTTCGTAGGTCGCGCATATCACTGAAAAAATTAAAAGTTGAAACGGTTAAAGTCTAAAATACAGGTTATGTTAAGCATAATTTAGCGGTTTTTCAAACAAGTACTTGTTTTTTAATGTTATTCAAATAGTAATTTAGCAGGATTTGAAAAGTTTTCAATGTAATTAGCAGGATTTGAAAACTATGTTATATTTCAGTTGCAAATTTCTTTAGCAAACAATAATTATAACAAAAAATGTTTGGGGACATATACCTTACTGCATTTAAAAGTTAATGGCCCTAAAAGAAAAAAAAATTGGAAACTAGATTTAGTCGATTTTGAAACTAGGCAACTCATATATTAACGCACGCAGTGGAAAAGTATTTAAAGTTTATACACATCTTATTTATTTGATGAAAACCACATAGGGATCTGAAGATAACATATTTGTAGGCAAAGAAAACAATATAGTGGATCGTAATTGGTTAAAACAGTTACTTCTGTGTGGTGCGCACTAAAAACAAACATTAATATTCTATCCTATATTTAAGTTGAATAACTCATAAGGGTTATGACCCCCATCCCCTGAATGGCGATAAATACAAATTTTGTCATAGTTCATTAATAGAATGTTCCAACTACATTCCTACATTTTACCAAAAGGACGACAAGTTGACCACTAAGAAAAAAAAGGCTAACTTCAAAAATGCATCACTGCTTGCATGAGGCAGAGTCAAAAGTTCAAAAATGCATCAGACGCATCACAACGAAAAATCAAAAGTTCATTTTTGCATTTGATGCGTCAAAACAATGCATCAAGAAATTTGCTGATGCGTGTCCAAGATGCTGTAACGTGTATAATGTAGAATTATAACTACTTGCCATATTATGTAGGTATTAACACCAACAGGAATAATTCCGAAAAACTAATTGTTTAAACTATTTGAATACATTTTGCACTCAAAATATGTAATATTTTTTATTCAAATAATTTGAATATTTTCAATTTCAAGTAAGTTCAAGTTGAAATTCAAAAATAATATACCTATACAAGGACTGTATTGCTATATTATCTACAGTCTATCATGCTACATTATCTGTCTTATCTGTAGCCAAATCAGAGGCTAAATGATGCCAATATCCCGTTCAAAAACATCTAATGTGCATCAAATTTCAAGAGAGCTTCAGCAGCGCATCATGTAGTATTAGACGCATCAGTAAAGTCATGATGCTGCATCGATGCGGTAAAGTTTACATTTTTGAAGTTACCCAAAGTTTTCACTCCAATTACCCTGATTCAACCAATCATCGTCATCCAGAAAGCTCGACTTGAGAAAAAATAATAATTTCAATCTGAAATAAAGTTTACTGAAATTTTTTAGTGCCTTAAAAATCGTAAATAAAATGATAGAAAGATTAAATTTGAAACAAATTATAGGTCATATTTTAGAGAGGAGTTCTGCAGTTTTGATACAAAAAATGAAAAGTTGAAGCTCAGATTTCCCTAACTCAACAAACCACTCCATTCATTTTATATTTAAAAGCTTTTATTTAACTTGCTATGTTAGTATGTTGGTTTAGATCAAATCTTGGAATCAAAATTTAGACAACTTCTAATTAAGCTAGAGGTTTCAAATTTTGCATACGTATCTAACCTTGATGACAATACAGTATTGTATAATTAGTTTTGCCCTAAATTGACCCAAACCAAAATTGTTGATTTTTAGTCCTATGCAATTTTTTTGACATTTCGAATTGTCAGATATTGTCCACTGATTTTAAATTGCAATTTTCTGTTTCCATAGTTATGTTTGATTAGGGTAAATTAACCGATTAAAATATAGGTAAAAAAATTACTTCTTTAATTTTTTTTAAATTATTAATTTAATTGTGATCAGACTAAAAAGTAGAAAATAAACTAAAGTAAAGTAAAAAAAATGTCTTTTAAGAAAAAGCTTTTATTTAAAAATAGGCTAAAAAAAATAACTTTTGAGTGAAGTTTGAAGCAATATGCAACATAGTTTATAAAAACTTGAGGCGTTTAATTAAGTTTGGTAACTATTGAAAAGTAAAGTAGCTACACTTATATCCAAAACGTCCAAAACAGAAATAATTAATGATAACGACTCGAGCTTTTATAAATTATGTTGCATATTGCTTCAAACTTCACTCAAAAGTTATTTTTTTAGCCCATTTTTACTAAAATTTTTAAGTGTCTTAAAACCGTAAATAAAATGATGAAGACCTTCTTTTGATTTTTACCACAATTAGATATGTACCTACCTATGTTTTAACAATTCTAATTTAGCAATATTTTTGTGCCTAAAACTTGTAATGTCAAAAAAAGCATTATAATATCATTAAATAAATACATATAACCCCCTCTTAATTTGAAAACTGAATCCGCTCCTGATATAAATTGATACCAAAATCATCGAGCATAGGTACTTGACTAAATAAATAATTGTAGAAGAACTTTATAAAAAATAACTATAGTATAGGTCTTTAACGTACGATTAAAGAAACTTGAACTCGCCGTTAAATTATTGGTTAGTGGATGGTAATTACTTGACGCATACTGTGGTTTTGGTGTTATTTATAACGTTTTTACACTAACCAAACAAAGACAATAGATGGTTCTACTATCATCAGCTCAGTAGGAGATGAAACCCTAAATCAGTGAGAGTAAGATAATACAATTAAACACCTACAAACTTGACGGCTTTGCCTATTTTGAAGGTAACTTTGTTAAACCACATTTTATGTGAAAAAAATTCAAAGGTCATGGCTCATGATGGCTGTAACATTTTTTTTTTTTAGTAACAGTCGCTGCCAGTGCGACAAAATTGCATATTAAAATTTCAATTTCCAAAAAAGCATAAAATTGTGAGAACATAATGGGTTCTCTGGTCCTAATACTTATTTAAATACTACAGTGTAAAAAATATGTTACAAAATGCCAAATTATTGAAATGCTTAAAAAGCGTCAAAAATTTTAAGTTTTAAACGAAACAGAAGAAAATTAATGAATTTTTTAGAAAATTTATACAGAAATATTTATGCTTTTGTCTAATATTCAACTAATGTATATATAAATCAGACAATTTGATCAAAAATACGTGAATTTACAGTCTAAATTGAAACAGAAACTGCACAAAAATTCAAATTTATTGCCGTTTTTCCTTTAGATTGTGTAATTTACCTATTAGTTACAGTGTAAAAAAGCTGATCTGCTTAGCTAAGAGTCAAATATTTTATGTAGAAGTAAGTATTATATAGGTATTTCATTCAAAGCCCTTTTATCTTTCGGTTGCCGGTATCTAGAATTCGCAATCATAACTACTGAAAACGAATTGATTTACATTAGTGAAAAGAGTTGAATTGGAATTATTTGTTTTTCATAGATAAAGTTAGAAACTTATAAGCCTGCCGTTCGTGTAAATAAAAGTAATAAAACTATAAAATTTACTTTAAGTGGATTGCAGTAGGTACTCCTAAACACTGACAATAAATAAATTAGGAAAAATAAATAATAAACAAATATTTTACTTTGCAAAATACCACTTTTATTTTTGAAACTGTGACAATATTGTTTCGAACCGTTAGTTCATTTTTAAACAGAATAATTCAGAACAGATTCTGTTTGAAAATGAACTAGTTTCAAGTTTCAAAAATAAAAGCGATATTTTGCAAAGTAAAATATTTGTTTATTATTTATAAATATGGCATACCATAAAGTAACGCTCAAATCTATTAATATTAGGAAAAATAATTGACATGTTTCGATTCTTCCACTCTCTTCTATTCGATTTCACCGCTACTGTCATTTATCCCTGCGATCAATCGTTGCAGTGTGTCTTCGGCTTTATCCATGTTTCGTTCTATTTTAAAAATCTATCAATAGGTATAAACTTTTAATTTCTTGGGCGCCAGTATCTACTCTCTGGCATTCTATAAGCTTAACATAATTTATTTTCAAAATCATTTATCTTTCTTATTTTATTCTTTCAAAAATAAAAGTTTCGTTCTTAAATCATTCCAATTAATTTCAATATTTATTGGCCTATAAATCAATATATTATATTATAGAAATAATTTAAGGAGCCAATCGAACAAATTATAATTTTTCAATCTTACGATAAAACTAATAATAAAAATAACATTACACATAGCTACAATGAATATTATAATCTGTGTACCGGTAATTATTTGAACATTTATCGAATGTAATCACATTTTCTTAACGGACTAATATAGCTAATCAGATCTTGGTAATTAGTTTCTTACAGTGGTATTTTAAATACGCATGCACTATAGATGGTATGCGGTTCAACAGAGTTGTATACGGCTATAAAATTCTACCTACATGCGATAGCAAAGCTTATAATTTGTAGCTTAATCATATAATTATGGTGACAGAATGGCTATTTTAAAATGCAATTCTATTAAAAGTAATGCGCAGTATAACAACAAGTGTTAAGCCGTTAAGAGGTGTTATGCGTGGATGATTATTTACGTGCTACAAAATATTTGCAACCATTGCAAATATTGCGTTCCCAAAGATTTGAACTGATGGGTCAAATTTTACTTAAATATCTGGAGGTAATCACTGTTTACTGACAATTAACGATGTGTAAAACTGAGGGAGATTCAAAATTGCTACAGACGCTCTGGATATTAACGATATCGAACGATTAATCGATTAATCGGTTTAGTCGACTAATTTTGTTTGTCATTTTTAGTCGACTATTTTACCCTCGACTAAATAACTAAAATGATTTAACTCATGTGTATCAGGTCCCATAAGAATATTGCCGTTTTTTCACTTTTTCCATGGAAAAAGTTAGGACAGATTTTTACAGCGATAAAAATAGTATAAAACGTTTTATTTCTCGTTTCGTTTTAGGTAAACATGATCAAAATGACACAAAAATTCGTACTGGTAAATTTAACTGATTTCAAAATCATAGTAACAATGTATTAAATAATAATATGAATTAACGTAAAAGCCCCCATTATGGAACGGCATCTAATACTGGAACAGTTTTGACATTTACATATTTATTTCTTGAATTAAGTAAGGAAACATTAAATACGAGGTGAATTTAAATTGAAAAGCAATCATTCTATTAATAAGAATTTTTGTTATCGGACGTTTATTTCAGAAATAACTTTATTAATATGTAAATGTCAAAACTGTTCCAGTATTAGATACCGTTCCATAATCGGGACTTTTACGTTATACTAATTTATATTTTTCGTTAAATTGTCTTACCGTATTACACTTGAGTATCATTTTTTTTTCTGAATAAATTTATGTTTTCGACAACTCAAATTTCTTGCCTTAAAGCAATTTAACTCGAAGAACTGTCAACCCAAAAACGCTTCAGCTTCGCTGTCGCGTTTTTGTTAGGTGACAGTCCTTCTCATTAAATTGCTAGGCAACAAATTTTCGTTAGACAAACGCAAATTCATTCGAAAAAATACAAACCTTTCGTGTAATAATAAGTGACCAAAAACTACTAATTTAACAATTTCTCTGCATGTTTTTAATGTTCGAAGACACTTTTATGTAATTTGCAAAATCATCATTTGTCAAAAGTATCGTTTACGATAGAGTTACGTAAGTTGTTGCATTCGTAAATTGGACTAAAAATTTAATCGATTAGTCAACTAATGTATGTTCGAAATTTTTGACTAATGACTAATTTTGTTTGAAAAGCATCTTCAGTCGATTAATCGATTAATTACTCCTCGTCTCGACATCACTACTCAATACGCCACTGAGACTAAGAAATAATTTTGTATACTTATAAACTATAGATTTCGTATTTTTTCTTTTTTAATTAGTTTTTTTTGTTAGTAAATAATTTTGGATTACATAGTTTGGTTTATCAAACTAGTTTTAAACAATTTATTTTTATTTTGTTTTTATGATTGTTGCTGGGAGTCGAATGATGTAAATCAATATTATTAGAGAGTTAACCACAAATTAAAATCATTATAAATTATGAGAAAAATGGTGTATTCCAATTAGTGCATATTAACTTGATAACTAATTTGACCCTTTCAATATTGAAACTGAAATAAAATTTCAATATACCTTTATTTTTTATTATAATTTCATCGATATACTTATAAGAATAAATAAAGTTAACTCTTTTTTTTTAAGTTAATCAATTTCGTTTATTAAAATCGAAAATTATTATGATGCTACATAAAAACTTAAGGTTTTCTATAGATTTTCTGAAGGGATTTGGATACAATAATTGATTGGTAGTATTTTTTACACTCGAAAATTTTACTTTTTGGTAGTACTAAAGTCTTAATGGGTAGCCACGATAGGTATTTTTTCTGTTTTGTTGATATTTTATTATTATAATTTCAAACTGTCGTTTTTACTTCATTCTATCTAGAGCAAAATCTATAACTGAAAGATAACATACGAGATAAGGAAATATATAAATTTTTTTATTTTTATCACCAACTAGTCGAGGTTTTATTTGAAAATGTGAGCTACACTGGAGAACTTTATTTTAAAACGTTCCTTAAACTTTAATTTTATTAAAAATAAAAATGGTCCTATAGCAAAAGCTTTAAAAATAAAATTTGTTGTACGATGAATGATCCAAAAGTAATGATAATTGATCTAGAACGCATCTTTTATCATACGAAACTTTAATAATATTTCAACATAATCTCCTAATAAGTCAATACGTTTAGTTCATCTCTCCACACGGAGAGAAAATTCCTGTAAAAATTACTGTGCTCATACTACAATCGACCTGTAACAGGCGAACATATCCAATTTTTATACAATAATATAACTTATAAAAATTACAATAATATAACTATAATTTTTATAATTTTACCGTACAAAAATTGGATATGTTCGCCTGTTACACGTCAATCGCAGTATGAGCACAGTAATTTTTATAGGAATTTTCTCTCCGTGTAGTGACTCTCCCAAAAGGCTGGTAACCACTTCATTTTTGTTTTCAAATTTCTTACCTTTGAGCTGCTCTTTAAGTCGGGGGAAAGAGACAGGAGTCTCTGGGGGGGAGGAGGCAGATCTAGAAATAGGGTGGGTGTTCAAACAATTCAAAACTTCTCGAATGGCAGCCATCGCAACTTCGGTTTTGTATGTTGATCGTTTTTATCCAATTTTTGCGTTATTTCTCGGACTATTCGTATTCAAATGAATGTAATTTCCAGGAATGTCATATTTACATAATTTTTTCACTTATAACTAGTGAGAGTATAAGCTGACTACCACAATTTTCAAAAATCCGATTATCATTACTTTTTAATCACCCCTTGTAGATCGGATTTACAGTTTTGCAATACTATTTGATGGCTATGTTTTGCCATTTTCTTTACAATTATTAATTTAAAAATAATAAATTAAAAGGATAAAAATAAAAATACAAATTATCTTTGTTGCTTACCTGTTTTGAAATGTGGTGAGCGAAATTGCACACGCCAATAGCATTAGAACTGACGTTGGATGGCAAGTTAGTTGCATATTTCAATGCCACTTCACATAGTGCTTATATACTGTAGCAACTATTTTAGTTACAAAACACATTAAAAATTTTATTATTATGCAATTTTACAATACATGTTACAATACGTTAAATTTATTTTTAAAATTATTAATTATAAAATTATGTATTAGTAATGTTGGTTTAGGCACAATAACTGAACATCAGGAAAAATCCAGTAAATTCATTATTCGATTGTTAGACATCATTATTTCCCGCAAACCGTACCTGAAACAAACATAAATTATTAAATGGAATAATATGTAATAGGAAATAAATAAAAATTTATTTTGGAAGAGAAAATATTATGAGCTAAAAATATTTCTATTATATTTTTAAATATATTGGAGTGTTTAGGCAAATACAGTAATGATTTGAATAGGTTTAAAAAATGTTTTAAACTTTTTCAAATCATCAATGGCGTGTATAATTCTTTATATTATCCATTATTTTAAAGTACGAAAATTTGAAACGACCTTGCATTATCAGTAGTGAATTTTTGGTTGATTTAAAATATAAAAATAATAGGTAATATGGAAACGGGTGTAAGAATCTAATGTGACAGAGTAATTGAAATTGATTTTCTTTTGTTTCAATTTAACACATTTGATTTGTTAGTAGTGATGTCGGATGAGAAATCGACATTTAGTCATTTTTAATCGACTATTTCACCCGCGACTAAATGACTAAAATGATAATTTTTTTCTTTTAATTGACTAAAAATGGCTAATTTAATAAATTTTCGGTATTATTTTATAAACTACAAAAAATTAAAATTTTACCATTTATCTATTTGTAGAAGTTTTTATTATTAATTGACTGACACATTGTGATCTGTTATACCTATCTTCTTTTTCTTAAAATATCAGGCTACATAGATTACTCTGTTCGTGAATTCGACTAAAAATTTAGTCAATTAATCGACAATATTATGTTCGATATTTTCTATTAACACTATGAGGCCCGAGCACTCTCATAGTAAATTTCCCCGGAAGCCGGCAACAGTTAAAAAAGAAAAATCATATAAACAAATACATAAAATAAAATGATTTAAACACACAACACAGTTCCACACGTATGTATGTGTAAAACTGTAAACAGACGTACTACGTGATACGTACATACATACTACATATACACTGGCATTCAAATCAATTTTATTTAAAAATATAGATTATATTTTTTATGTATTTTTTGTTTGTCTTAAAATTTTTTATACATAGAAACCAAGAGAGTAGTGTTTGTTGGTATGTATGTGTTTGTGTGAATGGGAAAACATCCGTGTGATGAAGAATGATAAACATGATAAACATCGCACACATAATGAGTAATCAACTAATCAATTAATCATTGATCGCGGTCGGCCTCTGGGGAAATTTTGTTTGGTTTCGGATGCCGAAGCCGTGGGACTGAAAGTGTTAATGAATAATTGGTTTGGAAAACGACTTTAGTCGGTTAATTGACTAACTATTTCTCGGTTCTACATTACTATTTGCTTTAATATGTCACATATGCTTTTCACTGTCGTTACACGACAGACCAACTTACAACTTTGGGGCTCATGCAGTGTAGATACTTAGTTATCAGGTTGGTACTATTCGTATTTTGATTAAAAGTGTGTAGTAAATCTGTCTATTGTTACTATATAACTGACTAAATTTATGCAAGCGTTCGAGAATATTCTTAAATTTATGCGGTGTAAAGTTAAATGAAGTATCAATGTATTAAAAAGATTTTTCCTGGAACCGATAGTAGCTATTGCCTTTTGGAAATAATTTATTGTTCTGGATAATATAATATACCTATATAATAAATTTTTAAGAGCTAACAATGGCAGGAAAATTTTAAAATTTTATTTTCCGTCAACTTTTTTTCTCTTTTAAATAAATGGTCTTCATTTTAACAAAAATGCAGAAGTTGATAGCAAACTTTAATACTAGGTAAAAGTAAACAATAAACTTCGATCGCTCCCTTAAATTAGAATATTTATTGTAGTAAGTACATCAATTTTAGTTCTATCTTAAACCAAAATAACCGAGAGAGATAAATTACAATAAATACCCACAAATTCTAATTGGAACAAATTCTTTAAATTATGGGTTGCTGACTTTTAATATCCATATTTTTAACAACTACCCCATTTGTTTTTATTTTTATTTTCTGAAACCAAGTAAAATACTAAAAACGTTTTAAGAATGAAGCTACCTGACCGTTGAAATTAGGTAGGCCATTATTTATCTCGTTATCGTGGACCTGAATCACCTGAATTATCCAATTTCTGTTTAAGGTAATAACTATCCGTTAATTAAGTATGTATGTACATTTGGTTTTTTATTGTTTGGGGTCGTTAAATACGATTTTAACTGTATTCCTCAGAAGGTACCTATGCGTATTTAAGGCAATACTATGAAAACTAATAAACAAAAACTAATCTGATCATAAAAATAAGTTTGAAATCAACTGAAGCAGAACAAGATATTTTCGATGTTTTTTTTTTTTCGTATCAGCTAACTAGGTAAATCATTATAGAATGCGGGATGATTTATAATAATAAGAAAAAAATCATTTTAAATATTTTGTTAAAGTTAATCGAAAAGAATGGATCATCAGAATTGTATCTGTATAAACTAAAAATATGTCTGTTTTAAATGATTAAATAAGTTTTAGTGTTCCATATGAAAATTATGTAGTTACTGCGTTGTCTGTCCGTACCTTTTTTTAAAGACACCTTGATTGTGAAAATTACCATTTAACAGAATTTTCGAAAATGGTGGCCCAATTACAAACGTCTGGTTTAAAAAGTTGGATTTTATTTTTAAGAGTTGTGTTCAAAAGCTAAAATCATGAGTTAAAAATTAAGTTTGTTTCAGAAATATATTGTGAAGTAGGTATTAAATGTTAGTTTTATTAACTTTTTGTGTATTTTTCTTACTCGGGAAAGTTTGAAAAATTCAGAACATAAGATTAAATGAAAATTGTCAGGATTGCATTTTCGAGATGTTTTTACTTAATAATTATATTAATGTTATCTTAAACGGCTACTTTTCTAAATTTTTAGGAAATTAATTCTAAAAATATAGGAAGAAATTATTTAGGTAACAATAGATAGATATACGAAAATATTTATATCAATATTGACTGAACCACTCTGAATTCTCTAAGAAAATTATATATATTGAAAAATTCATTAAAAATTGTTTTTTTTTTCAGTAACGTAGCTAGGAAAAAATAAAAATCTTATTTATTTATTAATTTATTGTCCGTCAGGAGTAAAACTTGGCAGCCGTCAAATATTTCATGTGTCAAGTTCATAATGTGCAAAACCAACTGATTTTATGGAACACTATATGCGCAAGTACGGTCTACACTTGACCGATTTTTTAGTAGAAGCTATTTATTTTTGTAATAAGTAGATCTATTGATATACCAGTGCAAAACTATTGATATTTTCAGACATTGAAAATTTATATAAGTAAATATAATTACACATGTCTTTTAGAAATACAACATAAAGGTTAAGCGTATAAGTAACTATTGATTTAGCCAACTGGACTAAAATTATTACTCGTACCTTTTATAAAGTCAACGAAGAGATTAGTCACGCGTTTGTTTATGCTTGACAGTACCAATTTTATTTCTTCATTTTTCTTTTTTGAGTGAATCTTATCTCTATTGTTATCTTAAAACTTCCGTTAACTCTTTTGTAAAATAATTAGATTTACCATTTTTTCTCATACAGTGTAGGTTTTGGTTAGCAAAAGCGAAATACCGTAGGTATGTAGAGGTACGCACTCCTTACGAACTTATGTCATTGCAAATATATGAGCCAGTATATAGGTATGTCATAAAATATTGACATGCAATTTATATTTCCTTAGAAATAAATTTTAAAAACAGTAATAAACATTGTTTTAAATAAATTACGTGTGTACAGAGTGTAGATAAAAGTATTCAATATAGTAAAAATTATAATTGGAAATTTTGGACAACGATCCTTAATTTCGTTAAAACATAAATGATTTATAGGTATACCAACAGTTGGTGGTCAAAGATGATGCTTTAATTTATTTTTTATTCCTCATGCGGGAGAAGTACTAACTTGGCGCAGACATTTCTGTACGCAAAATAGCTGCTTGCTCACTGTACTCTTCCCGCATACTTTTTTGCGTGTGGAAAATAACTTTCCACACACAAATTGACAATAAAACACGCAAAATTTAATCATAACACGCAAAGCCGCCTCTTAATTTTTCATTTAATAAATATTTCATAATTATTTCTCTAGAAACCACAAACAAGGTAATTTTAAACGATAATTAATTTAGAAAAAAAAGACGAACACTTAAAAATATTATTTTAAAAAGTAATAAAAATGTCAAAAAAAATAGTGATAATAATAGAAATAAGTATGTGAAATTCCTAATAAAAAATAGTATGTGCAACTCGTGCGGGATTGTCGATTGCCCCGTGCGCTCAACTTCGCTTTCGCGGGCAATCGACAATTTTCCGCACTTATTGCACAATATACTATTTACTTTTAGCAGAAAAGTAGAAATTTTCACATTCATTGTAATTAAACTTTGGTATTTAAAAAGTACCATTTAACAGTTAAATACTATAGCTAGATACTATACAAAAATAACCACAAAAAATGAACATGCTCTGATCTCAACAATTTTTTCCTATCTTAATATTTGTATGTTCTTACTTCTCTGAAACAGACTGTATAATTATGTATAACCTTTTCCGAAAGTTCTGGGAACGTTATAAAGCCTTAAATAGTTTTCTTTTTAACTATATCGTAAAATATAGTTATAAAACAATGGGAGCGCTGTGAAACAAAACTTTTTACTTACTTTTCTGTTACTTTTCTAGAATATTTTTTTTATAAATTGATTCATTATATAAAATAGTAGCAAACATCAGCTAAATGTTTACAGTTTATATCTATGTAGTAAAGTAAAAGCTGATATTGTAAGAATTCAATTTATAACAAGTTACCAGGATTTTAACATTTTTACTATAGTTTTAGTGGGAGAGCTGAAAACTTTATGAAGACATTTGACATTTTTTTACTCAGTTACAATCATAAAGTACATAAAATCCAACAAACAGCTGTCTATAGCGTTGGAAACGTTATACATAGCACCTCCTTGATTTAAAATATCTTACCGAATATTTTTCGAAATTTTGATTTTTCATACTTTAAGTTATCAAAAAACACCTTTTAGGTAGGACTAGGTTTATGTAAGCATAATCACCCCTTTTGTTTCTCGTGATTTCTGGAAAACTGCTAAATAGCTAATTTTTCATTAGCACACTTAAATCACCCCTAAAATACATATGTATATTTTTTGTCTAGTAACCTTTTGGAATTTTTAAAATTTTTGTATTGGTGACGGTTAGCTTTATTGAAGTGAGTCTGTGGATTTTACCTACTTTATAGGCACTGAAGAAATAGCATAAAACTGACGCAGATAGCACCGTAAAACATTGTAAAAAATAGATTACAACAGGTGTAAAATTTTTTGAAAATTTAGTGCAATGTTATCACTTATTCTTAAACGTTACCCTAGCCTTTATTATTGCAACAAGAAAAAGTCAATGTACTTGCAGGTAATTTAAGCACTCAACTAATGGAAATGTAATTTTATACAGTTATATAAAAAAAATAGATATATTGATTTACAGCGTATTGATTAATAACCGTAAAAATTATTACACTAAAATAAAATTTTAAGCATTTTCGTAACCAATTTTTTACAGGGTAGGTAATTCTATACCATCTGTTAATACCTAAACCAATCCTATATAAAACAACAATCGTTTTCCTATGTTCAAAACTTTTACTTACACACTGTCCAACAATACATTATGAATATTATTTAACATTAAAAAAAAATATTGCCATAAGTGACGTACATAGGTACATACACGTTGAAATCTTGTATCTGACAACAAAATACAATGAGAAAAAAATTGATGATAAACATGCTCTTGTCAATAAGTGTAATAAAATAGCAATTTACATAACAATAGACAAAATAGATATTGATCTGCGATTGCTTTTGGGCCATATCAACTTTATCTACAATCAAAATATGTGTATATATGGTGTGGTTTATTTTATTATTATTATTATTGGCTGTTAACATTTTAAAATCAAATTATTATGAAATGTACGTACTCGTTCGCCCGAACGCAGTTTGATGGTGCCGCAAGATAAAAAAAAATTTGTGTACACATTTATTTGTTATTTTATTTCATCAAAACAAATTTTTATAATTGATAATTATGGACGAAAGAGAGAGTGCAGGCAGGCAGAGTGCATCACCAACTCTAAATGGAGCCTGTAGCTGTGTGGAACTGTATGGAGAACATTAAGTTTATGATCGGTAATTTATATGGAAAAAAGAATCAAAATTTTTATGGCGACATAACTTTATAGAATTTATCACTACTTATAAGAGTTAAATTTTTTTGAAATTTTCAGTTAATAAAATTCAATTACTGTTAGTTCGAAGTTGTAAGTACCTATATCTGTGTAACTTCCGTTCCTTGAAGCGGTTTCAGTGTTGTTTTTTCCATATATTTATGGTGAGATTTCGTCAATTTAACCTCTGCTGTGGGGCTTTTCACAAAACAGTTCCCATCTCATTACAGAGTACAACGTTATGTGCACTCTTGTAGTATAGGCGTTACCAAAGTTTTGCATCTGGCCAAAAGATTTCTTTTGGCCAGTGGATTCTAAGTCTTTCTGTATGTCAATGCAAGTGCTATTTCTACAGCCTTGGCCAAAAGTATTGAGAACCCCCATAAAACACGTGTAACTCTAAAATTAATTTAAAAATGACTTTTCTGTTTAATAATAGAATGAAAGGCAATACTAAGAGTTAATTTTAAACAATTGATAAAAGATTTTAAGGTACTCTAAAACACCTGGCCCACAAAATGTGAAATTTGGAGTTTTTTGAAAAATAATGTAACTTATTTGTTAGCCTATTATTAACTTTCAGGATAACAAGAAGCTGCTGAGTGTTGTTTACTCGTATAGTAGAAACAGTTTGTAATACCACATGCCGAAACAACCAGAACTTAACACAAAAACACGAATAAACATCCAGATTTTGTATGAAGAAGGGAAGACTCAAATAGAGATTGCTTAATTAATAAAAGTTTGACGATGTGCAGTGCAATTTACAATTAAAAGGTTCGTGGAGACTGGTTCTAACACAAACAAAATGAGAACGGGCAGAAAACGCGTTACTACTGACCACCAGATTAGAAAACTTATCCGTGACTCACTTAAGGACCGCAAAGAAACTTATTCTGAGCTCATTGCAGTTTTATTGGGAGACATTGGCAAACCAATTAGTTCTTGAACTGTAAGAAGAAGACCCACAGAAGCAGGTTTAAAAAGCCGCAAAGCTAGGAAGAAGCCTTGGCTCTCCGACAACATCAAGAAAAATCGTTTAGAATGGGCTTTAAGACACCAGCATTCTTCTGAAGAAGATAGGACCAATGTGGTATGGTCTGGCAAATCTAATCTCATCTTTTAATGCGATGGCATAGAATTTAACTTTCTTCAGAACTAGATTCGTCGGATCATACCACATTGGACCAATCTTCTTCAGAAGAATGCTGGTGTCTTAAAACCCATTCTAAACGATTTTTCTTGATGTTGTCGGAGAGCCAAGGCTTCTTCCTAACTTTGCAGCTTTTTAAACCTGCTTCTGTAGGTCTTCTTCTTACAGTTTGAGAACTAATTGGTTTCCCAATGTCTCCCGATAAAGCTGCAGTGAGCTCAGAAGAAGTTTTTCTGCGGTCCTTAAGTGATTCACGGATAAGTTTTCTAATTTGGCGGTCAGTAGTAGCGCGTTTTCTGCCCGTTCTCATTCTGTTTGTGTTCTGTAGACTCACTGTATCAATTTATAAA